>CM048651.1:43328265-44528265 GCA_026413185.1 Pueraria montana var. lobata | reverse complement strand
TGGCCAGCCCAGCTCAGAAACTGACAGAGAGCACCTAATTTTGAGAAAGGAAGTTCAGCCCAGCCGAACCAGTTGGTGAGCCCAGCCGAGCTTGTCCCAGTGAGCATTATTGAAGTTCTGGCCCAGCTGAAACATAATTTCAGCTGGGCCGAAAATGTCGCGCTGTCACTTTTTGGGTAAAAACAAAGCTATTAAAAGGGCATTTTGCAAGGGAAAAGGGCATTCTTCTTGGATCTAGGTTGGGGGCACAAGTGCAGCTATGGGGAACTCGCTCATTCCTCCATTTTTCATCTTCTTCCTTCCTTCACCACGTGGGATGCTCTTCTCACCCATGGGTAGCTGAGCTCCCCTTCATTGGGGTTTGATGTAACTAAACCCAAACTCATGTATATCTTTTGAGTTATTAATACATGTTTATTATTCACCGTTACGTGCTTTCTTCTTTGCTTAATGCTTGCTTTGGCTTGATCACCCTTTGCTTGATTTTATGGTTTAAATGCGATTGGAAAATGTATTTGAACTATGAACCGGAGAAGAGCACCTAATGGGTCTTGTATCTAGGGATAGAGCAAAGTCCATTAGTCACCTTTGACTCCTTTTCTTAAAGCAAGTAACTTGGCTAAGCTATGCAAGGGATTGGTAGTTTAGTCAAGGAACTTAGGCTCTTCTTGTAAGGAATTAGGGATTGAGCATTTTTATGAGTTGGTGATAACAAATGGATGATAAACATTGATTAATAGCTTGTGTGTGCATGAGGGAGCGGTTTAGTAAAGTCGAACCCCACGTTCATTATCATTGTTTCCTGTAACCACTTTCCGCAATCTAGATCTTTGAGAATCAAAACCCCTTTTGTTAGTTTTATTTCCAAGTTTCTATCTTTATCTTTGCTCTTAACCATTGTTATTTCAAGTTTTCTGTATATTTTGCTTAGTAAGTAAAAAGTGTGTAAATTGTCAAATATTGAACAAGTCCCTGTGGATACGATACTTGGACTTCCATTTTATACTACTTGTACGACTTGGTACACTTGCCAATGACGTAACAAGTTTTTGGCGCCGTTGTATCTCAATAGTTGGCAATTTTGCATTTTCTATTTACCTAGGATTAATTCTATCCTTTTGTTATTCTTTCAAGTGTTTTTCCTTTGTGCTTTTGTTGTCTTATGCTAACTGTAAAAAAAAAGAAAAAATACTTTGTTCTTTTGAGTCTATGCATGCAGGGTGGAACCTTTGAAGAACTTGATCCATGGAAGATTTTTGGAGTAGTATGCTCACACAACAAGGGCTTCTTAGTAACCAATTAGAGATATTGTCTGAGCATCTTGAAATCATCCAGCTGAGGGTCAGTCACCCACAACCTATCTATTGTGATTTTTGTGGAGGAAAGCATTTAAATGGTAATTGTCATCTTTACTCCATGGAAAATTCTTGGTGGGAGCAAGAGTTACACCCTCACAATCAACTTGAAGAAAATAGACTCTCAAATCTTGAGAATGTGCTTATGCAATTCATGGAAGCTTCCCAAGCTAGCTTCAAAGCCAATCAAAACTCAATTCAAAATCTTGAGATTCAAGTTGGTGAGCTAGCAAAACAAATGGTTGAAATGTCTTCTATGGCTCTAAGGGAAGAAAATTTAGCAAAAGTTGGAGCACATGAGGAGAGTCTTGAAGAAGTGCATGATTCAAAAGAAAATGGTGAAGAAAAAGAAGAAAAAGATGAGGAGAGAACACAAAAGCAGTGGGAGAAGTGCTCACAAGTAGAAATTCAACAAGAAAGCCTTCCTCAAGTCAATATTTCTCTCCACCAACTGATTAATAAGGAAGAAAGGCATGAAGAACATGATAAATCCTTATATGCCTTCTTTGCCTTGTTCACCAACACTTCCCCTGCAGTGATTTGGAAGCCGCTCGATGGATATATGATTTTCATGGAGCTCCTAACTAAGAAGCGGAAGAGCAAGTGGGATGTGTTCTTTTTGACATTCATGCCACCTTGAACAACACCATCTCGTCAAGCTAATGACGTTAAAGAAGCGCTTATTGGGAGGCAACCCAATTATCTAACATTTACTTTTAATTTATGTTGTGTATTTTGAATTTAGTTTATAGTTTCCTTGATGACTTTTGTGTTCAATTGTTGTGTTTTGACATGTTTTGTTCTTAGTATTTAGTGGTTTGGTTTGTTTTTATTAGCTTTTGCATGTTTAGTCATGTCTTTTTGTTGCTTGTTTGTTTCTATTTTTGCATCTTAGAAAGCTCTCTGTTACTATTCGAGCCCAGCCAGAACTTTGTCCAGCTGGGCCAGACCAAAAAGCTGCATAATCATATGTTTCTGCATAATTTTCAGCCCAGCTTGCTCTGTTTCAGCTGGGCCGGATGGTTTCAGCCCAGCTCGATTACCCTTCAACTGGGCCGAAAAGCCCCTGGAACCAATTTTACTCTCTGCCAAGTTTCGGCTGGGCTGGACACTTTTTGAGCCCAGCTGGAAAAAAAATTTCATAAAAAAAATCGTAAAAAAAAAAAAAAACTTTGCTCTCATTTGATTTTTTATTTATTATTCTCTTTATGTTATATGTTATTTTCTTTTCTTTTCACCTTTCCTTTCTTCCATAGTTTCTTTCCAATGTTAGTTATTAATTTTATTTTTCTTTTAACTTTGCTTTATGTGTTTTTCTTGTTTTGGTATTATGTTTTGTTTTTAATTGTAGAAGGCTCCTCCTAAAGACAAGGAGTACCATTTCAAGTCCCAAACAAGAAAAATGAGTCAATCTTATACCTCTTCCCAAAAAGAAAATTCCAGCACCATCTTAACCAATCCTCCTACTTACTTGGCCTGGGGACCAGTCCTCTTTTGTTGGAGGAGGAGGAGTTGCGAGGAGCTACTGGTGCTGGAGATGCTACTGCACATGATAGAGGAGATGATATGGAGGGCTAGTTGGAGCCTCTTTCTGCAATTTTTTTTCAGGACCTTGTTTATGATTTTAGTCTTTATATTTTTAGTTATTTATTTTCAGTGCTTTTCTAATGTATGTTTCGTACTGCTTGTCTGCTACTTTGTTTTATTTGTGAGTGCAACTTTGGGTTGTTTATATTCTGCATTGTTTCACTTCTTATGCATATTTTGTTAATTGTGTGCAAAGTTTAGGAAATGTTGCAGTTTATGCTTCAATTGTATGCTTGTGGTTGTCCGCATTGTTGTTAGCTTGTTGCAAGTAGTGTGTTGCGGTTACTAAGTTTGGCATGTCTTGATTGAGGACTCTTGAATGTGTTGCATTTTGCCATGTGAGTTGAGCCTTAATGTTGATTCTTGTGAGAGCCACTTTTGTTTTCATGCACCTAATTTTGCTTGATTCTTGTGGATTATACTTTGCACATGCATGCTTGGAAATGATCAGGGCTATTTTTGTGCTTTTTGTGTTTGCCACTTAGCCAAAAAGCTCACCCAAGATGAAAATTTCTTTTCCTTTGTAAGCCCCTTTGAACCATACAATGGTTTAATCTTGTTCTTGAACCCTTGAGCCACAAAGAAAAACAAAATGCTTCCCACACCCTAGGGAGAGGAGAGCAACTAGTATGATAGGGTCTCACACAAGTTTAGGGGATTTGGTTTCATAAAGATAAGGAATTTGTTTGAGGGTACTTTTTTTGGTTGGTAATAGTGGTTATTATGTTGTGTAAAAAAAAAAAAAAGAGAGAAAACAAAAAGTCAAAAAAAAAGAGAAAAAAAAATCACAAAAAGAAATGTTTTCTTTTATGTTATTCTCCTTGTTATCATTGTTGTAAAAGAATTGGGATTACTCTTATTGGTTTTGTCAAGTCGAGAGAAAAAAAAGGCAATTTGGAAAAGTTTGTTGATCCTTAGAGGTTGCTCTCTTATTCTCCCGGTGTTAATTTGTTTATCTAGAAAAACCAAAATTTTCTTGTAAGCCTAGCCAAGTTACAACCCAATAAAGTCCTTAGTTATCTTTGCATGTGTGTATAAGTGTGTGATTTGAATTGAGATGATGAGCAAAGTTGGTGTTGTGGTTCCAATAAGTGGCATTGAGAGAAACACTCACCTTCACAACAATTATTGAGTGATACACCTTTCCTGTGAGGAGCAAAGTGTTCTTGGGTCCCTCAAGATTGTTCAGTGCCATTCTTGTTAATCTCTTGTCACTTTTGTATCTTGCTAAATTTCTTTTGTGGACACCATAGTGTATGGTTGGACATGGGCTACATGTTTTGTCTTATTGGTAAATGATGTCATGAGAAGTGTTAGGATGCAAATATTTTCAATCCATAGCTTGTATGTTGTTGTCAGTCATCTTAGCAATACATCCTTCTTTTGTTTGAGGACAAACAAAGATTTAAGTTTGGGGGAGTTTGATAATTGCATTTTATACTTACCTTTTTGGGTACACATAAGTGCAATTATTTCATCTATCCCTTATTTAAATCCTTGTTTCTACCTCTTTTTAGTTCAAAAAGAATTAGTTTTTAGATATATAATTAGTTATGTAAATTTGGAATTTAGTCTCATGTTTTAGTATTTTTTGATGCATAGAAATTGGAGATGGGTTTTGGAATAGTTTAAGATCAAGGTCAAGGAAGAAAGTTCTCTTCGGCCCAGCTGAAACATTGGCCAGCACAGCTCAGAAACTGACAGAGAGCACCTAATTTTGAGAAAGGAAGTTCAGCCCAGCCGAACCAGTTGGTGAGCCCAGCCGAGCTTGTCCCAGTGAGCATTATTGAAGTTCCGGCCCAGCTGAAACATAATTTCAGCTGGGCCGAAAATGTCGCGCTGTCACTTTTTGGGTAAAAACAAAGCTATTAAAAGGGCATTTTGCAAGGGAAAAGGGCATTCTTCTTGGATCTAGGTTGGGGGCACAAGTGCAGCTGTGGGGAACTCGCTCATTCCTCCATTTTTCATCTTCTTCCTTCCTTCACCACGTGGGATGCTCTTCTCACCCATGGGTAGCTGAGCTCCCCTTCATTGGGGTTTGATGTAACTAAACCCAAACTCATGTATATCTTTTGAGTTATTAATACATGTTTATTATTCACCATTACGTGCTTTCTTCTTTGCTTAATGCTTGCTTTGGCTTGATCACCCTTTGCTTGATTTTATGGTTTAAATGCGATTGGAAAATGTATTTGAACTATGAACCGGAGAAGAGCACCTAATGGGTCTTGTATCTAGGGATAGAGCAAAGTCCATTAGTCACCTTTGACTCCTTTTCTTAAAGCAAGTAACTTGGCTAAGCTATGCAAGGGATTGGTAGTTTAGTCAAGGAACTTAGGCTCTTCTTGTAAGGAATTAGGGATTGAGCATTTTTATGAGTTGGTGATAACAAATGGATGATAAACATTGATTAATAGCTTGTGTGTGCATGAGGGAGCGGTTTAGTAAAGTCGAACCCCACGTTCGTTATCATTGTTTCCTGTAACCACTTTCCGCAATCTAGATCTTTGAGAATCAAAACCCCTTTTGTTAGTTTTATTTCCAAGTTTCTATCTTTATCTTTGCTCTTAACCATTGTTATTTCAAGTTTTCTGTATATTTTGCTTAGTAAGTAAAAAGTGTGTAAATTGTCAAATATTGAACAAGTCCATGTGGATACGATACTTGGACTTCCATTTTATACTACTTGTACGACTTGGTACACTTGCCAATGACGTAACAGTCTGCTACATGGTTTCCCCAAGGATATTATTAACCATGAGTAAAACGCTCCTTAATTCTAATTGGAGAATAGTACAAATAGTATTTAAAATACTGTATCGTAAAATTCGTCCCGTCACATAAACTGTTTTTGCACATATTATTATCTTGTAGAGGATTAATTATGTCAATAATATTATTCCTCATTGACATCACCAGTTCTGAACAGTAAACACTACCACCTGAATAAGGTTTATGAATTTGATCATGCATGAAATGTGAAACAAGATTAATGTTGTGTTGTGCAGCTCACGTACCTCACAAACCTGTGTCATTAATAATCAACATAAAAAATTATTTGAATGCCTGAGACCTGGTTTTAAACTTGCAGAATAAACTTTCCATTAATACACACTCTAACATATATATTAATCATTTCAAAAAATCGTAATTTCATTTCACACTGGAGAATCTTCCTTTCGGTTCTCAAATAGCTAGCCAACTGGCTCTCTTTAATTAATATTCATTGTTGGATTGAGATTTGAATTCCACTTTGATCGAGACCGTTTATGACTATCATAAAATGTAACGTGAAGAGATAATATAACAGAGAACAATAATTGAATTAATGGTTAGTTATTCATTTCAAATCAAAATATCAAATCAAAAGCACTGAAGTAAAACCTCCATGCTCCACGCTGATCCTTAAAGTCAAGCATGATCCCTTATACCAGCAAGCAATCTATTCTCTGCAGTCTCATATATTGCCTTTTTCTCCCACTTCCTATTCCTTTATGTCTGTGTCCCTCACTGTTACTACAACCTACACTTGAGTGAGACAAGTTTTAGGTATCAAAATTTGGAAGCTACTTCTAGCTCTGTGCCATATTTCGTTTTCCTAAATTAATACCATGGGAGAATAGAAGAAAGGAGAACTGCAGAAAAAAGTAACACGGTTTTATCTCTTTCTTCTTGTGTGTTTTGGACAAATGTAAAAATTAGATTATTTTAATAATAAAAATTATGTATAATCGATATTTATAATCAGATTATTGTTATATGTATAATTGATTATAATTAGAATTAAGTAAATTAAAAAAAGGGATATGTATGAAGTTGAAAGAAAAAAAACTGTTGGAAAATTTGAGATAATTTAGAAATAACGTTTTTTTTTTAAGAAAAAAAGCTCCTAAAAATAATCACAAGTTTTAAACTTTCTGATTCACATGTTTCAGGTCAATATAATGAGAGAGAAAAAAAAAAACGCGAGTGTTATATTGTATTCCTTCCAAGTTACGTGCATAACACTCGTAACCAATAACCATATTGTTTCATGTCCAGAAAAATGGGAAAAACCTTTAAAAAAATTCCAAACAAATTCTTTGGAGATTTAAACGATGGGATGCAAAATACGTAAGACAAGACACATATTAATTAATTATTCATTTATTGTACAGTTGAATAATAGACTAGATATAGTTATGAAAAATATCCTAAAAGCAGAGAAATTTTATAAAACATTGCAAACCCAACATGATTTTCAAATACAGATAGAATTACGAATAATAAAGTACTTAATAGATATTTAATAATGTCATAATCTAATATATAATACCTACTCCAATACTACTAATAGGATAGGGACGGGTGTTTACATCTGTTAAATAATTGTCACAATTTCATTATATACGTCTCTAATTAGTTAATTATCCCCAAACCTATCATCACCGACCTTTCTCAAATACTGATAAAGCCAAAGTTTTTAAGTTGGCTTTATACAGGTTTCTTCATTCTTCTAGAAAATGATTGATTGAATTGAAACAATTTTTCAACCAAAAGAACAATTCGACGCAAATTTTGATAGAGTAATTAATTTTAAAAATTATTCAATGAGAAACTAAATAAAAAATAAACACATTTTTGAAAAACAAGTCCAAAGAAATAACTCTAGTATCTAATAATTTTAAGAAGCTTTGGTATCAAAGTAAGTTGTTAATTATTTATTAGTTATATTTAATAAATTTTAAACATTTATACCAAAAGTTATAACTAAAAAATATTTGACCATCTACCAGCTAAAATACCTTAATTTATACGTATTATTAATTCTAATGATAATGCACCTATGGGGTGTGTGTGTGTATGTTAGTATGTATCATTCATTAAAAAATCGATTTCTTAGTTGTCATGGGTAGAAGAAATGGTGTGATAAATTAGAGCACAGTGATTTTATGTAATTAAAAATATTTAATAAAAATATTAAATATTGCTTAATCAATATCTTTAAAGTGATTAATAAATAAGATCCTTTTTATATTTTAGTTAATTAATAAATAATATGATATGTTGAGAAAATGATATTATAACCAAATGAGAAAATCTCACTTATAATGGTATAGTTGAATTGATACTTCGTACTAATAATACGGTGACTAAAAAAAGTTAAATTGATACTACATTTGTAATATAAACAAGAGAAAAGTAGTATGAAGAATAATAATGAAACAAATAAAAAAATAGAGAAAAAAATTAGGAGTAGTTAATTAAGATAATTCACATAAAATATTTTGTCACAGCTAATTTTATAACTTTTATTTATTTAGCTTTTAACAATATTAAAATTTTGGATAAAAATTAAAATAATAAATGGATCAAATTAAATTTATTTATAAAATATTTTACACTTTTCTGTAATTATCTTATTAGAATGTGATAAAACTACATAAACATGTGCATAGAATTTTACTCTAAAATTCTAGTCTATAAAATATTTAAAGAAAGAAAAGGATAAATTATAATGTAATTGTTGGGAGAGGTCGGTCTTTTAATTAATCTCCATCTTTTAACTAAGGGATAACTCAAATTCACTAAAAAAAATCCTTTAGACGTGGTGTTATTAGCCATGGGAATATGATAGGTATGTAATTAGAGATTTATAATTTTTTCATATTAAGCTAGACCTTATTTAAACTTATTTATTAATTAAGTTGAGTTAATTTTTTTAATATATATCTTATTTAGTTGTAAGAGGTGTACATTGATAATGAAAAACAAACACTACCTCCGTTCCTATTTATAAGACGTTGTTTTGAAAAATTTTTGTCCCTTTTTATAAGACTTCATTTTGACTATTTTATGCATTAATTATTTTTTATCTAAAATATCCTTATTTATTATAATACATTAATTGAATGTTACTATGAATGTCTCTTTCTCTCTCTTATGAAGATTGGAGAAGATGAATAGACTTTCATCATTAATCCCAATAATGTCAAGGGTAAAATTGAAAAAATATTATAGTTACAGACAAATTTATTATGAATATCTAGATTAATTAACTTTCTTAATAAGCATAATTTAGTCAACGTCTTATAAATAGATACGGATGTAGTATGACCTATTGCTCCACTATCTAGAATCCAACATTTAGAGTTTAGAGTTTATGAAAGAAGTTTAACCTTGGTTAGGAGGAACTGCAACATTAATATGAAACAATGTGATCTATTGAATCTGAATCATTTGAGGACCTTATGATGGAAAATTATAAAATATATACAAATTATAGCATGTGATTATAGCGATAAAACTTAAGAAGGTTATCAAATACTAACCTGAATTCATATTCATCTACATGAGAATTGTTTGCCAGAAGAAACCCTTAAAATACTATTGAGAGGATTTATGCCCACTTTTCTAAGGGATTATTTTAAGAGAATCTGCGAGTCAGAGAGAGAGTGTGTGTAAATTTGCTTAATGGGATAGCAAATTTATAATCCCCTAGCAGTAGGCAGAGACCTCTCAATGGACTATCTACTAAATGATTGACCCAACCCATTACAGGGTCAATCTTATCATAATCTCATCCAAAATATCCGTAATATACATATGATAATTATCTTATCTTTAATTGTCGATTGATGATACTAAAAGATAATATAATAATTATTGATTGATACTAATCCACAACAAATATTTTAACATTCTCCCACTTGGATAGTATTAACCAATAATCAAAATAGGAATCATCAAGACTAGAACGACAATTTCAATCATATGTCAACAATGTACGAAATAATATCCGATAGGGATACATATCATGCGCATCAAATAGTCATATTTCTCATAAGAAAAGAGTATACGGAATAACATAACTTAATATTCAAAATATGCTACATAACAACGGTCCAAGCATCTGAAAATGCTATAAGAGATATGTTACTAAGATAATATTACTATATATATCTCATGGTAGAGTGTTTTCAAACTCCCACTAACCCAAAACATTAAAAGACTTAACCAAACACATGTGAGCTGTAAAATTCTCAAAAGCTCCAACAGTTAAGTCTTTGGTTAGTGAATCTACAAGTGTTTTCTTTCAACACCATAATCAATTTAAGGCTGAAAAGCTGCAAAGGCCAGAACATAATTCACATGCATCTAAGTGCTCATGATAGCCCAGTAATAAGAGTGATCACGTATGGGCTGAACTAACAAATGCTCTTAGAATATTTGATATTCAATTAATTTGAGTTTCACGAAATAAGTGACTACGTAAACTCGAAGACAATTAGGAAATCCATTAATTTCCTACTGGGATGACATAGACACCTAGCTTAAATGAAACGATATGTAACATCCTGAAATTTAATAGGATTTAAAAGATTAAATTGTTATGAGATTTAGTATAAAAATTATTAGTATAAGAATTTATTTGAATTAAGAGGATTGAATTATTAAGATATAATATGATATTATATTTAGAATGTTGTATCATGATATTATTTTATTTGGATTGAAATCTTATCTTAGTATATTATATTGTTTGCAATGTTTGTATTATGATATAATAACTTTGATTGAGATAATTAAATTAAAATATTTCTGTTTAGTTACTATATATTAAATATTATCAAGTTAAATAATTATTTTATCAATAATAAGATTAGGTGATTAATATAAGAATTGTTAAGATTATCTAACAACTACAAAAGAATGCAAAAGATAATTAATATAGTAATGATATAATATTATATATCTAGTTTAGATAAAATATTCATTATATATATAATTTGAATTGGTCATCGATAACGATTTAAATCTTATCATGTTCTATCTTAATATATCTTGAAAGAAAAGAAAATATTAGATAATGCTAATAATGAGATAAATCTAGATAATAAAGTAGAAAAAGATAAAGAAAGATTTGATAAGTCAAATCTGCTAAAATAAATCTTATGCTATTTAATCTTAATCACGTACAACTGTACTTATATAAGGATAGGCAGTTTCCTTTCCTAGAATTACATAGTTAGTCTCTTAGGGAACAGAAAATTAGTAGATAGTTTGAGGACCCGGGAGAATAAGACATAGAGGGAATCTTGTCGGCATAGTAGATAGAGAAGAGAAAGAATAAACAAAGACCATAGATTACTTTGTTTCAAGAGGTGAGTAAAACATTTATCTTTTAAAACCTTCCATGGTATGTTTCTTGAAAGATATAATCTTTAGGTTCTTGATTAGAGGGATTTGGTGTTAGTGGAATTCTAAATTTTGAATTATAGGTGATCGTTCATGCATGCGTGGGTATGATTTTCGAATGATTGAAATTGCCTTGATTATGTAGAATACTAAGCACTGCAGCAGTTTTACTCCTCGAATAATTTGTGAAATTCTGTTATTATATTTTAATTATTGTTTGTACATTGATATATATATATATATATAATTTGTATGTTGTGTTGCTACATATTGTTATTCGAAACTGAGATGTTAGTGTACCCGTAATGTGATATGAGAAGTGTTATTAGGTGTATGGAATTATTGGATGCATGAAATTAGAGGATTTATTTGATAATTATCTAGGATGATATTTTGTAATTATGTGTGAGTTAGTCATCATCTTCCGGGAAGTGGTGACGGTGTATATTTTAATCTGAAAATTGAATATGAGATACCTCCATCTGGGATGGGGATGAGATTTATTATAGATACCTCCATCTGGGATAGGGAGGAGATTCAGATACCTCCATCTAAGATGGGGAAGGCAGTGGGACGCCATTGCATGGATATGAGCTCATAGACCTTTTACGAATATGAGATTCACACCGGTTCTGGGAACCAAAGAGTCTAGTCTAGTGATTCTGAGAATCACTAAGTTGTGTTTGTGATATCTATTTGAATGTATTGAGGTGTTAATTTTATTTATTGAAATATTTACCTTAATGAGAATGATATAAGTGTGATTTGTGGTTGTCTTAATTTGGCTCCTATTGGAGTATATATATATATATATATATATATATATATATATATATATATATATATATAATATTTTATTTTAAATTCTTGTGGGTACCATGGTTGAATTTTTCTGGATTATCGCACCGGCTGAGAACAACACTATTTACGAACCTTTTTAGAACTTGTTTTATTCACTGGGATTATTATCTCATTAAAAGTGTTGTTTTCAGAGCACGAGGAAGAAACTGTAGAGACGACAGAGACTTGAAGGCTTAGTTCTTTTTAGTTATATTTTTGGTTAATACCTTTGGTATAAAGGGTCGGATGTGGTTAGTTCAGTCACTCTTTTAGATGCCCATATTTGAGGATAACGTTTTTATATATGTAAGGATTTATTTATTCAACCTTATTTTATAATATATGAGGTATTTTAGACCATTATATTTAAAAAAAATATATATTATTTATATTTTAAAGAATATTTTACTATGGGTTGTTATTGTAACGAAGGGCGTTACACGATACTCTAGATTAATGTGGCCACAAAATGTCAACAATAAGCAAGCACTTAGAGATCAATGGTCTAAACATAAAATTTATAAGTACCTCAATAGTGCAAAATTGTACTCGATAGGAGTACTATCATCACAAACACCTCAACAATGTAGAAAATCATACTCGATAGGAGTATTGTATTTACAATATACTTAATTTTGACCAAACAAAATGTGAAGTTTTGGGTAAAAGAGATGCACAAGATAATTGCATGCCAAAAGACTAATTGTGCAATTTCCAACAAAATGGCCTTGACATCCGTTAAAGATGCCTATTTAGATACAATGAGTTTTATGTATCTCAACATAAAAGGACAAGAATAAATAACAAAGTCTTTCTAGAATATGTCATATGATCATTAAATGTGCACAAAAATATATGACAATACGAATTTGATAAGTCTCGAGACATAATAAAAGGTTATATGCTCCCAATAATCCTTTATATACCAAAATAAGATTAGGATTCTCATTAGAGCCCACTAGAATTGAAATACTCTAATGATAGTGAGATTATAGCTCTGTAAAATAATGTGAATAAAAATTCACTATTTTCTCTCTTAAAGAAATACGTATTAGAGAGAAGTATAGTAGTATGATTAATGAGGGAAGTGGTTAGAAACGAGAATATGAACACAACATACAATCCATCTATCAATTACAAAGCTTTACAAAAGGGTTTCATAGTTAACCATATGTTAATCCTCAAAGAATATTGACCCTCAAAAGGATCACCTAAACAAGGTAACCTTTACTTTACAAACATGACTGACATAGAAAATCCCTAATATTTAGAAGTAGAATATGGGACCACTTGCAAGTTTTCAATTACTCACTAAAAACATAAACTCAAGTGCTACAATTATAAACAATATCTACACACACTTGAGTGTAAGACTTGGTTACATGCAACGGAAGTATATGGGACCCATACTTAACAAATATTAAGGATATAACAACAAATAGTCTCTAACTCTCATCACAAACTATGATGGACATGGGTTTAACTATATATCCCAAATTAAAGCATGTAATTTTAACAAAATTACGATCTGAAATACCATAAGCAAGTATATTGGTGTTAATTGGCTTTGACATTATTCTAGATTAAAACCAAAACTTTGAACCTTATGAACATCATGAGTTTTTAGATGCCATACCACCTTCACTAAATTACATGTATTGGTTTTTCATTTATTATATTGAAATTAAAATATAATATTATAATTTTTTATTTTAATTATTAGTTTTTATGTATTAAATTTAGTCTTCACTCCCGACAATAATTACTTCCTATTCTTTCTTTCTCTTAATTAAATACTAATACTTAAATTTATCTCAGTTCATCCAATTATTAATCCTAAAACTTTCTATATTTATAACTTTGTATTTCATTCAGTCAAAAAAAAAAAAAACTTTGTATTTCATAAATTTAAATTAATGAGACATTATAGATAGTATCAACTATCAACAACTCAACAATTCTCTTTGGATGCTTAAATCTATTTCATTTATACACATCACTTATTTTTGTGCTTATATATTTCGCATCCGTACGACACTTTAACGGTGGGTTGTCAAATAGGCATTGGTGCTTATTTAGTTTTGTGTCTATCAAGCGACCGCTGCAGATGCTCTTAAAAATTGGTATATCTTTGAGACAGCTTCTAAGGTGGACCACTTTCATAAGTGGTCCACCATGCACCATTTTTCATAACTTTTGGATTGATCTAAGGTCCACAATATTATTATACACCTTCCTTATCAAATTTTTTCCCAAGTTTACTCTTCCTCTTCTTTGATGCCTCCTGCAACGCCTTTATCTCCTCCAGCGTCACCTTCGGCAACGCCTTCACCACCTCCGGCGACTGCTTCCTCCGACGACGACGACACTTTCGACAACTGCACCGCCGCCACAACACCTTCGACGACCGTCACCATCTTCGGCGACCGCTTCCACCGCCGTCATTCTCACTTTCAACTTTTCTTTTTCATTTTACAGGTTAGGTTCTCCCTCTCTACACATGCATCTATATTTTCTTTTTATTTTTCTTCCACATTTGTGCATTTCGTGTTTTTGGATCGTTCTATCTATTTATTTGAATTGACTATGGTGTTTGCTTCAACTGCTTTGATTTCTGGGTTGGTGCAGAGTGATTTGTATCTCCCGATTCAACAACTTTCTTAAATTGCGAAGGCAACGAAGTCGGTACTCCGGCTCGAGCTCAACGTTGCTGGAAGTGGTCGCCGAAGGTTCAGTATCGGGTTTTTTTTTCTAGAACAGGGAAGAGGGGTTACATGAATTTTGGTTTGCTTGTATCTTGTTAAAAATATTGAGTTGAAATTTTCTTTGCTAGAATGGTCTGTATGTGAGTTTTTTGGGTTCATTAAGGAATGATATATCAGTTTTGATAACGGCGGCGGTGCAGTCGTCGGAAGTGTCGCCGGAGGAGGTGGAAGCGGTCGTGCGGAGATGGTGAAGGTGTTGTCGGAAGGGGGGAAGAGGAGGAAGGACAATAAATATTAGAGAGAGAAAAAAATTTGATTTGGGAAATGCAAGATAATATTGTACACCTTAGATTAATCTAAGTATTGTAAAGAATGGTACATGGTGAACCACTTATAAAAGTGGTCCACCTTAGAAGCTGTCTATCTTTGAAGTTTTTTTTTATAAAAATTTTAAGATACATTACCATCTTTGAATATATATATACCAAATGATATATTAACTTCTCATAATAAATACTTCCTCAATTTCTTTTTAAGTGTCAAATTTTTGAAAAAATTTTGTTTCTATTTATATGTCGTTTGTAAAGTTCAAGATTATATTAATTACTCTTTTATCAATAATACCCTTATTTCTCTCCTAATCTTTAATGGATTTACACATTATTTATTATTATTATAGAATAGAAATGAAAAGAGAGTAAAATAGGAAATCCTATAATTACTTTATTATAATCAAGAAAATTTAATGTATTTCTTGGTTTTTAAAAATAAATCTTAAATGACGTATAAAAAGAAACGGAGGAAGTAATGTATTTAAACTTTTATTGTTTCCTTAAAAATTAACTTATGAATAAATCCAACTTCACATTAACATGCAGTATAATTATCAAAATGGTAAACATTTATTGTGCAATAAATAAAATACTAAATACAGTAACAGTTACACACATGGTAAATGCTAGCGCTGAAGCTGACGCAAGGTTCGGCTTGGCTTTTGCTACGGCCGAGGGCAGCCACGTCAGCATCAAGACGGGTCCCACTTCTTCGGGCAGCTCAAACTCCTTCCCGTCTTCTTCGGGCAGCTACAAACCCCCTTTTCTAGTCTTCGATAACAAAAATCTCCCTTTTTTATTTTTTTAACAAAAAAAATTAATTATTATAATAAAATCTATTTAATTAGAATATACAGAAATCTCACTCTCATCATCCAACAATAATAGCAGCAACCAACGAACGAGAGTGAGTATCGTAATCCGTAACTGCAATCTGAATATTTAAATTTAAAAACCCCCCAGATTAAAATTAAATATTAAAATGAAAATCCAGTGTTGTGTTGTGTAATGTGCTAGTGTTGTTGCTGCAGAGGAGGACCCCATATCTGTTATGTATGTATGTATGTATCTTTGAGCGGAGATTACTGAGTTCAGCTCAGGTGCTGTTCTCTCTGTTCTTTCTGCCCCCTACTCATACTCTACTAGCTTTCCACTTCCCAATTCCCAATCCATCTACCCTTCATGGGTTTTGGGATTTTTTTATCTACTTAATGTGATCTGTTACTTTTCCCCTTTTCAGTTATAATTTCTGGGGTTTGTTGGGGTGTAAAGTTGTGATTTTTAGGTTTTATTTGGGAATTTGCCATCTGGGGTTGTGGTTTTGTGGTGGTGGGAGGGAGGGTAGGGTGGTGTTTGGAATTGATGGTATCTGGGTTTGGTGCTTTGGTTCTCTAGGGATTGGTAGAGATAGATGGGGTTGGGTGCTGAGAATGGTAAGGTGGTGGAGTCTTGGGATGTGTGTAAATCAAAGGGGAGGAAGAAGAAGAAGAAGGGGGATGAGGAAGTGGAAGGGGCTCAGGCTGGGTGTTGGGTCAGGCTGAGGTTTATTGGGAGCTGCATTTCTTCAAGATCCAAGGTTGATACCTCAGTCAGTGGCAGTGGTACCAGTACTCATTATGGTAAATCATCACTATTTCCTTGCAAGAGTTATTGTTGTTTTTGTTTTTCTTGTGATTAAGTGCTTGCTTGGAGGTTCCATCTTTGGTAAATGTGTTTGTGATATGATTTTGTTACTCATTTTTTGTTTTTAGTAGTTTGTTTGTCTTAGCCTTTGAGAATTCCTCCCTTGAGCACCTAGTGCAGGTTTACTTATTTTGTTTGCAATATGATTGAAAGTTACCGTGCTAAGTAATGTGAAATGTATACACAACTGATATGCCTAAAAACCATGGTGTCTGATTACAAGTACTGTGGGTGATGTTTGCAGGGCTGCAGCAAAACTAAGTTGAAATATAATTTTGAGTTTTTGTTATTCCTGTTTATTCAGAACTGCAGTGAGTTACTTAGTTAATCCCAAAAGATATGCCATTGCATATGTAAGGTTCATCACTAGAATGTTTCCTTTACCTCCCTGTGGTCTTCCAGGTCTACAGAGTGAGAAACCGGTGAAAATTTAAATTTTAGATTGGCTAGGAAATACATAAGTGTCAAACTTAAGACTTCACTTATGGTAGGTAATTATTATCAGATGAACTTGAGAGCAAATATTAGAAAGGAAGTTAGTCCCAATTACTGTTTAGACATAACTGAATCTCAAATATATGCTTAAAAGGTAAATTACTTGAGGTGGTGCTTAATTCCAACTTTTCGTATCTATTATAAAATCTATAGTGCATGATGCTATTTTTAGTTTTTTACTACTTGTCATAATATACTTTTTAATTTTTTTTCCTCTCTTGGTGGCTTCCCATTAGCTGAAAGTAAATCAACTAATGATACTAGTAGAGACCAACCAACTGCTCCAGCAGTCTCTTCTACAACCACTAGCAATACAGAAAGCAATTCATCCACATCCAAACTTGAAGAGGAGCTTAAAATTGCTTCCAGGCTGCTTAAGTTCTCTTTCAATGATCTTAAGTTAGCAACAAGAAATTTTCGGCCTGAGAGTTTTCTTGGTGAAGGTGGGTTTGGTTGTGTTTTCAAGGGGTGGATTGAAGAAAATGGAACTGCTCCAGTGAAACCTGGCACAGGGCTTACGGTTGCTGTAAAAACCCTAAACCATGATGGGCTCCAGGGTCATAAAGAATGGCTGGTTTGTATATTTTTGAAAGTCCTTTTCTTCTATTATTAACTACTGAATTCTACTTTGTTAATGATCTTTCGTGTTTGGACCATGTGACAGGCTGAAGTAAATTTTCTTGGTGACCTAGTTCATCCGAACCTTGTTAAACTTGTAGGTTACTGCATTGAAGATGATCAAAGGTTGCTAGTGTATGAGTTCATGCCTCGGGGTAGCCTGGAAAATCACTTATTTAGGAGTAAGTTACTATTTTCTATCTAATTAGTTTCCACATTTTCTTTTTCAAGAATAATAGTTGGACCACTACTGAACCTTGAAATTTTGATAACATCAAATGAAGAACCCTGCTGGATTTCTCTCGTGAAGCATGATTCCTTCTCCACAGAAGCCAGATTAAAATTTTTTGGCAGTTTTGCATGGAAAAATATTTTCTCGACATGGAAGGGAAGGGGGGTGATATAATATAGTACTATACTACTATAGTGATCTGCCTATTTAAAAATAATGCATAAAACTAATCTATACCATTATAATGATGTTTCCATTAATAACCTTTGTTTCTTTGAGTATATTACTTGTATTATGATGGATTTAGTAGTTTTTTCTATCATGGGTAGAACTGGAACTCAAAACTACTGTTGTATATTTTATGTTTGGATTATGTCCTTTTTTATTGATGTTCTCATGTAGAAATTATGTCTTATGTAGGATCCATGCCTCTTCCATGGTCCATTAGAATGAAAATTGCACTAGGAGCTGCTAAGGGTCTTGCTTTTCTTCATGAAGAAGCTGAACGACCAGTTATATATAGGGATTTTAAAACTTCGAATATACTATTAGATGCAGTAAGTGCCAAAAACTATGATAAAATTACATATTTTCCCCTTTCGTTGATCTAATATTGTACCAATTCAGGAGTACAATGCCAAGCTCTCAGACTTTGGTCTTGCCAAAGATGGTCCAGAAGGTGATAAAACCCATGTGTCTACTCGAGTGATGGGAACCTATGGTTATGCAGCACCGGAATATGTCATGACAGGTAAGTTTTGTTTGATATAGCAAGTCCAAATCTGCATGTTTTAGTTGTTATTTATCCATAAAGTCACACATGCTTATGCTTCATTGCTATTTCTATCTGACTTTATGTTTTTGGGCATTTTTTATCGCTGAAGTCATTAGTTTTGTTATTGATGATACTACTATCAAAAAATTTCTGAACAAAAAGTTTGGAACATAATTCCTTGTTGGACTGTTTTAATGTTTGGTACATATAAAGCTCTTGATCTCTGATGTTATTTGTTTTCCACTCAAGACAGATTTATGACTAAGATCATAAATTACTTGATCTGTCTATAATTTCCTTGTCTGTGATGATCAATTGTATTGATGGTTTTGATATTTTCAGTTGTTGTGTTCTCATAATGTTTATGACTTACAAAAATGGGAGTTTTATTATATTCTGTTGATAATTTTCGGTTATGTTTGTTCCAAATTCTTTTTAAACGCAATCCAACATCTGTAATAACTAATTGCTTCCATTCTAATCAGATTTACTCGTGTGGCAGGTCATCTTACATCAAAAAGTGATGTGTACAGTTTCGGAGTGGTACTACTTGAGATGTTGTCCGGCAGAAGATCCATGGACAAACACCGACCCAACGGTGAGCATAACCTTGTGGAATGGGCTCGACCACATCTAGGAGAGAGGAGAAGGTTCTACAGGTTGATAGACCCTCGCTTGGAAGGCCATTTTTCGATAAAAGGAGCTCAGAAAGCTGCCCAACTGGCTGCTCACTGCCTTAGTAGAGATCCAAAAGCCAGACCCCTAATGAGTGAAGTTGTGGAAGCTTTAAAGCCTTTGCCAAACCTTAAGGACATGGCAAGCTCTTCATATTATTTCCAGGCAATGCAAGCTGACCGCTTTGGAGCGAGCCCAAACACAAGAAATGGGCGAACGCAAGGAGCGTTGCTCACCCGCAATGGACAGCAGCAAAGGAGCCTTTCAATACCAAATGGTACTTATGCATCTCCATATCACCATCAGTTTCCCCAACCATCACCAAAACCCAATGGCAAAGCATAGAGCTGGTGAAAATTTTCTTTTTCTCTTTCACCCTTTACACCATTTCTTAGTTTCTTCTCCTTATAGATGTACCTTCTGTCAAAGCATTTGTTCATGGAAAACTTGAGAGCAAAAGAAGCATATGCTGCTCTATGATGTTATGTTATGGGTGTTGACCCCCTTTAGCTTGAAAGAATGTGAGGGTGAGAGCAAGTGAAGCTTATTGAGCTACTATGTCTTATGTCAAATTGTCATTCAATATTTTCTTCAGGTTGTTTGGAAATATTGAACATTATCAAATCCTCATCCTTATTTTATTTGGTTTTTAACATTTGTCCCCGGAAATGTTATCTACTGATTTATTTAGGGTTTGCTTGTGATATCAAACCCTGCAACTCCCTTTAAATTAATCACTAGCTTTTGTTTATGAAAAGATGACAAAGAAGCTTTATTGCATTAATTTATAACCAGTTATTTGTTCTCATATGATCCGGTTCCTTATTTTATGTAACTTATAGGCAGCAGGTTATACTTTATAGCACCTTCTAGTAGTTAAAAATTCGAATTTCAATGTTTATAATTTGATCATCGATGTTGTTCATTCTTATCATTATTGTTTCTAAAGTTATAGTGCGTGGGGTTCAAGTGTAGGATAATGTATTTTTATGTGGGGTCACAGGAATGTTCTAAAGGTAATAGTTAAAGAATTAATAGATAAAAAGTTTTTAAGAGGTATGCTGGAAGTGTATAATGTAATGTTACATAAATTCTATAAAATTTATACACTCCATTCTTTAATTAGTGTTCTAATATTTTTCTTTTACGTTTCATTTTATAATTGAAGGTCTGGTAAATAACTCGATGACATGGTACTGAGCATTCTCATTGTTGAAAGTGGTTTACGTGCAATAGCAACAGTACACGTGTAAATGATGTGCAATATATAATTCGATGTTACAATTAAATTTTTTGGCACGTGTTACGTTTGCAATTAGGTTGATTATTGATAGTTGATACGGTCAAAACTCGAGGAAAGAATTAATAGATAAAAAGTTTTTAAGAGGTATGCTGGAAGTGTATAATGTAATGTTACATAAATTCTATAAAATTTATACACTCCATTCTTTAATTAGTGTTCTAATATTTTTCTTTTACGTTTCATTTTATAATTGAAGGTCTGGTAAATAACTCGATGACATGGTACTGAGCATTCTCATTGTTGAAAGTGGTTTACGTGCAATAGCAACAGTACACGTGTAAATGATGTGCAATATATAATTCGATGTTACAATTAAATTTTTTGGCACGTGTTACGTTTGCAATTAGGTTGATTATTGATAGTTGATACGGTCAAAACTCGAGGTTTGAGTTCTGACTAAATTAAGTAATCTTTCGTCTTTTTACAAGATTCATTTAGGCATGTTTTGATTGAGTGGAGTGAAATAGAATAAAATGAAGAAGAAATATTTAAATTAAAATAATGTAATAGAGATATAAGATCCATCGAAATTTTATAAAATTTTCATTCAATTCCATGTTACAGTAAACGAACCAAACGGAGGGTTAACTAATTTATAAATATTAAAGGAATTAATTAATTTATTTAATAACATTAAATTTATTCCAAGTTTATGTATATTTTTTAAATTACTTCTAATGAGACACACTCTTATTTTTTAATATTAATTTAAATTCTTTTAATATTTTCATTGAGTATTCAATAATATATTTATTTTTTAATTTTTATTTCTTTATTTTTCTTATAAATGTAAAGAAGCAAAGTAAGACTCAAAATATTTTTCATATCTGGCAAAGTTAGAGTCTCTATATTTTATCTACTATTTATTAAATTCAAAGAAATAGTTCATAATTAAAGATATTTTTGGTAAAAAAAAAACTAATGCAAGTATTGGTATATCTAACTTCCTGAATCACTGGAGACAATATATTATGAAAAATAATCAATAATAATTAATATATATATATATATATATATATATATATATATATATATATATATTAAAATAAAGACATAAATATTAAAATCATAAAGTTTTAATAAATCTTATCAAGTAAATTAGATACTTGATAATTGGAAATACAAAAAACTGGAAAATAGTGCATTCAAATATATAAAAAAAGGGGACAAAATATAAGAAAACTCAATATATTTACTTGTAATCTTATGATGGAGTGCATTTGCAGACCCTCAAACATATAATTAAGTCCACCACTGAATGTAAGAAACATTCTAAATTAATTCTTGTAAAAATGATTAAACAAGACCTCTAATTTGATTCTTATAAAAAATAAAAAGAGAAATTTACTGAATTTTTTCAAATATCAGGTGTTATATGGGTCCAAACAAGAAAACGGCACTGCTGTAAGACCCAATGAAAGTTCGACTAAAATTAAGTATTAGCTCTTGAAACTGAACACAAATTATTAAAGTGATTAGAAACATGAAAGATTTAGGCACTAGGTATCGGTATATTTCAATCATGATGATATAGAAGTACCAAATGTAAAGTTTTAACAAATCATTCTTCGTATGAAAAACTACTGTAACCATACTTCTTTCAAGAGACCTCTTGGCAGAACACTGCCTAATGTGAGAGCAGGATAATGCAAAATAGGAAATCAAATAGATAATGGTTTGTACGTGAAATTTTATGCTAAAAAGATAACACATCTTGTTTATGGCCTTTTTGGCTGAAACTAGTAATGTAGCTTTTACTTGTGTAGTCAGTCTCTTGTCTGTTTTTTTGGCCTTTCTGAGATACTGTTCATTAAAATAAAAAGTTGAACTCATTCATGTGAATTCTCTCTCCTTGAACCATTAATTTACATGGAATCTTCCCCATCTCTGGCCAGACCAGATTTCCTATACAAATAACACAGATCCTTCACTTTTTGCCTAGCATTATTCTGATATCTTCTAATTCCATTTTATCTTCCTCCTTTTTCTTTTTTCTTTTTTAAAAAAAAAAAAAACTCAACACAATATTTAGCCCTGGTAGTATAAGAAGAATAGCAGAAATTAAGAAAAAAGACACCTTATTTTATGTTTGTGTTTTTACTTTTGAATAGAAAAATTTAGGTGAAGGAAATGACATCCCAGTCCAAGACAAAAAAAGCCTTTGGACTCAAAATATACTTTAATTTATCTCACCCCGAAGAGATGAGTGAGAGTCTCAAACTTGTGACTAGTCAAATGTGAGACCCTATCTTGCTCCACTGACCAATCTCTTGGGGTTATTTTATGTTTGTTTGTGTGTATTAATTATTATTATTATTATTATTATTATTATTTTTAAATTAACCAACCCAATTTATTTATGCAACATCCACATGACTGGAAGTATATGAAATGCAAACTTCCAGAATACAACTGGGTATAAATTGTAATATGTTTCCCCAAGGGGAATAAAGTAAGTGTGCTCATTCTTGGTATGGAGTGAGATGAGCCTCTTATGAGCCTACTCTGCTCAACTGCTCCTTGGATGTGCTTTCAAATATCTTGTCAGCACTTGCTACCTCAAAACCATCCCTTCTATGGAACTCTTTAACCTGTTCCATTAGTTAAAACAAAACAAGGATTAGCAAATCCTGCAGAAAAAATGTCTTAAAATTACAATACATATTATATTTAGCAGGTCATTCAAATTCTTAAAGTAGTCCACAGTTTCATCAGTAACCAAAAAGACTGGTCATAATATTAGTCCTAGCCATCAACAACCAAAGATAAGAATTATAAAAAAAAAAAAGTTGAAAGCTTATGCTGAAAAGAGTGATGCTTACCTCTGTGTCAGGTAAATTTTTATACTGCGGCAGCACCAGACGCTCGGCAAATTCAATGTATGAGCATGGGACTGATTCAGTTATACCATCAGAAAATTGGAAAGAAATTGAATCTGCTACAGTTGAGCTTTGCTGGAGAAGACCATCAGGGCTCACTGGAAGTAGAGGAAATATTCAAATCATTCACTTGATCCTTGGTCACAATGAACTACAACTTGCTATGGTCATCTTCAACTTCAAGATGATTAAATCAGCATGTTCATAGTTAATCTTGGTTATAATTTCAGCATTCATCTCATAATTAGGAGCATGCTGCACATACTGATGATATGCTTCTTTTTTTTTCTTCCTAATTCTAAATGATAAATCCCCTGATCAATGGGGATACACAGCCATGCAAACAAATTAACAAACAGCTTTACAGGACTTTTATTTCCCCCATAGGAATGAGGGAAAGAAGATAAATTTGATGAGCAAGGCCAAACTTTCAGAAGGTGAACACAAGCAGGAGTTGAAGGAAAATTGTCATATTTGCCATTAATGAAAATGAGGGAATTATTTTCTCTTCAATCCTCATTTTTTCACTTGAGATTGCAATTGTCTTAATCAGAAAGAAACCAGCCTGAGATTGTCTTACATTGCACATTGAATGCTTTTATTTTGGTTAGGAAAAAACCTAGAAAACCTTATACTTGCATAATAACAAACAATGGTACAAACCTTTCAGCACTCCTCCTTCAGAATTCAATCTGAATCCACTATCCTCAATAAACTGATTTAGTTTTTTTATATCCTTCAAATGAGTTTTCAGCCGATGAGTGGATATAGTAAGATGGTTCAGCGCATACCCGTTGACTAGGGTCCAGGCAGCATACTCACTTTCACTGAGCATCAAATACC
This sequence comes from Pueraria montana var. lobata, assembly GCA_026413185.1. Classification (NCBI taxonomy): domain Eukaryota; kingdom Viridiplantae; phylum Streptophyta; class Magnoliopsida; order Fabales; family Fabaceae; genus Pueraria; species Pueraria montana. The sequence goes on along the minus strand of CM048651.1, from coordinate 44,503,765 downwards.
AACAAACCATAAGTAAGCCAGAAGCTAGAAGAGAGTAGAGACTTTCCTAAAAAAATATTGCCTGCCATACAAATAGTAATACCTTGCCAATTGTTGAAACTCAGAATATAAGGGCTTTTCCCATGTTAAACGTCCAAGGGAACTTGCAAGTGCTGCATACTTGTTTCCATCCCCAGATGATTCAGTGTATTTCCTAATTATTTCCTGCACAAAAATTCCAAACTTCTCTTAGTACAACTGGGTTTTTGGGAGTTGGAGCCACAATGCAGCAGAAATGTAATAAGTATAAACCATTGGTGTCATGCAATTATGTATATCACTATAGTCTATAGATAAGGATTTCAGAAATAAGATATCATATACTGCATTTCAATCTTAATATATAGAGAAGTAACATGTAAAATCCTAAGAAATCAAACAATTCTTTGCTTATCAAATTATTGTCATCATACTGAATACAACTACTAACAACACAAGATAATAAGACAAAACACTGCCTTACAAGTTTACAACCAGTTCTGGTAGTTACATAGGAACCATTCAAGAAATTATCTATGATCTACCCCATACCAAGTAAAATGGAACATATAGTTTCACGACCATTTTACGAGTTTCAACAAAACACAATTTCCACAACTGGAATTGTGACAGATGCTATACCTTTGGGTTTTAAGCCCAAAATGGTGGGAAAGAAGATAGCGAGAATTAACAAATGTTAAACTCAAACGCCGGTACAATTTAGTGAATTTCAGAAAATTATGCAGTACTCTTTTTAGCATCATACCATTGAGTACATGAAGAGCTGAAAACCAAAATAGCTGCTCAATTTGCCACATAAAAATAGGGGTGGAAGTCGCATAGTAGTTGCAAATACTCCAACACTATTATGATGTTGACAAATGGTGGGAACTAATTTGTAAATACTTATTAATGTAGAGACCAAAATGTGGATTTTTTTCATGTAAGAACTAAACCAAGAAATAGTGTTGAGTATCAGGACCAAATTTTTAATCTAACCTAAATTAAATAGGCTTTTAAAAAGGCCTTGTCCCAACTTATGTAGTAAATAAGCCTAACTTGACTAGGCCTGATGCGGGTTAGGCCATAGGCCTCGGACCAACGGTCTTACCTATTTTCACTCCTACATAAAACAGGCACAACAACATAAAAGATTATCTCTGTCATATTATTACTTTGCTAATATTTGAAACTTTTTTTGGTACAGTTGCTAACATTTTAAACTGGTTACAAAATAGAGGGAGGAAACCAGCCTCCATCATAATCATTTTTACTTCTCAGAGCATAGATGTAAAATGACATTTAATTAAATATTTTTCTCACAAACACACCTGAGTTTGTGGACTCATTTGATCTACCAGTAGCTCTGATATAAATATTCTGGGCAAAGGACCATTAGTGCCACTGCCACTGCTAGCAAGTGAATCAGCAGGAGGAGAAAACCACAATGCCCTCAACTTTTTGGCTGGAAACCTCAACTCCTCCCTTTGTGTATAGCCATAATCCAGAAAAAAACTAGCCATGGAATCAATTCCATAACCATTCACCTAATTAAGTGCAACAATACACAGTGAATGAGCTATAATCAGTTATAACTTATAATTGACTAATTGAGCCATACAGAAAAGTGTACATGTGGAAGGAAGTAAAGCCAAGAGAAGTACCCCAAATGTCCTGAATGCAAGGTGATCATAGCATAATGAGTTGTTCTCAGCAGAGTGAACAAGGTCCAATATGGCCTTTGCAGTAGGATTTCTGTTCAAGTAAACGGATTGCATACTTTCTAACACACCCCTGAAAAAAGCTTCACCCCCCTGCATGAAGAGAAATCATGTTCTCATGAGAAACTGAGAATCCAGACCAAAACATAAGGTACGGACAATAAGATCTCAGGATTTAGGACATGTTTGATTCCCTTCTCACTTTTTTTTTTTATTTTAAAAACTGCTTTCTAAAACAATTTCACACCATGCAACAATCAATTTCTCGTCCAAAATCTATTATGTTTTCTCATCCTCTTCTTCTATTTTCTTCAAGTACTTTATGATTCAAGTGTTTAGGAGATAAACTTTTAGAGAACAGAAATATGCTCAGGGACAAACACTTTCAAAGTGAACAAACAAATTTTAGAAAACAGAAAATTGTTTTTAAAAACAGTAAACAAACAAGGCCTTTCTATCACTATAAGCATCATGGATATCCATTGGCGACACAATCAAGAGTCAAATTCATTTTTTCTCTTCAAAATTAATTGAAGAATCAATAAATCAAGTCCTTTGGGGGAGTACATGATATTATAACACCAAGCACTACAAACATGACAGAATTTTGGGTTCAACCAGAATTAGAACATGAAACAAGAAATCCTATGATGATATAAATAAAATGGAACCTGAATTGATGATCTCTGGGAAGCATGTTGTGATGTGGAGCTACAAGACACGTGAAGGGTTCTGCGTGGTTTATCTAAGCCTAAGGCCATGTGCCCCGGAGAAGATGGTTGTTTCATTGGAACCAAATTCCAGAATTTGGGTTTGGAAGGGGCAGAGTTTGTTCTACTGAAAGAGAATAAAGGTGACAAAGTGGAGGACTTGGTAGTTGCAAACATGGTTAAGTTCAGTTCAGTTCAGTGGATGATATGATGAAAGAGAAATTAACTACACGCAACTTCAATCTTGTAAGGTACAAAGGTCCCTTTGCAGCGGCGGAGCTACGTTCATGTGAGGTACAAGGTACACAATTTTCTATAGTTTTATTTGTTTTTATGCCTTGCCTAAAATAGTAAAATATTGAATTCAAGATAGACACATAAATGATGAATGATATGCCAACACTTTTCGGGTAAAAGGCATTTTGGTCATGAAAGTGTTGTCACATTAATTTTTTTTTACTGCATCACATTAATTTTTAAAAGCAAGAAAATTTAAAAACAATTTCATAAAATGTAATTTACCCATTACATTAGTCTAAGTGTGCATTTAAACGTGTGAATTAAGTGATATAATATTATTATATATTTAGGGACTAAAATGATGTTGATTAACTTGCGAGATTAAAATGAAAATTTTTAAAATTTAGATAAAACAACTTGTGCTTTTAGAAACTATTTTTTAAATTATATACTTTTAAGGACTAATAGTAATATAATAACATTGTACACTTTTAGAGATAAAAATAACTTTTTATTCAACACTTTTCATTTCAAAATGTCTCGTTAACCTGTTATTTTTTAAGTCTCTTTTTTATTATATTATTTCATATTATCTATTATATTTATATTTTTTCTCTTTTATTTTTTTATTTAGTGTTAAATAGATTTGTTGTGTACACAAATCACCTTTCTTCTGATAAAAAAAATCACTTTTCTTAATTAATAATTTTTTTTCTGTTTTAAAATAGTAATACCTTAAATTAAAAGATGACTAATATTTTTAAAATTTTAAAAATCAAAACTAGAAAAAGCAATGGTGTTATTATTTTGTTTTTTTTAATCCGGGATATTTCATAATGGAGTCAGTAGATAATTTCTTAAAATACTAAAATATATTTAAAAGGTTAAGTTCTTTCAATAAATATTCTTCTATATACATAAAGTGAGAATTAAATCCATAATTATATATTTAAGAAGCATGATTATTTACCAACATAACAGTAAAATGATGCTATTATTAACCAACATAAATTTTTCGGATATAATCAGTATGTTAGAAGAAAAAAAGTCATGCATTAATAGTATAATTTTTTTTACACAATTATCTTTTATTTATTTATTTATTTTTATACAATTATCTAATAAAAAAGTACTATATATGATAAGTTTGTTGACTTTTATAATAATTATCTTAAAAATCATACGATTGAATAACAATGTAAAATTATTTTACATTGTCAGTACATAATCATTAAACTCATGTTAAAAAAGTGTTCAATGTATAAGAGATGTAGTTTTAATTTTTATTATTAAAATTCATTTTGAAAAAGATAGATTTATTATTTAATGAGAAGGTAAATTACATTTAGACTTTCTTAAATTTAATAAAATTATATGTAATATTATTTTACATTATTATAATATCTCTTGAAACTGTATAATTTTATAAATTATTATATTATAATATAAATTAAAAAATGTATAGAATAAAAAAAAGAAATTAAAAAAATATCATTAAGCTTAAAAAAGTGCGGATAATTTAAAATGAATCAAAACAAGACATTGATAATTAAAATATTGTATAAAACAAAAAAGGTACAGTATTAAATAAAATTTCATTAAATTAAAAAATGTGAGTACATTTATAATGAATCAAATAATAAATGGATTAAAAGAAGGGATAAACATCATAGATGTGATGCTGTAGCCACGTGCAATCCACGCGGAGTGTGACCTTGAAGAGTCTTGTACGAGTACGACATTGGTTGCGTCTTTATCCTTAATGGCTGATGGCTGATGCATGCATCATCATCATCTTTATAAGACAGTTTGGACTGTGTCAGTGTCAATTGTCCTCATCTCTAATCCAATGCAATAATATTAGTGGTTCTGTTCTCCAAGATTCAAACTTCCAAAGCAACCTTTGTTGCCAAAAAAAGCAACCTTCCTAATTTGGTTTAATTACTAAATTGGTTTCTAAATTATATTAAATATTTTAATTTAGTTTTCAAATTTTAAAACACATCAATTTGATCTCTAAATTTTTAAAAATACATAAATTTGATCCTTTTCGTCAAATTGGAGTTGGTGCCGTTAATAATTTGAGTCCTTCCTTTTATTAGCCACATATTCTTTTGAAGAAATTAACACTTGAGTTTTTTTGCAAAGAGATTCTGAATGGTACATCCTTAGTTGAGTAGGAGTACTCGGGAGGAAAACCATTTGTGAAGAAATTCCGAATGGTGCATCCTTAGCCTAGTAGGAGTACTTAGGAGGGAACCATTTGTGAAGAAATTCTGAATGGTGCATCCTTAGCCGAGTAGAAGTACTTGGGAGGGAATCATTTGTGAAGAAATTCTGAATGGTGCGTCCTTAGCCGAGTAGGAGTACTCGGGAGCGAACCATTTGTGAAGAAATTCCGAATGGTACATCCTTAGCCGAGTAAGAGTACTCGAGAGGGAACCATTTGTGAAAAAATTCTGAATGGTGCATCCTTAGTCGAGTAGGAGTACTCGGGAGGGAACCATTTGTGAAGAAATTCCGAATGGTGCATCCTTAGTCGAGTAGGAGTACTCGGAAGGGAGTCATTTGTGAAGAAATTTCGAATGGTGCATCCTTAGCCGAGTAGGAGTACTCGGGAGGGAACCATTTGTGAAGAAATTCTGAATGGTGCATTCTTAGCCGAGTACTAGCCGAGTAGGAGTACTCGGGAGGGAACCATTTGTGAAGAAATTTTGAATAGCTACTAAAAAACAACGATATTATAGATAGGAAAGATATGCTTCATTGATTTAAATGGAAAGGTGAGCCTCGTTAAAACCTTTTCGGTAAAAACCCTTTCACGTTCTTTTAGGGATAAAAAGCCGAGTAAGAAAAAAGAGTACAACACCCGTTTACATAATCAACTAAAATAATACTTAAGGTGGGTTGAATTCCATGTTCTCGCCACCTTTCCTGAAAGCTCTTCCAACTTGTATGCTCCATTATTGAGGGTTTGCCGGATCCTGAACGAGCCATCCCAATTAGCTGCTAGCTTCCCTTCTCGGGTATCTCTTCGTGCATCACTTTGCATCCTTAGAACTAGGTCTCCTTCTTTGAACTCTCTCGACTTCAGCTTTGAGTTGAACCTCCTGCTCATCCTTTGTCTGCATGCTTCGGCGTTGAGGCGTGCTTGGTCGCATACCTCTTCAATCAAGTCAAGTTCACGTCTCATGGAGTTTTCATTTTCGGACACTTCAAAGTTTCGTCTCCGGAAGGAAGGTTCCCCTACCTCTACTGGAATCATAGCTTCAGTTCCGTACACCATTCTGAAAGGTGTTTCCTTGATTGTTGATTGTGGGGTGCATCTGTATGCCCACAGAATTTCAGGTATCTCTTCGGCCCATGCACCTTTAGCTGCACCAATCTCTTTTTTAATTCACCCAGAATGACTTTGTTGGCGGACTCCGCTTGCCTGTTCGTCTGTGGGTGTTCGACCGAGGTTACCTTGTGTTTTATTCCCTAGTCTTCGAAAAAAGCATTCAACTTTTTTTTCCGTAAATTGCAGGCCGTTGTCAGTGATGATTACATATGGAATGTCGAAGCGCGTGATTATGTTATTCCATAAAAACTTCTGTACATTTTGAGCCGAAATGGTTGCTAGGGGTTCGGCCTTTATCCATTTTGTGAAGTAATCGACGGCTACTATAAAAAACTTACACTGCCTTTTAGCTATAGGAAAGGGTCCCAAGATATCGGTTCCCCAGATAGCGAAAGGCCAGGGTAACGAAATAGCATGTAGCCCGTCGGCCGGCTAGTGGATAAGGTTACCATGTTTTTGGCATTGGTTGCAGTTTTTAACATATTCAGCACAGTCGGTCTTGAGGGTCGGCTAATAATACTCTTGCTCTTAGTATGCGAGTGGCCATCGTTCGACCACCCGAATGCATGCCACAGATTCCTTCATGTAGCTCTTTTGTGACTTATTCGGCCTGATCCTTATCAAGGCATTTAAGTAATGGTGTGGAGAACCCTCTTCTATACAACTCCCCCGCGATCAGAACGTACATTACGACACTGGTTCGCAATCTTTTGGCCTTGTCCTTATCTTCTGGAAGGATGCCTTGTGACAAGTATTGTTGGATTTCTGTTATCCAAGGGTCCTTAGATTAGAAACCTGCATGCATTCTTCAATAGTTACACTTGGTTCTGGTAACATTTCCTGAATGAATGTTCTCAGTTGCCCGGATTTCTGAGTACTAGCCAATTTTGCAAGCTGATCGACTCTGTCATTGTGCTCTCGGGCTAAGTGCTTTACTCGGACCTCGTCGAATTCTTCCTTCAGTTGCATGAAAGTATGATGATACTTCAATAGTTGCGGGTCTTTAACCTGAAAAACACCATTAATATGTTTGGTTGTAATTTAGGAGTCGCTCCAACATTTTATTTTCCGAGCTCCCATTTCCTTTGCTAATCTGAGCCCGGCTAATAAGGCTTCGTATTCTGCCTGGTTGTTAGAAGCTTTAAAATCGAAGCGTAAAGACTGTTCTAGCCGTATTCGGTTTGGTCCTTCCAATATGACACCTGCTCCGCTTCCCCTTTGGTTGGACGAACCATCCACGTGAACAACCCACCATTCTTCTGCAAAGTTCTCGGCCGGGTGTAACTCATTGACAAAATCTGCTAGACATTGTGCCTTGATGGGGCCCCTCGGCTCATACTTTATATCAAACTCTGAGAGTTCTATTGACCATGCCATCATCCGTCTGCCCAGCTCCGGTTTCTTCAATACCTTTGCAATGGGACAATCGGTTTTGACAACCACTTGGTGTCCCTGGAAGTATTGCCTCAGGCGCCTTGCAGCGTTGACTAGTGTTAGAGACGCCTTCTCTAATGTTTGGTACCTGGTCTCAAATTCCTACAGTACTCATCTGATGAAATATACAGGTACTTGACCTTCTTCATGTTCTTGGGCTAATACTGCACTTATGGCTTCTTGGGAGACTGAGATGTATAACATTAGATCTTTTTGAGGGTCCAGTTTCTTGAGTATAGGCGGGGCCGAAAGGGTCTTTTTTAGTTCTTGAAAAGCTTCTTCACACTGTTGGTTTCATGAAAAATTCTTGGTTGCCTTTAACAACTGCATGATGGGTTTCGCCTTTTCGGCTACCCTCGGTAGAAATCATGATAAAGAGACGATTCTCCCTGTCAGTCTCTGGACTTCCTTTGGAGTTTTCGAGCTTCTCATACAAATAAGGGCCTAACATTTGTCAGGATTCACCTCTATGCCTCGGCATGTTAACATGAAGCCTAAAAAATTTTCTCCTTAAACACCGAAAACACATTTTTCGGGGTTCAGGCGCATATTGCGCTTTCTGAGTTCAGTGAAGATTTCTTCGAGGTCCCTCATGTGTGTGTCGGCCTTGGAAGATTTGACGACCATATCATCAACGTATACCTCTAGGTTTCGTCCAAGTTGCCTTTGAAAGACTTTGTCCATTAGTCTTTGGTAGGTGGCTCCAGCGTTCTTTAGGCCGAAGGGCATAACTCTGTAGCAGTAGTTAGCTGACTCGGTTATGAAAGCGGTTTTGTCTTCGTCATGAGGGTACATTCGAATTTGATTATACCTCGAGTAAGCATCCAAAAAACTGAGGCAAGATTGTCCGGCTGCCCCATTGACTAGTCGGTCAATGTTTGGTAGCGGATACGCGTCCTTCGGGCATGCTTTGTTTAAGTCAATGTAGTCTGTACACATCCTCCATTTGCCATTCGCCTTTTTTACCATCACCACATTTGCTAACCAAGTGGTGTATTTGACCTCTCGGATGAAGTTGACCGTCATCAACTTAGATATTTCCTCTTCTACGGCTTTTCGCCTTTCTTCTCCCATCTTTCTCTTCTTTTGAGCGATCGGCCTTGCTTCTCGGCATATCGCTAATTTGTGACAGTGGAATTTTGGGTCGATGCCCAGCATGTTCGAGGCTTTCCAGGCGAAGAGGTCGGCATTTTGCCTCATGACCCCTTGGATTTGAAGCCTATCTATTTCCGATAGGTTGTTGTCGAGATACGTGACTTGAGTCTTTGCTTAACCAATTTGGAATGCACAGATTTCTTCATTTGGTTCGACCCGCTTGCCCTCTTCGGTCATGGGATCGAGATCCAAAGATTGGGCTAGGGGCTCGGCTGTCGAGATCATGTATACCGACTTGTACTCTTCTTCTTTTAACTGAGTAACTTTGAGACTGGCTAGGTAGCACTCCCTAGCCGCCTTTTGGTCGGCATGAATTGTAATCACTGTGCCTCGGCTTGACGGGAACTTCATGGCAAGGTGTGGAGTGTATATTATAGCTCCAAGAGTGTTCAAGGATGGACGTCCGAGCAGTATATTATATGAGGTGTTAGCGTGCACTACTATGTATCTAACTCTTATAGTTTTGCACTCCTTCCCCTCGTATCCGAAAGTTGTGTCCAACTCTATACATCCCTTGGTGTTAACCCTTTCACCTGAGAATCCAACCAGGGGTTCGTCATACGGCATGAGCTTCCCCTCCGGTATGTCCAACTGCTTGAAGGTACTCCAATATAGGATGTCAGCTGAACTTCCTTGATCTATTAGAGTTTTCCAAACTGTGCAGTCTGCTATGTCTACACTGATAACCATGGGATCATCCTGTACGGGATCGGACCCTTGAAAGTCTGTGTCGGTGAACGTGATGGGCGGCATTTTCAGCTTGCTCACGACAGACGTCATGTTGACTGATTGGACTAATCGGAGGTGCTTTTTTCTAGCCGAAGATGTACTTCCTCCTCCTGTGAATCCTCCCGCAATTGTATTGATGACCTTTTTGGGGTTAGAAGGTTTTGCTTCATGCCGCTCCCGGGGCCTGCTTCTTGGTCTTTCGGCCCTTCGGTCATGTTCTCGGTCGTAATTGAAGTCCCTCCTGTAAGTTCTGTCATCATCTTTGTACTTTGAGAACTGGAACCTTTAAGTTCTAGTATCGCAGACGAAATCTTTGAGATGCTCTATCTAATGAGGTCCTCGATCTTCTCTTTGAGTGCTGCACACTCTTCGATGTAATGACCTCTATTGCGGTGGTATCGGCATTGCTTGCTGTAGTCGGCTTTTGGGGGGGTATTGGCTCTCTTTGGCACTGCCAATATCTCGGTTGCCAGGGCCTGTTCGAGTATCCGGGAGCGGCTAGTGTTGAGGGGAGTGTAGGCCGTGTACCGGGAGCCACGGTACTCTCGCTCTTTGTGAAACTTGTCCTTGCCCTTTCCCTGATTATCTTTTTCGTGTTCCTTCCTTCCTGTGTTGGTTTTCGCTCAGACTTGGTTTCGGTACTCGGACAATTCTTCCATCTGCATGTATTTTGCTGCTCTTCGGCGGAGGTCGTCCATGTCAAGTGCTGGTTTTTTACAAAGACTATTGACGAAAGCCCCCGGCTTAAGGGCCGTCACAAGATGATGCATGGCTACTGCTGGATCAAGATTACGGATGTTTAAGGCCACTTTGCCGAACCTTTCCATGAACGTTCTAAAGGATTCCCTCTTTTCTTGCCGAATATTCACTAGTGCAACTGAAGTCAAGTGATGAGGTCTGCTTGTTGCAAATTGGTTACCGAATCTAGTCGCAAGGGTCTCAAAACTGTCGATGGAATTGGGCGGGAGCCGTGTGAACCAGTTAAGAGCTTGTCCCTTTAGAGACGTGGGGAATACTCTACATAGGATGGCGTCTTCGGCTGTGTAAAGGCTGACTTGGGTGACATAGACATCTATATGCTCATTCGGGTCAGTGCTACCATCATACCAGTCTAGGCTAAGGCTCTTCCAATTTGGAGGAAGAGGGGTTTCCATGATTCCGAAAACGAAAGGATGCCTTCAAGGATGTGACTGAGTGTTGGCGGTGAAGGTTGAGGGCCGGTTAGTTGCCCCATGTGTACTAAGATTGGCCGCCAACTCACCCTCATGTTGCTTGTCTGGTGCCTGATCCTTCGATTTCCAAGATCGGTTCAAATTCCTCAGCTCGGCTTTCTCCTGCTGGAGGGCCGATATCTCTTGCGCATGCTGCCTTCTCATTGCCGATATGTCAGCTCTCAATTGTCTTAATTCCGACGACAAATTCGTTTGGTCTTCCACATGTACTATCTTTTCGTCGACGAGATTTTTCCCTTGTACGTGTTGCTGCATGGCTGGTGCCGATGGTTCAGGCATATCCATGTGTTCGTGACTTCGGGTAGTGACCATTCCTTGAGGGGCTGTGGGGTAAGTTTTACCGAGTCCCACGGTGGGTGCCAAAATGTTCCTGTCTGAGGGTGCTGGGGTGATCTTCTGCTGATGTCTTCTGTTCAAGATCTTCTATATTTGTCCGAAGGGGGAGGGGTACTTGCAAAAGGCACTCCAACGCTCAAGTCAGGTTTCGGCTCAGAGCATTTAATGTGAGTAATAAATGAGGGTCAAAAGTCCTTTACCTTGAGGGGTGCACCCCTTTTTATACTTATCTTATTGGACCTGGACCCTTATGGGCCCTGACCATTCCTTAATGACCGATCTATACTAACTAAGGTTGTTTAATTATCTCCTAATCTTCGATTTACCTTGATAATAGCATCTTAATAGGATCTACCTTATCCGAATACTATCCTTAGTATTCAGCCATAGTGATGCCGAATACTCCTGCGATAGTATTTGGTGATATAGCTAGTTGAGCGTAAGGAGCAAAGAATGTTCGGCCAGATTTAGGCCGAACACCTTCCTGTTCGTGAGGTGTATTTGGATGCTTGTGGTGGGGGGTATTCGGCTATTCATATAGCCGAATACCCCACCGGTATACTTTATTTTAACAATTATTAATAATATTTTTTTAAAAATTTAAATACATAATAGTAATATACATTAATTTTCAGTAAAAATAAAGATGAGAGAAACGACAGTGCCACCACCTTTTATAGTTGAGGGCCATGAACAGCGTGTTTTGATGCCCATTTGAGAACATTAAACGTGGAAGCAGCTTATATATATATTAGTTTCAAAATTGATCCTTCAACACCCTATGTTGATTTACACTGTATAATGCATATGATGTGATAAAAGAGAGAAATAAAGGGTGATTGCAAGTGTCTATATATCATTATCATATCATTACTACCTTATACGTTTTTATTTTTTCTGTTTTTGACTTTAATTTGGAGTAAAACCACGGATAATTTACGCTGATCCAAACACGTTACTGTTCAAATTTCAAAGGTAGCGGGAGGTATATGGTATCACATGGGCAATAATTACTGTGAAGAGAGTGATAGGTGGGAAAAAGACAAAGTGCATCCAAAATAAGTAGGAGTGGTTCAATTCAACTTAATTTTATGGACTTAATTAGTATATATATGCATTTTAGGACGCATTGCAATTTGCAAATTAAACCAAACTTACTCGTTCCCATCACAATTAAAATAGCATGACTCACCTACCAAATTAATTCTGAAACTGCTTTATCATCATTCCTTGGCTCACTCTTTCCTCCCTATAAATTCTCACTCACCTTAATTTTCTTGTCATTCCACTCACTCGCTTTGAAATTCTCATTATCAAGGTGAGAATGGACTGTACTATATATCTTTGTTTTTGTATCTGAAAAAAAAAAATAGTGGGAAATTAAATCAAATCATGTGTTGTTATTAGTATTTTCTCTTGTTTGTTTTGTTACTATTGTTTTGAGTAGTGAGTAGATCATCCAATTGATGCATTAAATTTTTGTTGGTGTTATTTGTGTAGCTGTTTGGTGAAGATGGGACAAGTGCTTGGTTGTGTTCAAGTGAAGCAGTCAACTGTAGCCGTCAAGGAATGTTTCGGGAAGTTCGATGATGTTCTTCAACCAGGTTGCCACTGTGTGCCCTGCTGTTTTGGCAGCAGTGTGGCTGGTGTCCTTTCTATGCGTGTCAGGCAGCTTGATCTTCGTTGTGAAACTAAGACAAAGGCTTGTTTCTTCCTCAAAACCTTTATTTTTCAAGTTTAATACTATAAAATCATTCATGTTTTGACAATTGACATAATAATAAATTAGTAACATTATTTGAGTGAGCATGGTTTAATTAATGAATATCATATCCCATCAGGACAATGTGTTTGTTACTGTGGTTGCCTCAATCCAATATCGAGCATTGGCAGAAAAGGCAGCGGATGCTTACTACAAACTCACCAATACCAGAGCACAGATTCAGTCCTATGTCTTTGATGGTGAATATTTTAATTAGTGCTTGTGTTGTGAATCTACTTGAAAAGAAATTAGGTTTATGAGTGCATCTTCAGGTTGAAACTTATTTACTCCTGTTGCTATTTCAGTTATCAGAGCAAGTGTTCCAAAGATGGAACTTGATGCTGCTTTTGAGCAGAAGAATGGAATTGCAAAAGCAGTGGATGAAGAACTTGGAAAGGTATATCTCCCCTTTTATGTTATTTTTTAAATTAAGAATGAAGAATTTAATCTGTTCGATTTTACTTGCTAGGCTATGTCAGCATATGGGTACGAGATAGTTCAGACTCTTATTGTGGATATTGTGCCAGATGAGAATGTGAAGAAAGCCATGAATGAGATTAATGCTGGTATGTTTCATACATGTTCATGTGCTTGCTTCAATTAGAGTTAAGCATGCTAGCAAAATAAATGCTAGTTTAGTGTGGTGTCTGGAGATTTCCTAGCTGAAAGGTTTTGATTGGGGAGTTTTCTCACAATTTCTTGTCATTATATAACTAAAGCTGTATTACACCTTAGAAACAAGTTGGACCTTATACATATATAAGCATATTAGACAAAAGCCTAGACTGTCATGGAGCTAACAATTCTGAATAGTGAATAATTTTTCATTATAGAATAACAAATTCCTGATGTCATTAGCATCACTATCCTGATCAATTACTTTCTTATACTTGTTGGTGCCACCTTAAATACACAACCTTGCATATACTTACAACACTTTTAGCCAAAGTATCATCTTGTTTGACCAAAAGATTATTTGATGCATTTTTTATTTTTATTTTTTCCTGATCACCCCTTTACATTGTTCTTTTACCATCACAAATATAGCTGCAAGATTGAGGGTGGCTACAAACGAGAAAGCTGAAGCAGAGAAGATATTGCAGATAAAGCGAGCAGAAGGAGATGCAGAATCAAAGTACCTAGCAGGGCTTGGAGTTGCTCGTCAGCGCCAAGCCATAGTAGATGGCCTGAGAGACAGTGTTCTGGCTTTCTCTGAGAATGTGCCTGGAACATCATCAAAGGAGATCATGGACATGGTTCTCATGACCCAATATTTTGACACAATGAAGGAGATTGGTGCATCCTCAAAATCCAATGCTGTTTTCATCCCACATGGACCTGGTGCTGTTCAAGATGTTGCTTCACAAGTTAGGAATGGTCTTCTCCAAGGAAATGCAACAACAGAGTCTTGAAGACATACACAATATCATACTATGATAGCACTAGTATTTAGCTTTACAATATATCTATATATGGTCTTTCTTTTAGCCACTAGAATGAATCAACCATGGCAATTTGGCAACTTATGCCTTCTATATGTATATGGTCTTCCTAATCAACCATGGCAACTTGCTTAATTTTATCCACTATTATGAATCTTCAACTTTTATGATATCTCATTACTATAATTACATACGCGTATGCATGATTTCAATTCGAAAGATTTTCTTCCTAAACTCATATGGAATATGTCAGCAATATAAGTGTTAATACTATTCCTTTAACCACGTCTAGAGAGGTACATTTGCAAAATGCTTGATCTTTTGCCTTCTAAGCCCTAAAGATTGATTGCAACCTTCTATGATTGACGTTTATATCAATTGAATTGGCTAGGTGAAAAACATTTAATAAGAGTAAATTTTCATTTTACCTTCTAGAATAAAGTAAGATAAAATTCTCATATCTAATTTTTATCATATTTTAATATGAAATGATCAGGATTACTTCTCTTACGAAGAACACTAATTTGTTAAAGAATAAAAAAAAATGAAAATCATTAACTGTGATATAATAATTGATGTGTGCGTTGGTTTGAGGAGTTACAAATTTAGGTGGATGGTGGTTCTTCTTTCTAGAGATGCAATGAGTGAAGGAAGTGTTCCAGCACTCCATCCCAAAAGTTAGTGAGAATTATAGCAGAATAACTCTAAAGAAAGTATTTTGCGTGAGAATTTATCTATGCTATTTGCCTATTTATAGACATAGGATGGTAATGAGGTATGAAAGGGTTCATTTTGCTATCGTCACTGACTTAATTGCTCCGTTTTTTATATACATAGGATGGTAATGAGGTAGGGAGGATGTTAATTTCGATCACCGACTAATTAATTTTTCCTTTAATTAGAGATGATAAAATGGGATAAATTAATTGAGTTGGTTTGTATACTCATTAAAAATGGGGTTGAGTTAGGTTGAAAATTTTAATTTATTTTTTAGAATAGATTCAATTCAAATCCATCTCAGCTCGCCTTTTATGCAGGTTAAGGGTAAATTGAGTGTGATAAAGGTTATGTTTGACAAAATTAACTGAAAAGTTAACTGGAATTCGTAAATCTAATTGGTAGCTGAAAGCTTGTAGATGGGAACTGAAATTGTTAAGCTAACTTATTGAATCATAAGTATTTGAAAAAAATATTGGTTAAAGTAGCTGAAAAATGTAAAATGACAAAAATGAACATATTTAAATGATATTTTTATATAAATTTTAATTTTATTTTATTGATCAAAATACATTTTGGAGTAGTTGTTTTTTAGTTTTTAATTAATTTTAAACACTTGTTATTTTTTATTTATATCATAGATAAATTATTTTAATTAAATTTTTTGAGTTTCAATTATTACATTTTTTACATATTATGTTTTTTTACTATTTATCTTATACTATATACTAAAATATTTTCAATCAAATTTAAAATAAAGAAAAATAATGTATTTTTAAGTAGGCATCACACTTTTATTAAGTTAATTAGTGTAATGGTCCGGATAAAAAAATAGTGTAATGGATAAAATATCTTGAAGTGTAATATTAGAAATAATTAAAAATAATATGAATAGAGTAATGGTTAAAATAAATAATTTAATATTAGAATATTAAAAAAATAAAAAAATAAGGGGAAACATAAATTTGAAAGATATTTAAATAATAAATAGAGTAAAGGTTAAAAGAAACTACTCCATTACAAGGAGTAATTTTTTAAATAAATTTGAAAGTAAAATTAAGAAATATATTTAAAATGAATAAATTTTTTTTAAAATAAAATTAAATGCTCAATATATAAGATTAGGATAAGAAATTTGACTCAATGTGAATGAGAATAACTCTTAAAAACATTCATAGTCAAGAATAATTTTTAAAAATATTCTCATTCAAGAATGATGATTCATATTTATAATATCATATAGATAAAATATTTACAACATTGATTTTATAAAATTAATTTTAAAGTGAAGTAATTTATATTTAAATATTTATATTTTAAAATTTAGTGAACAATAAAATGAAGTATAATTTTTTTACTTAAAAAAAAACTACTAAAATTTATTTTAACTCAAAATCAAATTTGTCATGAAATTAATTTTTTATCATAAAATCAAATAGGTAAATTTTTTTCTAAATTAGGTTATATGACATCTTAATTCAATATGATTATTAAAAATAAAAAAAAGTACTATATTATTGTCATATCAGATATCATTATCAATCCACGTTTTGCACTCTGTTCGCCGTAGAACGACGCGACAACGAGGATGACAAAGTGCGTATTTTACTATTTTGGTGCATTTGGATTTTGAGTAAATTATACGGATATTTCCTATGTTTTACTTATATTACATCGACATTTTTACTTTTTTGAACCATACAAAAAGTCTCTTATTTGTTGGTTCTAAATTACACGGATCATTCCTGAGTTTTACTTATATTATACCGACACCTCTACTTAGGGGTATTCGCAGTTCGATTTGGTTCGGTTTTTGGCTTAAAAGTCACCCGAACCAAACAAGAAAATTAAGTGCGGTTCGGTTTGGTTCGGTTTAAATATATTATGAAATCCGAACCAAACCAAACCAATATTTAGCTGTTTGGTTTGGTTCAGTTTTTGCGATTTTAAAAATCTGCTATTAAGTATTAAAAAAATTAAAATATTTATCAATTTAATGTGACACTTTCACTGATAGAGCATTGCTTATTTTTTTATCATCCAAATACATATGTACATTAGTAGTTACAATTAAATATGACATGCTAAAGTAAAAATAATCAATGAACTTTATATGTTGCAGCCATTGAACTTAAAAGTAAAAACAAAATTCACTTGAAGTTAACTTTATATGGTCTGCTAAAGTAATGAAAATAGTTAATAAACTTAAAGTAAAACAACCATTGAACTTAAAGCGTTTTGGTCTTTTACCAGTTCACCTTAAGCTTTTGTCGTTTTGAATATATTATGTGTCGTATCTCTGCAAGTGCATTAAGGAACAAACACATTGTACATATAGTCAGCGGTTAGGTTCGGTTTTACATTCCCAAACCGTAAACCGAACCGAACCGCGTGGTTTGGAAAAAAAAAACTGAACAAAACCAATAATATTCGATTTTCTATCGGTTTTCGATTTTTTGGGTCGGTTTTCGATTTTCCGTTTGGGTTGGTTCGGTCTTGAACACCCCTACCTCTACTGTACTAGTTGGGGTATTCGACAACACATATAACCGAATACCCCCCGACAGTATGACAGGTGTTCGGTGTCCAAAGTATAGCCGAACACCCCAGCGCTGTCTGGTCCGTTTGCCATACAGGAGTATTCGGCATCTATAAAGCCGAAAATCCCTAACCCCTCACCCCAGGGGCCTAAATAGTAGTATTCGGCACCTGCAGGGCCGAACACCAGTAGACGTATAAACACCATTAGCAACTCATGACAACATAAACCTAAGGCTAAAAGGTAATTAAGTATCCTTAATTACCACAGACATGTGATTAAGAAAAAGGCCATGGCCCATGAGGGCCCAAGCCCAATAAGATAAGTATAAAAAGGGGATCCGCTCCCCAAGGTAAAAGATTCTGAATCCTCATTTATTACATACATTAAATACTCTGAGCCGAATCCTGACTTGAGCGTTGGAGTGTCTTTTGCAGGTACCCCCACCTTCCGGACAAATTACAAAAGATCTTAGAACACAAAGCGACAGCCGAAGGCCCCCTTATCCCTCGACAGGAACATTTTGGCGCCCACCGTGGGGCCCGGTAAAACTTTCCCGCAGCCTCACAAGGAATGGTTACTACTCGAAGTCACGCGCATATGGAAGAACAACGTCTTGTCGACGAAAACCTGGTGGAAGATCAGACAAATCTTTCGTTAGAGCTAAGACAGTTGCGAGCCGACATTTCGGCAATAAGGCAGCAGCACGCTCAGGAGTTATCGGCCCTCCGCCAAGAAAACGCCGATTTGAGAGACTTGAACCGATCCAAGAGACCTGAAAATCAGCAACCAGACAAACATCATGAAGATGAGTCGGTCATCAACCTTAGCGTGCAGGGTACGACGAATCGGCCTTCCCTTTTTACCTTCAACACTTAGTCACGCCCCTGTAGGCACCCTTTTGTCTCCGGGATTATGGAAACTCCCTTTCCTCTAAATTGGAAGAGCCTCAGTCTGGACCGATACGATGGTAGCACTGATCTGGATGAACATGTAGATGTGTATGTAACCCAAATCAGTTTATACACCGCAGAAGATGCCGTTTTAGGTAGGGTGTTCCCCACCTCCCTCAAAGGACACGCCCTTAGTTGGTTTACCCGCCTACCACCTAACTCCATCGACAGTTTCGAGACGTTGGTAACAAGATTTGACAATCAATTTGCAACTAGCAGACCTCATCATCTAACTTCAGTGGCACTAGTCAATATTCGGCAGGAAAAAGGGGAATCTCTAAGAGTGTTCATGGAAAGGTTCGGCAGGACTGCCTTAAACATCCGAAACCTAGACTCGGCGGTGGCCATGCACCAGTTAGTGACGGCTCTTAGGCCAGGAGCCTTCGCCAACAGTCTCTGCAAAAAGCCGGCTCTCAACATGGATGACCTCCGGCGATGAGTAGCAAAGTACATGCAAATGGAAGAATTATCCGAATACAGGAACCAGGTCCAAGCAGAGGCCAACCCAAGGAAGAGGGAACAAGAAAAGGATTATCAAGGAAAGGGAAAAGACAAGATCAACAAGGAGAAGGAGTACCGTGGCTCCAGGTATGCAACTTACACACCGCTCAACGCTAGCCTATCCCGAATACTCGAACAGACCCTGGCTACAGAAATATTGGCCATGCCGAAGAGGGCCAATACTCCTCCTAAGGCCGACTACAGCAAACAATGCCGATACCACCGCAATAAAGGTCATTCCACTGAAGAATGCACCGCCCTTAAAGACAAAATCGAGGACCTCATCAAAATGGGGCATCTTAGAGACTTCGTCCATGATCCAAGGACCGAAAGGTCTCAATTTTGGAGAAATAAAGACAATGACAGAACCTATAGAACGGACCTTAGCCGCGGCAGGAGGGCCGAAAGACAAAGGAGCAGGTCCAGGGAACGGCAAGACATAAAACCCTCTAATC
This sequence comes from Pueraria montana var. lobata, assembly GCA_026413185.1. Classification (NCBI taxonomy): domain Eukaryota; kingdom Viridiplantae; phylum Streptophyta; class Magnoliopsida; order Fabales; family Fabaceae; genus Pueraria; species Pueraria montana. Next base: position 44,484,481 of record CM048651.1, on the reverse strand, counting down.
CTCGGAAGGTCATCAACACGATTGCCGGGGGATTTGCGGGAGGAGGAAGCACTTCGTCGGCCCGAAAAAAGCACCTCCGACTAGTCCGGTCAGTCAACATGACTTCGAATGCAAACAAGCTCAAAATGCCACCCATCACTTTCACCGATGCGGACTTTCAGGGGTTCGACCCAATGCAAGATGATCCAATGGTCATTAGTGTAGATGTAGCCGACTGCACAGTCCGGAAGACCCTGATAGATCAAGGAAGCTCAGCCGACATCCTATACTGGAACACCTTCAAACAACTGGACATACCAGAGAAGAAGCTCATGCCGTATGACGAACCCTTAGTCGGATTCTCTGGCGAGAGGGTTAACACCAGGGGATGTATAGAGTTAGACACGACCTTCGGGTATGAGGGAAAGGAGTACAAGACTATAAGAGTGAGATACATTGTGGTGCACGCCAACACCTCGTACAACATACTACTCGGACGACCGTCGTTGAACACTCTTGGAGCCGTAGTCTCCACTCCACATCTAGCCATGAAATTTCCATCAAACCGAGGCACGGTTGTTACGGTTCACGCGGACCAAAAGGCGGCCAGAGAATGCTACTTAGCCAGCCTCAAGGTTACTCAACTGAAGGAAGATGAGTGCAAGTCAGTATACTTGGTCTCGACGGCTGAACCCTCGGACCAAACTTTGGATCTCGATCCCAGAATCGAGGAGGACAAGCGGGTAAAACCGAATGAGGAAGTCCATGCATTTCAAATTAGGCAAGAAAAAACTCAAACTACATACCTCGAAAACAACCTATCCGAAGAAGGCAGGCTTCAGATTCAAAGAGTAGTAAAACGAAACGCTGATCTCTTTGCCTGGAAGGCCGTAGACATGCCTGACATCGACCCAAAATTCCATTGTCACAAATTGGCAATATGCGGAGAGGCAAGACCAATTTCGCAAAAGAAAAGGAAGATGGGGGAGGATAGGAGGAGAGCAGTAGAAGAAGAAGTGTCCAAGTTGCTAGCCGCCAATTTTATCCGAGAGGTTAAATATTCCACTTGGTTAGCCAATGTGGTCATGGTAAAGAAGGTAAATGGAAGATGGATGATGTGTACAGACTACACGGATTTGAATAAGGCTTGCCCAAAAGATGCCTACCCGCTACCAAACATTGACAGATTGGTCGATGGGGCAGCTGGACATCTTTGTCTTAGTTTTTTGGATGCTTATTCAGGATACAACCAAATCCGAATGCACCCTCCCGATGAAGACAAGACCGCTTTCATAACCGAATCAGCCAATTTTTGCTACCAAGTAATGCCCTTCGGCCTGAAAAACGCAGGAGCCACTTATCAAAGATTGATGGACAAAGTTTTCCAAAAACAGCTAGGACGAAACCTAGAGGTGTATGTCGACGACATGGTTGTTAAATCTTCCAAGCCTGACGAACACGCTAGGGACCTCGAAGAGATCTTCGCTGAACTCAGGAAACACAATATGCGCCTAAACCCCGAAAAATGTGTCTTCGGTGTCCAAGGGGGAAAATTCTTGGGCTTCATGTTAACATGCCGAGGCATAGAGGCCAACCCCGATAAATGCGAAGCGGTTATTCGTATGAAAAGCCCGAAAACCCCAAAGGAGGTCTAGAGACTCACAGGGAGAATTGCCTCCCTATCACGATTCCTGCCAAGAATTGCCGAGAAGGCAAAACCCATCATGCGTTTGCTAAAAACAGCCAAGAACTTCTCATGGAACCAACAATGTGAAGAGGCCTTTCAAGAGCTGAAAAAGACCCTCTCGGCCCCGCCTATACTCAAGAAACCGGAACCTACAAAGGATCTAGTGCTTTACATCTCGGTTTCTCAAGCATCCATAAGTGCGGTTTTAGTGCAGGAACATGAAGAAGGCCAAGCACCCATATACTTCACTAGCCGAGTGCTACAAGAAATCGAGACCATGTACCAGACGATTGAGAAGGCAGCCCTAGCACTAGTGAATGCTGCAAGATGCCTGAGGCAATACTTTCAAGGACATCGGGTGATTGTAAAAACCGATTGCCCAATTGCAAAGGTATTAAGGAAACCAGAATTAGTAGGGAGAATGATGGCATGGTTAGTAGAGCTCTCCGAGTTCGACTTAAAGTACGAGTCGAGGGGCCCAGTCAAGGCACAGTGTCTGGTAGATTTTGTCAATGAACTACACCCTGCTGAAACCTTTGAAGAAGAGTGGTGGTTAGTACATGTCGATGACTCATCAAACCGATGGGGAAGCGGTGCAGATATCATACTGGAGGGACCCAACCAAATACGGTTGGAACAGTCATTACGGTTTGGTTTCAAAGCATCCAACAATCAGGCCGAGTACGAGGCCTTATTAGCTGGGCTCAGATTGGCAAGAGAGATGGGAGCCCGAAAGGTGCAATGTTGGAGTGATTCGCAAGTAGCAGCCGAATAGATCAACGGTGGTTTCCAAGTCAAAGACCCTCAGTTGCTGAAGTACTATCATACTTTCATGCAGCTGAAACAAGAGTTCGAGGAAATTCGGGTAAATCATTTAGCCCGAGAACACAACGACAGGGCAGATCGACTTGCTAAATTAGCTACTACCCAAAAACCCGAACAGTTGAGAACCTTCATCCAGGAGACGTTGCCCGAACCGAGTGTAACCGCCAAGGAATGCATGCAGCTTTCGGCAGCCAGAAGTACATGGACAACCGAAATACAATAGTATTTGGCACAAGGAACCCTTCCGGAGAATAAAGAAAAAGCCAAAAGATTGCGAATCAATGCTTCAAGGTACATTGTGATAGCCGAAGAGTTATACAGAAGGGGATTTTCCACACCCTTATTAAAGTGTCTTGAGAAAGAGCAAGCAGAATACGTGATGAAGGAGCTGCATGAAGGAATCTGTGGCAAGCTCTCGGGGGGCACGAACGATGGCAACTCGGGTTTTGCGAGCAGGATATTACTGGCCGATCCTCAAAACTGACTGCGCCGAATACGTAAAAAGATGTAGCCAGTGCCAAAAACATGCCAACCTTATCCACCAACCAGCGGATAAATTGCACTCCATCTCGTCACCTTGGCCTTTTGCCGTATGGGGAACCGACATCTTGGGTCCTTTCCCTATAGCCAAAGGACAGCGCAAGTTCTTGTTAGTAGCTGTCGACTACTTCACAAAATGGATAGAGGCCGAGCCCTTGGCAATCATCTATGCTCAGAACGTACAGAAATTTTTGTGGAAAAATATCATCACTCGCTTCGGCATTCTGTATGCAATCGTCACCCACAACGGTCTACAATTCACGGACAAGAAGTTAAACGCTTTCCTTGAAGGCTTGGGAATAAAGCATAAAGTTACCTCGGTCGAGCACCCCCAAACGAACGGACAAGCAGAAGCTGCAAACAAAGTCATCTTGGGAGAACTCAAGAGAAAGTTGGGAACAGCCAAAGGGACTTGGGCCGAGGAGATACCCGAAATATTGTGGGCATACAGGTGCACCCCACAATCAACCATCAAAGAAACACCCTTCAGAATGGTTTATGGGACCGAAGCAATGATCCCAGTCGAAGTAGGAGAACCCTCATTCCGAAGACAAAACTTCGAGACTCCCTAAAACGAAAGTTCCATGAGATGCGAACTAGACTTGGTTGAAGAAATACGCGACCGAGCACGTCTCAATGCCGAAGCATACAGACAGAGAATGACTCGAAGATTCAACTCAAAGCTGAAGCCGCGAGACTTTAAAGAAGGAGACCTAGTCCTAAGGGTGCAAGGCGACGCCCGAAGAGACTCCAAGGAAGGAAAATTGGCAGCCAATTGGGACGACCCATTCAGAGTTCGACAAAACCTCAACAATGGGGCGTACAGGTTGGAAGAACTGTCAGGAAGAACAATATCGAGAACCTGGAATTCCACTCATCTTAAATATTACTTCAGTTAATGTATCATTTCACTATGTATTCGAATGTTGTACTATTTTCCCTCTTTTGGTTTTTTCATCCCTACAAGAATGTAAAAGGGTATTTTCGGATAAGGTTTTTATGAGGCATACCTCCAAAAGAATTCTAATAAGAACGTCCTACGCTTCGCCATCATTATTTGAGTGCACCATTCGGATTTTCTTCAAAATGGTTTCCTTCCCGAGTGCTCCCACTCGGCTAAGGATGCACCATTCGGATCCCCACACCCCCTTTTTTCTTTATTTCAGACAAGAATTCCTCTTCTTACAAAGATGCCAAAGATAACAAACGGCGATGCATCACTCGAAAGAGCTTCCTAGAAGAACACATACAATCCTACTTTGCCCAAATTAACAACGCAAGTATTACAAGGTAATCAGAAAAAAGTAAAAATGCGAAATAAACTAAACAAATACCAAAAAGATGAACGTATATTTCATCAATTATCAAAAAAAGGGGTCGAGTCATATACAAAACATTAAAAAGGCTCTAACGGTCTGAGACTACAAAAATTTTCTATTCTGCCGAGTCCTCACGAACCTCGGCGTCAGCAGCTTCATCCTCCCCCCATCTTCAGTGGCCCCAGGATCCACACGACCATCAACAGCCGAACCATAAAGAGGATTCTCTAGAATGGCATCCTTCGGAATGTCATCAATAGGCACTAGCTGCCCTTGATAAACATCCTTCTCCATGTCAAAAATGCTGCGGTCACGTACATTATAATAATGTGTTATTTGCTGCAAGCCGTGGAGAAAACCAGCCTCATGTTTGGCTAAAATCTTATCTTCGGCCGAAGAAAGAATCCTCTCCTTGGCAGCACACTCCGCGTCCCGCTCTTCCTGGGCCTCGGCCAACAGAGCCCTTAGCCACTCGATCTCATCAGATTGAAGCTTGAAATCCTTCTCGGCCATTATTACCTTGGTGTTTAAATCATGAACATTGGCCGAGAGGTCCTTAACCTCCTCCTTCAAGCGCCCATTCTCGTCGGCTAGAACCATGTTGGCCTCCAACACTTGTTTATTAGATGCCTGGGCCTCCTCCAAACTCTCCTTCAACTTCTCGGCCTCCTTCAAAGGATTTGCGAACATATGATACGCAATGGCCGAAGCCCTTGCCTGAAATTCGCAATAAGCCGACCAGTTGGCAACAGCATTGGCCTTGTTAAGGATGGCCTTCCCAGTATCCGAGATGTCGCTGGAGCTCACCATCTTCTTCGGCAGAAAATCTTTGGCAAAAAAGCCCTCGGCGGTCAAGGCGTTGATAGAAGACAAAGACGCCGAAGCAGGAAAACCTAAAGTCTGTTGCTTCAGCTTCTTAGCCTTTTCTTCCTCCGAAGCCTCACGACTTCGGTGCCTTTTCTTGTGATCTCTATCTTTACTTTTCTTTTCTCCCGCCGGGGGGGGGGGGCACAGTATCTACTGGGGTTGGCCGAAGGGTCGGTTGCTTGGGAATGGGGGGCACTGAAGCAATACCAGATTTGTTCCCCGCAGCCTGAGCCCGATTCCTCTGGGCATTCCGAAATGAAAGCACATCTCCTCCAGCATCAGCCATAATACCTACATAAAAAACACTTAGTCAGTGACAAAAGCTAAACATTGAAACACTAGGAAAGAAAGAACAAAAATTTTACCACACATGTCGGCTAAAATAGTGGAAGAATTTAACAAGGCCACAAGCTGCCTAGCTGGGAGCTTTCGGGGGAGAGACTCAAGAAAAAGGAGATCCTCGCGTTCCGTTTCGGTCATCATGGATTTTGGAAACTTGTCATAACGCCGAGGGTTTTGCTCCCAATAGAACGGAAATAGGGACTTTCCACTCGTATCGTAAAGATGGTTAGTCCCTATGTTCGGCCTAACAACTACCTTAAAGAAATCGGTTTTGAAATTTTTGTAGGAGGTAGTAAATGACTGGAAAAGAGGTCTCTTCGGTTTCCTTATCAAGGAAACCCATAAACCATCCTTGGGTCGAGTACAAAAGTAATACAAAAATACGCTTACCGAAGGCTCTATAAAGTTAAAAATACAGAGAGCACGGAAGGCTTGGATAGCAGCCCACCCATTCGGATGCAACTGCGAGGGTGCCACGTTTAAAACCCGAAGCACCCCCATAGTGAAGTCGTCAAAAGGAACCTTTACATGTAGATCACGAAATACGCAATCATACATGTAAAAGAAGTCCCTTGTCGAGTCGCCTTTCCCCATGAAAACGAATTCAGGATTCGGCTCTCGCCGACAACACTGTAACCCTACAGGACAAAACTCATCTTCAGCAATGGAAGACACATCTACATAGTTTACAAAGTTAGACACGCTACGCCTATCGTCATACCGAGACCAATAGGCCCCAAACTCTCCAGCAACCCAAGTATACCCTTCCAGGGTAATCGGTGGAAATTTCCTTTTCGCTCGGGCAACCCGGGGTTTACGCTTCGGTCTTGCCCCAGATGCCTCCCCCGCCGAAGAGGCAGAAGGGGCCGAAGGATCCATAACACTCTCACCCACCCCCTCTCGAACAGTAGACGAAGAAGGGGATACCGAAGAAGAAGAAAGAAAGGACGAAGACGACGAGGCAGTCGAAGACCCCTCACTAGAGTCCCCACTACTCGAGGAAGCGGACAGAATGTCAACTACCTCGGTTCCCCCAGAAAGCTCACGGCTAGCCGAACTCATAATAATGGAAAGAAAAAGAAATAGCCGAACTCTCATACCTTAGTTAAGACGAGAAGAATGAAGCTAGAAGTAACTATTCGGCCGAGAGCAAAAGAAGAAGATTTTCGCGAAATCGTAAATATGGGGAGCGAGGACGACATCCTTCACCCTATTTATAGGGCCCAGGCCCATAACGGTCCAAAAACCCCCGAACATTGTCAATCGTTAGATCCACTAAGATCTAACAGTCCACATAGCGCAACGCTTCGATCTCTCCAACCCAACGACTTTTTTCTGCCATAAATGGCAGTAATTTCAAACGACACAACAATAAAGCACCAGTACCAAGGATAAGCCTCTTCGTTACCCTCCCTCACTCAAGGCTAGGGGCATGTGTACTAGTTGGGGTATTCGACAACACATATAACCGAATACCCCCCGACAGTATGACAGGTGTTCGGTGTCTAAAGTATAGCCGAACACCCAGCGCCGTCCGGTCCGTTTGCCAGACAAGAGTATTTGGCATCTATAAAGCCGAAAACCCCTAACCCCTCACCCCAGGGGCCTAAATAGTAGTATTCGGCACCTGCAGGGCCGAACACCAGTAGAGGTATAAACACCATTAGCAACTCATGGCATCATAAACCTAAGGCTAAAAGGTAATTAAGTATCCTTAATTACCACAGACATGTGATTAAGAAAAAGGCCATGGCCCATGAGGGCCCAAGCCCAATAAGATAAGTATAAAAAGGGGATCCGCTCCCCAAGGTAAAGGATTCTGAATCCTCATTTATTACACACATTAAATACTCTGAGTCGAACCCTGACTTGAGCGTTGGAGTGTCTTTTGCAGGTACCCCCACCTTCCGGACAAATTACAAAAGATCTTAGAACACAAAGCGACAGCCGAAGGCACCCTTATCCCTCGACAGGAACATCTACTTTTTTGAAGCATACAAAACGACAATTACTTGAGCAGGGGATCAAAAGTAATGTTTAAAAAGACAGAAGTGTCAGTATAATATAGGTAAAACTCAGGCCGAGTATAATTTACTCTTGCATTTTCTGAAAACTGAAAACCTCGCGAAATTGCTTCATCACTGCCATCACTTTACCTTATTCCTTCGCTCGCACTTTCCTTCTCTTTTCCTCTTAATTCCCAACTCCCTCCCTATAAATTCAATTACCACCATCTTTTCTCTTCATTCTCACACTCTCTTCCTTTCAAATTCTCATTATCAAGGTGACTGCACTTCTTTATCTTCTTTTTTGAAAATAAAAAGAATCATGTTTTTGCTATTATTCTTTGAGTATTGAGGATAATCAATTGATGCATTATGTTGGTGTGTTGTTTAGGTGTTTTGATCTGTGAAGATGGGACAAGTGTTTGGTTGCGTGCAAGTGGATCAGTCAAGTGTTGCCATTAAGGAAGTTTTCGGGAAGTACGATGATGTTCTTGAACCTGGTTGCCACTGTGTGCCATGGTGTTTCGGCAGCCGTGTGGCTGGTGCTCTTTCTTTGCGAGTCAAACAGCTAGATGTTCGCTGTGAAACTAAGACAAAGGTTTATTTCTTCCACTCTCACTAGCACTTATGTGGTGTGCTCGTAGCTCATCCGTGAAGATCTCCCCTCGATTGCACAACAATCACAATTGAAGTTTCACCTCTGTAATAATCTATGTTGAAATATCGAGGTGAAACTCTAATTCTGATAGGAAAATAGCTCTACAAACACACATGGATTACTCGTCTTACAATGAGTGTCAACCATTTAAGAATAACTACATTAAAAGTTATTCCTAGAATGATTTCTAATTGGTTGACACTTGACACTGATAAAACCACACTGTTAGTGCATATAAATTAAACTCTATAAATTATAAATACAAAATAATTTAGTCTTTCTATCTAATAGAAGGATTAAAATGTTTCACATTTGTTTCTTTGTTATTACTTAGATGATAGATCAGTATATCTAGAGATGTAACATAGAAACTTATAGTGTCTCTCTAAGCAAGTGGTCTGGAATTAAAGTTTACTGTCAGAACAAGGTTGGCGGTCATTCCATTATCCGCACTTGGCATGAAGAAGGATATTAGAGATGTAATGTAAAATCATGGATGTGTTGACATATCTCACATTATTTTTGTTTGGTCTTTTTTTTTTCCTTGCAAACTATTGAACATATAAGTATCCTGATTAATGATTGGATTATTTGACTGACCATGGTGAAATAATGTATCCCATCAGGACAATGTCTTTGTTACTGTGGTTGCTTCTATCCAATATCGAGCATTGGCAGAAAAGGCAGTGGATGCTTACTACAAACTCAGCAATACCAGAGGACAATTCAGTCCTATGTCTTCGCTGGTGAGTATTTTAGTGCTTGTGTTCTGAAACTGCTTAAAAGAAATTAGGTTTACATGTGCATCTTCAGATTGAAACTTATTTACTCTGTTGATATTTCAGTTATCAGAGCAAGTGTTCCAAAGATGGAACAAGATGCTACATTTGAGCAGAAGAATGAAATTGCAAAAGCAGTGGAGGAAGAACTTGAAAAGGTATCCCCTGTTATTTTAAATTCAGAGTGGAGTAGGACATGCTTAATATGTTTGCTTTTACTTTCTAGGCTATGTCAGCTTATGGGTATGAGATAGTTCAGACACTTATTGTGGATATTGAGCCTGATGAGCATGTGAAGAGAGCCATGAATGAGATTAATGCTGGTATGTTTTCTAGATGTTCATGTGTTTGCTTCAGTTATAGAGTTATTCATATTTCCTTTTCAAGCATTGAAACAAAATAAATGTTAGTTTAGTGTGATGTCTGTGGATTTCCTATCTAAGAGGTTTTGATTGGAGAGTTTTCTCGATTCCCTGTCATTTGTATTACCTTAGAAATGAGTTAGTTGGACCTTATGCATATATGAACATATTAGACAAAAGCCTAAACGTTTCATGGAGCTAACAACTCTGAACAGTGAATCACTTTTCATTACAGAATATACTTCCCAAATTCCTGATGTCATTAGCATTACTATCCTGAACAATTACTTTCTTTTACTTGTTGGTGCCACCTTAATTCTTAAATACCCAACCTTGCATATACTTACAGACACTTTTAGCTAAAAATTTATCTTGTTTGAACAAAAAATTATTTGATGCATGCTCTTATCTTTTCCTGATCACCCTTTACATTGTTCTTTTACCATGACAAATAGCTGCAAGATTGAGGGTGGCTGCAAACGAGAAAGCTGAAGCAGAGAAGATATTGCAGATAAAGCGAGCAGAAGGGGATGCAGAATCAAAGTACCTAGCAGGCCTTGGAGTTGCTCGTCAGCGCCAAGCCATAGTAGATGGCCTGAGAGACAGTGTGTTGGCTTTTTCTGAGAATGTTCCAGGGACAACATCAAAGGATATCATGGACATGGTTCTCATGACCCAATATTTTGACACAATGAAGGACATTGGTGCATCCTCCAAATCCAATGCTGTTTTCATTCCTCACGGACCTGGTGCTGTACAAGACGTTGCTTCACAAATTAGGAATGGTCTTCTCCAAGGAAATGCAACACAGTCTTGAAGGATTGACATCTCATACTACTAGTAGTTTAGCTTCACAACTATATGCATATATCTTCTCAACCACATCCCAATTTTTGTTTTTTATATGTATGTCGTTGCTATCCCATGTCCATTGGCTTTCCATCTAGTTCACTCTTTTTTGTGTGTGTGAATATAATGCATTCAAAGCAAATAAAACTGTTTTGCAAATAGTAATGATAGTGGGCGAAATTGCTTTATTTTGCGGTTTACAGTTTTAATGTTATGTGGATTTATCCTTGGCTTTGTCTACTATGAGAATGAGAATTAGCGATAGGCTGATTATTCTTAGTGGACAGTGCATTCAAATCAGATGACGAGTTTGCCCTACGAGAAATTGAGAAGACATTGTCATGGAATCGGGATTGTTCCTCGTTAACATTGTTAGTCTCACGACTAAATGCTAAAAGATAAAACCAAAAGCAAAAATGCCGATGAAAGGCTGGCATATGGTAATAACTTGATGAAAGTGCTTATTTGGATTCTCTATTTAGGTACATAGTATTATCCATCATTTATTCGTGTGAATCTTATGTTTATTTCTTTTATTAAGCAAAGGGTTCCATAGGAAGAACAAACTTCCAGTGCTGGTGGAGAGTAAAAAGATGGGCAAGGGATTTCTCCTTGTTAGTTTTTGACAACGTATTGGACCTAAATATGCGGCCTTTTTAGAGTTTTTCAAGCATATTAATTATAAGGATTAAAAGTAAATTTAAGTCTATTTTTAATTACTAAGAAAATAAATACTAAATATATATTTTTGTTTAAAATATAATATTTTTTAATCATTTTTTTCTTAATCTATATACTTTATCTAAAAGAAAAATATGTTCTCTTAAAAAAATATACATATTAATAAGCTTTATCTATGACAAAATTGAAAATTACTTAAATTTTATTTGTAATAAAATTTAAAGATTATATTATGAATATTTATTCTAAGATAATTGATAATTTTAAATTATTTTCTAAATTGTATTATAATTATTTATATTTTCATACTTAATTTTAACAAATGATATTTATTTATAAATAAATTATTTTTAATAATAAATATATTTTTACCTTATATTTTATGAAACGTTTTATAATAATATTATTTTATAAAAGTTTAAATATATAATATTATTTATTTTTAAATTTAATTTTATCGTTAATTATACGAGTAATATTTTTTAGTAACAATAAAAGATGAGAGAAACTACAGTGCCACCACCTCTTATAGTTGAGGCCATTGAACCGATGAGTGTTTTGATACTAATTTGAGAACAGTAAAGGTGTAAACAGCTTATATTAGTTTCTAAATTGATCCTTCAACACCCGATGTTCATTTACACTAAGAGGGAAAAAAAAAAAGTAGAAGAGAAAAGTGTAAATAAAGGGTTATTTTTTGTGGTATATATCCATATATATCATTGTTCTGTTAATTAACTTAATTATGCGTCTTTTTTCTGTTTTTGACCTGAATTAAGAGTAAAATCGTGGATATAGTTTACGCTGATCCGAACACGGTCGAAGAAATTCACGTTACTGTTCAAATTTCAAAGAGGTACTTACATGGTATCACATGGGGGCATTACTGTGAAGAGAGTGATAGGTGGGACAAACACAAACTGCTTTCCAAAATTAGTAGTTCAATTATTACAACCATTAATTCTAGTTCTAGCCATTGTACTTAATTTTATAATATGGACTTAATTATATGCATGTTAGGACGCATTGCAATTTGCAAACTAATTAACGAACTCGTTCAATTCCCATCATTTCATTGATTGTGGAGTTAGCTACGAAATTTCCCTTCATTGGGTAGGGTCCCTCCCCTCATCTCATACCATATACAAAAACAATGTTCAATTCGATTTTCTTCTTTTGGCAAAATAAATATTCTCTCCAATATCATTTACCTTTTATGATATGATGATTTGTACACAGAGTTGGAGATAATGGTTTGTTGAAATGAAGAGCCATTTTCACCTAACTCATAGCTTTGTATTCTGAAAAATGAAAACTATGCAAAACTGCTTTATCACTACCATTAATTACCTTACCATATTCCTTTGCTCTCTAGCTAGCTCTAATTTCCTCTTTAAAACTCCCTAGTCCCTCCCTATAAATTCCACCACCTTTTTCTTTCACTTCTCAGTTCTACTCTCTAAAAAATTCTCATATTTGCAAGGTGAGTGCACTGTCTTTGTGGTTTGTGTTTGAATAAAATCAAACGCAAAAAAGCTTCTTTATTATCTCTTTTGAAAATAAAAATATAATGGGAAAATGGGAACTCACGTTGTTGTTATTATTCTTACGAGTATTGAGGAGAACTAATCATATTGATGCATTAATTTTATTTATGTTGGTGTTTGTGTATAGCTGTAGTAGTGAAGATGGGACAAGTGTATGGTTGCTTTCAAGTGCAGCAGTCAAGTGTAGCCATTAAGGAGGTTTTCGGGAAGTACGATGATGTTCTTGAACCAGGTTGCCATTGTGTGCCATGGTGTTGTGGCAGGCGTGTGGTTGGTGCCCTTTCTTTGCGTGTCAACCAGCTAGATGTTCGCTGTGAAACTAAGACTAAGGTTTTTTCTTCCATTCTCACTTCTCCTTAAAATGGGTCTCAACTCTCAACCTTTATTTTTCAAGTGTAATATAAAATCATTTATGTGTTGACCATGGTGTAATGCATGTCCCATCAGGACAATGTGTTTGTTACTGTGGTTGCCTCTATCCAATATCGAGCATTGGCAGAAAAGGCAGCAGATGCTTACTACAAAGTCACCAATACCAGAGCACAGATACAGTCCTATGTATTTGATGGTGAATGTTTTAATTGGTGCTTGTGTTGTGAATCTGCTTAAAAGAAATCAGGTTTATGTGTGCATCTTTAGGTTGAAACTTATTTACTCCCTTGCAATTTCAGTTATCAGAGCAAGTGTTCCAAAGATGGAACTAGATGCTGCTTTTGAGCAGAAGAATGAAATTGCAAAAGCAGTGGAGGAGGAACTTGAAAAGGTATATATATACATCCCCTTTTTATTTTATTTTATTTTAAATTAAGAATGGGGTAGGACATCCTTAATCTGTTTGCTTTTACTTTCTAGGCTATGTCAGCTTATGGTTACGAGATAGTTCAGACTCTTATTGTGGATATTGAGCCAGATGAGCGTGTCAAGAAAGCAATGAATGAGATTAATGCTGGTATGTTCTCTAGATGTTCATGTGCTTGCTTCAGTTAGAGTTATTCATATTTCCTTTTCAAGCAAGCTAACAAAATAAATGCTAGTTTTTAGTGTGATATCTGGATATTTCCTAGCTGAAAGGTTTTGATTGGAGAGTTTCTCCATACTCTTTGTCATTATACATATATAAGCAAGTACATCAGACAAAAAGCCTAGACTTTCATGAAGCTAACAGTTCTGAATAGTGAATAACTTTTCATTATAGAATACTTTCACAAATTCCTGACGTCATTAGCATCACTATCCTGAACAATTGCTTTCTTACACTTGTTGATGCAACCTTAATTCTTAAATACCCAACCTTGCATATACTTATATACACTTTTAGCTAAAAATTTATCTAGTTTGAACAAAAAATTATTTGATGCATGTTTTTTTTTCCTGATTACCCTTTACATTGTTCATTTACCATCACAAATAGCTGCAAGATTGAGGGTGGCTGCAAATGAGAAAGCTGAAGCAGAGAAGATATTGCAGATAAAGAGAGCAGAAGGGGATGCAGAATCAAAGTACCTAGCATGGCTTGGAGTTGCTCGTCAGCGCCAAGCCATAGTAGACGGCCTGAGGGACAGTGTGTTGGCTTTCTCTGAGAATGTTCCAGGGACGACATCAAAGGATATCATGGACATGGTTCTCATGACTCAATACTTTGACACAATGAAGGACATTGGTGCATCCTCAAAATCCAATGCTGTTTTCATTCCACATGGACCTGGTGCTGTACAAGATGTTGCTTCACAAATTAGGGATGGTCTTCTCCAAGGAAATGCAACAAATTAAGTATTGAAGACTGACATATCATACCATGACACCACTAGTGGTTTAGCTTCACAACTATATTTATGTATCTTCTCCACCACGACCACAACTTCTAGATATATATGTTCTTCCTTCTAATTTCATCCACTATTATGAATCAGCAACGGCGCGCAACTTCCTTTTATATGTATATGGTTTTCCTTTGAAATCAACCGTGACAACTTCCTTTTATTCACTATTATGAATCTTCAACTTTTATGATATGTCATTAGTATACTTACACGCGCGTATGCAATATGAATGACTTCAATTTAAAAGATATTCTTCCTAAACTCATAAGATAGTGGATCAATTGATTGTGATTAACTATTATATTTAATTGAAATACTCAAGGGATTTAATTCAATTGGTTGAATGAGCTATGTGCAAGAGTCGTTATAAACTCTTTTAGTATGAAGTTCAACTTCTCCCTAAAAAAATTAAAAATCATTAAGTGAAAAAAAAAATCTCGGGTGATATAATTGTTGTGTGATTTGGTGGTTCTTTCTAGAGATGTAATGAGTGAAGGAAGTGTTCTCGGAAAGAGACACTCCAATTAATCCCTAAAAATTATTGAGAAATTTGGGAAAATAACCTTTTTTTTTTGTGGATTGAAGGGGGAGAACCTCATACAAAACACTAAAAATCGTGAGGAAACATAGTAGAAGATACATCCGCTAGAACAACATTAGAAATGAAAGAAGGAACAAAATCATACTGTGTGAGAATTGATCCATGATACTTATAAACATAGGATGGTAATGGGTAAGGGTGGCCAAATATACTGAACTGAACTAAATTAGTAGCAAACTAAATTGAACTGAAAAAATAGTTCGTCCGAACTGAACTGAACTAAAAAATTGTTCAGGAAAAACTGAACCGAACTGTTCTTTAGTTCAGTTAACTGTATTCTTAAAGTTTGAACCAAACTGTACTTTATAATAACTAATTTTCTTACTAAGACTTTATACTAATTAACTGAAGTGAACTGTCAGTTTAGGTCAAGTTACTGAAATCAATTTAATTTGATGCCATTGATATCCAATATACTGTGATGATGCTCACGATGATAGAGGCCACACAGGACAATATTTGCTTCTAAGTGCTGCATCTTATTTGGCCACTTAATTGGTATGGTTCTTGCTTTTCTTCGTGTAATGGGAGGGTACATGGGAATATTATATGTTGGAGTGGGGCTGGAGCTACTAACATGAGTGTTAGGCTTGTAATTGGGATGTTGTTGGATATTTAGCAACAACTTATGAAAAACATGGAAATATTGAAGCCAAATTAGAAGTCAGTTGTAGGTTCTTCCTTGAAACTGATTTTTTTTCCAACTCTGGAGAGTAACAGTTTGACAGTTAACTGAATTGTTTCTTTAGCAGTTCAGTTTCTTAAAACTGAATTGAAAAAACAATTCACTTCAATTTTTATCTAAAATAATTCAGATTTTTTTAGTTTATTTTGGTTTAGTTAACTACAGTTTAGTGTAGTTCAGTTTATTTTGGCCACCCCTAGTAATGGGATTCGGAGGAGTTCATTTTGCTAACTAATTAACTTACACTGCTCCATGTAAACCTTACTACTCCTGTTATAATGTATAATCACCCTTGTAACAAGGTATAATAGGGTTAAAGAGTAATTTTGAAATGGTGGGAAAATTAGATCTTCCTTATTTTGTAGCACTTCATTTTCGTTCCGTTCAATCATGGCGGTGTAAGCCAAGATGTGTTTGTGAGTCCGGGATATATGGTTGGATGGGTTCGACTTGTATGAGGATTGTCTTTGTCATACTGCGACGAATTTAGGAATGTTTGCTTTAAGGTATAATAATATATTGTATTTTAGAAATTAGATTTCCAAGAATGTTATTTTGGTAACTTTTAAAAATACGTTTGAATAGATTTTAATATTTTTAGAAATTTTAAAAAAATAAAATAAAAAATAAGAGTTGAAATGGAAATTATAATTGAGTTAAAAAATAATTTCTAACATTCTCATGAGAAGACAACTTTTTAACCTTTCATTTGTAATAGGGGTATTCGCAGTGCGGTTTGGTTCGGCTTTTGGTTTAAAAGTCACCCGAACCAAATAAGGAAATTAAGTGAGGTTCGGTTTGGTTCGGTTTAAATGTATTATGAAATCTGAACTAAACCAAACCATTCTTTTGCGGTTTGGTTTAGTTCGGCTTTTGCGGTTTTAAAAATTTGCTATTAAATATTAAAAAAATCAAAATATTTATCAATTCAATGTGATGCTTCCACTGTTAAAGCATTGCTTAATTTTTTTTTATCAACAAAAAAAGAATTTCATTATAAAAAAGGGTACCAATATCAAATATTGTAAACACCACTAACCCACAAATGAAAACTATCAGTCAGTATCAGTCCTGTTACATGACAACATTACCAATGTTATAGGAAATTGAAATCAAACAAGAAAGTTGCAACCAAAAACAAAAAGCACTCAAATGTAGAATGCAAAGAAAAAAAATGTTGAGGCAGATTTGAAACACAATATATAAATAAAACACAATCTATAATTATCAATTTCAATGTGTGTGCCTCTAGCACTTGCTCATCTATGATTGGATTTTCATATTTCTCATTAGGTGAGTTTTAAACTTGTAATTCAAATCTAGATATCTAATCATTGTTATATATATATATATATGTTGCATCTTATAGTGCCTTTGCGAACTTTAAGAGAAAGATAGAAAAGAAGTATTCAAATATTATACTATATAAAGTGAACAACAAACATTTCATTACCTACCGTGAATCCAAGAAAAAACATACTTATATATAACTAGCGGTTTGGTTTGGTTTGGATCAGTTTCACATTTCCAAACTGCAAATCGAACCAAACTGCGCGGTTTAGGAAAATAAAAAATCGAACAAAACCAATAAAATTCGATTTTCATCGGTTTTTGATTTTTTTGGTGGGTTTTCAGTTTGGGTTGGTTAGGTTTTGAACACGCCTAATTTATAAGACTAAAAATAAAATAAATCATGGCATTACTATTTTTTTTTAAATAAACAATATTAAGAATAGTTTTTTAAAACTCATAACAAAGAATACTGCATCTTCAAGTTCATATTCTCGATAATTTTACTCATAAAATCAAACATTTAAATTTCCTCACCTAATTAATTTTAAACTATTCAATATATACCAGGCGTTACCTTACTTTTTCGGTTGGCGGCGGCAAAGTGCGAACTGCGTACGTAATTGTTGTTCATTTGGATTCTGAAAACAGAAAATCGAAAACCTTGCGAAACTGCTTTATACACTTACGAACTTACTTCTCTCTTTCCTCTTCCAAACTCCCTCCCTATAAATACCTTTTTCTTTCTCATTCTCACTCACACCATATATATCAAATTCTCATTATCAAGGTGAGTTGTTGTTTTCTCTTTTGAAAAAAATAAATAATAAAAAATGGGAAGTCATGTTTTTGTTATTATTCTTTTTGAGTGTATATCCAATTGATGCATTATGTTGGTGTTTGTGTAGCTGTTTCTGTTGTTGAGTGAAGATGGGACAAATGTTTAGTATGTTTGGTTTCGTGCAAGTGGAGCAGTCAAGTGTGGCCATCAAGGAAGTTTTCGGGAAGTACGATGATGTTCTTGATCCTGGTTGCCACTGTGTGCCATGGTATTTCGGCAATCGCGTGGCTGGTGCACTTTCTATGCGTGTACAACAGCTAGATGTTCGTTGTGAAACTAAGACAAAGGTTGCACTCTCTCACTTAATTTTGGTGTTATTCTCCTCTCACATTTTGGTGCTAAGCTTCATTTGGGTAATATATATTGATCTTTATTATGTGAAATATTGGCATGAAATTCTAATTCTGATATTATAGATGTAATGTAAAATTATTGATGTGTTGACATATCTAACAATATTTTTGTTTGGTCATTTTTTTTTTCCTACAAATAATTGCACATATATGTATCCTGATTAATGGCTGGATTAATTATTTGAGGGAGCATGGTTAATTTAATGCATATCCCATCAGGACAATGTGTTTGTTACTGTGGTTGCCTCTATCCAATATCGAGCAATGGCAGAAAAGGCAGCAGATGCTTACTACAAACTCACCAATACCAGAGCACAGATACAGTCCTATGTATTTGATGGTGAATATTTTAATTAGTGCTTGTGTTGTGAGTCTACTTAAAAGAAATTAGGTATATGAGTACACATTGAGATTGAAAGTTATTTACTCCCGTTGCAATTTCATCAGTTATCAGAGCAAGTGTTCCAAAGATGGAACTTGATGCTACTTTTGAGCAGAAGAACGAAATCGCAAAAACAGTGGAAGAAGAACTTGAAAAGGTATACACTTTTATTTTATGTTTTAAACATTAAATTAAGAATGGATCAGGACATCCATAATCTGTTTGCTTTTACTTTCTAGGCTATGTCAGCTTATGGTTACCAGATAGTTCAGACTCTTATTGTCGATATTGAGCCAGATGAGCGTGTGAAGAGAGCCATGAATGAGATTAATGCTGGTATGTTTTCTAGATATTCATGTGCTTGCTTCAGTTATAGAGTTATTCATATTTCCTTTTCAAGCATGCTAACAATGTAAATGCTAGTTTATTGTGGTGTCTGGAGATTTCCTAGCTGAGAGGTTTTGATTGGAGAGTTTCTCGATTCCCTGTCATTATTATACAACTAAAGCTGTAGTACTTTAGAAAGGAGTTGGACTTTAGTCCTTATAGATATATGAACATTAGACAAAAGCCTTGGCATTTCATGGAGCTAAGTCTGAATAGTGAATCATTTTTCATTAAAGAATAGTTCCCAAATTCCTGATGTCATTAGCATCATTATCATGAACAATGACTTCCTTATACTTGTTGGTGCCACCTTAAATTAAATAGACAACCTTGTTTGAACAAAAATTTATTTGATGCATTTTTTATGTTTTCCTGAACACCCCCTTTACATTGTTCTTTTACCATCACAAATAGCTGCAAGAATGAGGGTGGCTTCAAACGAGAAAGCTGAAGCAGAGAAGATATTGCAGATAAAGCGAGCAGAAGGGGATGCAGAATCAAAGTACCTAGCAGGCCTTGGAGTTGCTCGTCAGCGCCAAGCCATAGTAGATGGACTGAGAGACAGTGTGTTGGCTTTCTCTGAGAATGTGCCTGGGACAACATCAAAGGATATCATGGACATGGTTCTCATGACTCAATATTTTGACACAATGAAGGACATTGGTGCATCCTCAAAATCCAATGCTGTTTTCATTCCACATGGACCTGGTGCTGTACATGATGTTGCTTCACAAATTAGGGATGGTCTTCTACAAGGAAATGCAACAAAATCTTGAAGACTTGCATGTCATACTTGTAGTAGGTTTAGCTTCACAACTATGTGTATATAGGACAACTTAGTTGCTATTCTTTAAGTATTTTTGTTGCTGTTCTTCAATTCAATAATCTGCATATAATAATTAAAGGTTTGCTTAGGTTATCTAAGTGAACCCACCCTTATCTTCTTGACCACACCACAACTTGCCTTTTCTTTTAGAGCAAATTACATTCATCTTCTCTGTGTTTAGGACTTATTACATTAGCACCCCTTCCGTTAAAATGCATTTTTTTTGCCTCCCCTAAGCCAACACCGTCAAGTGACCGTGTTAATTCTGAATGAAATGTCAAAAAACCCCCTCCCTTCCTTCAAATTTCTCACGCCCGATCCCTAACCCTACTCCTTCCACCACCAGAGCATCACCCCCACCAAATCCAAACAGTTCCTAACCACGCCACCATGAAATCGCCGCCGGGAGGGTGAGGGTGATTGGACCCCAATCCCTAACCCCAAAGTTCGTCTTCTCCGACGAACCCAACTCGTTGCCGGCCAAATCGAACCACCACGATCCGCGGCAGAGCGACGCCGCGTGGAGCCTCGGCGGCCTCATCACAACCTGTGCAACACGGCGCTCCGGTAGATCTGACCCAGATCTAACCCCACCGTACCAGATCTGACCTCGCCACCGCGTTGTTTTATGCCGCACATGATTTTACGATGTGGGTCTTGTTTGGTTTTGGCTCAACGCAGGAGATGTTGTCCAAACGCGGATGCTTCTGAAAACAATGCGACGCCTATTCGGTGCCTTCCTTGCCCACTGTTAGAGTGAATGTAGTGGATGGAGAGTGAAACGGAAAAAAAAAAAAAAAAAGTCTTGATATCATGTGGTTTGTTTTACTTCAGATTGTGTCTAAAAACTTCAATGAACAAATTTCTCATATAAGATTTTGTTTTAATTGGAATTGTGTTAGTTGTGTTTTATGTTTTTATAACGAGAAGCTATAGCAAGTTTGATTGTGATTTTGTTTTGACGAGGTATTGTTGGATCTTGTTTTTTGTTCTTCCCTGGAGAGAAAGCAAGAACAAAGTGTTGGTTATGTTTTTGTTGCTTGTTTAATTGTGTCTTGAAGTGTTTTTAATTATCTTGAAATAGCCTTTTTTTTTATGAAATTTCTGAAGTTGTCTTGAAGTGTTCTTGAACTTACTGTTGAAAGCAAGAACATCAAGAGTGTGCCTTTGAAGAAGATAAGGGTATTTTAGACCAAAAATTTCATTAAAAAGAATGTGCACGACACATGACATCCTAGAGTTAATGGAACACGGTCAGGGGTGTCTATGTAATGAAATTATAAAAGTTAGGAAGATTTTATGTAGGAGTAAAACAATATGGAGAACGAGTGTAATAAGTCCTAATCACAGGAGAGACGAGTGTAATTTGCTTTTTCTTTTAGATACATTTGCCATCCCATGTTCAGTGTCTTTCTATCTAGTTCCATTTTTTTTTTTTAGTTTTTGAATAATAACTTCAAAGCAAATAAAATTGTTTTTGCAAATAGTAATGATAGTGCCTTTAAAGGGAATAGATTTTAATTAAACATTATATTTGATTCAAATAAGGGGAGGGGCCAGAGGGCTCTCCCTGCAGGCTCAATGTATGCTATAGCTCCAGAAAGTGTGAGTTTGGCCTCAGGATAGAGAGAAAGCTGTGAGTTCTCATTGTCCTTCAACCCCTTTGGCCACGTCTACCATTTCATTAAGTCAGTTCGGTAGCTAGGTCAAGACCCAGCCGTCACATCAAGATCGTAAAATGATGTATATGATAAAGTGGAACCAACAGCTTATGAGCTCACGCTTTGAGAGTTGTTGTAGCCTACCTAAGCTCAGCTTTTTTCTTGTTTGGTTCACAAGAGAATGAAATGGATTTTAAAAATTTATTTACCTTTATCAATTGCTTATATATGACTACCACTTTTCATCAAATTTACTTCATTTGAACAATCTCCACCAATTCAATTTACTTTTACAATTAGAGTTTCATCACAATTAAACTTCTTTAAATTACACACAATTTGTTTTTTTTTTGTTAGCTTTTCACTTATCTCAACCTTTAAGGACCCCTTTGGTGGCCAAGATAAAACAGGATAGGATAGAATAACTATCATATTCGTTGTTTGTTACGCCAATAGGATATGATAGTGTTATCTATCGCTTATATTAGAGTTGTAATGTAAAATAATTGATGTGTTGACATAAGATAGAGTATTAAAACCTATCAATTGACTTCTTACTGTAATGTATCATCATTTCTCCATTCTTCTCCATATTCCTGAAAATATATAAAATAACCAATGTTATTTCAATGGTAAAAAGATACATTTCTCCATTCTTCTCCATGTTCCAGAAAATATATGAAATAACAATGCTATTTCAATGGTAAAAAGAAGAAAAGGATAAAACCATTCCTAGGTTTTTAATTTGAATATAACTGAATTCAATTTTTTTTAGGCTAAATCATTCTTTTGGTCCCTTATATTTATTTTAGGTTGCAATTTGGTCCTTTATTTTTTAAAAGTTGCAAAATGGTTCCTTATATTTATTTTAAGTTGCAATTTGGTCATTTATTTTTTAAAAGTTACAAAATGGTCTCTTAAGTAATTTTTTTATAGCATGTTTATCCCCAAAAAATGAAAAAAAAATATTAATTTAGGGGTAAACATGCTATAAAAAATTACTTAAGGGACCATTTTGCAACTTTTAAAGGATAAAGGACCAAATTGCAATTTAAAATAAATATAAGGGACCATTTTGCAACTTTTAGAAAATAAAGAACCAAATTGCGACCTAAAATAAAGATAAGGGACCAAAATAATAATTTAGCCATTTTTTTTACCTAAAATTGAATTCGAATTTAATTAGTACTATCAATTAATTTGAATCATATCATATAATATATATTTTGTGTTATTAATTTGAATGTTCAAATTATAAAAATCACCACGATCGTTGTTACCTTAATTACCTAAATTACTATAATTATATATTTTATTTTAAATGTCATCAGAATATGACACATGAACAATCAATCTTAGTCAGCAACTATGTTTTATATAATAAAAAAAGATAAATATAGATATAGATATAGATATAGGAAGATAGATAGATAGATAGATAGATAGATAGATAGATAGATAGATAGATATAAATATTTTTTAATATATGAATTATATTATAATTAAAATTCATAATAAATAAATATTTTTTAATTTTACAAAGATTTATGAGAAATAATTTATATTGTGATATAAGATTATTTTTAATTGTTGACAATTTCTTTTAAAAGATTGAAATTCAATTTGAAAATAAAGATTTAAATGGTAAAATAAAAGAGATAAGTGGCTAAGAAAAGTATTCGGGTAAAGATAGAAGGAAAATTGTTTGAGACGATTGAGAAAGAAAAATTTCCAAGTTAGTTGCTCAATCAAATTAAATTTGAAATTAAAATTAAGAAATATATTCAAAAGAAATAAAAAAATTAAATGTTTACTAAAAATAAAAATATTCTCATTAATAGATAATTACTAAAAATATTTCATTGAAAGATAACTATTAAAAATATTATTCATATACTTATATTGGGATAGATTAAGATATATGATGTTTTAATTTAAATGATTGAATATCATTATGAATCCAGGCTTCACCTTCCATTTGCAGTAGGACGCGGCATTACTGGTGCATTTGGATTCTGTAAACTGATAACTGATAACCTTGCGAAACTGCTTTATCACTTTCCTCCTCTTAATTCCATACTCCCTCCCTATAAATACCACCACTCACCACCTTTTCTTTTCATTCTCACACTCATTCCATATCAAATTTTCATTATCAAGGTGAGTGCACTGTCATGTTACTATTCTTTTGTTTTGAGTATTGAGTTGAGGAGAATACAATTGATATATGCATTATATTTATGTTGGTGTTTGTTTAGGTGTTTTGATCTGTTGTGGTTTTAGTGAAGATGGGACAAGTGTTTGGTTGCGTGCAAGTGGATCAGTCAAGTGTGGCCATCAAGGAAGTTTTCGGGAAGTACGATGATGTTCTTGATCCTGGTTGCCACTGTGTTCCATGGTGTTTCGGCAGGCGTGTGGCTGGTGCTCTTTCTTTGCGTGTCAAACAGCTAGATGTTCGCTGTGAAACTAAGACTAAGGTTCTTTCTTCCACTTTTCTCACTTATTTTGGTGTTGCTTTCCTATCACAATTGAAATATTTTGGTGTTGTTCTTTAATCATAATTGAAATTTTACTTTTGCAATCTATGATGATCTTTATTACGTGAGATATTGAGATGAAACTCTTGTTCTGATAGGAAAATAACGCCAAAAACACATATGGTTAGATATGTAATATAGAAACATATAATGTTCGTATCATACCATTAATGTCTCTCTAAGCAAAAGTGGCCTAGAATTGAAGTATACTGTCAGAACAAGGTTGGTGGCCAGTCCATTATCCGCACTTGGCATGAAGAAGCATATTAGAGTTGTAATGTAAAATCATTGATGTGTTGAAAATCTAACAATATTTTTGTTTGGTCATTTTTTTTTCTCTACAAATGAATTGCACATCTATGTATCCTGATTAATGGCTGGATTATTTGACTGACCATTGTGTAATGCATCCCATCAGGACAATGTCTTTGTTACTGTGGTTGCTTCTATTCAATATCGAGCATTGGCAGAAAAGGCAGCAGATGCTTACTACAAACTCACCAATACCAGAGCACAGATACAATCCTATGTCTTTGATGGTCAGTATTTTAGTGGTTGTAGGTTTGTATGTGCATCTTC
This sequence comes from Pueraria montana var. lobata, assembly GCA_026413185.1. Lineage (NCBI taxonomy): Eukaryota > Viridiplantae > Streptophyta > Magnoliopsida > Fabales > Fabaceae > Pueraria > Pueraria montana. The sequence continues at coordinate 44,460,078 of CM048651.1, read as the reverse complement.
AGATTGAAACGTATTTACTCCTGTTGCAATTTCAGTTATCAGAGCAAGTGTTCCAAAGATGGAACTAGATGCTGCTTTTGAGCAGAAGAACGAAATTGCAAAAGCAGTGGAGGAGGAACTTGGAAAGGTATATATATATCCCCTTTTTATTTTATTTTAAATTAAGAATGGGGTAGGACATATCCTTAATAATCTGTTTGCTTTTACTTTCTAGGCTATGTCAGCTTATGGTTACGAGATAGTTCAGACTCTTATTGTGGATATAGAGCCAGATGAGCATGTCAAGAAAGCCATGAATGAGATTAATGCTGGTATGTTTTCTACATGTTCATGTGCTTGCTTCAGTTGAGAGTTATTCATATTCCCTTTTCAAGCATGCAAACAAATAGATGTTAGTTTAGTGTGGTGTCTGGAGATTTCCTAGCCGAGAGGTTTTAATTGGAGTGTTTTTGGATTCCCTGACATTATTATATAACTAAAGCAAAATTACCTTAGAAAGGAGTTGGACCTTATAGATATATAAACATTAGACAAAAGCCTTGGCATTTCATGCAGTTAAACAAGTCTGAATAGTGAATCATTTTTCATTATAGAATACTTCCCAAATTCCTGATGTCATTAGCACCATTATCCTGAACAATTACTTATACTTGTTGGTGCCACCTTAAATTAAATGCACAAACCTTGCATATACTTAAAGACACTTTTAGCAAAAGATTTATCTTGTTTGAACAAAAATTTATTTGAAGCATGTTTTTATCTTTTCCTGATCACCCTTTACATTGTTCTTATACCATCACAAATAGCTGCAAGATTGAGGGTGGCTACAAATGAGAAAGCGGAAGCAGAGAAGATATTGCAGATAAAGAGAGCAGAAGGGGATGCAGAATCAAAGTACCTAGCAGGGCTTGGAGTTGCTCGTCAGCGCCAAGCCATAGTAGATGGCCTGAGGGACAGTGTGTTGGCTTTCTCTGAGAATGTTCCAGGGACAACATCAAAGGATATCATGGACATGGTTCTCATGACTCAATATTTTGACACAATGAAGGATATTGGTGCATCCTCAAAATCCAATGCTGTTTTCATTCCACATGGACCTGGTGCTGTACATGATGCTGCTTCACAAATTAGGGATGGTCTTCTCCAAGGAAATGCAACAAAGTCTTGAAGACTTACATGTCATACCTCTAGTAGGTTTAGCTTCACAACTATCTGTATAGGACAACTTAGTTGCTATTCATTAAGTATTCCTGTTGCTGTTCTTCAATTCAATAATCTGCATAATAAAGGTTTGCTTAGGTTATCTAAGTGAACCCACCCTTATCTTCTTGACCACACCACAACTTGCTTTTTCTTTTAGATACATTTGCCATCCCATGTTCAGTGTCTTTCTATCTAGTTCCGTATTTTTTCAGTTTGTGAATAATACATTGAAAGCAAATAAAATTGTTTTGCTAATAGTAATGATGGTTGGTGGTTGTTTAATTATGTATAGTTTGTTGACGAGTTTGCACTGCGAGAAATTGAGAAGACATTGCCCTGGAATCAGGATTGTTCTTTGTTAACATTGTTAGTCTCATGATAAATGTTCAAAAATAAAAGCAATAACAAAAATGCCGAAGAAAGGTTTGCGTGTGGTAATAACTTGATGAGTGCGCTTATTAATTTAGACTCTCTATTAAGATACATATTATCCGTCGTTCATTCATGTAAATCTCATTTTTATTTTTTTGTTAAGCAATGGGTTCTATTGGAAGAACAAACTTACAGTGTAGGTGGAGAGTTAAAAGACTGGCTGTGGATTTCTAAAATGGTTTATTTATATACTTAAAAATAAAGAATAAATGAATAATTGATTATTGTTAAAGTACAATAAAAGATAATGTATCATAAAAAGTAATATATCATTTTTTTGTTAAATTTGTTAAAATACATTTATATAATTAAGTATTTATTTTTAGTCATTTATATTACATTAAAATTTGAGAAATAATAATAATAATAATAATAATAATAATAATAATAATAATAATAATAATAATAATAATAATATCAAAGATGTATATCTCCCATTCTAATAAGAATAATAATTTTAATAAATTACATCTTATATTGTAATAAATCTTAATGATGTACTAATTAATTGTTAAAAAAAATCATCTATCTATTATCTTTATTTAATTACTGGCTGCAAATATTTTGCCAATATAAATAATTTTTTTTATTATACAAGATGCATAAAATGCATATATATATATATATATATATATATATATATATATATATATAATATTAGCGATAATTATATATTAACAATTTTTGAAACACTATCAAATTTTATTGTATTTTATTTTTTTTGAGATATTTTTTTAAAATTTGATAAGGAAGTTAAAGGGAATTTTTTATTTATTATGAAGCATAAAACTGTGTTCCGCTATAATTTTTAAATGCGTTTCCATATGATTTTCAATAAAAAAAAATTCTTTGAATTCGTTAACCAGTGCCCAACACCCTTTGAAAAAAATAAAATTTGTGTATATAATGAATGGATGTATACTAACCAATGAATGAATGCACGAATTTAAATAATGATACCATTAAAATATATTATCCTTTTTCCAATACCTAATACTTTCTCTGTCCCAAAATGAGTGTCGTATTTGAAAAAAAAATTGTCTCAAAATGAGTGTCGCATTTAACTTTTCAATATAATATTAATTACTTTTTTCCACTAATACCCCTAATAAGTGTCAGTTTATTTTTTCAATGCAATAATAATAAGGTTAATTTTGTAAAATTACTTCTCTCTTTCATCTATTTAATAGTTTTTCTTGGTTTATGTAAAAAAAACCTAGAATGACGCTCATTTTGGGACGGAAGGAGTAATAAATGTGTATTTAAAACTCATTTCCTATTAAATACCTCACTAATTAATAAGATTCATTAAATTAAATAAATAAAAAATAAAATAACTAAAAATGACTTTTTTTTTATAGGAAAAAGTGCACAAAAACTTTCTTTCTTTATATTATATTAGTATTATAAAAAAGATATACCATCTATTATCCTATATAAAGAAACAAATATTAATTCATCAATATCAATAAAACATGTAACTTAATAAAAATAAAAATAACTCTTAAAAATATTCTCATTCAAAAATAATTACTAAAATTATTTTCATTCAAAAATAACTATTAAAAATGTTATTCATGAACAAAGATAAGATTTACTAATATTGGGATAGATTAAAGTGGTTAGGTAAGTAAGAAAAGAAAAAAAAAGAATTTAAATGGTTTACCAAATCCCCATTTTATCCCCCAACATAGAAAAATATGAGTTTGGTCCTCGTTATTTTATTTTCTAAAACACAACCATAACCAATTATGCTAGGCATAATCGGTTATACTTTATAGCATAATTGATTATGTTTTCAAAATACAAGTCCTGGTGCTGAAACAAAACCCACACGAGTCACACGCAATAATAAAATAAAGAGGGACAATTTTGTCCAAGCAAAAAAGTTGGTCCGACCGTCCAACGTTATCATTGCATTTCATCTCAATTTGAGATGAAAGTGTAGAACATGTTGCCCACAAAAGTGTACCACTTTCACCCCTTTTTCATGCATAACAAACACTCTCACACTTTCACTTTAATTGCATTTCATTGCTACCAACTTTCATCCCTCCCACTTTCAATAGAACCAAACACAACGTATAAGAACCTTTCAACTAATCCACACTCCTTAAGAAAAGTAGTTAATTTAGTTAATCATATTAAATTTGTCAATTATTTGTACTACTCTTCCAAAATTACCCTTCAATTCTCTCTCTACTTAACTGTTTCTCACTTAAGAGTAAGTAATGTTTAGAGAAAGAAAGAATATTGTAATTAATTAAGGATATCACAGGAAAAAAATAATTATTGAACTAGACAATTAGAAGAGAGTCTTATAAAAATGGATAAATAATAAAGTAAAAATTGTCTTATATATAGGAACGAAGGGAGTATATAATAGATTTGTGTATCATTTAACATGTTATTAAATAAAATTAATATTAAATTCAGAAAATAACGTAAAAAGAATAAAAGAAAAATATTAAAAGAAAAAATAACGTAAAAAGAAAAATAAGAAAGAAAAAATAAGAATAGGAAAGAAAAACATTAAAAGAATTTTTTTTTTTTTCTGAAAACTGATTCAATATGATTATAATCCACCTTCACCTTGCATTTGCGGAAAGACGCGGCATTACTGGTGCATTTGGATTCTGTAAACTGCAAACTGAAAACCTTGCTTAACCGCGTTATCACTTTCCTCCTCTAAAAAACTCCCTCCCTATAAATACCACCACTCACCACCTTTTCTTTTCATTCACACTCATGTTCCATATATCAAATTCTCATTATCAAGGTGAGTGCACTGTCAATGTTTTTGTTATTATTCTTTTGAGTATTGATGCATTAAACTTATGTTGGTGTTTGTTTATGTGTTTTGATCTGTGAAGATGGGACAAGTGTTTGGTTGTGTGCAAGTGGATCAGTCAATCAAGGAAGTTTTCGATGATGTTCTTGAAGATGGTGGTTGCTACTGTGTAGTCCGTTGTGTTCCATGCTGTTTCGGCAGTTTTAAGGCTGGTGCTCGCTCTTTGCGTGTCAAACAGCTAGATGTTCGCTGTGAAACTAAGACTAAGGCTCGTTAAATTTTCCACTCTCATCACTTGCACTTTCTCACTTATTTTGGTGTTGTCCCTAATCACAATTGACGTTTCACTTCATAATCTTTGTTGATCTTTATTACATGAAATATTGAGATGAAACTCTAGTTCTGATAGAAAATATCGCCAAAAACTCATTCCGATTCCTTCTCCATAAAATGAGTGTCAAACATTTTACAATAAGTACCTTAAAACTAATTACTAACATGATTTCTGATTGGTTGACAACTTTGAAATCCCTAGTATAATTTATGATTCCTTGTTGGTGAATATAAATTAAACTCTGTAAATTATAAATACAAGACATTTTAGTCTATAGAAGGATAAAAATGTTTGACATTTGTTATCTTGAGATATCATATGGTTACTTTTTTTTTTTTTTTTATAAACAGAATTTTAGTGGCAAAATTGAAGAAGGATATTTAGAGTTGTAATGTAAAATTATGGATGTGTTGACATATCTAACGATATTTTTGTTTGGTCATATTTTTTCCCAGCAAACTGTTGCACATATATGTATCCTGATTAATGGCTGGATTATTTAACTGACCATAGTGAAGTAATGCATCCCATCAGGACAATGTCTTTGTTACTGTGGTTGCTTCTATTCAATATCGAGCATTGACATTGGCATACAAACTCAGCAATACCATAGCACAGATAGAATCATATGTCTTAGATGGTGGGTATTTTAGTGCCACTGAATCTACTTAAAAGAAATTTAGGTTTATGTGTGCATCTTCAGGTTGAAACTTATTTACTCCTGCTGCTATTTCAGTTATCAGAGCAAGTGTTCCAAAGATTGAATTAGATGCTACTTTTAAGCAGAAGAACGAAATTGCAAAAGCAGTGGAGAAAGAACTTGAAAAGGTATATATTGCCTTTTATTTTAGAGTTATGATATTTGGACACCCAATTTTTTTAAACACCTATCTAATGTCCATCATTTCTTTCTATCTCCCTCTTTTTATTACATCCTTAATCTGTGTTTGTTTTAATGTTATATATATGTAGAGTTATCCTTGGCTTTGTCTACTATCAGAATTAGCTATAGGCTCATTATTCTTAGTGGATAATGTGCATTCGAAGCAAATTATTTATGTAGTATTGAACCATCCATATATATATATCAGTTTATTCAATGATTTTTTTGTCATAATTTTGTTTTCTCCTATCGCAATATCATATTAATTATTGGATTTTTTTTATGGATTGCTGTTTTGTTCTTTCTTTCCCTTAAGATATTTGTATGATCCCCTTGAGCCGTTTTGAAGCCTATCGCCTACACTCATAAGACCTTTGGTTAAGTTTGTAAAGCTGACAGGCCTTCTGATAAGTTTTTAAACTTATTTTAATAAGTTTGTGAAATTTATTAAAAGTAAATCACAAATTTTTATTGAATAGTTACTTAATTAATTTATTAATGCAAATGCTACTTTAGTTGGCGAGGACGTGGTGGTTTTCCATTAATTAGGGGCAATGGAATTTTCAATTTAGCTAGCTCTTTCAGTGATAATATTTTTCATTTAGAAAATCTTTGCGTTCATAGTATTCAATCCACCCTTGTAAAATAAAAATCTTTATTTTTGAGTGAGATGATATTTTGCAACAAATAATTTTATTATAAGCTTATTTTAAATACATTGACAATATAAATAATTTTTATATTTTCATTTAATTATATATTATCATATATGATAAATTTATTGACTTTTAAGTTATATTTAACATGATTTTTAATTGATTGACAGTGAAAAAAATCTTTACACTTATTTTAAAAAATAGCATTATAAATTTCTTTTTAGTTTTTGTTCATTTGTTATTTTTTTAAATCTTAACTTTCTCTAAACAAAACTTTCATTTTTTTAGTTAAATTTTCGTTTATTATTATTTATAGCAATTATTTATACTTTTGAATTAATTTTTATTAAAAAATTACTCTTTTTTCTTAAATGTAACTACTCGTACTTTTACTTATTTGTGTAAATTAATGATATATTTATTATGATTTTAAATATTATTTATTTATATTTTCACATAAAAATGACATATAATAAGTGTGGAATTCTTACTAATTAACTTGTTATATGTGATTATATAATGGCAAAGAGAATGCACATGATGCACATTATGATTTACTTTTTCATTGCTTATAACACATGCATGTTTTAGTTTAAAATAGTGGCAACAAGGTTTGAATTTAAACTTTGTGCAAGCTACCTAGACTTTCTATCGCTAGAGCAATCCTAATGGATTATTAACACGTGTATGTTATTCATGTTCTCCACGTAAAAAATGAAGAGTTTTCGCCTAATCTCGTTGTCATGCATATTCTTTACTAGAGATATTCAAAATATATAAATATCACCTGTAAATATGAATGCAAATTTGATTCCAAGTAATAGCAAATGAATGAGGCTCCCAGGTTACGATGCTAGTAAACACTATTCCTAAAATAAAAACGCGTTGTCGAATTTTGAAGTTCCTCTAATTACGTTTTGACAAAAGAAGTACTCCCTCCGTTGTCTATTATAAGAAAAAAAAATGATTTTACACTAATTAAGAAAATTAGTTAACTTCATTAAATTATGTCAATTCCAATACAAAATCAAATATTTTTCCTAAACTACCCTTCATTGAACTTGATATGAAACACATAAACTCACTATTAAATTAAGGGTATTTTGAAGATAATATCATTAAATAAGACAAAAGTAGTTAAAATTTATTTATATTTGATAACAAAAAATAATGGCTTTTTTTTGCTTATATATAATAGAAGACGGAGAGAGTAAGGAATTAAGAAAGAAGTATAGAAATAATTTTTAAAATTAAAACTAATTAATTTGAAATTATAACAGATTTTTTTGGTCACCGTGTAATAAGTTCAAAGTAATCACCAATTTTATCGATGATTCTTTACTTGAAAACCTAATTACTGAACACTTTTTGTAGAATTTTTTCTCTTAATTTTTTTTATCACAAGATTCAAACTCAATATCATATTTAAAAAATCTGAGTCGAATTTTATTTGAACCAACATCGTGTTGGTAGTATAACTGAGATTTGATATATATATATATATATATATATATATATATATATGAAAGAACTTAAGAATAATGAAAGCTTAACTTTTAGAAAGAAAAAAAAATCTCAACATACAAGAAACTTTTCCCAGTTTTGAAAATTTAAGAAAAAAAAAATAAAGCAAGTTTTAAATAATGGTATAGTTACGTGTCACAAGGAGAAAATATAATAAAAATGTCTTCATATTAAATAAATGAAGATTCAATTTCATAATATAAAAGTTAAAATTGTTAGTAAAGAAAAAGTGAAAGTGTGTTTTAATTTTAAAATAATGAAAAAGCTGAACTTTTAGAAAAAGAAAACTTAACATACAAGAAAATTTTACTAGTTTTCAATGGATGTCTCGATGGCAGAGAAGAACAAGAAAGAAAGCTAACGAACGGTGTATGAGAAATACAAGAATGCACGTGTCCTATGCCCTAAAAATCATAATATATATAAGGTCCATGAAGATATGATGGCTCCTACGAATATTACTATATTAGTATACCTCATTTTCTTTCTCAGTTTAATCACATAGTTTAACAATCTTTTCGTCCTTTCTTTGTTCACTCGTGGTACCGCTAGCATGTCTTCCACACGCTATTTTTGGTTCAGGCCAACAAGGAACATTATTTTAATTTTGAGATATGATATGATGCATCACTCCATTATGCGATTTGGTTGATGTTCGTTCGTTGGTTTCACGTCGGAGTTTACGGACATTAATTCACTATCCATTTTGTAATGGGATGTGCTATATTTAGCATTTTACAGCCATTGATTTAATTTAATTATTTGTCCTAATCATATTCTCTAAAATCAACCATGGAAACAGCTACTGCGGTTGACAAGTGACAAGTCTAGAGTTATCTCCATCATGGTCTATTATGAATAATATAGGAGGAAATATGACTCACTTTCATTTTTATGTAAATAAAAATAATGTTAATTTAATTATTGATAATGATAAGGTCAATTATATTGAAATATATATTCACAATATGGAGCAAGGTAGTGTGGGCGAGGAATGGATTTGCAAGACGAGATCAAGTTTTAATCACTAGCTGTGCAGTTATATTAGGCTGAATAAAAACATAGCTGTCGCATTACCATGTCTTTCAATCTCACATTAGAATATTATAAGATTGGAATTACTAAAAGGTTACGTGACTTCATGCATGCTTAATTTTTATCATACTTGGATATTATTAGATGATTAGGATTAGGATTTTCTTCTCTTATGAAGAACATTTGTTGCTTTAAAAAAACATTTATTAAAGTCTTAGAGATTCAAAGAGGAAATCATTAAATGAAAAATAAGAACTCGTGTGATATATAATTGATTAGTGAACTATTAAAGTTGGCGGAATGTTAAAAGTTTGATTTATTTGCATGAGGTTTTAAATTTTTAACTTCAGTGCTGTCATTATTAAAGAAAAATTGATTAGTGCATGGATTCTTGAGGAGTCATGAAAATATAAATTGATGGTGGTTTCTCTCTCGCTCCATATATAGTTTGTTTAAGTGAAGGGAGTATTCTTATAAAAATAAAAATAAATCTAGTTTCTATGTCAATGAGAATTTTGCCAGAATAATTAAGAAAAAAAAAAAAGAGCATACTTGTGTGTGAAAACTTATCTCTGTATTTATAGGTTGTATGATGATAATGGGGTTTGGAAGAGGATCATGACACCCTTATCATCAAGGTAACTCCGCCCCTGACTAATGACTATTAACATTATAATATCTAAATTATATTTATTTAATTTAATTATTTAATAAATAAAATTAATCATATTTATACACATAATTTAACAAATTTAACAAATTTAACTAAGTGAACATGTAAAATCTTTGGATGTACAGTAATCTTTTTCCACAGAGAAACTCATCCAATGGTGTAGAGAACACATTCAAAATGACATTTTAGTCCACTCTTTATACGTTAGTTAGAGCCAAGCCCAACGTTGTACAACACCAATGCAACTACCTTCTTCTTTTTCTTTTTCTTCCCATTTGCTTGCAAAGCAAAACAACCATGTCTACCGTTGCATTAGAGCCTCTCTTTCCTCTTTGCCGCAGAGAACCTTCATTTCATCGCCACAAACCATTCCCTTTCAGACCCTTCTTTCTCACTTGCTCTTCCAACCTCAATGATGCCTCCTCCTTCATCTTCCACCACCAACCTCGCAGGACTCTCTCTCCCGTGCGTGCAGCTTCTCTTACAGACACACCTGTCCTCCACTCCCTTCAATGCCCTCACACCATCACCAACACTTTCCAAATCAACCGAACCGAACTGGTCTCAACTACTTTCCCTTCCCATTATATCATCTTGTTTGGTTTCATGAGAAACTGCGGGGGAATACCCAATGGGGAAAGTTTTGATTTTTGTGTTCTCAGGAATATGTTTGGATCAAACAAGTTGTTGGCTGTCGTAGTTTTTGTTTTTTGGAAAAGTTTTGATTTTTGCGTTTTCAGGAATATGTTTGGATCAAACAAGTTGTTGGGTGTCCTAGATTTTGTTTTTGTAGTTTTTTTTTTTTTTCTGAGAATGAAAAAGTTGAAACTTTTGAATCAGCTAGATCAATTTTGTCATTGAAAGTTGGTTAAAATGGAATCACCATGCATCAAAGACAAAAGGGTGTTTTGATTTTACTTTTGTTTTGTTATGTCTTTACGTAATTAAACATGTTTTGGTGTTTGGCATTGATGGGGTTGTTTGTGATGGAATATTTTAGGTGGAGGGAAAGATTTTTGTGAGATTAGATCACGGAAAGGGTTTGAGGGATCGGGAGCTTACGGTGGGTTGCAATCTACCCGGAAAATGGATTCTTCATTGGGGAGTTAGCTATGTTGATGATGTTGGAAGGTACATCATGTTAAACATTTGATTCTGATTTTGAGAAATTGATATTATTGTAAGACTCAACAAATTTTAATATTATTAATCCACTTAAGTTTTATAATGATGATGTAAGCTTTATTCTTCAGGGAATGGGATCAACCTCCTCATGATATGATACCCCCTGGATCTGTTATTATAAAGGTAGACAGTGGCTTTGTGACTATTCATCATCACATGTGGCACATGTTCATATTGCCATGCAGAAAGTTTGAGTTGGAAGTGAATAATATTTCAGGACTATGCAATAGAGACCCCTTTAAAGAAGTCATCCTTATCTGCTGAAGGAGATATGCTCCACGAAGTCAGGATTGATCTTAAAGCCAACAATGGAATTTCAGCAATTAATTTTGTTCTCAAGGTTTATTTCTAACAATTAGCAGTTGAGAATGCTTACAAAGAAGGCATTGATTCTGAGAACCTTTTGACTGAACATTGCTGCTCCCTTTTGTCATTTCTCTCTGCTTCCCAATTTGGGTGGTCCTGTTGTTTATTCAGGATGAGGAAACGGGAGCTTGGTATAAAAACAAAAGAAGAGATTTCAAGGTTTCTTTGGTCAACAACCTTAAGGAGGATACTAATATAATTGGACCTAAATGGGGCTTTGATTTATGGCCAGGTTTTACAAATCATTACTCAGTGATTTATTTGCTTCTGTAAAGAAGTCTATCTTGTTTATCTTCTCAATTCTCTAGGAGTGTCAAATAAACCATAACCTTGTGATACACAGTCCAAGATTTGTGATACTATTTTTTCAATCATAGGGAATTTGGGGCAGATATCTAAAATGTTCCTCAAGTCAGAAGCTGACCAAGATGAAAGCAGTGAATCCAGAGTTCCAGAACAAGAAAATAATCAACCAGAAGGTTTCTATGAGGAAGTGTCTATCACAAAGGAGGTTTTAGTCAATAACTCTATCAGTGTCTCCACCAAAAAATGCTACGAGTCTGGGGCAGTTAAGGACCTTTTACATTTTGAAACTGATCTACCTGGAGATGTTGTCCTTCACTGGGGAGTTTGTAGGGATGATTCAAAAAGGTGGGAAGTTCCACCTCCTCCTCATCCACCAGGCACAGTGGTATTTAAAGACAGGGCTTTGAGAACTCAATTTTGGGTACAGAACTCACAAATCTGTCCTTTTTTTCTTTTTATGTATTATAACTTAATTTAAGTTATTAAAAGTCCTTCATGCTTACTATCAACCAGTTCCTCTTCTTTCACTACATATTCTTTTGCAAATATTGATGGTTTTTATGCCTTCACAAATATATTTAGAATTTTAGATTATGACTGAATGCATGGTATTCAAGCAACAATTCTTCTAACAGTTTCTTACTTGCTCTCCCCTTCTCTCTCTCTATCTCTCTTTTGGGTAAAAACTTCAAGTTTGGTTATCTTATTCTGGTCAGGATATAGAGGTATAGTATTGTAGTTAATGCCTTTCTTTGTTTTATGTTATATTTACCTTTTCATCCTGTTTTGTAGCCAAGAGATGATGGAAAAGGATCTTCAGCACTAATCACTTTAGAAGAAAAATTTTCAGGGTTTATGTTTGTTCTTAAGCAAAATGAAAATACTTGGTTCAAGTATTATGGAAATGACTTTTATATCCCCCTCTCAAGTTCTAGTAGCTTTCTTGATATTGGCAACAAAGAGGGTCAGTCAGAAGCTATGCAGAGGGAAGTGATTCAAGAGGCTAGTCAAAAGAGTTCTTTCTTTGCATTTACTGATACAATAGCCAATGAAATAAGAAATTTGGTCACAGATGATTCCTCTGAGAAGATTCAAAAGACAAAATCCAAAAAAGCGCAACAAAGCATTTTTCAAGAAATTGGAAGGCTGGCTGCTGAAGCCTATAATATATTCAGAAGCTCCATTCCAACTTTCTCGGAGGCAACTGCTGCAGAACCTGAGGTAACTATTGTGGAATCTCAGGCAACAACTATTGTGGTACCTGAGGCTTCAGTGGAATCAGAGACACTGTCCCTGGATCCAAAATTATGCTCAGGGACAGGCACAGGGTATGAAATATTATGCCAAGGGTTTAACTGGGAATCTCATAAATCTGGAAGATGGTACATGGAGCTTAAAGAGATGGCTTCAGAACTAGCATCACTCGGTTTCACTGTGGTCTGGTTGCCACCACCTACAGAGTCTGTTTCACCTGAAGGATACATGCCAAAGGATTTATATAATTTAAATTCCAGGTACTAGATTAGAAGCATTCCAATTCTTTTATAGTTATTGATGTCAATCATGTCTTAATACTTTGATTTGATAGAAGGTTCAGTGTTAGGCAAATTGCTCATTTTCAACAGTGCTTACATTCAACAGCATATGCTATATGCTGGACTTTCAAATATTATGATCACTTATTAACTTGAGTAGCAGGGAAAATATTTTCAGCTGCTTATTTATATAATACATGAGAAAAGAAAAAAAAAAACTTAATCTCAAAGAATAGATAACAGTCATAACATCATCGTGAAAAGGAACTTGTTCATATGAATTGTTACAATTTTGTTTTTTGAAAATAAATATCAGATACGGAAACATTGATGAACTGAAAGATTTGGTGAAAAGATTTCATGAAGTTGGGATCAAAACTCTAGGAGATGCTGTTTTAAACCACCGCTGTGCTCATTATCAGAATCAAAATGGTATTTGGAACATATTTGGAGGCCCTCTTAACTGGGATGATCGTGCAGTTGTAGCTGATGATCCACATTTTCAGGTTTGTTTGTGAAGATTTTGCATGTTTGTTCTGTTTCATTGTTCTTTGACACTAATAATAATAATCATAAAACAGAATAAGATAAAAGGTTTTCTACTTTTTCTATAACATAGTAGTTCTTGCCTTTACATTTTGTTCATTCATAATTTTCACACTACGATATTGTTACTTTCTGGGTGAACCTGAAAAAAATATTGAATATCCTTTCTAACATACAGGGCAGGGGCAACAAGAGTAGTGGAGATAATTTTCATGCCGCTCCAAACATTGATCATTCACAGGAGTTTGTGAGAAAGGATCTCACAGAATGGTTATGCTGGTTGAGGTTGATATTTTTAGACCCAAATTTTCTTCAGCTTATTTTTAACAAAAAAATGTTTTGTCAGTTTGTGAGTAGATCATAGATTCTAATCATATGATATTGAGAGTAATGGTTTCGCTGCCAAGATAGTTATGCTGGAGAGCTAAGACATTCTGTCTAGAGAATTGAGGTTAAAATCATCTCTAAAATTTTGTAAATTTTCATGTTTGAAGCTTTATGTTTCAGACTTTATTATTTGTACATGACTTGGCAACTACCACAATGTAGCTTAACTAATTACAAATATTTGTGTTTCATTTACGGAGTTTGTAAGTGTGCATTGACAGCTTGATGCTAGAACATGCTCAAGTTATAGCAGATTGAGAGCTAAGCTGGTTTCTTATTTTCTCATATTTGTGTTGTTGTCTTTATCTTTGACATGTCCTGGTAATACAGATGCCAGTCCCTAGTTTGTGTAAGCTATATAGCTTATCTGTTCAGGAGATATCAGACAAAAATCATCTAGTATATTTTCCTAGTCATATATTCTTTGTTAAAGACTCATTTTATGCAAACCCCTCGTAACTTAGTTTGCTATGGGGGAGGGGGGGTGCTGCTTTGTGCTTTATTGAAAACGTGAGTGACAGAAATGGAAAGTTAATATTCACAAGGAATTGTCATATGCTTTATGGTGTGATTAAAACTAATATAGTGTCTTACAGAATTGTATACTTTTCTAATACTGTGTGACCTTCAGGAAAGAAATTGGGTATGATGGATGGAGGCTTGACTTTGTGAGAGGATTTTGGGGTGGTTATTTAAAGGACTACATAGATGCAAGTGAACCTTATTTTTCCGTGGGAGAGTACTGGGATTCCCTCAGTTATACATATAGTGAAATGGATCATAATCAAGATGCTCATAGGCAGAGGATAGTTGATTGGATCAATGCCACTGATGGTACCTCTGGTGCATTTGATGTTACAACAAAAGGGATTCTTCACTCTGTAAGCATCAACTCTGGTACATCTTTTTCACAGCATTTGTTCACATTTACATATTCCATGTACCTCTTACAAAGTTAAACGTATTTTGAAATTATCACTACTTTCATTTATTTGATGGAATTTGTTGACATTTTTTTGGGGGAGTAAAGGTAGTATACTACTGGGTTTCTTGTGATTTTTTTTTTAATGTTCATAAATAATTAACTTTACTGTTAGTGTAAAGTTTTAACTCATTGGTGATAAGCTGTTTGTTAAGATTCATGGTTCAGCAATAAGAGAGAAGAGAGAATTGGGATAAAAATGTAACGAGTAGAAAATAGAATGTACTGATAAATGATAATGACAATAGTGAGTACAAAGTGACTACTCTAACCTTTATATAGGCTTCAACTAACTATATCTCTAATACTACTTGATGCTATGCCTAAAATTTCATGATTGTTCAAATAAAAGGGAATCATATTGTGATTCAAATAGAATGAATATATACTTCTCATATGGTACTCATGGATTTGGCTCCTCTACTGTTTGTATGTATGTAAAGTAAGAAAATAAAGATATATTTACCCTTGCTTTAAAGTAGGTTAAATTTATGAGATTCTTTAATTTAAATCAAGGGTAGAAGCACACTTACATTCTCACTTGACAGTTTACACATTTTCTCCCTTTAGTGGAGTCAGGTTTGGTGCTCATCTGCTGATAACTCTGCCTGTCATAACATCACATATCTTCTTGCTATATCAGAAATATAAGCAATTATACTGATATAAACAACCTTACATTAGCCTCTTAATTTGTTTCCAACTAAAGTTTGTACCTCTTGTAAGAAAACAAAAATGTGCTTGTCATAACATGATTGCTGTTCCCATTTATTCTTTAATTGTGAAATGTTAAATTCTTTCTCAATATTAGGCATTGGAAAGATGTGAATATTGGCGATTGTCAGATGAGAAGGGAAAGCCTCCAGGCGTTCTTGGGTGGTGGCCATCTCGTGCTGTTACGTTTATAGAGAATCATGACACTGGTTCCACCCAGGTTTGAACTTCCTCATTCTAAAAATATCATGAAGATATTCGTTCTAGGTTTAATTATGTTGAGAAAATTCATCACCAATGAGTTCATACAGAAAAGGTTTGCTTAACCTACTGTTAAAAATAATGCTAGTATAATTAGATATTTCAAATTAGGCATTTTGCTTGGAATTTCTTCAGATTGTTTATTAAGATTTATAGTCCTCTTTAATATTTTCTCTTGCAGGGTCATTGGAGATTTCCCAGTGAAAAAGAAATGCAAGGATATGCCTACATTCTTACTCACCCAGGAATTCCATCAGTGTTTTATGACCACATTTCCTCTCACTATAAAACTGAAATAGCAAGTCTAATATCTCTCAGGAAGAGGAACAAGATCCACTGCAGGAGTACAGTGAGTATCAGAATATTGTCCTGTGTACTAAATCTAGTATTGTGTACTCAATATTTTCTGGGGTGGATGAATAAGAAGAAACTGTTTTCTGATCATGTGATGGCAAACTAATTTTGGGTCTCAAAATAGGTTAAGAGAGTGACATCAATTACTCAAAAATTATAATGCAAAATGACACATGACATTCCACAATATGCATCTATTGTTTTGGCTACAGCTCTCTAGTGGTGGAGGTTAAATTAACAGGAATCATATGATTAGCTTTTCTTGGTGTTTGATATGGAAAAAAAAAATACCATATGCATGCCTATATCTTTCATGATTATCTTATTCAAAATGTAATGATGTTCTTTACATGGGCATTCAGTGGCAAATTGATGTAATGTACTAACAAATACAAATGTTTATATCATTGGAACACTAACCTTTCCTCTTTCTTGCTCAAGGTTCAAATTAGTAAAGCAGAAAGGGATGTTTACGCAGCAATCATCGATGAAAAAGTTGCTATGAAGATTGGACCTGGACATTTTGAACCACCAAGTGACTACCAGAAATGGTCATTAGCTATTGAGGGAAAAGACTATAAGATTTGGGAAGCATCATAATCATAATATAATCATATTTCTAATTAGTATCTTATAAGTATGGATATATATAGTCCCTTGTACATTCTCCCCCATGCACATTTCGTTGTCATATTCAAGAATAAGTTGTTCTTGTTGTAATTGGATGGTGGTTTATGGCAGGCTCCAATTTAAGTGAGTTGTGCCACGCTGTTGCTCAATATATAGGCTTGTGGCCACATAAGCAACACTACCGAGAAAGCTGCATAGGTTACATTTCAGCCAAATGTAGATTCATCTGGAACTTGAAAATTTTGGATGCCTTAAAAGTTAGGACATGAGTTGTATCATACATACTATATATATTTATCCAGTCTATGATTTTTACACAACCGGGTTGATGGTAGATAAATTTTCTCAACAGTCTCAGGGATAAGGAATCCAATGTGTTGATTAGTATACAAAGTAAATTTATGAATTCAATTTTCACTTGTTCTTACGTATTGTTTCTTGAATATCAAATGACTTAAGATTGAGTATATATATATATATATATATATATATATATATATATATATATATATCAGGATAATGATATTCTTTTAATTTGATGATAAACATTCCCACAATATTTTTTTCTGGTTAGTCTTCACTAGGAAGTTTGGTTAAGCGCTAAGGTGGCTAATGGACAATTATGCTTCAAGTGTTACCTAATCAAATGGTAATATCATCAAGTGTCACAATATCATAAAAAAAAGGTTATGTCGTAAAAAAGTGTCACATTAATAATGCCACATCATCAAAATTAACATCAATAGTGTAACGTTATTTAAAGTGTCATGTCAACAATGCAA
Source organism: Pueraria montana var. lobata (assembly GCA_026413185.1). Lineage (NCBI taxonomy): Eukaryota > Viridiplantae > Streptophyta > Magnoliopsida > Fabales > Fabaceae > Pueraria > Pueraria montana. The sequence goes on along the minus strand of CM048651.1, from coordinate 44,442,499 downwards.
CATTATCAAAAGTGTCACATCATAATTTTATTTTTTAATTATTTTCTTAAATTAAATATTAAATAAAATAAAAACCTTACAAAAAATAAAAACAAAATAATAATTTACAACAACTAAAAACAAAAAGAAAATAGTTTACAGGAACTAAAAGCAGAAAACAACATATTTATTGGAAAGAAAAATATTTAAGCCTTAAATTAAATATTAATATAAAATAAAGACTTAAATATTCAAATACCCTTGTATATTTCTCCTCATTGTTGTCACATACTCAATACTCTCACACACTCAACACCCACCCTTGAGCTTATACAAATTTCCCACCGTAAAAATTGATCCACACAATTATCAATACTCCCTAACACTCAACAATTTTAGTGGGTGGAAAATGTTGGACCGAGATACTCCCACAATTTCTTTCATTTGAACTACCATTAAAACCATGACATGATATACATCAAGTTTCTACAAATTTCCACTATAGAGTTGACATATGGTGTCACCCTAAACTACTGTCGCACCATCACCTATGATTATCACCCTTGAACCGACTAATTAGGAAGGAGTGGAGCTTGAAGGAGGAGAGGAGAAGAAAAAGGGAGTGTGGATAAGAGTAGAAATAGACTGAGTTAAACCAGACTTTGCTTAAATAGGTTTGACCTTTTTAAAAAATTAAAGACTCAAGTTTGACTTTTTATTTGTCATAAGCTTTTTTTAAGGCTTGACTTGACCTTTTCAAAAGTCACATTTAGTATGTTAGCATTTTAAAGACCTATTTCATATCAAATTTTTTAGAAATGTTTATTTCATATTTAAGCACTTGTTTGATATTAATAGTTAATTTAAGACTTAAACATATTTTTCGTTCGTGTAAATATGTCACTTTTTTTAGTCAATGTAATTTTTTTTAGTTCCTGTAATATTTTATTAAGTAAATTATATTGATACCTCTTGAGATTTCATTTACCCTAATATTAACATCCCTTATTTGTTTGAAATATATTTCATTGACACCCTTGATACTTCAGATATAGGGTATACCATCTACTTCTATAAGGAAATTGTTATAAATGTTAAAAAAATAGGGTGTCATGTGCAATCTCAAAATACCTTATAGGGTGTTGGTGTAATTTTATTTATTTTATTTTATTTTAATATTTAATTTAAGAGAAAAAAAATGATGATATAATACTTTGATGATGTGGCACTACTAACATGACACTTTGTCACTTTGATGATGTTGCATTATTGATATGATATTTTTTTATAATGAAACATTTTTTATAACGTGACACTGATGATATGACATTTTTTATAATGTAGCATTTGATAATATCATTATTGGTTGATGTGATACTTGATAACATTATTCATTAGCGATCTCAATACATGATAGGAACTTCCTAACAACAAAAACCACTTAAAAAGAAAATATTACATGAAAGTTTTAAAAAATAAAAACCCCAAAATCAAAAAGTAAATAAATTAAAAAGAAACTAAACTACATTTAAACCTATAAAATACAACGAATCATGGATGCATGTATTTGAATCAATAATGTTTATTTTCCATAATTTTTTACACCATCTCTAGATCCATCCTTTTTATAGTAAAAATGGAAGAGAAATAAACTTAATGGAATTTCTCTCTTCTTTTTTATAGGGTGGAGTGCATGCATGGCAAAAACATAAATATCTATTTCAAGTGCATGCATGCATTATCAAATCAATGGTTTATATGAGCTTTGCCTTCAACCTGTCAAGGTAGAACAGACAATATTATAGCAACAAAGTTTGGTTGGCAAAGATCCACTACCATGCTTATAGGGTAGTAAACAAAAACCACCCGTTAATTTTCCTTGATGGTCATGACAAGGAAATTATGTGCATTGTTTTCAATGAATAGAAATGCAAGTAAACTGAATTTCACAGCAAGTTTTCTCCCTAAATCTGTACATTGACAGAGGTTAACCGTAATTCCAGCCAATTTTTTCTCCAAATTCACCCAAATATAAACAAATATGTCAATTGCCAAGTGCTTCATAGAGCACAAATATATATAGATAGTTGTGTAGTCATTTCATATTGCCGGAGGGTTCTTAATCTTTCATTCCATTCGGCTGAGGTTACCTTCCCCTTGGCCACTATCACCCAAAATAAAAATAAAAAAGTAAAATAAAATAAAATAAAATAAGAAAAGAAAAGAACCTTCATGGCAAAAATCTACAATTTCTTCCTTTTAACATGTTTGGTAGTCATCATACCTACCTTGCATGCCAATGTCAAGGAGGATGAACCGTATTGGGAGAGGCAAACTCAAGTACTTGATTCATATTGGAAGGAAAGAGCAGAAGTTGCTGAAAAAGAGAACCAAGAAGCTTATACTTCTGACCCATATTCACTCACCAGCAACTTGACCTATAGTGTTAGCCAGTGAGTCTTATCAATTATCATATTAATGCCATGCCATATCATGTTCAATTTCATGAGAAAATGTTCACATATATATATTCATTCAATGGTGGTTATATAATATCTTTTTTTTTATCTCTCATAGAATATTAAGGCTTTTTTATTAATTTTTCTTTTTTCTGTTTGTTTGACAAAACAGAATCATAGTTGGTGAAAAGGATGGAAGAAGGAATTTGAAGGGAAGAGGTGGTAAATGCATGGCCACAAACCCAATTGACAGGTGTTGGAGGTGTGACCCCAATTGGGCAAACAACCGCAAGAAGCTTGCAGATTGTGTGCAAGGTTTTGGCAGAAACACTATTGGTGGAAAGAATGGTCCATTCTATGTGGTAACCAGCAATTTAGATAATAACATGGTGAATCCTGTTCCTGGTACCCTTAGGCATGCAGTCACAAGAACTGGACCCTTGTGGATCATCTTTGCTCATAGCATGAGCATTAGGCTCAACCAGGAGCTCATTATGACAGGTGACAAGACCATTGATGGAAGAGGAGTTGATGTGTACATTGTTAATGGGGCTGGTATTACCATCCAGTTCATCAAGAATGTGATCATCCATGGAATCAAAATTTTTGACATTCAGGTTGGTACTGGTGGACTTATTAGAGATTCTGAGACCCACTATGGTATAAGGACTCAGAGTGATGGTGATGGAATTTCCATCTTTGGCTCCAGCAATATTTGGATTGACCATGTTTCCATGAGAAACTGCAGAGATGGATTGATAGATGCCATTCAGGGTTCCACTGCTATTACCATCTCCAATAGCCATTTCACAGACCACAATGAGGTGATTAGTTAATTTCTTTTAGTTGTTTGTTTAGTCCCTCCATACATATTTTAATAGAAACACGTGTTTTTAGTCTCTGATAAGAAACTGATTAAAACTACATCACTTTTGGTAAATGTAGAGACTAAAAACATCAAATTTTTGTAAGGACTAAAATTAAATTTTGCGATATTTTGATGAACTAAAATCATACTTTACCCTGATTCTTTCAATTGTTTGTTTAGGTTTTTAATTCCTGGTTTTGAAATTGAAAATATATCCTTGCCTGATTTTGGTGTTTGTATATGTGATGCAGGTGATGTTGTTTGGGGCTAGTGACAGTTATGATGGTGATAAGATTATGCAGATCACACTGGCATTCAACCACTTTGGCAAGAGATTAATCCAAAGGATGCCAAGGTGCAGATATGGTTTTGTCCATGTGGTTAACAATGACTACACTCATTGGGAAATGTATGCCATTGGTGGTAGCAAGCACCCTACCATTATTAGTGAGGGCAACAGATTCATAGCCCCTAACAACAATTTTGCTAAAGAGGTATGCATCTAAATATATACTCAAAGTCATGCTCCTCCATACAAATAAATGCTCCATCAATTCTAGGTGTGCCTTGGTAGAAGTATGCATATTTTCTATGTTGATCATTTTATTCCTGTTAGTATCTCACCATGATACCATCTTAGACATAAATTGTAGGGTCTACTAGTTAATTATTTTTTTAAAAAAAATCTAATTGGACCATATCTTATTATTCAACAACAACAAGGATCCAAACATTTTACCCTCCACTTCTTCCAATGTCCCTCTGACCAAGCACATTATAAACTCCAATGAACTCAAGGGTCAAACAAATTCTATTATCATGTGTCCTTTGTTCTTGACTATTATAGAAGATAGAAGTGCTTATCTAATTTCTTTAGCCTTCATGCAATGTGTGTGTGTTTTGCAGGCGACATATGCATTATTATAGTACTCAAAGCAATTATTTTCAGTTTTCACTGTCCTAATGAATTCTTACAATAATATTCATTTGGTTTAGCATTGATCCTAAGTTAGCAAGTTTATTTCCTAAACTCTAAATCTCAACACCTCTTGCATCACTTGTTCTTGACTAAGTCCACATGTATATATCTAGGATAGTTTATGCTTAACTACTGGTGGCATTGCATTGCATACTTATTGTACAAAGCAACCTCAAAGAATTCCTATAAAATGTAGCAAGTTTTGGTCTTGCATTACTTTAACTAACATACAAAATGAAATTCATGAAAGTGGAATGAATGAAGACCAAGAGTGACTCACATAATTAATTTGCTATTTTGGTGTTGTTGAAGATAACAAAGAGAGAGTACTCACCAGAGTCAGAGTGGAAAAACTGGCAATGGAGATCAATCAATGATGAGTACATGAATGGAGCATTTTTTGTAGAAGGTGGGTCCCAGCTAACAAACAGGCCATTCTCAAGGCAGGACATGATAACAGCCAAGCCTGGATCATATGTGGGAAGGCTCACTCGCTATGCTGGAAGCCTTAAGTGCATTGTGGGAAAGCCTTGTTAATTTAATTAGCCATCACCATTCTTTGGCAAAGGAGAGAGAATAAGACAAGAAACCAAGCAAAGCAAGATGGTGGCCTCTCTAATATGTGATATACCTTGTCATAATTTTTCTTGTCTGCTTTTTCCTCAGTTTATTGGAAATTAAAAGGTGATACTTTTCTACGAAAATATGTTAATTCCTCACAAAATTCTTTCTCTCCATGTATTCTTTGATAAATTGTAAATGGAAAAATTTTATTAAATTAAGATATTTCATTTGCATACACACGTATGCATGTAGATATATATAGATAGATATTGTTATATTTGCCAACTGGTACGTAGTTCTAGCTGTTTATGTATCAGTAATATATAGCAATCAAGGAAGTCATTGCAGTTTAAATCATTTTAATTGGATCTTTAATCATGAGAGTTCCGTTAAAAAAATATCAAATTAAAAAATTACAAATAATTTAGGAAATTCGTCACTAGTTTAGTTATTTAATAAAGGTTTAAATATCTTTTTGGTCCTTGCAATTTAGTGTTTTTTTATTTTTCGTCCTTGCAAATTTTTTTTTTTTGTTCTCGTCCTTGCAAATTATGTTTGTTTTGTTTTTCGTCCTTATAGTGGTTTAGATAGTGCTTTTTTCACTGTTCAAAGCGCTATCTAAACCACTATAAGGACAAAAAACAAAACAAACATAATTTGCAAGGACTAAAACAAAAAAGAAATTGCAATGACGAAAAGCAAAAAAAACACTAAATTGCAAGGACCAAAAAGATATTTAAGCCTTTAATAAATTCCTGAACTCTTTAAAAAAAATATTAAGTCCCTATACCTAATGAAATCTTAACAAAGATGTTATCATAAACCTAATTATAAACTTTTGAAGTATAAAAGTTTGTTTAAAAATTTTCAAATATACAAACATATCAGTGAAATAGACAAGTTATAGGGATTTAAAAAAAGAAAAATTAACCAACAACGTCAAATAAAATGTTAATGCATATGTCGCATGTATAAGACACATTTCAAAATCAGTTTTAACACTAAAATTTAACAAAAATAGCCCAAAAAAAAACCTTGAGAAAAATATTAATGAACAAATTCAAGTCGGTGGTTTTTTTAATCTTCAATTTTTTTTTTTTTAATCATCAAATGTTATGATCCATTGTGAAGTATTTAATTTTCTCTCATTAGAAATATTTCATTGCAAGTTTTGGGTTCACTTTCAAACATTAAAACTATTTAATAAGCAAAACCGATTCATGTTTTGCTTAAAAACTCCCAAGATTCATATCAAAACATGCATATTGTACAAATGCAAGTAAATGCTAAAAATTCGCTCCGGCACTTTTCCGTTTTCAATTTATGATTAAATTTTCTATGAATTGTACTAAATAAAAGATAAACTCACATAATTAGAGTCCCATATAAATTTCACAAAATAATAATAATATTAAAATAAATAAGTCTAGAAAATATTAACATTCCTCTCGTAGTAAGATGCGATTGAACCAAAGAATTTGCTGCCATATAAAATTAAGGTAGAAATGAGGAACACCTATTTCGATTTAACTTTATTACCGATTAATAACATGAACATATACAACTTAGATTGCTGACTAGAAACCTCACTAAGCTTCATAAAAAAGTTAACTTGTATAAAGTTGGCGACTATGTTCGTAAATCATTAATTCATGGTGCCCACATCCACCTCATATACATATAGAAGTGGAAGGCGATCACAATTTTTGTAAAACAAGACTGAGTCTGAGGTAGGAAAGTGAAACATCTTTCCCACCGTGCAAAAGTATTTGTAGGCCGTTAGATATTTTACTTTTAAATCAACGATTAAGATTTTTCATTCTTTCTTATTTTTCATTTTCTCTTTTTTTCATCTCTTTCCTAATTTACCCTCTATTCTCCTTTCTCTTTCCTTGGACGCGCTCGCCATCCTCTCCTCTTGCCGCCCTTAGCCCCATCTAACTCTTCCACAAATATGACCCCCTCTGACACCGACGTCTCCCCATTCTCCCACCTTTCTTTCACCGGTAGCCAGTCCTCCACCACCACCCTCTTCTCCGTCGTCAACTGCTCCTTTCTCATTCCATACAACTCGAACACAAAATCCATTCAGCCAACAAATGAAAATCAACAAAACAGAACAAAGAAAAGAAAAAAGGATGACCAACAGAAAAATCAAAAAAAAAAAAAGAAGGATTATTCAACGTGCTTCGTACCGGAGTGATTTTCAGTCGCCGTAGACTACAACACTCCCTTTTTTCCCCCACACACCATCTTCGCCAATGCCTCCGCGATCTTGAACTCGTCCCTATGCGCGCATGTGCATTTGCATGTTTGCGTCATGCAAACGCAAATACTTTCCTGCACATCTCGCATAAGCCAACAGATCCACCACATTTTTTTTGTTGTTGAGATTTGAACAGTCTCAATATTTGTTGTTGAGATTAGAGGGGAGGGGGTGGGATCGTGGGAAAGATTGGTTGGGGGAAAGGTGGGGCCGTGGGGGCAGAAGGAGGAGCAGCTTGGGCCTCGATGGATTTGAAAGGGTAATTTGGGAAAGGGAATAAAAGAAAGAAAAAAAGAAAAATAAAAAAGGTAGAAAAATCACAACCATTCATTTTAAAATTGTTATATCTAACGGATGAAAATACTTTCATACAGTGAGAAAGATGTTTCACTTTCCCACCTTAGACTCCGTCGTAAAACAAATACAAAATAAGTCATGGATCTTACACACCAAAAGCATTTGGCATAAGCTGGTAGCACCAAACCAACATACACCTTGACAGCAAAATTTTATTTACAACTTAGAATCACAATACACTGGCTTGAATATATAATGTTATCCAGTCGATTAATACTATGTAGGATAAAATTAAATGTGAATCACACTAGTTGTTACATGTGATTTATAAACAAGTGAACTGAAAGTTACTGCTGAATAAAAACAAGGAAGGAACGCTTAAAAGGTAGGTAATCATGATTTAAGACCTTGTCATCAACGCTTGGTTGAAGTAGTCCTGCAAAATCAAAGCATGTTTTAAATCAAAATAATGCAAGCAGATTGCACAGTTATAAGCACAACAAAGGAAACAGCTATCAGGATCTCAATTTGGATGAAGGTTAACACTTAACAGAAGTTCCTGAGAATCAGATTTCTCATTCCAGTCTCGTAATTATCTGATAATCATAAACTGAATAGAAAGAATACTAGGCAGAGGAAAATTTGCCCTTGGCCTCGTTATTTTTGAGCTTTTGGACCAATTCTGGAGTTTGTTGTTGGAAATAACGTAATTATTATAATGTAAATAAGGAAGAAGTATATATACTATATGCTCTTTGTAATTCATACACACGGAATTCATCACATCTCTCTCTCTCTCTCTCTCTCTCTGAACATTAGTAAAGGGAATATACTTTTAGTAATAGCTTCATTGCTGAAACTGATATGAAAGTATATAATGCTTTATTTGCGAAGACAAGTTCACATCCCACAGCTCCAAGCACTTTCAAAAGACACCTAGATTCGTATAAGAAATTTCTCTACTGTGTTAGGCTCAGTTCTTTTTCTAAAGAAAATATTTTGGCTGACTCTGTTTTAAGAGATGGTCCATTAGTCAATAATATGAATGCAAGGTCATCAAGCAACTGGGGCCTATATATTTTGGGGCGTTTCTAGTAATGGAATACATAGTCTATAAACTTCGTAAACTTTGTTAGATTATTAAACATTAAATGTTTGCAGTCTCCAGTTTTTGTATCATTGCACTTGTGTAAATAAAATGGCCTTCCTGAGGAAAACAATGGCCTTCTTACAAGACAAGGACTTCGACCCTACCCTAAATTATGTTTTCACATACAAAGGTAACATTAACCAAGCAATATTTAAGCAGTCGGTGAACAGAACATATTCTTAACATGTGAGAAGAAAACTAAAGTTGTAATCAGTAATCACTCCAGTCATCCCCAGGTTATAGAAAAATATAGTGCCCCGGAAATTTATACAAGTGTGAGTTTAGAATGCCCAGCATGCAATGCATTCTTCTACATAGGGAAAAGATTCAAAGAACGAAAAAATGAGCTAATTCAAACCTCAACAATGGCCTTCACTGTTGCTCTAGTTTATCCACACCATCTGGCATGATACTATCTGAAGCAGACCTGTCTAAACCAGACAACGTTTTCACAATGCCCTTCCTACAAGACATTAATGTTGGATTAACCAGACGACATTTAATGTTGGATTATTAACATTAAATGTTTGCAGTCTCCAGTTTTTGTAACATTGCACTTCTGCATAAATAAAATTGCCTTCCTGAGGAAAACAATGCCCTTCCTACAAGACAAGCACTTCAACCCTACCCTAAATTATGTTTTTCACTTACAAAGGTTTAACCAAGCAACATTTAAGCAGTCAGTGAACAGAACATATTCTTAACAACATGTGAGAAGCAAACTAAAGTTATAATCAGTAATCACTCTTCAGTCATCCCCAGGTCATAGAAAAATATAGTATAGTGCCCCGGAAATTTATACAAGTGTGAGTTTAGAAGGCCCAGCATGCAATGCATTCTTCTACATGGGGAAAAGATTCAGAGAACAAAAATGAGCTAATTCAAACCTCAACAATGGCCTTCGCTGTTGCTCTCGTTTATCCACGCCATTTGGCATGATACTATCTGAAGCAGACTTGTCTAAACCAGACAATGTTTCTGCAATGTCTTTAAGACCCTGCAAGTAAAAACAGAATCATTGAGCATGTTATACGAAACAAAATTCAAATTAATGAATACAGTGGGATGCCATATCCTATGGATATAAATACAATATTAAAGCATATTAACATATTACAGCCAAACTTGTTTGCCAGTAGGAAAATAATAGTAGAAAACAAAGCACAAGGTAGAAGAATACCATCAAATTTGGAGTTCCTTTATACGTGAGCAAATTAGGGGACTTCCCTGAAAGTTTCAGTTGCTCCTGCAGAATATTTACTAATTAACATCAGATCATTATCTCAACAGGAATACAAAAAGGTATAATTAATAACTAAGCCACATAAAAATGAGAAGAGCTGAATAAGGTGTTGTATACTGTAATTTAAATGTCAGCTCTAAATATAAACTCTTCAAGCAAATCTAAGTTTCTTATGGTTACTTTAACACTTGCAGCAGATAAGAGAGGAATAATCCAGACTCCAGACCATATATAATAAAATAATTTGCATATTTAGCGGTCACAGGTAATTTGAGAGTGACAAACAACAAAAGAGAGTATAATTACAACTGACAAATATAAGAAACAAACTCCAACCTGCAAAAATTCAGGCTTTTTCTGGCTTTTTCCGTGTACAAAGTCGATGAGATATGCCAATCCATAATTTGCACAATCCTGCAACCACACAACTAAATCAGTATTTTCTTTAGGTGTATCAACAGGAGTAACAATTTTCATACCAAGATCTACATGCATACCAAATCATTCTAGCACTTCATTTTTTTACACCCATAAGAGATGTTCCAAATAAAAGAAACAAAAATGTTTATGACAATTACATATTTCTTTCCAAAATTAACAATGACATGAAAAAGTTTTACCTGCTTAGAACTCAATTCAGCCAACCTATAATCCTGAAAAGGAATAATTATACAAGATAAGAATAAATCAAAATAAAAAGATGGTACACACAAGCATATGAGTGGGCACAGGCACACACATAGGAGCAAATAAAACAACTAACTGTTGGAAAGTCGCCTTAATTGTGGTCCCCCCTAGCCTGCCTTAGTTGCGACCTCTTTGGGGGCTGCCTTAATTACAGTTACAAGCTGGTTTTGTAGGGTTGAGTTAGGCCCAAAACCCCACATTCTAAGATGGTATCAGAGTCTATCTTAGATCCATTGTTGGGCCACCTACATTTGCCACGCTCCAGGTTGGAAGTCTTGGGCGTGAAGGAGAGTGTTGGATGGCCGCCTTAGTTGCGGTCCCCCTAGCCCGCCTTAGTTGCAGCCTCTTTGGGGGCTGCCTTAATTGCAGTTTCAAGGCTGGTGGTTTAGTCCCACATCAACTAATGACAAGGCCAAAGTAGTGTATATAAGTGGGAGGCAACCCTCACCTTACAAGTTAGTTTTGTAGGGTTGAGTTAGGCCCAAACCTAAATTCTAAGACTAACCAATTTTGGGGAAACATAAACATAATATTTACTTTGTGACAAGTTGATAGGTATTTTAATTCAAATGAAAATCAAATAATCAAGACAACCCTGATAACAATCAACTAGCCACTGCAAGAAAACAAACATATTACATACCAATGTTTCCACTGTTTGTTGCAAATAACCCAAGTCTTCATGGATATTAGTAATAGTACTTCTAACTCCAGCAACCTGTGGAAGGTGTATCACAATTAACCACAGATTTGTTTCCTTCCCATAATGTTTATAAAATATAATACAAATGGATATGACATTAATAACGTGTGGTTTCAATTCCTTTATCCTGGACTACACAGCTGATTTGAAAGAGCTTACCAGCATACCTATGTAACTTGTAAAAAGATAGGCATCTATAAAATTATTTTACCCAAAATATTTCTAGACTGTCTGTAGATCCTAATTAGTAATGCAGGAAAAACTTTCAAATTTGTTTTCTTCCCATAATGTTTATAAATTATTATACAAATGGATATGGCATTGATAAACTGTGGTTTCAATTCCTTTATCAGTTTATCCTATAGACAACACAGCTGATTTGAGAGAGCTTACCAGCATAACTATGTAACTTGTAAAAAGATAGACATCTATAAAAAAATTATCCTAAATATTTCTAGACAGTCTGTAGATCCTCAATTAGTAATGCAAGAAAAACTTAGAGCAATTTGATTAAAGTAACCAAATCAAGCTTTCCAAGTAAAAAAGTTAAAAATTCTAAGATTTAGAATTAAAAAAAGAATATTTTTGTGATTTGAAGATTTTTAATGATTAGGTTGAAGGTACACAAAAAGGTTAGCTGCCGGTTTAAAAATTATAAGGTTGAATTTATTGCAGAAAAATCAATATAACTGGAGCTTAATTTATATGGCAAAAAAGGGTAAATGAAGAGCAATTGTAAAGATACAGTAGCTGGTCTTCTGCACAATAAAAATCGAATTAACAAAAAATATGTTGGATGTTCTACTGCCATGAACAGAAACCAAAACATAATGCTCCCACAGAAAGAGGTAGAAGAAGGAGAGATATGGAGCTTATCAAGCATTTAGAGAACTTGATATTCCATTATCAATCAAGATTCAAGAGTTGTAAAGTATTTAGAATAATGACTAAGTATATATCGCAACATGATACACATGTAAGATCACTGATCAGGATGAGACCAAGACAGCCCAGTGGAGAGTTTTGATGCCTAACTACCACATAATATTCACTAACATAGATATCCATCAACACTTTGAGTGTCAAAATCAATAACATCTAAAGGAATGTTGATCCAGTTTTCTGAAGAGAATTAGTAAGTATGCACCAGTATATATGCTAAATAGGTAAAAAAAATGCATGTAAGAGCATTTTGGCATATGTGTGTATGGAAATCTGTTTGATTGCATGTATTTTTATGTAGGTACATGTGCAAGCATCAAATTTGTATGTGGCTAAAGACTTACTTCATCCTTAGTTGACCGTTGCAACTCATTCAGCTTGAGCATTTTATCGTTCAAATTCTGAATTCTCTGGGTCAAATGCTTCTTGGCATCCTGCCATCAAAAGAATTAAGGGGAAATTATAAGAGTAAAAAACTGAGTATTATGACAAATTCTTCATCAATTGATATTCTATGTCAATGGGGCATCATAGCTTTCAAGTGCAATAAGTATGCAGTGCCTAACAAACATAGTTACATAAAGATATAACAAGAAAATCCCAAGCAGTAATTGGACACCTACAGCAATGACATCTGAGGCATGCTGCAACTTTTTTGTTAAATCTGCAACAGCTTTTTCCATATTCCGTTTAGTCACATACATAAGATCTGAAAATGAAATGCCCTGATATTGTAAAGGAGAAAACAGAAATCAGAATCACAAACAACAATTAAATCAGAAATATTAAATGGATAAAATCATTTAAAAGAATTATGGGATGAATATTAATTTGCTACCTTAAAATGAGAGAAATTAGAAACAAATACTAATAAAAAGAGAAATGCAATACAATGGCAACCATAAACCAATGAGACTATTCAAAGAATGCACAAGAATCCAAGCAGGCAAGCAGTTCCATACCTTCCACCACATGTAGCCATAACCCAGAGCACCCAAGGCAGCAGCTGGAACAACAAGAGATGATAGATTACCTGTTGAAAAGGACAAACACTTAGAAAAGCAATGTACGGAGCAGACAAACAAAACACAAAAATATGCTCTAAGCCTACACAACACACATCAACCTCCTGACAGCCTACGTATGAAATGCAGAGAAACATGAAAAGTAAAACACAGCATCTTAAGCAGCAGCTACATTAGATGGTAGAATAGATTATATTACTTTGTTCAGAACCCCCATTCAGTACTGTGATTGGCCTGCTTGATGCTAACTGCCGAACTTCATTCGCCAAACGACGTACCTAGAGCAAAATTTCGTAACAAAAAAATTCAAATTCTCCTCCAAGTTCATTTCATAAACAAAAAGACACCAAGACATATTCAACCAGTTTTTGTTACCTGAGCAGCTATGGCATCAGCATATTCACCTTCACCTTCAGCATGCTCCCCAGATTTTTCCAATCCCTTCACCAGCAACTACAACCCAAAAAATAGTAAAATTATACACCATCAGCATAGATTTATAAACAAAAAAAAAAAGGCAATATTCCAGCTTCTCAATCCAATAATTAGTCGTAGAAAAAAATTACGAGGACTACAGAAAACACATAATAACCACCGTATTTAGCTTTAGCTTAAGACAATAATTCCAAATTTGAGGGAACCAAATGTAGTTACGGTCACAACTACTGATATAATCAGATAAAGTTAAAAACGAATCTTTCGAAACCCTATCATCAGTTAAAAACGAATCTTCCGAAACTCTATCATCACCATCTCGCACAAACCATACTCGTTTATAGAACACAAGCTCCTCGACTTCAACGACACCATCACAAACTCCAAAAAACGAAAAGAAAAAGCAATTGCACAAATTTTCGCAGGCGGATTTAAAAAAAAAAACAAAAAATTGAAGTTAATAGAGAGAAGCAGATAGTTTTTGGTGAAGAGGAAAGTGAAGGCAGTGGAATTGGAAAAACCTGAAGCTCGCCAATTAAATCGGAGAGTTTGCCGTTTTTGATGAGGACGGTGCCGGTGTAACCTGGACGAACAGAGTGAGATCAGATAACTGATGAAAGTAGTTACTGATATGCGATTACGAGAGAGAGAGAGGTACCTGCTCCAGCTATGATGAGGATCTTGGAGACCCCGATTCCGCTTTGCATAGCCATAGCCATGGCGAGAGAGAGAGAGGTTGCGCCCTGTGCGTGATGCTGGTTCGTTTAGTTAGGTTGGGTTGCACTATCAAATACTTTGACTACTGACCCAAACACGAGAACGGGGAACCGCCTTCCTAAACGACTTCGTTTTGTTTGCCTCGACGGGTAATTTATGCTTCGATGATATGTTTTAAAATTTATTTAGCCACGTGTAGTAAATGAGTTCTAACAGGTATATGTCAGTGTAAAAGTTTATGTCAACTAGTTAAAAATTATACTTAATTCAATTACTATTAAAAAAAATAGTTTGTATCATAACTAATTTGATTATTATTATAAAAGATAACTTGTATTATAATGGCTAAATGATCATTTTGGTCTTTTAACTTCTTCTTTTTTCTAGTTTGATCATTTATCTTATTTAAAAAATTTAAAATAGTCATTTATCTTTTAAAAAGTTCATTTTGATATCTCATCTTATTTAAAAAGTTCAAAATGATCCTTTAACTATTTAAATATATTCAAAATATCCTTTATTTGAGTGTTATTCGAAGGATAAAGTTGAAAATATTTAAATAATTGAATGATCATTTTGAACCTTTTAAATAAGATAAGGTATCAAAGTGAATTTTTTAAAAGATAAAGGACCATTTTGAATCTTTTAAATAAGATAAAGGACCAAAGTAAACTTTTTAAAAAATAAAGAATTATTTTGAACAAAATAAATAAGATAAATGATCAAAATGGTCATTTAGCTTATTATAATTAATTCAATTTCAATTAAAAATAATAATTCCCATTATAATTAATTTAATTACTATTAAAAAGGATAATTTATATTATAATTAATTCAACTGCTATTAAAAAAATAAATTGTATTGTAATTAATTTAATTTTAATTAGAAAATAATAACTTATATCATAATTAATTTGATTATTCTTAAAAGGTTTATTTTTTAAAAAAAAAATAACTTGTATATAGAATTAACTACATTCCATTCTATTAAAAAAAAATTAAAAAGAAAATAATATTTCTTTTTGTTACAAGAGGGAAGTAAATCAAAAAGAAGCAAAAAAAATATATAATGAAAACGTTTCCGTTAAAGATATTTTTATAAAAAAAATAAATAAATAAATAAGAAGAAGAATGTGAACTTAGCATTAGCAATATGAAGTGAGAACAACAGTTCCCAATATATATGCTGATCAGATTTGTAAAAATTAACAACAGTCTGGTTGCAGCCATCTTTTAACAATCCACCCAAAAAAAGCCCATCTTTTAACACTTTTTTATGAACTTTTACAATATTACTAGAAAGTAGAAACCATGCAGGACAAATCTTAGGAATTGTTGTGATTTGTTGCATAACGTGCACATGCCCAGTCATAGGAATGACTACTAAGCATTGGCTATAAACCATCCAAGGACATCCAAGATCTGGCATATCAGCAAACCCACCTGGACTGAAATTATTACTACTTTGGGTCAAGGTCATAAACCAGATCTGGCATTAACCTACTTATACAAAATATTAAAAGAAGCACTCCAGCCATGCAATTGCTATCCCATTTCCTCACAGCTAGGAACCCCAGAGGCAGACAGCTCAAAATAATAGCCGTACCCAGTTCAAACACATAACCATGCTATAAATACTATATAGATTTTCTAATACTCTTAATTACATTTTGCAAATTTATATTTATATTTATTTAATTTAATTCATACAAAATATATAATTAGATAAATGATAATATTTTATTAACTGAAGTTAACTTGCAAAATATGCTAATTCTAAATATGTGTCCTATGCCATATGCATGAGGAGCAAATCTTTAATCACTGACTACAATTAACAAACGAAACACTTAATTACTGAACTACTGTGATCCAATCCAATAAACAAGTGACATTGAAACCTAAACCAGCAGAATAAAACACACATCCATAACAAATGGCTCTAGTCACTATTTGAGGTAATGATTTTTTCTTTCTCTGCTATGGTTTCTAGTCTTAATGCAATTTTCTTGCACCATGCACAATGAATCTGATTTTGAGAACACTGTAGAATAAGGCTCTGTAGCTTCAATATGTTAGGTAAAGCAATTTCAAGAAAGACAAATATATTGGATGGCTCCATAGTTTCTTAACCAAATATTGACAGTTGAAAATCTGACATAGAAATTAGTGTGATTCAGTACACTTCTGACCCAAGGGAAAGCTATATCAAATTCCAAAAGTAGCTCAGAAAAGGCCCAGCTTAATGTACTAGTCAAAAGATTTCTCATCAATTCTACATTAGCAGGTCACAAAGTTATATTTACTTGAAAAGCCAAACAGTTCAAACAGCCATCTCTAGAGTGTAGTGTAGCTGTGATGCAAACAGCCATCTCTTGAAAGCAGCATCAAAATAACATGTATATATAATTGTATAAAATCAAGAAATTAAGAAATGTAATTGCCATTATCAATTCATATATAAAAACTGCCAGTACAAAATTTGCAGAAAGATTATATCTGCTGCTCTATCATATGATGATTGTCTGGGACAAAATGTCGATAGATAATTAAAATGGTATATCTGAAACTTCTCACAAAATGCCTGTATATCCAAAACCTCTCATACAATGCCAGAGTTAAACACATGTAGATCCAGTAAGGTATTGTAATGCCCCTTCTCAATTTCCTCTTCTTTTACTTGATGAAGAACAAGGGTCTCAATAATTAAGTCTTCCCAATCAACATCATCAACTACCATTCCTTTTCTCTTCTTCCTTCTTCTTTCAGGATAAGAGCTATCTAAAGGGGCAGGAATCTCAGCATCACCCACATCAGCATCTGACGGATGCATAATTCTTTTTATCCGCACCTTAGCAGCATTGATCCTCTCCCGCCTCATTTTACATTTCAATTGACCATTGACAAACGATGGCGGCATGGTATCTATTCCAACATTCTTCTCCAGTAAATGTTTAAGCAGAAGCTTCTTGCTCAGTTCAGATTTCCCTTCCCACCACTCCCTACACTCTAGCAGATCAAATCGTAAACTCCTCCTTTTCTGAGCATTCCCCCTCCCTCTCAAAGACTCAGCACAACGATTTTCATCCAAAAACTTCTTATACAGCACCGACAAGCATTCAGGCGAAATCTGCAGCCTGTCAGAATCCCCACCACCCACTCTACCAGCATTACTCTCCAACGAAAAATACCGCGAATCTTTCCTTTTAGTCATGCCACCAACCCCATATTCAAATTCACCATCATTTCTCAAGCATTCAGCAACCACATCCTCCAAATCCACCGCAGCCCGATCAAGACCCTCCCTCTTCTCCTTCTTCTCCCCAGACTTCAACATAGCTTTCCTCTCCATATACTGAATCACAAACGGCGCATTCTTCACAATGTTCTTAACCGTAACATCCTTCCCCCAAGGCAACACCTGTGCAACCTTCACAAGCGTCTCAAGCAACTCCTTATACCTAGCCCTACAAGTCGAAACCCTAGCATGAACCTCCTTAGCCAATTCCTCCATCCCCACCCCAACCCCATTCAACTCCGCCACGAAAACCAACACCGCCACCACCAGCGGCACCGGCCGCCGCCCGGTGCTCAGAAACCACTTCACCGCACACTGAATCAAAAACACCCCCTGCTTCCTCATCCTCTCAATCACATCCCTCTCAACAGAGGCAAAACCATTGCAACTCCTAATCGTGCGTTCCAACAAATGCACAATATCCAACTCAGGAAAATCAGGCCTCAGATTCAAAAAATCAACAACACGCATAATCATTCTCCCAATTTCATAAACATCGCACCCTAGCGCGGTGGCCACTTCCGCCATGGGCAAGGGTCGGTCCTCCTTTCGCATGACGACATACGCGCACGCGCCGATGAGCACGTGGAACCACTCGCCCTGCCCGAACTCGCCCTCGGTGATGGTGGAGATCATGCTCCTCACGTCGACGCTCTTCGACGATAACCCTAACTGGTTGGTTACTTCGTCGATGGAGCTCTGCGCCGCGAATAGCTTCCTCTCGCGGTAGGAGTAGACGCTGCCGGAACCGGCGGTGCCGACGTGGATGAAAGTGCCCTGGGGACCGTCGATGCCGCCGATTTGCGCTTCGAATTGGTCGAATTGCTGAACGCCGCCGCACGAGGAGCATATTAACTCGCCGGAGATGTCGTCGCGGATGAAGGAGGCTTTGCCGCAGTAGCTACAGGGAGGAGATTTCGACATCGGCGTTTGGAATTAGAGCACGAAGTGCATCTATGTCAATGGCCAGCGAAGAAGAGAAGAAGATCGAATGCAGATAACGAGTGTGTCGTGTTTGGATAAAATTTTGAATCGAGCGTCAAGACACGTCTGAGACTGAGAGGAAAGGCGCGGAACCAAACATACTCTCTAACTTGCTGGGGAAGCTGCTCCTGGAGTTGGAGACAGTCTTCTTCTTATATAAGGCTTGTGTTGTGATGGGTCGGGTTTCTGCACGTTAAAGTTAAAACTTAAATAATTATTATACAATCTTTTTTTAAGAAAAACATTTGGATAACAATTATAGTTTAAAAAATCTTATATAATTTTAAGAAAAGTAATTACATGAATAAAAATAAATTTGTATAATTTAGTTGAAAGTGTAATTTTTCTATAATTCATAAAAATTAAAAAAATTACAACTTACTTTTCAGAAAATTATATGTAATTTTAATAGAAGAATGATATTCTTTTTTTTTTTTGTCATTTGAACATAATCCTTTGTCATTTTAGATATTTTTTTAACATTTTGTCTCTTTTAATCTATAATTTTTATATTTATTTCTAAATTTAATTTCAATATTTTTTAAAAAAAATTATTAATGGTTAAAAATAACTTGTATCACAATATAAGTTGTTTATCATAAATTTAAAATATAGTAATTTATAAGTTAAAAAATATTTATTTATTACAAAAATTAATTATCATATAACTTAAATATATAAAAATATTTATTTATTATAAATTTAGTTATATTAATAAACAAGTTAAAATATTATTTTATCTTATCATTATTTATTGCATATTAAATACAAGACAACATAACACAATAATGCTATTTAATGAATTATTTGGTGTATCCCAAACATTAGAAAAAATTATAATTTATTATTTCTTATCTTATTCCCTTCTTGTTGTAACACCCTAAAAATTACAATTCAATAAATATGTAGTTGTGTGATTGAATTATGGTTTAATTGGAATTTATTTCTTTTAAATAAGAAAAATATGTTTTGAGTGATTAAATATAATTACTGATTAATTAAGTAATTAAGAAAAATAATGAAAAATAAATAAAATAAGTATTACTTAATAATGGTTAAGTAGAGACATTAAAAAAATTGTGGAGAGAGGTTTAAAATTTGAAAAGTCAAAAAATAGACTCATCTTGGTCAATAGTCAAAGGAAAAAGATTTGGTCAACTTATTAATGTCATTATGGTAAATATGTGAAACTTTTGTCTAGAATGGAAAATTAGAGTTTTAATGACACAAATGACTTACTAATAAGTTGGTAATAACTTTAATTAATGAAATTAAATGTTCTAGGGATATTAGTGATTTAGAAATTCTAATTAAGGTAATTGAACTTAATTAAGCCCAATTTTATTAATTCAAGTCTAGAAAGGACTAGATAGAAATAAAAATAGAATTAGTGATATTATTGTGGAAATAATTGTTAAAAATAGAAATTTATGAGATAAAAATATTTGGGCTTGACAATAATTAATTTAATTATGTTTAAGTGTTAGAAGAATTAAAATTAACTTAGAGAGTCATTAATTATAAGCTTTGATATAATCAATGATAGATAGAGTTAATGAGGGGCGTTTTGGAAAGTAGAAAATGTGTCTATAACCCTAATTACATGAGACACTATATAAATAAGATGAAAACCCTCTCCTCTTCCCTCATGCTCAGCCGTCACTCTCTCCCCAAACTCTTTTTTTTTTCTTTCTTCTAAGCTTTGAGGAAGTCATTGGAGGCCATTTCTCAAGGTCCCAAGGCACATTAAAGCCATTTTCACTTGATTCAAGGTGAGGGGAACCTTCCATCAACCATTTCTCACCATCTTCTTCTTGTTTTCTTCCATGGGTCTCTCTCTCTTACTATTTTCTTTCCATTTTTGGGAAAATATGAAGTTAGTGATGAGAACCACACTCTAAGGGCTTGATTTCTCAATTTCCAACTCAATCTTCAAGAGAACCGCACTAGGTATGGAGGGTTTCTATCTTCCCTAATTTATTTCTTGTTTCTCTTGATATTTTTGGGCTTTCCATGTGATTGTGAGTCTCTTGACACCAGGGTGTCTCAAGAGCATGTGAAATATATTGAAATGTGTTATTTGTCACTTGTACACTACAGTTGGTTTTCTATTTTTGGAAAAAATTTCTTGCATTACTTTTGCAATATAAAGATGTTTTCTTATGTTTTGGCACCTCTGGACATCATGGTATCTTTTTCAGAATTTTCTGAACAATGAATTATTTTTTTTGGAATTATTTTCATTTACTGCTGATTCTGTAAAAGTGATTATTTTGAATTTTACAAAACTTTTTGGATACACTTTTGAAAAACTGGACTCATGACTTCGATTTATAGGTCATGAGGGTCATACCTTAATTTTTGCAAAGTTAGAACAAACCGGGAGTAATTTTAGTGATTTAATGTTGAGAAAACCGAAAAACTGGGCACTAGAGTATTTAAATGTAGAAAAATATCTTTTGTGATAATTTGGCTTTGATAAATTGTTTTAACATTATTTGAACTATGTTGACTGCCCTTGAATTTTCTCGGAATTTTATAAACAGATTTTGCAATTATTTACATTTTTGTATGGGAAACTCTGTTATGAGGCAATAATGTTTTAGAAATATAAAAAAGGTATTTTAGGTAGGTTTTTGGTTCTGAGAAAATTCCATGTGCTGTCCCACATGTTGGGGACATTCCCTGTAAGGTTTCATGGAAACAAAAGTTGATTTTATTTTTACCAAAAATATAGAAGTGCACTTTACAGAGTCTGTCCAGCATGTCCAGCAATCATAATTAATTAAAAAATAATATTTGTGGGTGGAATTTTTGTGAGGAAAATTTATATAATGAAATATATGTGATGTATTGTGCCTCTGTAAAATTTCACGAAATTTTAAGTCAATTTGCTAAGTCAAATAATTTTTGGTATGTGTGCACAGCTCTAGGCATATGCATGAAATTTAATTGTGTAATTGTGCCTAATGCCATTCATTGGACTTGTTAAGGGACATTTCACCTCAAAAGGGAAATTTCTATTGAAAATGTGTGTGTAATGTTATATGATGGATTACGTTGAATTATTTAATTATTGCTTGTAAATGATTGTTGTGTTATTAACTGTAAATTGGAGACCGGGAGGAGCGTGATTTTCGGGCAAAGAGTGTTGAAATTTTCTTGTGCATGTGACTTGTTTGAAATTTTTTGTGGTTGTGGGGACAAGAATGATTCATTATTGTGTGGGAGCAAGTGAACTCCAAATGGAGTACATTTGAAGATACTAGAAAGTTATTCTAGTAATTAAGGACATTCACTATGCGCAATGTGAATTAATTATAATTAAAGAGTGGGAACTTAATAATTATATAAGTTAGTAACTAGGAATTACCCATGTGCACGAAGGACATCGGACAACGGACTTAGAAAGAAATCTAGGACCTTTGCATGGACTTGGATCAAATGACTTAAGTAAGCATAAAATGTGAGAGTGGGCGAGAATTCAATAAAACAAAGTAAGACATTTAAGATCATGATTGGGTGATGTGCATTACGCACGTGTGTTTTGTGGTTGATAAGTTATTGTTTGCTTCTAGATGTCGTGAGAAATGAAAAGCGGAGGAAGAACCTCTATTGTGGGTCGTGCATAACCGTTGAAATGGAATTTGTTCGCGGATAAATGCTACACGTCGATTAAGAAACATAACCTTACGTGATCGGAAGCCAAATGGGCAAGTGTTGAGAGGTCGTGTGGAGGCTTTATCTATGGTGAGCATTGTGCTTGTGAGATGACGGGATCGTAATGTTTAACCACTGTGATAGTGGGGGAGTTGGATCTCTGTGTTGTATGTCTAGGACATATGTTGATTGAAGACCGTCGTCGAGTACCTTTGGTAGAAAAGCTCACAAGGACCTGTAAAAGATAAATCCCGATAGGGAGAGTGGTTGAGGAGTCAATCCTCAGAGTAATGGATGACCACAGTTGGTACCTGGGAGATGATCGTAAGACAAGTTGTTCTTGGAGGGTAAGGCACTGAGTTGTGACGATAGATCGCATAGCTGACTCGGCCACCCTGACAAAAATACGAGTCATCGTCAGTTGGTGAAAGTCCGCCATTGTACCATGGTGAAGGGTGTACTCCCAACAGTCACCCTACTTAAATTGTGTAAGTCCACTGAGTTCTGGGAGATCCAGTGGTAGCGGGCCCGAGATATGATGAGTTAAGGACTAGTCCGAAATATGTTTAGGGTTACGAGTGAGACCCGTGAGAGTACCACATCGAGGTGGTTGATGTTGTGTACTTGTGACTATTTGTGACTAGAAGGTCGTTTGGTTGTTGGTTTAGAGGAGGAAAAAGACTCACTCCATACGCCTTTATTTTTCAGATTTAGACGAATGATCTTGTGCAAACAACGAAGATGGAATGAAAGGTTACCACAAGCACTGTGAACACGAGTGGATGCTTTAAGAGAAAGAAGATGATCCTTCTAGATGCTACTTGGGTTAATTGGGTATTTTGAGATTTTCATTGAGTCACTGCTCTGAGTCTCAGTCTTTTCTTGTATAAAAGAGGGTAAACTAGATTTTAATATTATGATGTACAATTCTTTATATGTGGCTCAAATGTATAATGTGTTAAATTCCAAGAATGTAAATGCATGAGTATATTCTGTGTAATATAATAGTATAATGATGGATATGAGGATGTTCTTAATTAAAGAAGATTTTGTTATGTTTCATGGTTTGCAACGAAGTCAGTGTCTTATAAAATAAGTTTGATTTATTAAGATCGATATTTCATTAAAAGGGATTTTGATATGTTAATAAGTTATTATGGATGATTATCGTTTGAAATTTTAAGTAACAATGTTTTAAAGAAAAAACAAATTTTCCTGTATTTTAAAGGTTATTTTCAATAATTGGATATCAAATTACTTCTCAAAATTCTTAATAAAAAAATCTTTAATAATAAAAAGGGGTGTTACAGTTGTACCGTATCTTATCTTTTCATTTGATACATATATCAAATAGCAAAACACAAGCTAGATAAAGTTATAATACACATTTTTATGTTATACTATGTATTGTTTAGTAGTTAACCAACGTCACAAGAAATTTTAAAATTTTACATATTTAAATTACTCAATAAAGCGTTAAACTTAATCATTAAATTAATGAAGTTTAATATCTATAAAAATTATTAAATAAAATAAATTTAACAAAGATTTACATTTACTATTCAAATAAAAAATCTATTGTTATCTTAATTGCATCTTAGAATAATCTTAAATATTTCAAAATTAATTAACCTATTTCCTCATTTTCTTATAATTTATTATTACAATTTTATCTAACGTTAATTTAAATAATGATTAAATTAATATCAAATTCAGAATTCAGTTTTTTTATTTATTTTTCCGTTAATGCCTAATAAATTCCATCAATTTGAACCATATATCCCTTCAAACCATATGTTATCGTTTGAAAATAAAAAAAGAACATAAATAACATAGGATAGAAAGACAAGGTGCAAGATGTCGCAGGTTCAGTCCATTACCTTGAAGCATCTCTCACTACCAACCAACACTTTCGTTCCTCCAAAGTTCAACATTCCTTTGAACCACAACTTTTCTTTCACACCCAAATTCACATTCTCATCATCACTCTCTGTCAAATGCTACTACCACCCTAACCTCGTCCAACCCAGGCCCTTCCCACCACTGCCACAACGCCCTCCAGGTTTATTCTTCAACTTCACAACAAAATTCAACATTTTTCTTTCAAAAGTTACAATTTTGAATGATTGGGTATGTTTGTGCGTTCAGTTGCAGAATTGCCACAGCAAAGGGTGTACGTGGGTTACTCCGTTTACACGAGGAAGGGTGTGCTCACCGTGACTCCTAGACCTCCGGAATTTGAATCAAAAAGTGTATGTTATGAGTTTCTGATGTTTGTGATGGAATTGTAGATGGAATGTTTAGTTATGGAAGGTTCTGGTGTTTGTTTTGCAGTCTGGGGCGTTCAAAGTGTCCAAGGAAGGTTATGTTGTGCTCCAGTTTGCTCCCTCAGTTGGTGCTGATGAGCCCATTTATGATTGGAACCAAAAGCAGGTAACTTAACTTGTGCTTCTTCTGTTCATCTATACTAAAGGCTTGTTTGGATAAACTTATCAAGAAACACTTTTTGGAGAAGAAAATAAGAAAGAAAAAATGAAATGAGTTTTTCCATAAGTTAAAATTAGCTTATGCATAAGTTAAAAACCATATTTTAGATAAGCTAATACGAGAGACGAAGAGAGCTTCCACTTTTAGATAAGCTAATACGAGAGACGAAGAGAGCTTCCACCAATTAGCTTATGCATAAGCTAATTTTAGCCTATAGAAAAGCTCATTTCATTTATTTTCTTCT
Organism: Pueraria montana var. lobata; assembly: GCA_026413185.1. Classification (NCBI taxonomy): domain Eukaryota; kingdom Viridiplantae; phylum Streptophyta; class Magnoliopsida; order Fabales; family Fabaceae; genus Pueraria; species Pueraria montana. The sequence continues at coordinate 44,417,512 of CM048651.1, read as the reverse complement.
CCTAGAAGAGTTTCTGGAGAAGTTTATCCAAACATGCCTTTAGTGTCTTGTTTTTTTCTAAAATATAAGAAATTCTTATGTATTCTTAAGAGTGTATGCTACACCATGTCCACTAAAACAACATATGGATAAATACAATTTGTTAGATTGAAGAAATTATTACATGGTCCTAGAACACCACGTGTCCAATGTCCATGGTCTCGATCAATCTTCATGCAACATATAATCAAGAATTTTAATTTACGACAAAGAGTTAGTAACACTCAATTATGTGATAAGTGGAGATTGGTCGGGACCATAATGGTCGTAGACTATGTAATAATTTCTCATTAGACTGAGTTTAAAATATAAATTAGTAAAATTTAGAGTAAATCTTAACCATTGGGAGTGTTACTCTAAGTAGCTTAAGATTTCTCGTAAAATACAAACCTACTCATTATACTTTGGAGGTTTTGGCCGCGTGGTTAAAATTCCTTTGTTTTCGCTCTTCAAATACACAAATGTATTGACATGAGTTTTAGTGATTGTTTAGAGTTTAGTGGCTACATTGGTATGCCAGCTGTGTGTGTGTGTGTGCACTTTTACTCTGGGGAAACTTAAGTTTTGATTAGTTGGAAATTATGCTAGTTTAATGGATGATACTGATGGTTAATTTTTTGTATGTAAGAAATTAGTGGTGGTGTTACACAAAAAATGAATGTTTTGAGAGAAAATGATGCAGTGAGTGGGTTTAATTCTGATTAGGCCTGACGTGAAGTTGAAGGAGTTCAGGACAAGGTCATTCTGAAATTTTATTCGTGCAGGTCAATGTGTTATGATTTTGTTTATGTATGATGAAATGTAAGGAAACTTAGTTTTTGTTTTTGAATGAGTCTTGGGTTAGACATGTAGCCGACCTCACCTAGTGAAATAAGGTTTTTGTTGTTGTTGTTTTTGAATGAGCCTTGGGTTTGACATTATCAAGCAGTTATGATAATAAATTTTATAAATGATTTTTTTTTCATGTCATCCTATCGCTTATCATTGTCCATTGCCTTCATGCCTCTGTATGTTTGTCAATGCCAACTCAACCGAATGGTTTTTTATCCATTCTTTGAGAAAAATAAAGATATGATTTCGTTGTTCCTTTAAGACAGTTTAGTTGGTAGAGCTATCGCCTATGAGATATGCAAGGAGTGTGCAGGTTCAGACCTTGCAATGCACTCTGCCTCCATTTCTCTCAGTGATGTGCCCTCCCTTAAACCAAAAACCAAAAAGAAAAACAGATGTGATTTCATTGGAATTTATTATTCTGTTGAACATAGTCTTATAGTTTAAAACGAGAGGTAATTGTCCACTTTGCTTGAATGCAGATATTCTCACTATCGGTGAGTGAAATGGGAACTCTAATTAGCCTTGGTGCAAGGGATTCTTGGGAATTTTCTCATGAAACTGTTAAGACAAAAAGGTAGTTTCTGTGTTGTATCTTCTAGTAATTGTAATGAACAATCCAACATATCAACATATTGACAAATTTATGATTATTGCTTGCTTTATCTTTACAAATTGGATTTCCTTTTCACATGAGAAGGGTATCTGATGGTGTCTTCAAACCATGGAACAAATGAAACATGTAATATGACCATATATGTTGATTCATGTGAATTAACTAAATCAGTCTCCACTGCACTTGTTGAGTTTTTTTTGGATGTGTGTATGTTATGCCATAAGTAATGACTGCTATTATTTCATCCTTTTAAATCATTTTGGAAATTGTCTTGTTATGCAGAAATGAAATTGAAGTTAGAAAAGTTTTGAAGGTGGAGCCACTTCTGGATGCTACTGGTCACTTATTTAGCTTAAGTAATTCTCTTTATTCATAAACTTTTGTTGCTGCTATTGTATCAATTTGTTTACTTTCCTGCCATCTTGAAGTTGTTAGGATACTCTGTACTTCCAGTTTGATTCAGTTCACTAATCACTATTTTGTGTAAACTGCAAATAGATTGCTTAGTGATGCAATATATTTTAACAGTGATATGTACTCACTTTAAGGAATAATTTAGCTTACCTACTTTTATGCCAATACCTGCAATATAAAGGAAAAATATTAAATGCCATAAATATTTACTTCAGTTCTGACTTTGTTGTGTGAATTTTCAAAGGCGTTCAAAAAAAGCCCGCGAACATGGAGGGAATTCAGAAAAGCATCTTTCTCCCTGTTACAAGGGCAGAGCTAGCAGTTTTAAGGTCGCTTTTCAATGTATGGTCTCTCTCTCTCTCTCTCTCTCTCTCTCCTCCTCTAATGGTAGAATATTCATTGCCATGATTCTCTGATAATGCAATGGGAATATACATAATAGCAAAAAGATAAGGCTGTAAGAGTGTATTTGCATGATTTAATTTAAAGTGTATTGTAATCTTAACCCACTAAAATTCAAGGGTAGATACAATCTTACTTGCTTACATTAAAGATAAGCTCACTTTAGATCTGAGTCTTTTACCATAACTCAGAAAAGAAGAGATCAAACTTTCTCATGCAGTAAACTTCTTTGTGTAATAGTAGCTCAATCTTCTAGTCAAGAAAATTACTTGTCTAGCCAAATTACTTGTCATGAAATCTTCAAGGTTTATAGAATTTTTGCTTTTCAATTTGTAATTTGGAATGAAAAGTTCCTGGTTATATCTATTCAATAAAGTGATATAGCATTTAAAAACAGGTTGTTCTACAACATTTTTGTTCTTTTAGTGAATCCAATTTTCCTTTATGCACTCAACCTGATTAATATTTTGCTCATTTTGATTGTCCTTTTGCTTCTTTTCTATGCAGTATATCATGCCATACCTTCTAGGTTGGAATGCCTTTGGAAACTCCATAAAGCCAGAGGTATATAGTCAAGTGAATAGTACCTACTCCAGATATGGAGCAAACAATGAATGGAACAGATAGGGATCAGTGAATCACTCTTGCAATTATTTTCAAGACTGCAGGCAGTTAGTTACACAGCCCTGTGCTTTCTTCTCAACTTTGAAATGTGTTGAATCTCTTCATCTGGTAACACAGAATTGTTTGAGCAATTGAGTATCATTATTAGAACACTCATTTTTAATTTAATTATTTACTTATTTGTTAAAATAAATTATTTACTCCTTTCCTTTTGTTTTTTGTCTGGCTATTGCTTTTCGTTTTTGTTTTTGAATGTAATTAGAATGTATTTACAGTGTAAAAGTTTTTTGGTACTGTAAACAAATCTTCAATTGTTGTGTATGGTAAGGTTGTTGAATTTTGTAATAATTATTTCAAGTCATATCTAGAATGATTTTTAGTTAGTTGTTAGTATAAAATATTTGTATTAATATTATATCAAAATTAAACTTTATTTTTCTCCATTGTCTAGTTAAAAATATAGTTTATTAATATTGGATTTGATCAATATCAATGGAATGAATTATTGAAAATTGATTCTTGAAGTCATCCTCATCATAACATTAAATTCATTTCATTGATGCATAAATGTACTCATTAATTCAAATATTTCATCAAATCATTGATAAATGGATTCAATTTGTTTTGTTCCTCATTAATTCAATTTGTTCTGTTCATCAAATTCATCAAAAACTATTTTCAAAAACTTGTTGAAAGTCCATAAGGAAAAGAGGGGTCACTGCATTTGCGGATAATTAGAAATGCTAATAAGCAATATCTTCACCTTTTATTTAGTCATAAAATTATCAAACGAAACTTTTTTTTCAAGTAAGACCTAAAAGTGGGCTTCAAATTAGACCTAAAATTATGTCAAACCAAAGTTACCAAACTTTAGTAAAGAATATTATGATATGAGACCAAAACAAGCATAGAATGTCATATGGAGTGAGTCTATTCGAAAATCCTGTAATACCTTACATTTTAACAATTCCTAATCGTGTGCTCTGTGAATGTGATAAAACCAATTATTATTATTTCAGAAAAATAAATGCTAGATCCACCATACTCTGCAACCATTTTATTTTAAGTTACGTGTAAAATCTTTCCCTCAAAAATCAAATTGCCCTTTTGGATAATGGCCCATTTCTTGCCAAACCAAGCAATAACGCTGTTGAAGTCCATTCTCATTTTTGGTCAAAAGTATTCAATTTCATTGTTTTATGACTTTTATCATTAAGGAGGGACAGTGTAACATGACAACATGCAACGGTGAAGTGTAGATAAGTTTGAGGCGTAGAGTAATTTTCTCCAGTGACAAGAATACCAGTTCGAGTACTAGAAAACTAATTCTTGTGGAGAGAATTCACAGTCCTTATGTTCTTGTGCTTGAATGAAGGTTAGTTTCATGAACATTTCAAAATAGACAAACAAAACATGTTACCTCGTGGTCTAAAACAAAGTAACATTGTACCAAACTAACAACACTGTTTTGCTTTTATTAAAATACAAATAATCTATTGTTCAATCTTACATATGGTAAGTATATCAACTTTTAGGCTAAATAATCATTTTGGTCCTTTATGTTATTTGTTTTGTTCACTTTGATCCTTTATCTTTTAAAAAGTTCATTTTAGTTCTTTATCTTATTTAAAATGTTCAAAATGATCTTTTATGTATTAAAAAATTCACTTTGGTACCCCATCTTATTTAAAAGGTTCAAAATGATCCTTCAACTATTTAAATATATTTAAAACGATCCTTTGTTTGAGTGTTATTTGAAGGACAAAGTTGGATATATTTTTATAGTTGAAGGACCATTTTGAATCTTTTAAATAAGATAAGGTGTCAAAGTGAACTTTTTAAAAGATAAAGGACCATTTTGAACATTTTAAATAAGATAAAGGACCAAAATAAACTTTTTAAAATATAAAGGATCAAAATGAATAAAATAAATAAGATAAAGGATCAAAATGGTCATTTAGCCTAACTTTTATAATAATTATTTTAAAAGTTATACTTAGAATGATTTTTTATTAGTTGATAGTGTAAAAATCTTTAAAATGATGGTGCATGAAAATTAAATTTTATATAAAAAAAATTGCAGTTGAAGAAATTTAAAATCATTCTCTTTAGATAATCATATAAGTTTTTAATGTTTTAGACAAATCATCTTTTTATTTATTCTATTTGTTGTATGATTTATTTACATTATCTTATGAATCATAAGGCTATAAAAATAGTTTTTTTTATCCATAGAAATTAAACACAATACCGAGGATTTATAATAACCCACGTACCTTACTCAACCAACTAAGTTAGACCCCATCGGTCTATAAAAATAGTGTTTGTAAAATGGAATGGAAGTATCCAAAATCTAATTATGACCTGGTCATCCTCAATTCTCAAATGTTCGCGCACAATATTTTTCCCTCATCAAGTTTTCATTGCTAATTAATTCGTTGTTTAATGAGAAACTCTTTTCTTTTTTTTATCTGTAGAAATAGAAGACAGATACAAGAGGTTTACAACAATTCACGCATTTTGTTCAACCAACTGAACTATACCCCCTTAGTTGATAAACTCTTTTCTATAAATAGAGATCAACCCCGTTAAAAACTCTCCAAATTAAAAATTAGGGATAAATAAGTTGATTATTGAGGTTAGTGAGAATTACATTTAAACATAAGTTGATTAAAAATTACATTTAAATCCCTTATTTTATATATTATTCTTATGTTTCAATACCCGTTATTTAAAAAAAAAAAATTACACGTATTTTTATTTTATTTTATGTATGAACTATATACATAGTATCCTTATAAAAATAACAAAGGAACGAATAAGAAATGAAGGTATAAGTTTTGAAAAAGTAGAGTTTATAATATTTACTAAATTCAAAGAATATTCATGTAATTATTCTTAAAAATTAAATAGAAGAGAATTTCAACTACTATATATTTTTATTAATTTATATTAGATTTTCTTCCTACAAATCGTCATAAATAATATGGTTGTAATGTAAACCATATTACATAATATAATTAGGTGGGACTGATAAATTGGCAGGCGACTGCTATAATAGAATTATTATTAATTAATTTTAAAATTCTTAGATAGTCATCAATTAAATATATATTTCCTTGAAGGTCAAATGAAATCATTTGATCAGTTTCACTAATTTTACGTGATTAAAAAGAAAAACACTTGCATATTAAATAGACATTGCTAAGATGTACTAATCTTTTATAATAAGACCCCTCATGTAAAAAAAATGAAAAATTGATCAAATTCTCTCTCTCTATAAAAGATTCATGCTTATTATAACATAGTAAATTAATGGGGAGAAAAATGAATTGTTTTCATAATATTATAGTTATGGGGTTCTTAATAAAGCATGTGTAGCATATATACTGGTACTGGAAAGGCTATTGACATTCCATGAAGGTAACGTTATGTGCCGCTTCCTTCATAGTATACACATAATTTAATGCTGTCACACAGATATTAAATTTACTTTAGCTCTAATAAAAAATAAAAAAATAAAAAAAACGTTGAGGCCAATCTAATCTAAGGTCGTGTGCAAATGATCTTATTATTATTTTTTTTGTTTGATGAAAAAATGATCTTAAATTATCAACTTAAAATACAAACTACTTGACCAGGATCAGTTGAAGATTGACCCACTTGGTTTTTCTTTATTAACTTTTAAGAATCTTAATAATGCATCAAACTAAGTAATATTTTGAGTATTAATGGCAGTCCTGCTCAGTTTGCTTACCTTCTTTTGAGCTGTCAGTAGCATCTACGATCTAGTGTTTTAATTAATATATGATCAGTTGAACTCTGGTATATATATATATATATATATATATATATATATATATATATATATATATATATATATATATATATATATATATATATATTATGCCAAGTAGATTGTTAATTAATGCTAAACATTCTTATTGAAGTAAAGCTTACATAGACAAATTCCATCCCTTGACCTTTATTAGACACACTTAACTAGGCCCATGAACGATAAATTATTTTTTATCAATAAAAAATGCCACTAGGCTAGCTAGGATAGTTTATTTCTATTATTATGAAATTAATTGACACCAATGTAAATTAAAATCACTCTTATAATATTTAATAACCTTTTATTTTATGACTTTCTCACAAAATCTGCCATTAGATCGATTATCAGTTTCGTCTAGTGTATGAGTCATACCCATAATTTCACGATAGATATCTATTTCTTATACTTTATGTATATAAATTAAAATTAATGTTATATATATTTGTACATATTAAAATGTTGATTATTGAATGTCTAACATTAAAATATTGATTAATGTGATACAGTTGTGTGAAATATTTACTCTGTTATTCCTGATTCGTGTGATGAGTCATTTCCATTCTATCAACATATGTTAAAGCATGGGTTGTTATTTTTTATGCTATGGTTATCGAGGAACCATTGCTGTTCCAATCAACAGCTTGGTTCCAATAGCATTTTTTGTCAGGTATGGAGTTTCTCTTCTACAGGTCCCCTTTCAATAAGATTGGTGTATTTATTCCTTTAAATTCTTACATGATCAGTACTCAGAAGTGGATAGCAATCCAAGAACAGTTTGAGTGAGTAATTTCTTATGAGTGTGTCTTTCACTCACTCATAAAGTTCACTATCTATATTCTTCCTCTTCTCCCATTTGAATGTATTTTTTACTCACAATTACTAAGAGTAAATTGTTTTTTTTACTCTCCTTATCTCTAAGAGTGACTTTCTTTTATTTTAATTTTAAATTATAAAATTATGATAAAAATTTATTAATAAATTCAAAAAAAAATATGATCAATAAAAATTTAAATTCATTCTTATCTAATATTATTCATACATTTTTTATTTTAAAAAATATGTTAAAGTAATTAAAAAAGTTTCTTAACATTACAAAAGTTTGAATATTTTCTTATTTAATATTATTCACATGAAAAAAAATATTTTAAATTGAAATAAGTTAATAATTAATATATTAAAAAAATATCTTTATCCTTTGAACACTTTTATTTAAATTTTAAATAAAAAAAGTTACTCTAATGAATGAATTAAAATACTAGTATATTCCTTACCAAAAAAAAAATACTAGTATATTATATATACAAACTAACTAAAATATTTTTTTATTTTATATAAAATTGTACTTGGGATAGTTGTATTCCGGAACTATGACACTGTTTTCATGTTTTAATCTTGTGATGTGATTATGTGAATATAAACTCAGGTTTTTTTTTCCTGGGTCAAAGATCACAGGTGTCCCATAACTCACTGGGTAAGAGATTAATCTCGTGCGCGGTATGAGGCTATCGCTGGCCCAAAGGAATTTTGCATACGGAGAAAATTGAACACGGATTCTCCAGCTAAATAGATCATTCCCCCTACGCAGCGGAACCTTACACCACTATACCAACCCTTTAGGTTATATAAACTCAGGTTTTGACACTTAAAATGCAGAAGATCAAGGAAGGTGATGAATATATGCATAAAATGAAAATTCTTTGTCTCCGAATTCAAGTGGAGACATTACTAAAGGGGTCTAGCTCAATTGGTTAAGCAGGGTGCGTGAGTATTATAAATCCTTTGGTACTATCTTTGATTCCTATGGATAAAAAAAAAGTGTAGACATTGGATAAAACTTAATTATGAATTAAAGCTTTCAATGAATTAATTAAACTGATAATAGGAGCCGCCTCCCCCTCGCGTCAATGAATTAATTAATTGTTTTAGGGTCAAAGTTTTAATCTTAATTATGACAATGTGGAACAGTAACTTTTTCATTCTAGTTCCTTATAACTTTTCCTCTTTGATCATTAATTTCTGATGTACACACAATATCTTCTTATGAATAATATACCAAATTTCTCTCCTAAAATAGAAAGAACACCGACCACTTTAGCATATATATTTGAAATCAATTTTATCTAAAAAAGTTAAATATTTTTATTTCTTTTAAAATTAATTCTGCTCATTTCAGAATTAATTTTTAAAATGAGAAAATAGTTACCAAACAAACACTATTCTATTGATTTTGTTTGGACAAGATCGTGATTTTGGAACAAAACAAACAGAAACTTAATGGTATTTGAAATTCTGAAGAATTCATACTCAAATGCTACTTTTTCTTTAAAAGAATAATTTACCTAATGTACCCTTAATAAATACGATTTTTGTAAATAATAATAATAATAATAATAATAATAATAATAATAATAATAATATCTTTTAGTTAGATGTGCATACATAATCATTTCATAAAATTATATTATTTTATTTCATGGAAAAAAGGTTAAGACAATTGGGTTAATTTATTTTCTGATATGTAATATTGTGTGGACTTTTTGGTCGTTTACAAAGACTTTTTGGTCGGTTAAAAATAAGAGTATAAGACTATCCTTCATAATACTTTGAACCAAAAAAAAAAAAAAAAAATAGATAAAATGTCTGCTCATGAGATTCCAAATCAACTTTTTTCCCAAAGTTTTGCCATTTTAGAAATGAAAAATATTAGTAGTGTGTATCTAATACGTATGAATTTTACTAGTAAAAATGTAGGACTGATAAAAAAAATTATTCAGTAATAAATAGTAGTGTAATGAAAAAAGTGTTTAATTATTAGTATTTTTCTTTAAAAAAATTACTTGAAGTCACTGTTTTGAGGATTTAAGGTGGCGTTTCGTATGCCCGTTTCCTGTTTTTATTTTCAGAGAAAATGAAAATTTGTGGTGAAAATACGATTGATTTAGTTTTAGAAAATATTTTCGTTAGAAATGTTTTCAAAAACAAGCTGAAAATCGGAAACAAAAAAATACCGTTTTCGGTGTTTTCTAAAAATTTGAAAACGGAAGATCGAAAACGCAGTGGCACCATTGTAATTATAATCACATAGTCTTTTTCTTTTTCTCATCATGTTTTATTCATTTTCTTCTTCTTGCTGTCTCCACTTCTCTAACCCATCTGAACCTCAACCAGCCCTGTCTCTCATCAAAGCATAAAGAAGAAAAGGAAGCTAATTGTGTTGCCGAGGAGAAGCTGGAATGAAAAATAGAAACTTTGTTTTAAAAAATCATTATATATTCTGTAAAAAAAATCATTATATTAATTTCTATATAAGTTTATTTATTTATTTATAAATCATTCATTAAAAAGATATAAATATATTTCTATTATTCAAAATTTATATTATAGAATAAATAATTATAAATTTTCTGTTCATTATAATATATAATGTTTTATTAATAAAATTTTCAATAATAAACATTTATAAATATGCGCTTATTATTTTAAATTAAATGTACAAAATATTTTATGAATTTCTTTATCAAAATTAATTGAACCAAACTTATTTTCAATATTTTCATTTTCAGAAAATAGAAAATAAGAAGTCAAAATAAACATATTTTCTAAATCTTAAAAATGTGAAAATGAAAACTATTTTCAGAAAATGAAATCAGGAAATGAAAATAGAAAACGTTTTCTCAAACCAAACACCCCCTAAACTCTTTATCCAATCTTTTTAATATTTTATTTCAACTTTATCTTCTATGTGAAATTGGGATTTAGTTTGATTTTAGATAATTAACTTGTTAATAGAAAATATGTAACCCACCATAAATTTTTTAATTTAATTTTAGTGTAAAAAATTAACTTGTTAGTGTAAATAGTTTGTTAATTTACTTTGCTAAAGTCTGAGTTAGACACTTTCAAAGAATAGTGCACTACATACGGGTTTGAATACAATATATACATTTAATTTACAAAAAGACAAAAACGTGCGGACAGTCCACACATAAATGTATTTTGATTTTAAAAAACCACACTAACAATTTGTAGAAGGTAGAAAAAAGTGATAAACTCTAAGGTTGTTGATGTACATTCTCTAATTAGTTTTTAACTAAACAAGAACCAAGCCTTTTTCTTTTTTGGCATACGGGAAATATTTTTTGCTTGCAGGCCAAACTTTTTCCCTATAGACAATGCTTATGTACATCTATATGCCAGCTACCGTTCGAGTTACATGGCTACATCATATGTTCAAGAATTAACCACAAATTATTAAATATTCTTAGAGACACACACAGCCTGTTAAACATAATTAAGTAGCTAAGCGGGTCTAGCTTAGTTCATTTAGCAATATATGAAAGTTGTTGTAAAATCTCTAGACAAATGCTAACAAGTACGTTTAGAGTACTGGTTAATGAACTAAAAAGAGAAATATTTTTATTGGAATGTGTAAAATTGTGCTGTTCATATTTTTTTGCACTCACCTGTGCCCTTAGGGCACTGATTAGCAAGACCAAATTCTCTAATACCAAAGTTTGACACCTCTTTATATATATATATATATATATATATATATATATATATATATATATATATATATATATATATATATATATAATGTGCATCCACACAGTGTCAGCCCTTAGCTAGTGTTTGGTAGAGAGGTGTGAAAAGGAATGAAAGTGAATTGAGATGAAAGTTTTGAATTAAAATAGAGTATAAAAGTATAGATCCCACCTTATTTTACTGTTCATTTCACTTCTTTTTAGCTATCTTTCATCGCAACCAAACGGACGGTTAAAGTGCCCCATAGAATTAAGGTAGTGCAATGATCCTTTTAATGCCGGAATGTTTGCTTCCATGCAGCTGCAGCAGGAATGGCTCTTCAAAGGTTGGAATGGCTTTGAAAATTAGGGACATATTCTTATTATCATGTTTGCTGGAATAATGTACTAATGATTGAGCAATAATTTAATTAGTAACAATTTTGTTTTTCAATTCACACACACACACACATTAGGAGTCAATTACTCCTACCAGCTCCTTGATTAATTTATATAAAATATATACTCTTGAGGAATTTCTCCAACCTCAATTCTAGTTTTCTATCTTTGCTTCCAAAAGTTTGATTCGTTCAAAACATTAAATAGACAAATAATTAAATATTATATTTACACACACAATTTCATTAACGTCTGCTCTGGTTAGGTCATTAGACCAACATTTATAACTTTATATATATGTATATAGTCAGATAGAGAGAGTAATTTTCGAAGTACATTGATGATGGAATATCTTCACTTGAAGCGTGCATAAACCCTAACCTACTACAGCCAGTCTTACTTTATCCTATATTTGGATTGACATAATGGAAATAAGGAGGAAATATTTTTTTTTTTAAATTAGAAAATTTTATTGTTTAGTTTAAGAAAAAAAATTAAAATGTAAAGAAGGAAAAACATAAAAACAAAATTTTCGAAATTTTCTGTTAAATTTTTTTACGTTTCAAAAAAATTTATTTTCTTCTTATTTTTTTTTTTATCATTCAGAAAGAAATCTTTTCTTCTTATTTTATTTCGTTATCATCAAACCAAAAAGGTTTAGATAATCATCTCACATTACAAGTGAAAACAGGAATTACCGAACGCCAAAACAATTGGTCCAATAATTTGAGTTTTTTTATTATTAATAATTAAATTTATGACTTAACACTTATCACCACCGTCACCTTTAACTATTGGTTAACTTGAAATCAAACTTAATTAATTAATATCAATATTCACTTTTCTCCTCCAACTTGCAGACTTTAGAGTTTAGAGATCCATAACCAAAACACCGACAACCGAGTGTACCTACATCAACTTAGAGGAAACGACTAGAAATTCACCTAGTCCAGCCATGTGTGTTTAATTAAATTAATATACTTAAAAATAACGTTTCAGTGAAAAAAAACTTAACAATTAAGTGAAAGAACTTTACATTTCAAAAAGATTTTTTTTAGTATTGCATCATTAATTAAATTAATTTAAGAATTTTAAAAAGACTTCAAATAAATCTTTTGCGTGGTAGTTTTGTGTCATGTAACGGCTTCTAGGGTCGTTACACATACAAATGTCAAATTTTAAATATTAAAATAATTAAAAAATATGAAAAGAATGAAAAGGTTAGAAGATTAACTTAAAAAAAGAAGATAAAAATACAAAATAAAACTATAAATAAAAAATGATTTGGATAACAATAAAATACATATATTAAGCATCTTTCATAATAGACTTCCAGATTATAATATAATTTATATAATTTAAAAATATTTTTATTATAAAATTTAGTTATATAAAATAAATATTTATCCCTAATAATGCAGAAACTAAAGTATCAGTGTGTGTACATATATATATATATATGCAAAGCAAATTTGTGGGCCCACGAGGCACGTATAATCATCATTGTCAAGGCTGATGAATGCATGTGGTGAACTTTGACAGTTTGACCAGGAGAGCTAGGTATTTGTGACATTTTTTTCACTAACAGCAGTAGATGAATCTTCAATCGAACCGAATCAATCCTACCACAACTGACGTGACGTGAGTTCTATATATAATAAAATATTTCTCCTATCTCTCTCATAAACAGAGGAGTTTTAAAGTTATTTTTCCACAGTGAAAAAAGTTATTTTCCATCCTTAGATTTAATAAATTTTAAATCAACGGTCCTGTTTTTTTTAATTTTTTCTCTTTCTTTTTTATTTTTTTTCCCTGACTTTTCCAAATTACCCTCTTCCCTTCCAATGCCCTTGCTGCTCAATCACGCTTCTTTTTTCAACCATTCTGTTTTGTGGGATCAAAGACTTCTTGGATCGCATCGTCACTATATTCCAATTTGTTGCGCCGCCGCCACCAAAGTTGCGTGAGTGGTCAAAGGCGAGGCGCCATGGCTTCGCGGCAGTTGGATGCTTGGCTGGCACTGGCGTTTCAATCCGAGGAGTTTGTCGCTATTGGTCCTCTGTCAATTCGGCTGCGCCTCCGACGCTAGAACCTCTGTCATTTTGTTGCGTCTCCGGCAAAGTGAGATGGTGCGAGGGATTTTTGTTTTGGTTCGAAATTTTAAATCAAGATGATGCAGGACTTGGGGAAGCCGTTGATGAGGACTGAATTTGTTGTGATGGAGGATCTGTGGGGGAGCACAGCCGTAGACGGCGAAGGTCACAAAGAAGAAGGAGGCAGTGACGAAGAGGAAGGAGGGACAAACAAGGAAAGTGACTGAAAAAAAAGGTAAAAGGAAAATAAAAACTGGACCGTTGACTTAAAATTTAATAGATCTAACTTTTCCGCTGTGGGAAACTTGCGGGACCTTCCCACGCTAGAACTCGTCCTCATAAACGTTGAAAGTTGAAACTCAGAATTATAATATGTTAATTTTCTTTTTATCTTAATACGAGAAAACCAACTAATGTATAATTGTATATAATAGCTTATAGGTTCCTGAAATATTCAACAATTTTTAATTAGGTTCTTGAACTATTTTTTTTAATTGGATCCCTGAACTTTTATTTATTTTTTAATTAGGTCATTGTCATTAATTACTGTTAGCTCTAGAGACCTAATTAAATACTAATAAATAGAAGTTTAGGGACCTAATTGAAAAAATTGTTTAGGAACCTAATTAAAATTTTTTAAATAGTTCAAGGACCTATTGAGTAATTTTCAAATTCTACCTGTAGACTACTTCTAAATTCAGTATTGTCCATTCTACAGATTTGTATTAAATATTCTTAACTCTCCAGGTCAGTATTCTCACATCTCCAGTCCAATATTCTCACATTTGCGAATTCTAAACTCAGTATTTCCAACCTTTGCAGGTTCTTCAATTAGTATTATCAAATTCTGGAAGCATCAATCTCCTTACTACACTTCTAGTTTCCCTTTACAGGTTCTGTTCAGACGGACCTAATGCACTTCTTCTAAATATATTATTCAATTAAGTGATATTTTTTGTATGATTTTTAATTTACTTTTAATTTATTCAATAGGTCCCTGAATTATTTAAAAAATTTTAATTAGGTCCCTAAACAATTTTTTCAATTGGATCCTGAACTTCTCTTTATTTTTTAATTAAGTCCCTACCGTAAATGGAGTTAACGGCAGGGACCTAATTAAAAAATAAAGAGAAGTTCAATGACCCAATCGAAAAAAAATAATTTAGGGACCTAATTAAAAATTGTCGAATAGTATAGGGACCTACAAATTAATTTAACCTATATAATATATATATATTACAGAATATATAGAATTCTACCGAAGGGGTCTAGTTCAGTTGGTTGAACAGGGTACGTGAGTTGTTGTAAACCCTCATCTGTTTTCGATTCTTATGAACAAAAAATATATATATATAGAATTCTTGTTCTTCAAGTTTATATGGGCTATTGACATTTCTGTGATTAAAAAACCTCTCTCTTTGAATTCCAGCTTATATAATTAATTGAAGTCAACATCTGAAGGTTTTAGTATATAAGAACAAAGGCTCATACAGAAAATTTGTCGCCATAGCTGTATTAATTAGAAACTTTGATCTTCTATGAAAGATCATATACAGTAATGAAAGATAATAACTTCTTGGATTCTAACGGTGATGAAGGCATTGAAGAGATTAATATGAAGGTGTGATTTTCTTTGCTCTATAACTTTTGATTGAATGTGTTTCTTTTCCAAATTATGCTTTTTGAAATTATATATCTATTTTACATGCATATTCCATTTCTGGGTATCTGTATAATTAATTAGCTGCTTCAACCTTTTCCAAAGTAAGCTAGTTAATTTAATTTACTTTTTAACACATTCACACGTGTGGCAGGAGTGAATGAACGATCTTTACAGTTTTAGGAATGGTGCGTGTATGTCGATTTCAGCTTAATTTCTTTCATAGGACCATTGAATATGATCTATAATTCAACTCAAAATTCAAAAGTATATCTTGATGTGTTTTTACATGGTGAGAATTAGTCATTTTTCCCATTATTGAGTCAAATATCTCATACTTCTGAGAGTGTTAATGAAAGGTTTTGTGAGCTCCAATAATGGGTAATGGGTAACACCACGCTTAGTACATCTTGTAAAGTTCCGGCTATTATTGTATTAGTAAGCAAGAAAAACTACTAAAAAATATCTTTACTAGCTAGTTCTCATTTTATTTTTGTAAAACCTAAATAACTGCTTCAATTGACTTTCCCATAGAGAAAAAAATTATAATATGACAAAATTATATTTGGACATTTGGGCAACCGATGGTCAGGATATATTTTTTGGAAAAATTATAAAACACACGAATAAGAAGAAGAAAATTTTGGGGAAAAGTATCGAGTTTAATGGTGATGGATATTATTAGTGTAAAATAATTTTATACTATCATCCAATTACAAATCACTTTTAATATGATTTTTAAGATAATTTTGTAAAAGTTAACAAACTTATCATACATAGTGGTTTGTGATTGGATGACAATGTAAAACTATTTTACACTCTCATTGCATAATCATTTTTCTCAAAGTATTATCATGTCTTACATAAATAATATAATTCACATAGGGATTTCATTCTCTTAAAACAAGTTTATTAGTTTAAAAAATAATTGATGAAAAGATAAATTATCTAACAAAATTTTATGTGTGTGTGTGTGTGTTTACATGTTTCTGTCATAATATTTTTCAATTTTTCGATCGTCTAATGGAGAACCCCACACAAAGCACCAACTGTCTCTCTTTTTTATGCCCGTGTTCAATTCAACCTCATAGGAATGAAAGTCAATTGAAATGAATATACATGCAGGCATATGATTGTTCAGACAAACAATGGTTGTATACATGCATGTTGGTCGACAACAGCAATAACAAAAGTCGTGGTTTCTTTATCAAAAAAAAAAAAGTCGTGGTTTAGTTCAAAATCATGTGGCGTAGCTGACTCACTACAGATTACGTGAGAAATATTAATAACGTGCTTATATATATATATATATATATATATATATATATATATATATATATATATAACTGATTTATTTCATTTCATTTGAAATAAGAGAGTAAATTAATACAACTTGGTATAATTTCAAACACTTGGTTGATTGCTAGTGTATAATCTTATTGTCCTAGCAAAAATAACATGCTTTCTTAAACACGTTATATAGGAGTATTTGTTATTAATTACCTTTTTAAAAATAATTACAAAATTATACAAGTCTCACTTTTAATTTATTAATCTCACTAATGATTTTACAATTTACAATTTCTAAAAAGAATTAGTAAAGAATTATTATTATTATTATTATTATTATTATTTTTTTGATCGACAAATATTAGTTATTAATTGTTAGTTTTTTTGTTAGCTGGAGATTCGAACCCACGACCTCTTTCTCCTTCCTTTCTCCCTTAATCATCAATCAAATCTTATAACTTCAATTAATAAAGAATTGAAGGTATGTTGGAAAGTATATATGTTACCAGCCAGCACTTCTTATCTGTACACAAATATACCATGTGCACGTGTCTCATTATTACAAATCTTGCTCAGAATTCCACTGAGTTAATGTAGCTGGACTCCTAATATATCTTACAGAAAAATAAAATCCTTATCCTTCCTAATTTTAAGAATTAATAATTTAGATTGTCTTAATACATCTTAATTTCTACTTATTAATTACATAAAAAACACTAATGTCTTTTATGTTTTTAAGATATTAAATTTATTTTAATACTTCATAAAATATTAAAAAATTAATAAGAGAATTAATTTATTACAATTCAATATATATTCTTAATTTTCTCCCATTGGGGGAGGGACGGAATCATGTTTTTTTTTAAGCAGAGACATTATGCAGAGACAAGACATTTATTTAGAACTAGAATATTGTAGACCGTGAAGCTGAAATTATGTTAGAATATGCTTCTACTTTTCCTCCCTATTTTCTGGAGAAATGTTGAAAAACTAGCACACACGAATAATTTGATCAAAGTCGTCTTTATAAGTTTATGGTATAGGTGGGATGGTCACATCGACACTGGAATTCATGAAGGCATGATAATTGTACAGTGTGTAATGTTTGTTTCACATTACTGTATTACACTTCTTCATATTTCCTTATAAAATTTCAAATTAGTGCAATGATATATAATTTTAGAGGACTGATAAGAGGGATTACTTTTATTAATAAAGTAAAAAACTTGTTATATATTATATCAAAAAAATAAATATGAGAAAATGTGTGAAAAATGTGCATTTTTTTTTCATGTAATGCATTTAATTTGTTTTATTGATTGTCAAATTATTTTAAAAAATTGTAAATATGAAATATACATATCATTCCATTTAGTTCAAAAAAATATTCTTAAATATTATTGATTCTTAAAGAAATAACATTTTTATGTTTTAATTTATTTTTATTTCACAATGAAGGGTATATATGATTTTTTCCGTAACATGGAAATAAAAATTACCTTATAATCCAATTAATTTAAATTCCTAAAAATATAACTAGGTTAAAAATTAATTTAGAAGCAGAGTTTAATTTTATTAGTAGCCCTACTTAACTCCACTCAAATTAATTAAACACTTAATGTGATAAGTAGTCCTAAATCAAGATAAACTATTTCAACGCACAGTGTAACTCGAGTCAACTCAAACCCAGAACAGAAGTGTAAAAGACGCATAATATACACACGTTTGCACCAATATGATAACCTCTTTTTTTTTTCAATGCACAAAGTATAAAGTAATCAATTGCATTTTGACCATACGTGTTTAAATCTCAAAAGAAATCTCATTTTCCTTGCACTCCTCATCGAGGAATATATATATACTTGAATTACCTTCCATTTCCTTCATCTCTTTAATTTCCTCTCTCTGATCACATACAAAAGTAGTAATCACTTTCTGATATTATAGTCTTAATAATATTGTCTCTTGTATGTGTCATCATTATTGCATGCAGGATCAAAACCTCGAATCAGCTAAAGGGGAAAAGGGAGAGGCTAGAGAAGAAAACAAGATGCTAGAGTTCTTTGAAATCCTTCAACAACAAGATAAACCTGAAGATGCTACTAATGCTAAAGGTGTGTTTAGCCATGAGGAAAATGAAGAGAGTGAACTTGTGTCACTTTCTCTTGGGATAGCATATTCTAAAGGCAAGCCTAGCAAGGATGAGAAAAAGAATAACAATGGAATTGAAAAGAGAGAAGATATTGAGGATATGGATAAAGGACTAGCACTTGGGTTAGATATCAATTTGGTTCCTGTAGATCAAGATGAAGTTGCAAACAATTCCACCACTGAAAGTAGCTTTGGTGAGGGAGGGAAGGAAGAGGAACCAACTGAGATGTGGCCACCCAGTAAAGTTTTGAAGACAATGAAAAGTTTGGATACAAGTGAAGCTTCTCAACATGATCAGGTCAAGAAGACTAGGGTTTCTATTAGAGCCAGATGTGATACTCAAACGGTTAGTAACTTGATATATTCAGAAGATAGTATTTGCTTATTCTTGATGATATAAGTTTGATTTTATTGCGATAACATTTTATATATAATCTTAAATTAAAAGAAATCAAACCCTGATGAAAACAAATATTGGAAGAGAAAATAAATGCCTAAGTTATGAAGGTGTCAAGGAGCAAGTTAATTAGTATAAAAAAAATTGCATTCGGATTAATTATAATAATCTT
Source organism: Pueraria montana var. lobata (assembly GCA_026413185.1). Lineage (NCBI taxonomy): Eukaryota > Viridiplantae > Streptophyta > Magnoliopsida > Fabales > Fabaceae > Pueraria > Pueraria montana. The sequence goes on along the minus strand of CM048651.1, from coordinate 44,398,063 downwards.
TTTCTTGCAATATTATTTTTGAATTTCTAAATATAAAAACTGAAATTAGAACTTTCTTGAATTTTTATACAGATGAATGATGGGTGCCAATGGAGAAAATATGGTCAGAAAATGGCAAAAGGAAATCCATGTCCCCGAGCTTACTATCGATGCACTGCTTCTCCATCTTGTCCTGTAAGAAAACAGGTATGACTTCTCAAATGGTTTGTTTTGGATAATTACTAAACAGAGAAGAATAGAAATCAAGAAACGAAATTAACAACTAGTTTAGATATATATGATGGATGCAGCGCGCAGTCATCTATTACTAATTAATTTGATTTCTTTCATTTTCTTTACTATCTCTTTCAATTTGTTTATCTAAAAAATGTTTGCATCTCAATTTTCACTATTTTATTATATTGGATTAGATTAAATATATTGGTATAAATTGAGTTTCTAAATTGTGCCATGGGATGGCTAAAATAGTAAAGTGTACTCTAGTTCCTCCAAACTCCACTACATTATCACGCTTCAAATCTTTAACTTTTAGAACTTCATATTGGGCCTCCAATGATTAGTTATATTAAAAGTAAAGGTAGATTTATATCAGGTTTGAATAGTACTGATTTTATATCAGGAGTCTCAAAGATTTTAAAGAATACTAGTAATTAACCTTATTATTTCTTCTAATTAATTAATTTTCAGGTGCAAAGATGTGCTGAAGACATGTCCATATTGATCACCACCTATGAAGGAACCCACAATCACCCACTTCCTATGTCAGCCACTGCAATGGCCTGCACAACTTCTGCTGCAGCTTCCATGCTCCAATCTCCCTCATTGAGTTCACAACATGGACTAGTCAATTCAGCTATATCCTCCATCATCAACTCTAGTGCCCCTAATTACAACCCTAATAATGCTCTAAACTTCTCCACACACCAAGTTTCAAGACCACACCAATTCTACTTCAACAACTCATCTATTTCAACCATGAATTCTCACCCCACAATCACTTTGGACCTTACAGCACCCCCAACTAATTCCTCAAACTCAAGCTTCACTTGCATGCCAAAATACTCATCTTCAACAAACCTTAATTTCTCCTCAGGTTTCTCTCCTCTACATTCTAGCATGCCTCAATCACCTTGGAGCAGTTATAGTGGTTACTTCAACTCTGGAACACTTTCTCAAAATAGAAACCATATTGGTGGTTACTTGTTAAACACTGCAAATCAAAATCAACCATCTCTAGGGCATCTCCATCAACCTATTTACATGAGCAGCAATAACTTTTCTCAACAGTCTTTGCCTGATCCCATTGTTGCTGCAACCAAGGCAATCACAAGCAACCCAAAATTTCAATCAGCATTAGCAACAGCTCTCACAACATATGTTGGCAACAATGAAGCTGGTGGTGGTAGGTTAAGGGAAAATCATGTTCTTGAGAATGCACCACTGAACTTAAAGCTATGTAGTGAAAATAGCATAGGATGTGCATCATCAAGGTACTTGAATATGTCTTCCTCTGCTCTAAACTCTCAACAAGGAAACTCAAGTATATTTCCACTACCACTACCGGAGCAATGGAAGTGAAACATCTTAGAGGATTGCTCCAAAGGATTCATCAAGCCTCACTATGTGTAATGTGTCCATTTGTATTAGATTTTGGTAGAATTGATTTTAATTTTGTATTGCCGTTGAACACGATTAAGATGTATACCAAATTAGTTTTAGTTACAGATTTTATATTAAAATGTGTGTCTCGATATGCGAAATTGATTTTGGTAAGGAGACAAATAAATGAGAGCATGGCATAGCCTACAGAGGACATGCATGAAAGAAAGTTACATCTACGGTTTTCAAAGTTTTGTTTTGGCTAATAGGAAGGAAGGGCATCGATGAGTAGTTTTCAAGGCTGTTTGATTCACAATTCCCAAAATTCCATTTGAGATTATAGCACGGTGTAAATGTAATACTATTCCTCTTTGTATAATGAAGTTGTTATTTTGTCAATAACATTTATTTACTTATTTATTATTATTATTATTATTATTGTTGTTGAGGAATGGATGAAATTTGATAATATGAAGCATCCCTCCCATGCAATATGGTTTGATAAAGTTTCTCTCGAGGTTTGAGGGAGTCTCTAGCATGTAGCTACTACCGAGACTACGGTAACAAGTGAACAAAGTGTGAAAGAAAAACAAACATGTAAGCATTTGGGAATGATGAGAAGATGACAAGCAGCTAATTATATAATGAAATAAGATCAAACTTCCCATATTACTGCCTCTAATTCTATGTATTAGATCGTTTTAATTATTTTGTTTCTCTTGGATCTTAATCACCCTCTGGATTTCGTTTCTCTCGAATATGAGGATGAAATCAGGGACAGATCCATAAGTACATTAAAGGGGGTCAAATTTTTTTTTTACACAATTATTTAAATATTTAACTTCTAATAAATAATTATTTAATAAATAACAAGTTTTAAAAAATTATCTATTATTAATTTTATGTGTAAAACTAAAGATATGGTTCATTATTAGAAGAAAATTAAACAAATATCAACTCTTGGATCCGTCACTGGATGAAATGACAAATGACTGAAAATCCTAGATGCATGGCTTGATAATGTTGTTTCATGGTTTAATAAAATTTAAATAAAGTGTCTTTATAAGAAAATATCAAGATAAATTTGCAAGAGATTCTTGTAAAAAAAGACTAGAGGTAATATGCTCTTTGAGTCTTTGTTATGTTAACGGAATTTTTTTTTGTACAATGGTCACATTGAAGTTTGAACTTATAATTTCATGCATAGTATTCCAACTCTCCACCACTACCCTGGTGGTTCATGTTAACGGAATTTTGTGAAAACAACAGATGGTGCATTCTCGACCCACTATTTCTCACCCAAAACAAAATACAATTGTGCAAGAGACTAAGCTACTTGGTTTTCTTCTCCTCCGACACGATATAGGGACTTATTTTATGAAAATGATTAGTATACACGGATATAAATATACACTTAGTGAGAGATAGGAAAAAAAAAAAGAAAGAAAAGAAGTGAACATTGTACTAAGTAATGTAATATAACAAAACAAAGAGAAAAATGAAGTGAAAAAGGGGTAAAAATACTTTGCAAATGTTGACTATCATTGTTGCTTATTTTAATGGCTAATCCAAGCAAAATTCATTTATTTTTGGGTCATAAATGGACCAAGAATCTAAATATAATGCGCTTGTTTTGGTACAAAATGAATTAAAAAAGAATAAATATATAGTTTATATATTCACACTGTCAACAAATTAGTATATATGATAAATTTGTTAACTTTTACAATAATTATTTTAAAAGTCATATCAATAATAATTTTTAACTAATTAACAATATAAATATTTTTTAATTGATAGTTTATGGAAATTAAACTCTTAAGAAAAGAACAGTGCTGTTTAGTAGGAAGGTTTTACACACGAAGCGGTACTAATTCAGGCAAGTGATTTTTTTTAATTGGTTAAATAATAAATTAAGGGAAAAATAAAAAGCAATTATGAAGTGCAATAGAAAACACCGGCCAAAAAATTTGTACCATCCAGTAAATTGTCTTAAGAAAAACATTTTCCTAAATGATGTCAGTTTACAGTTGCTTTTTACGCCTCAATATATATGGGCCATTGGGCTTATGGGTGAATTTTGGGCCTGCTCAGTTTGCTGGAGGTGTTTGTTGATGTGAAGATCAGAGGTAAGACACGATCAAACCAGTATAGTACTTCAAGGGATGAAAAGCAATTAGCAGTTAACAAATGGTTCAACCAGCCTTAGACACACGTCCTATAACAACATTTGGCATTGCTAGCAACCCCCAGCAGTCATTCAAAAGAACCACATATAACTGCTTTTCCAATAGACCACAGAATTAAAACTTCAAGGGTCTGAATGTATTGGCATTCACGTACTGACAGGTACGTCATTTTCAATCTTTCTCCATTTATTTATCTTTTCATGGTTTCAAAACAAAATCTATTGTTCATGCATTACATTTTAGAAGCATTTCAAGCAGTAAGTTCAATCTGTCTCCATTTATTTATCTTTTCATAGTTTCATGATTTCAAATCATAATCTATTGTTCATGCATTACAATTTAGAAGCATTTCATGAAACAATTTAGAACTGTATTATTATTTTTGTGGTTGACATAATCAGTTTCATGTTTATGTATCCTATGATAAACAATTTTTCAACCAAATATTGTAGTTTAAATTCATCCGTTATGATACACAATTGTTTTGATTTAGCCATTCCAATCAAACATCATATTAGGTGGAAATTCCAATTATGGCCTATCGTTCTATATGATCGAACAGTTACATAGTTGAATCTTGCAGGGGGTATCATACCAAGTCACTTTCCAAAATGAATAGAGTATAACTTCCAACCAAAGAAAATGTAATACATAGAATTGCCACATGAAACCACGCTATCAAGCCATCTAGGATTTTCAGTCACTTGTCATTTCATTTTCATATTCGAGATTTTAACAAAATCCCAGGGGTGATTAAGATCTGAGAGATGAATGAACCAAAATGACAATAGAATCTGTTAAATCTTCACAGTTCAAAAGAAGCGTTTTGTTTGGTGTGGTCCCAAAATGCTGTTGAAAAAATGTAACAAAATCCCATGGTTCCTGCCAACTTTTGACACCAGAAAGCTATAGCTTTATTTTGCATGTAAACCAAGTAGACAGGGTCTATATATTTCTACGACTACAATTATGTCATTTCATGAAAATTATTGAAACATTAATTAATACCAATACGTGTCTTTAGTTCCAAATATGGCGCAAGAACAAGAGTTCAGAACAAGCACCCCACTTTCAAAGTGCGATACCTATTTCGAAAGCATACAATCCAGAAAGAAGCTACCGCTGTCATTGCAGGAGACCTTGACAGATGCATTTGCAAAGATTCCTGTTTCTTCTTTTCCAGCAGTTCCTAGTGGAAAAGGTAAGGGGCTAACCATAAAAAAACATTCATTCCATCACTATCACCTTATGCATTTAATGTGAGTCAATGATCTTCATGGCCAAAAGCACTAACATGTAAAATACTTTGGTAGTGATTGAAATTCTAGCAGACACACCCATTGGTGAAGCAGTTAAGATTCTATCTGAAAGCAACATTTTAGCAGCTCCAGTTAAAGACACGGATGCAGCCAATAGTTCAGATTGGAGAAGCAGGTATCTTGGCATCATAGATTATTCAGCAATCATTCTCTGGGTGCTGGAGGATGCAGAACTTGCAGCAGCTGCACTATTGGCAGGTACAGCAACAGCTGCTGGAGTTGGTGCAGGAACCGCTGGTGCTTTGGGAGCACTAGCATTGGGAGTGACAGGTCCTGCAGCAATGGCTGGGCTAACCGCTGCTGCAGCAGGTGCTGCACTGGCAGGTGGTGTTGCTGCAGATAAAGTGATGGCTAAAGATGGACCTCAAGCTGCTGATAACCTGGGAGAGGACTTTTACAAAGTAATACTGGAAGAAGAACCCTTCAAGTCAACAACGGTAAGCATGATAATACCAGAGGTTCTGGAGTTAACTGCAAGTTCTTGGCTTTTTATGCTTATGTTAGCTTTTTGTGTCTTGGTATGGGCATTTGTCTTGCTTGGTTGGGAAGAAATCCTTTTTTAAGTTAGGATATCTCAGTAATAGAGGAGGCCAGTGCCAGCAGAGCTAGGCTAGTTAGCTATTTATTTGGCTTTTGTTGGGCTTGTAGTCAATCATATCCATTTCACAGAAAAATGATGGATTTGTTCTTGCATAATCCATTTGGGAATTCTTTTACATAAATTAAGCTAATTATACGTCAGCTAAATTCTTTACTTACCTCCACATTGGAAAGAAAAGGATACATTTATATTGATTTTTGGTTTCAGGTGCGATCAATACTTAAATCATACCGATGGGCACCTTTTGTTCCAGTTGCAAGAGATAGTGCTATGTTGACTGTCCTGCTGCTTCTCTCAAAGTATAGGCTGAGGAATGTACCTGTGATAGAACCAGGTAAACCTGACATTGCAAACTTCATTACTCAGTCAGCAGTTGTCCAAGGTCTTGAGGGATGCAAAGGAAGAGATTGGTTTGACTGCATTGCCGAAAAGTGTATATCTGATCTGGGACTTCCATTTATGTCTACTGATGAGGCAAGGATTGGTGTTTTAAATTGTTTGCTTTCCTTAACTTGAAGGTTTTTAAATCTTCATTTTTCTTCCTGTCCAGGTTATTAGCATCCAGAGCAATGAATTGATTCTTGAAGCTTTCAAGCAGATGAGGGATAATCAAATTGGTGGTCTTCCTATAGTAGAGGGGCCAAAGAAGAGAATTGTTGGAAACTTGAGCATACGGGACATCAGACACTTGCTTCTAAGGCCTGAGCTTTTCACCAATTTTAGGTAAGACAAAGTAAAAAATCTTGAACCTGCATGGGATCCTTCTTTGACAATAATTAGGGAGACATATATGCCACTCTGTAAACAACTCCAAAATCAGATGAAAATAGATTTTACAGTTTCAACAATAAAATTCTCTTTGGGAGAAGCATATAAAACTTGTGATGGAGGAAACTAAAAAATACAAGATACTAGCATTTTCAGCAAAAAAAAGAAAAAGAGAAGATAATCAAACAAATGAGAAGAAATTTAAAAAGAATATAATCAACCAGGGCTCATATGATTATCTACGTAGTATACATGGGTGTGAGTGTGTGTATGAGGTGATTTTTATTTTTTAAATTTAGGAAAACAATCAATCGGTGCACCTCTTGTCATTACAGGCTTGTAACTTGTAAGTGAACTAATTACTTAACTGAAATGTTCTCCTTCATTGCTCCTCTATCTTGACTTTCAGGAAGCTGACTGTGATGGATTTCATGAACAAAATTGTCTCTGCATCCCTACAAACTGGAAAAGTTACCCACCCAATAACATGCAAGCCTGACTCGACACTGCAGGGCGTGATCCATACTCTTGCTTCTCAGTCTATTCACAGGATTTATGTAGTAGATGGACAGGATGAAGTACTTGGAGTCATCACACTGAGAGATGTGATCTCTTGTTTTGTCACCGAACCTCCTTACCATTTTGATGATTACTATGGATTTGCGGTGAAAGAGATGTTGAATCAGTGATTTTTATGGAAGTTTAAATACATGAAACACTCCAAATGTAACAAACTCTTATGTTATCTGAGAAAACATTTCATTTGAAGTTTTTTTATGCAAGTATTTTTCATGCAACTTCTATCATGCTTAAGCCAGAGAGTTTGTCCAGTCCCTTATCCGTGATCATCCCTCTTATTCTTTCTACTTCCTTCCATCTTCCCAGCCCAGCATATATGTTAGACAATACCACCAGAGGAGCTGGGTTTTCTGGTTCTATATCTAGAAGCTTTTTGGCCATTTCTTCCCCAAGATTGGAATCTAGGTAACACCTACAAGCACCAAGCAAAGAAGCAAAAACAGATGCAGGAGGCTCTGCTAATTCCTGCACCAGGTCTTGAGCTTCACCCAACCGACCAGACCGACCTAAAAGATCAACCATGCAACCAAAATGCTCGGGCTTTGGCTGCAAGCCATACTCTCTTCTCATCATTCTGAAAAAATGTAACCCTCTATCAACCTGACCCGTGTGGCTGCAAGCAGATAAAACACTAACAAATGTTGCACTGTTTGGTCGAACCATTTCTTCCAGCATTTCATCAAAGATTTCAAAGGCAGACTCATAGTCTCCATTTCTTCCATACCCCCCTATCATTGCATTCCAAAATGCCGGATCACCTGGTTTTGCATCAAACTGGTCAAAAACTCCTCGTGCCCAAGAAACTTGCCCACATTTCATGTACATATCAACCAGAGCAGTTACCAAAAAATCATCCCTATTTATATCACTTCTTATAGCATACCCATGTATTTCTTTCCCGTGTCGTAACAGAGATGAATCTGCACACGCTGACAAAAGGCTGGTAACAATTTTCAAACATGGATCCACACCAACAGACTGCATTTCCCTAAAGTACTTAAAAGCTTCCCCACACACCCCTTGTTGTGAAAACCCATTGATCATGGAATTCCAAGTAGCTGAATCAGGCTTCAACCCTTCAGATTCCAGCCTCTGAAACATATCAACAGCTCTCTCACTCTCTTTATTCAACATCATTCCCGCAATCATGGAGTTCCAAGTGATCAAGTTCCTCCTATTCCCTTCCACCCCTATGAAAACATCAAAAGCACTTCGCCAAAATCCACACTTTGAATACATATCCACAAGTGCAGTGACCACCATAACCCCATCACCTGCTTCAAGTTTCACAACAAGCCCATGAACCTGCCTCCCAAAACGAACACTTTGTAGACTACCACAGGCGGAAAGAACAGACACCAACGTAACCGAATTGAGTTTGCCATCCAAACACTCTTCCCTCACCATCTCCTTAAACACACCCAACACCAAACGAGGAACCCCATTCTGCAACAAACCCGAAATGAAAGCATTGTAACTCACCACACTCTTCACAGGCAATTCCTCAAACACCTTAGTCGCCGAAACCAACTCTTCACACTTACAATACGCAGTCACAAGCGAGGTGGCAACATAGACATCAAATTCAACCCCTACCTTCAACGCGCAGCAATGCATCAGCTCAACGTGGTCGGCACCCACATGAGGAACACCGAGCATGCACGCGATGGTGACCGAGTTGGGCCTCAAGGGGTCCAACCCAACTCGCCGGAACACCCGGAGAGCTTCTCCGCGACGCCCATTTCGCGAGAAGCCAGAAAGCGCGGCGTTGAGAGAAGCCACGTTTGGTTGGGGCATTTCGTCGAACACCTTGAGCGCGTCGAGGAAATGGCGAGGAATTGATGCGTAGGCTGCGGTGAGGGCGGAGGAAGCATAAGGGTCGGAGTGGAAACCGGTTTTGAGGAGATGGGCATGGAGGGTTTGGGTGTGGGAAGGGGAACGGAGGTTGGTGCATGCTTTGAAGAGAGTGGGGAAGGTGAAGGAGTGAAGGGTGTGGGAAGGTGAAGAGTGGAGGTGGGAGAAGAGGGAGAGTGCTTCTTTGTAGAAGCCTTCAGATACGAGTTTTGCTAATGTTACGTGATCTCTCCTCATTGAGTTGTAGTCTTTTGGTTCGCTTCATTCTCTGTTATGTTGCATGTTTTGTGTGCATGCGACCCTCGTTTGACTCTTGTCGTGAGTAAATGAATGAATCAAGGGTGCATCTACTTAAGCTATGCCTTGGTAAATAGTCTTGCATTGCATAAAATAAAATAAAAGGAAAAAAAAAATCTTTGGACATTCTGTATATTAAAAAGAATGGAAATGAAGAGAGATAAGTAATTAATTATACCATTTATAATATATAAATTTTATACTGTGAAACATATGTTTATTCGTTAATATCTTTTTTTTTTTTTCACATCACATGTTTTGTTAAAAATAATGATATATGAACACTCATATATTACAAATACTTATTCGATAGTTGATTATCTTTTTGTTTCTATTAAATCAGATAATCTATTATACCTCTCATTCTCTAAGGAGTCAAATAGTATGAAATGTTCATGCATCTTTTTTCTTTTGTTAACGTGTCATTCTCTTTTACAATTCCTCACTTTTCTTTTCATTGGGCTTTCATACCAACTTTCACTCACTCAATAAATCTTTCCTAACTCTTATCTACACAATTAGTGTCATTACACGCCACGCTTAAATGTTGTAATTCCCGTTTTTGCAATTTTGGTGCTATTGTCGTCACAATTATATTAAAACTAGAAATTGACTTGCGTGTTGCGCGGGTTTATAAATAAATGTATATGACATAATTTGGAAATATTAGAAATATTTTAAAAAATGTTACATTAAATTATAAAATTAAATAATTATAAAATAATTATGGAATAGAAAAATCATAAAGTTATATGTAAAAAACATATATTTGTAAAAAATTAGGAGACTAAAAATTTTAGATTGTTGTGGATGAGTTGATAGTAAATGCAATTATTGTATATCCTAAAAAGTAAAGTATAACCTAGAGATTAATGCAATAGGTAAGGGGATTTAAAAAATTAGAATATCCAATTTTTTCACGTGATTTATAGTTATAATTGCCCTTATCAAATGTCATATGGTGTTATATATTTACAAATAATAAAATTTAAAATTAATTATAAATTTACAAATCATTTACCATCGAATAATAATAATAATAAATTCAACCTTGTCTCGACGTTATGGATGGAGAAGCAATGGGACTTCTTGCAGCAATAAAATTTGTTGTGTCTCTTGGGTTGCAAAATGTCTTCTTTAAAACAGATTGCAAAGGTCTAGCGGTCAAGATTAAGGGTTTCATAAAAGACTTATCTTCTTTTCCAACCTTTAGAATTGGTTATGTTAGGAGGCAAGCCAATGTAGTTGCCCATATGTTAGCTAGGGCAGCTCCATCTTTGCCTAGTCTCCATATTTCTTATCATATTCCTACTTGTGTTTTATAGATAGTTATTACTGAAATTAAATAAGCATATTTCTGTAAAAAAAAAAAAAAAAAGGCGGGGCAAGGGGGTAGAGAGACGTGTTTAAAAAATAATTATGTGGCAATTTAATAAAAATAATTTCATTGAAAAAGTTATTATGGTATAAAAATTAACGCTTTTTAATACTCATTTTATTTAAATTTTGTTTATTGACTATTTATCATAAATATTTAGATTGAGAATATTAAAATTAAGTATGAGTACAAATTTTTGTTTTATATAATTTTTAAAATTGTCTATAAGTTTAGAGTATAAGATTGTAAGTGAATGACTTTGAATAGATATATTTTAGGTTGGTTTATATAAAGAAAAAAATTATTATAAACTTTGTTTAGAAAAAAAACTATTTTTTAGGGGATTAATGTGGAATGCTAGGAACATTGTTTATGTGATTTTTTATATTTATAGAGTAGAAAATATAATAAAAATTTAGAAAGCATTAAACATGATATATGAATTTTTTTTTTGGTGTTAACATGATATATGATATAATAATGTGAATGACGTGCAAAATTTTAAAAGAAATATCAATTACAATTGAATCTTGGTGATTTTGTGGTGTAAAAACATTGCACAACTGAACTTCTTGAATGTAAACCAATCGTCTCAATCTATGTTGAGGTCTCAAAAAATTGATATTTCATTTTAATATGTTGGAGAAATTGATATTTAATGGTTCTTTTAAATTTAGGTGTATTTTAAAAGTATAAAATGGAAATTTATTTTAAATTTAATAATTGATTTAAATAAATGTAAATATATGGTATCTAACGTTAAAGAGAATAGTAATGAAATTAAAGTTTGTATCAAATATTTTAATAACAAAAAATAATTCAGATAATTGTGCCATAAAAAACATAATAAATGTATTAGAATTTGTATTCAATAAGTAACTAATAATTTGAACTTTAAATAAAACATCATAATGATGTTAATTTGCAATTAATACCTATAATTATAAGTTATATTTTATTAGCAGTTATATATTGTAATTAATAGACTCAATTTGATTAAAATGTCCGTTAATGAGAAAATAATAAATAGCGTGTAAATATTATTAAATATAAATATTATAAAAGAATTTTTTTGTTCAATTTTTTTACAGAGTTAATTTGATTAAAACTTCAGTTATTGCAAAATTAAGCGTTTACTTGTGATTCTATTTTCTGTTTTCATTTTCTGTTAAAAATTGAAAACAGAAAATGAAATATTACGTAGGATTTGTTTTTCTTAGTAGCGGTATAATGTAGGAGATTTTTTTTTTATCAGTAAGAATCGAAGACAGTATCAAGAGATTTTTTAACTAACTGAATTAGACCTCTTTAATATAGAGATTAATTGGGCATGGAAGTTAAAGTATATTTCTTTAAAAAAAAAAAGTATGCATTGAAGGGGCAAAACGCCAAAAAAGAACGAAATTACAACTCAAAAGTCATGGGAAAAAGAAACCCCAGCCTAGGTGTTGACAATGTCTAAGGCAAGTATTGCAGATTTGGTTCCAAGTTGGTTTTGGAATTGGACTATGCAAATTGAATTCCTGGATCTGTCAAACAATCTGTTAAGTGGAGACTGGAGACCTATCTAACATCTTTCTAAATTCCTGCCTCACATATTGCCAACTGTGTCTGCAAATGTTGAAGTGCTGAATATTGCCAATAACTCAATTTCTGGAACAGTTTCTCCCCTTTTATGCAGAAAGACAAATGCTACTGATAAGTTAAGAGTGCTGGTGATCTTGATCACTGTTGGGTGCATTGGAACTTGGGTAGTAACAATTTGTCAGGTGTAATTCCAAACTCCATTGGGTATCTGTCTCAACTTGAGTCTTTGTTGTTAGACAACAATGGCTTCTCTAGATATATTCCTTCAACGCTGCAAAATTGCTCTACAATTTAGTTCATTGACATGGGTAATAACCAACTTTCTGACACAATACCAACTTGGATGTGGGAAATGCAATATCTAATGGTTCTTTGTCTAAGATCCAATAATTTCAAAGGCAGCATTACTCAAAAGATGTGTCAACTTTCTTCCTTTATAGTGCTGGATCTTGCCAATAATAGCCTGTCAGGATCCATTCCAAATTGTTTGTGTTAGATAAGAATTTAGCAAATCCAGAACAGTAAACATAGCAGTAGTATTTTATATAGAATCAAAATACACAGCAATACTTTTAGCAATCAATTGTTACAAAAAATAAATATAACAAATGAGAAGTTTAGAAAGAACCTGGGTTGAAGTGCGTTGTGCGCTATCCTTAGAGAGAAAACGTCTCCACTGCACTGGTACTTGAATTTGATGCGTTTCTCCCAATATACGACAACTCGATAGATCAATCTAGTGCAAAGAAAGGCCCCCGAACCAAAGAACACCGCTTCAAAATATTTTTAATAGTAATAGAATATTATAAAAGAGAGATAGCTGTATCTGTATGCGTTCCCAGTGTACTATCTCGTATTTTTTTTTAGTGAGCAATAAGCTAAATATATAGGCAAGCAATAGCCTCAACGTGCAACAACAAACCCGTGCTGCAACGTTAGAAAAACTGAAACAGAACACCCACTAACATGAAAAGATTTGTAACGTTTAGAAAAAAGAAATTGATCAAGTCAAAAAAAAAAAAAAAAAAATATATATATATATATATATATATATATATATATATATATATATATAAAAGATAGCAATTCAGAAACATAGTGGTATCCTTTAGTTTTACGGAAAAACTGAATCTGAAATAAAACATATTTTATTTATTTATTTATTTAAAAAACAAAAACTGATTAAAATAAATTTAACTTTAAATTTTAAATTATGAGAAAAATATTTTCCAACAGTTTGGATGACATGATGACAATGGCTGGTGAAGATGACTTCTTTGCCAACCCTTTAATTATTCGTATGGCTCTGACTTCAGTTATAACCACTACAAGGAAAGTCTTGTCTTAGTTCCCAAAGGAGATGAGTTAGAGTACAGAGACAACCAGATATTGGTGAGAATGATTGGCCTTTCAAGTAATAAGCTGTCTGGAAAAATTCCGCCTGAAATATCAAAGCTATCTGCTTTGTGGTTTTTGAACTTGTCTAGAAACCATTTGTCTGGAGAGATACCAAAAGAGATGGGGAAAATGAAATTGTTAGAATCTCTTGATCTTTCATTAAACCACATTTCAGGTGAAATCCCTCAAAGCTTTTCTGATTTGTCCTTCCTCAGTTTTCTGAATCTATCATTCAACAACTTATCAGGCAGAATTTCCACAAGCACCCAACTTCACAGCTTTGAAGCACTTAGCTACACAGGAAATCCTGATCTTTGTGGTCCTCCTGTTACAAATAATTGCACAAGAAAGGAAGAGTTATCAGAGAGTGGTTCTGTTGGACATGCTGATGAAAACTTTTTTGGAACATTAGAATTTTATATAGGAATGGGAGTTGGATTTGCAGCAGGGTTTTGTGGGGTTTTGCAGTGTTATTTTCTTCAACAGAACTTGAATGATCTGATTTATGTGACCATAGTTTTGAAGGTAAGAAGGTTACTTGCTAAATTATGAGTTTACCTGTTAACTGTTAAGAAGTGAGACATTACAAGGTGCTACTCTAGCCATTAAAAATGTGAAAAGGTTTACCTTGATGGCGGTAATCACATAAAGAGATGTGAAGGCTCACGCTTGAACAAAGCTCTTGAGTTTTTTCAAACAGACCAACCATTCTTTACTGTCCTTGTTGATCATATACCCATGCAAGAAATTGGTTGTGCTAGGCTTGATTCCTCTAATTTCTAAATACTTATGGAAATATTTCAGCAGATTCTCATCCAAGTCCCTGCAAAAAACATTCAAACGGAAGGAAGTTTCAATCAAACAAAACCTTACCACAACAATTAAATTGTAATTTTTTTTTTGAGGAGTTGCAGAGTTGAAGGACATACTGGAAATCTAATTCTAGCCTTAGCCTTAGTATTAACCATAGCCCTTAAGCTTAACTAAAGATTAATGGGCATAGCTAGTGAAGGATGTACACTGTTGTGAGAGATCAATGACAAACATGAGCTGCATAATTTCACAACCATAAGAAAATGCACTCCAACCATTATTTGTCCTGCAAAGTAATTAAAGCTACCATACGCAGTCCTTGTTAGCTTGCTCTAAAGCATGACATTGGATCATTGGTCCAACACTGTATTGGATACTGAATTCCCCCTTTGCTGGATAACCATTTCCAAGACAAGAACTTCACCAAATCTACCATTTCAGACAATTGTTTTTTCTTTGCTGAGAGCACAATTGAATTCCTATTTTTTCATATGACCTAAATTGTTGCAAACCATACTACCTTCCAGATATAATCTTTCTAACCAGAACAGTTTACTATGCCTGCAAATTGTATGAAAATATTGTTGTTCCATCTGCACATATAGTGGCGCTCAATACCCCACCAATCTAAGCATGCTGCCCATAAACCAATAAATACCTCATCTCCACAATTAGTGGAAGAAGTGTGAATTAGGGAAGGCCAAAGTTGAGAACTTGTGAAGCTTCAATTCAGAATTAACTATGCCCAAGCTTCCTCACTAGCATATGCACAATTTTGCAGATGACATGAAATCACTATTAAAAAGATATATAATCATTTGTCATCCTTAAAATTAAAAAAAGAAAAAGAAAAAAACCATGATGGAGTGTCTCATAAAAAAAAAAAAGAAAAAAAAATGGAATTTCTACAATTAGGTATATTTGTTGAGCAATATTATAACGTCATATAAAAATGGAATTTCTGCAAAATACAAAATGTGATTACTGCATCAAATAAAGTGATATAAATCATTCACATCCAAAAATTAATAAACATGTCACATTAATTATATCGACCAAAAAATTCAAGCTATAATTATTAAAGAGTTGAATACTTTTCTCATAAAATTAACTTTAAGATATGCGCGCTTGTATTTGATTTTTTTTTTTTAAAATTAATAATCAACATCAGGCAAAAATTATTATATACTAAAAAGTTTTAAAGAAATTCACTTTTCTATCATGTATATGTAACAAAGTTATATAATGGAGGCCTTTTTAATTAAGATTTTGAATATTACTATTGATCCTTTTAATATTCTCATAAAAGTATAACCTTATGAGAATGGGTCAATAGCATATCAACTTGTGTTCACCTTTGCTTTCTCCAATTCCGAATTCATAAATATGTATCCCCTTATAATATTATTGCTGTCATGTATTGCCCCATGCAGTGCCGAAAGCATTTTTGTTCTGCACCAATGTAATTGACTGAAAAGTAGATTCCCACGAGAGAGAGAGATAAGTATCAAAGATATATTCTTATATTCTCTATTGGATGAAACAGGAATAGAAGACAAATGTATAGACTCTTGGATGTACTTCTGTGTGTGTATCTTTCATTGCTGTCCAGATATAAGCCATACTCTATGATTTTGATTTATTTGTGCGTAATATAATAATATTGTCTTCAACTCTGCAAAGGGAATCTATAACTCCTGTAGTTTTCCAACTGAGGCAAGTCAATTGTGTTAGCTTTTATCTTAATTGGCAATTGGTAATTAAACTTCAACTCAATAATACATAGAAGAAGTTTAATGTGATCGTTGAAACATTTACAAGGTTGGGTAATTTGTAAGGTACTTTGACCCTTTTAAATGAAGTGATCCGAGCCTAAGAGAAGAGAAACTGTTTTTTTAGTGCTATAACAGTTTGAGATTTATTCTATGTTTTTTTTTTTTGAAGATTTTATTCTATATTTTATTCATTCAATGTTTTAAATTAATTTTTTGATGCATATGTTTTAAATTAATTTAAAGACATACATATACGATTATGCTCTTTACGTATTATAATTAAACAAGATGCAAGGGGTAAGAAATAATATGATGAAAATATAGAATTTTTTGTTTGTTTGAGACTTCTATTTGATATCTAACTAATCTCGTCACACTAGATCAACTCATTTTAGGATAAAATAGCATCTTCAGTCGTGAATCCATTGTCAACGACTATTTTTGTCTTCTATTCCAATCTCTATTACATTAAAAATCATATAATAATTCGACAAAAAAAATCATATAATAATTATTTAAATGATAAAATAAAACTGTTTTATATTATAATAATATTGTGCATTTTCTCCTAACTTAATGCAATGTTGATAATTTCGGTAAGCTGAGCTTATCGGGAATTCGACAAACACACATGCCAAAGTTAACGTCAACAAAAACTTTTAAAGACAAAAAAATCAAATTATATATTTATTCTAAATTAAATATAGTATGTTAAAATTAAAGGTAATCCCCTTGTAAGTGTAATCACTATCTCAAAAAATAAAATGGTGACAGGTGTCGGGTGAGGCACACTTTTCTTAAAACCGCACTTTCCCATTGAAATAGAAAAGAAAAATTGTAAAAAAAAATGAAGTACGATTCCAAACCTTTTTTTTTATCCGTAGAAATGGAAGATAATATCAAAAAATTTACAACACTTATACACATTGTTTAACCAATTGAGCTATGTCCTCTGATTGATTCCAAACCTAAGCCAAATGATCAATTATCATTAACGTAATCACAATATTTATATTTATAGAGTAAATAAAATATATACTAATCAATAGAGTAAATAAACAATTAGTTCAAAGTTTAAAATATTATTAATGAAATTATTTTACTGTTATGTTAAGCTTTCAATTGTAATACTGTACACAATTTTTTCAAGATGCAATGAGATAATAAATAATTAAATATAAATGTTTATTGGAACCATGGTTCGTCTAACTCCTTCCTACCTACACCATCATGCCTTAAGTTTTGCTACTAGGCTACTAGCAGTAGTGGTTAGTAGTTACGCAAGCATGCAGATTTTCTATTTTCATACAAACAATGAGACATTGCGTGTATATATGTATCCATATCCATTACAACGTGTGAAAGCATCAAGTGTCATGAGTATTGAGTAGTGCAAGTTGCCAAGCAAATCAGTGGTATGTAACTATGTATTCATACATTAGTACAATTTACTCCCTTTGGGATTGGGACCGCTGAAAGCTTTTTTTTAATTTCCATACATATCATAGTAATTAATTAATAATAATAATGATGAATTGATGATAATAACAAGAAGAAGAATCTCTTTCTCTCATGGATAAGGATGGAGGCACTTTTCAAATGACCAAATCAAATTCTCTGTTCACGTTCACCTCTTTTTTAAATCCGTTCCATCTTTCGCTTTCTCCTGGGACTGCACCCTTCACTCACAAGTCACAAAGTCTCTCTCTTAGGTTCTTCTTGTTCTTTTCTTTACCCCAGTTTTGCTTAAAAAATTGTTTTTGATGTTCTAGGAAGGTTTGTTTATGAAACCAAGTGATTCCCATTTGCTTTGTAGTTTGGTTGGTTGGTTACTTTTTACTAATCCTGCTTTGGAAATTTATTATGAGAAAAGTGGAAGAATTGATCTGCTGAGTTAGGATTTGGGCTTGTGATTTTTGAGAAACCAAGTTTGTGTGTATTTTGGAAAACCTTGAGTATGTTGATTTTTGTGTTGTGTAGGCATGAATTTGCTTCCCCCTACTTTGTGGTTTTGACTTTGTCAGAGAAAAGAATCCAGCTTTAAACTCACTGATGCATACCAGGAGGACTAAGTAACACTCCCACTGTAGGAATTGGTTTTTCATCATACATAATTCTGGAAATTATGTTTGATCATTGTGTATCACTGTACTGGCTTGATTGTTGTGAACCACTGTAAAATCAATTTTATCTTTCATTCTGTGTGGGTTTTGATTCCTTGAAACTTTTAATGTGTTGTGTAATAATTTGTTATAGGTTGCTGCTTTCTTCAATCAGTTGCTTGCTGATGCTGCTCTCTATCTATCTCTCTCTTGTTTCTCTATGCATAATGCTTGTCAATTACTGATTAACACTGCCTGCGTTGGACTTGATTGATATATAGGTTGTGACTTGTGAGGATGTCAACTCCTGCAAGGAAGAGACTCATGAAGGATTTTAAAAGATTGCAACAAGATCCTCCTGCTGGAATCAGTGGGGCTCCCCAAGACAATAATATTATGCTTTGGAATGCAGTTATCTTTGGGTTAGTAAACTTAAGAATTTACAGATCCTGATATTTCTTCTTTCCTTAAGGGTTTGTAATGTTAACTTTTGTGGTCTAGGATTGTGATCTAATTATGCTTTTCTTGTTGTTTTTCTAGACCAGATGACACCCCTTGGGATGGAGGTACAATAATATCTTCTACCTTATTTACTCAAAAAAAACTTTATATATCGTTTCAATGTTCATTTGAAAATTTCTTTGCATGTCCTAAGATACTGTTTTGTTCCCCCTCTCCCCCCTCCGCGCCACTCACTAACCAAAGATTGTGCAGTCCTTTTCTATGAACTTTAACATTTTAAACCACATCATATAACTGGGATAATCCTGCTGCACATTTAACTGAATTTTCACATATTATGATGATCAGTTGTGATTGTTTTGTTTGTAATTAGCCCCTGGAACATTAGCATCTTTCTATTACCCGTTGATATGATAGCACAACCTTGAGCCCTAGTGGATAGTCAAAGACTTGGGCTTATTTGCATTTACAAATAATCGAGAAGAAGAAAGTTGAACTTTGCATCCAGCTATCTATTATTATTATGATGTTGCTGTAAAGTACAATCAAATAATTTTTTTAACATGCAAGTGCTAGAAATCTTCAAGAATATTAGAGTGGTATTGGTATTGATTCATGCAATTTGGAACCATCTAGAAAGATGGCGTTCTTTTATTTGATTCATGCAGATATTTATAGTGCTACATGTTTTGGTATTGATTTTAGGCATCTTTAGGTGATTGATTTTACTGTTTGATAGATTCTTAATGTGAGGGTATTTTAATTACACCTGCTTACTGTGTCTTCTAATTTCAGTATGGCTTATCTGATCTAATTTGTGTGTCTTTCAGGCACATTTAAGTTAACGCTTCAGTTCAACGAGGATTATCCTAATAAACCACCTACAGTGCGCTTTGTTTCTCAAATGTTTCATCCAAACAGTAAGTAAAAAACTAGAACTTGCCTTCTTGTATCTCTTTCTGAGCCAACATGTATAGGACCCTGCAATCACATAATGGAATTGAAATAGCAACCACTTGAACAATTTGTATATTCAGCACCCAAGGCTTACAATCCAACTTCAAATAGAACTGAAAATCATTATTTAAATCTACCAAATGAATTTGGATTTTGGAAGTCACTGATAAATATTTAATCAAGAGTTTGCTTTTTTGTTTCTTTCAATGGATCAATGAATCTGTATGGAAATAAGTACTATTTGCTTTTGTCAAGATTAGTAATTTTCAGTTCTGAGCTCCTTTTCCTTGTCAATTTTAGTTTATGCAGATGGAAGCATATGCTTGGACATTTTACAAAATCAATGGAGCCCGATTTATGATGTAGCTGCAATACTTACCTCAATTCAGGTCATAGTGATTCTCTATATTTTGGCATTGCTTTAAGACTATTAATGTTGGCATTAATTTGATTGTCCCATCCCAAAATTTGTGTACCTTTCTATTGATAGCAGTGATTTATTCGAGTCATCGTTATACTTGTGTGTGTGAAGTTATGAGGGTGTAGGAGCCCTTACCTGCCTTGTCTGTTAAGACTGTGAAATAAGAAATATTGCCTTTCAATTAGTTTTGCATACTCACAGCAGTTCAAGAGTGTATCATATGTAGATTCATCTGCAACTGTCAGATTCGTCTGTCAATAATACTTCTTTCCATTTCATCTTATTATTCAAGTAGTTAAGAATCTAGGAAGTGCTACAAGGTTCAATAACAACTAGCTGTAATGTAATCTCAGATTTTTTTCTTCTTAAAAGAGAAAACTGTTGCAGTAGGCTTCTAGAAAACAAATCTTGTCCTCTATAAAAATTTCTATTCTCTCCTTTATGTAAGAGAATTATTGTAGTTTTAGTTCTATTATGATAAGAGAAGGAAAGAGCTAAGTACAATATAAGAGGATTAGATTTCCTCCAAAATCCTAGGTAAACAAGAAAAACACTTGACTAATTAGTAAGCATTTTGAAGAATATAATGTGTTGCTTGTGCTTTGCTCTGAATATTTTCTGCTTATATGAAACTGAGTTTCTTGTTGTTGCAGAGCTTGCTTTGTGATCCAAACCCAAACTCTCCAGCGAATTCAGAAGCAGCTCGGATGTTTAGCGAAAACAAACGTGAATACAACAGAAGAGTACGAGATATTGTTGAGCAGAGTTGGACTGCTGATTAATCATCTTGGGGCCTCTATTGCTGTTAAAAGGTTGTCAAAGGATCTGATTGAATAACCATATAAGTACTTAAAAGAACAATTGTGTTTTGTAACCCTTGACAATGTGTTTGTTCAAACTTATATGAATGGATGTTCCACCTTATGATCTCTATGTTGTGCAGAATCATGTTTTGTTCAACACTTCTCATTTTGTTTCATGATTATAACATAGGATAACTTCAATAACAGACTATGTTGGACCTATGATATAAACTAAAGTTATCCCCCGGAAGGTTCAAGGAGGGGGAACAAGGGATTGCTTGGTAGGAACCTAAATAAAAATTAGATAGGTACTTAAATAATAGTAATATTGAAAAGTGTTGGCCTGTTTTAAGAAATGATATATTTATAATTCCATTTTAGGCTTTGTTTGTTCACTGTTTTCAAAAACAGTTTTCTGTTTTATAAAATTTGTTAGTTTCCTCAGCACATTTGAAAGTGTTTGTCCCATAAACCATTCTGTTTTCTAAAAATTTGTCCCCAACCATAGGTGCTTGTAGAAGAGGATGAGAAAACATCTCTCAACTGTTTCTGTTTTTGGTTTTTAAAATACTTGTTTTGGAAACAATTTCAAAACTTAAAAAATTTTGGACACATACAAAGAAGGTCTTGGGAGGTACCACTGAGAAGAATAGATTGCATAGTTTTTTTATCTGGTAAAGAGATCTCATGGTAAATAACATCTCTGAAACTTGTCTTTAACCAAGCCGAATGGCATCATGTAGTCCATATTTTAAAATATGATTCGGATGAGATTACCGAGCACTATAGAATTATTTTTAAAAACAATTTTTAAAACAAAAATGTGAGAAGTGAATCAAACTAGCCCTTATTCTTTATGATTAAATAACTTATGTACAGTGAGCAAACCAATTTGTTACAGCAAGTTTACATTTTTGTAAAGAGGTGTACACCGCTGGTCCTTGGCTCTTGAACTTGCATGGAGTACTGCAAATTCCAGAGAATATCCTCTATTGAAGGGCGATTACTGGAAATCTTGCTGAGACAACTGATGGTGATCTGAACTGCAGTCTTCAATGATTCATACACACAAGTCTCCCAGAGGGAAGAATCAAACATGCCCTTTAGTATCGGTGATGCACCCCTTAGAGATGGTGATGCACCCCTTAGAGATGGTGATGCAGCTTCTGCTAAACCTCTCTCCAGCTAAACATGAAAAAGAGGACATTAGAAATAGGAAAAACAAATCCAATAATACATATCTGACTAAGAATAAAATGTCACGCTCATGCATACCTCATCCTTCAGCTCCTCTACTTCACTGGAAGATGTAATTAGTTTGCCAGTGATAACTTCAAGTAGAATAACACCAAACTGATAGATGTCTTCCTTTTCTGCATCATTAATGCTGCATATGGGGATAACATGTTATACTTTGGATGCATCAGTGGAAGAAAGATATAGATTAAATTGAGAAATACCTGCCAATTCGATTGGGGGCTCTTTGTTCATAAAGTTTGCTGTCATGACCTTTCTAAAAATTGACAAAGGCAGATTTCATTAAGGTTAGACACTTTGAGAGAGGCATTGAATGCAAATAGTACTGAGAACTAGTCAAATTTACATTATTCTTTTCTAATTCTAACCTTGGGTGGCCATGGAATGCTGTATCCACTAACTTTTGCATTGAGGCTATCATCCAACAGAATATTCTCAATCTTTATATTGTTTCCAAATATGCCAGGATGAACTCTGGTGTGTAAGAACTGGATTCCTCTTGCAATGCCTATGCTGATTACCATTCTTTGTGGCCATTTCAGCATTTCCCTTTTTCTCCTATCTGTTACAGGGAATTTCCATGTTACATTTAATTTGCTTTTGCAGTTAATTTTGTGTGAATGTTTTGTTTACCTGCAAGGTAATCCCTCAATGACACGTTTGAGACATGTTCAAATACAATGAATATTGTGCTTATCATTTGGGGACGGTCCTGATGAGTAATGACACAGTGTCCTAGAACACTCACCAAATGCCTGTGCCTCAAATAGGGTAACACCTTCAAGCTCTGAATACTGTTTTTGTGCAAACTTTTCTGCTTTAGTTTCACACGATTGACCATGACCATTGAACCATCTATGAGCCAACCTTTATATAGCTGTTTTGCAAATGCAAGAGTATAGGCCATTACCACTTGGTCTTGTAGAGATTATCATTATGAAACTAATGAACAAATAAAAAATTCTTTTACCTGTCCCTGTGATCCTTCTGCTATAAGATTTGATGGGTCAAAGTTGTTTGTAGCATCTTCAATTTCTTCTAATGAGAAAATGCAGTATGGTGGGTATCCAAGAACAGGTTGCCTCATTGGTAGAGGAGGACGTCCTATTTCCACGGGAAAAATTAACAATTCATGCATGAGTTAAATAAAGGACTAGGAATATGTAAACCACCATAAGAGGAACGAAAATTATGATCTAAATTTAACATGTGCACGATTTATCATATCATCATACAACAACAACCAACCCTTTTGTATCATACCATTGTATTAAAATAAATAAATAAGTTGCATTCCAGTCCCCTAATAGATGCTTCAAGTATATAGTCTCTAATTTTAAAGATTACTCTCTCTTCTTGAGAAATGAAATGTTAGTACATTTTAATCTATTTGAATGTAAACAAATGTCTTCGTAGTGATAAATAATTATAAACGAACCACCCAAAGCATTTTTTTCTTCATTCTGTTACATTTATCCTCAATGACAACTAATTTTAGATACTCATTATTGATTTTAGAACTTTAGGAAATGAAGTTTCAAACATCCTTTATTATTGGAAACCTTACTAAAAAATCTTTATTTATATTCTGAAGTTTCTAATTGATAATAGAGATGAAAAACTAGTTGTCAACGATATCAACAATCACATAAAGGAAAAAAAAATGTCCCTAACAAGTTCATTTCTATTAATATGGATTGAAGTGAAATACATATTAATTTCACACGGAGAGAAATGCAGTGTAATGTAAACATACCTCTAGAGATGAGAGTGTAATTTATAATATAATAATATAATAATAATAATGTCCTTACTTGCATTAATATTTGGTCTTGGATATGCTCGGACAGAAAAATTATCTGGAGCAGAGATGCCTATGTTATAATTACTGTCTGCTTTTTCTGGTTTGGACTTTCTGAAGATGCACCAAATGAGAAGAACCAGAAGCCCTGCAATTCCCACAACACCTCCAATAATACCAAGTATTAGGCCTAGTTGCATATCTGGTTCCTTCTTCTGGGTTTTAATTGATGGCTTAACAGCTAAGGCCTCCACTTTCTGGCAATAAGAAGATGGATATTGATAATTTAAGCTTCTGATTGACAAACAATTCCCAAAATAAAGTGTTGTTCGATTTGAAGACTTTGAACCAATACAAGATGGCAATGTTCCCACCAAGAGGTTGTGTGAGATGTCAACAAATGTGAGAGCAGAACTACATGACACATTCACAGAAAGGGAGCCACTTAATTGGTTTGAAGCCAAGTTTAAGTACTTGAGGAAGGGAAGAGAGAAAATAAATGATGGGATATTTCCAAATATCACATTGGAAGAGATGTCAAACAGCTGAAGTTTATAAACATGCATGAGTTGGGGAGGGATTCTACATCTCAAAGAGTTGTTTCTCAAGATAACCCTCACAAGATTCTTGCTCAATGAAGGGAATTCAGGACCCAATTTGTTGCCTCCCAAATTTAGCTCTTCAAGAGAAGCCAGTTTTCCAAGATCAGGTACACTCCCATTGAAAAGATTATCAGCCAAAACAAGACTCCTGAGATTCTTCAAAGAGGAGATTGATGGTGTGATTTCCCCATAAATGAAGTTTGAGCTAAAGTTCATCACCTCAAGAGACGAGAACCTGTCAATCTTGGAAGGCAAAGGACCCCACAAACCAAGTGACATCAATGACAACACCTTCAGATTTGAGAGCTTTGTCAAGAAAGTAAAGAAAGACTCAATGGAGAATCTTTCTGAGAGAGTCTCAGATGAATTCCAAGACAAAAATTGGGTTGTGTGAGAGGAAGGGGAGGTCTTGTTCCCAATGATGGTTAACTCAGTTACATGGCCATTGGAGCACACAATGTTGAGAGAAGGAGAGGGAGGGAGGGAGCAGAAGTTGGTCAAGTTGGTCCATCCCTGAAGAACTTGAGGATATTCAAGAAGCTTCTGAACTTGGAGAAGGATTCTGTTCTCACTTGTAGTTAGCTGTGCACTGGGAATTGGAGTGAGCAGCACAAGAATGATTGCAGGAAACAAGTAGTACAAAGAAACCAAGAAATTCTTCATTTTCTGAGGGTGAAATTAACACCTGTGTAGTAAGACAAAGAATGGTGAATGAGTCTCAGAAAGAACAGTATATAACTATTATATATTGCATGGTTGAAGCTAAAGAATTGAAATATGCCACCAAGAAGCATAACTGTAACAGCAGCAGTTATTGCTCAAAATATTAATGTTCTGCAAAATTCTTGACTTCTTCTACTACTACTATTATTACAGTCAACAACATACTCTTTAAAACATTTATTTCTAATGCATTTCTTATTATCAATTAAAATTTATTAAAACTTACAAAATCATAAGTATGACTCATTAAATATAAAGTAAAATCTAAAAAAATTTGTAATTTTTAATAAATTACATTCAATAATAAAACTTGTGATAAAAAAAAAGAAAAGTATGTTAGATATTGTGTTGCTAATATTTCTCTTATTATTATTATTATTATTTGTTTTAGTATTGCATAATGTAGTAACTTAATTACATAGAAAAGCTAATAAGCAGAAGCAGAAAAGTTCATATTCATTGCATATAGATTGCAAGAAAAAATCTTGTTTGCATGATATGAGGATAGAAAGTTTCAATAAGGTGGAGCAGGTAGAAACTTTGTAAAGAGAATCTGGGATTCTAAAAAAGAGGGAGATTTTATGATTACATGTAACTGAAGCCACCAAGTTGTTGATGGAAACCTTTTCAAAGAGTGTAAGTCAAGAATCCTGATCAGATGCTACGCAGACTACATCATCTAAATACAACCGGGTTTTGTGCGCTGCCACGTGGCCCAATAAGCCCCAATTTCAACGATGCCAAATTCAACAGTTCAACACAGTTTTGTACTTGGGTGTTGGCATGTTATTGTGGACCTGCCTATATGTTAATATTGACCCAATTTTTCTTTTTTTAAGAAAGAAATTATTCATGTGAAGCCACGCACGAGTATCACAATATCACATAGTTATGCTCCATGATGCGTGATTTTCCGGCAATGCTACATAGTAACAATTTTGCATTACATTGCAATGCAAATCACGGGAAAATTTTGTTTTACGAGTACGGAAATTGGATACACACAGGCACATTGTAATTTCAAGATTGTCGCAATTTTTTTATAAAATTATTTTTGTTTTCTTAAGTTTTTTAGGTATCTCGTATGAATACAATAAGTGCATCATCAATTTTTAAAGTAGCCGTACATCAATGGGGGAGAGTATTTTCCTCTAAACAATGTTCTAAATTTAAGTAAATTTAAAAGACTAAATAATACATCTACTAATAATAATTTCAAATTGGTTGATAATGTAAACAAATTTATACGAAAGTACATACCTATTAAACTCAATTTAAAAAAAAGATAAAACAAAATATTCAAAGTTATGAAGGAAATATAAATGTATAATTTTGGTAAAATTTAAATATAAAATTAAAGGAGAAAATTTTTAAATTATAAAAAATCTAGGTAATTAATTAAAAATTTTCAATTCAAAATTAAAAAGATATATGTCCATATTTAAAGAAAAGTTGACTAAAAGGTTACAGGTTAGTTGATTGACTTTCTTTAAGTTCAATAATAATTACACTTACACTCTTCTTAATTGCACATTTATATTTATTTTCCTTATTTTATACTATCTCCATCCTTAATTATAAAATATTATTGACTAATTTATGTATCTATTAAGAAAATTAGTTAATGACAAATGCTAACCAGTAATTATTAAGAAAATTAGTTAAAAAATTAAAAGAAGAATTTTTTTTATTAAAAGGTAAAAATTTACATTGTTCATTATTTTTTTTACACTTTTCTATGAATTTTATAATAAATATTTTTTTTTTAATTTCTTAATCAGTATCCTAAGAACATTGGTTAGCAAAATCCTTAATTAATTTAAGTATTATTAGCATTAAATTTATATGTATTTATAATATTTTTTTTAAATTTATCCTTAACAATTTTAGAGAATAAAATGACAGTAGTAATTCACTTCCTTTCTTTTCGTCCTATTCTGTTCCAATTTTATGAAATCACCATCATATTTACAAAAAGTTAAAACTTGAATTTTGAAATTCAGTGATTGGGGGTTTGTGTCGGCAAGGTGTTACTAGCAGAGGTCATTGAGAAGTTAAAAGGCTCAAATTGCCACACACATTATTAGCATGGCACATTCTTTAATGTTCTCTGAATTAGTTACACCTAATCCTCTTCTTGTCCACGTTCTCAGCATTAGAAACTAAAGCCTGAAATTTTGACACATATGGTTGCAGCATATCAGTACGACAAGTTGCCATAAAGATTGAAGTTCAGTATGGCAATTCTAGTCTGGTCTTTTATGTCATTATATAAGGACATGAAATTTTGTCCACTTTCTATGACTTCCATCTCAATTTTTTTTTCCTAGAATGAACTCACATCTAATTAATACTATTAATTTTGATGTTTAAGATTAATGTACACAGCTTAAGAAGCATTTAATACTACTAACAAATAATACAATTAGTCTAGAATACCCTCATTTAATATCTATAATGGAAGGATGTGTGAAAATCAAGGTCATGTTAAATAGGAGTATATGTGGAAGAAAATAATTAATGAGTCTTGAAATGTGTAAAATATCAAGAGTATAGGAACAAAAATAAGAAACTAAAACATCAAGAGTTTAGAAACGGAGGAAGTAATTACTACTGGTTAAGGAATAAAAAATTAAAAGATTTTTATTGAAAAATGTAACAGTGTATTCCACTATGATTTTTAATGCAATTTCAGTTTAAAATCTTTCTACTCGTTGATTTCTAACACACTAGTTAGCAAAATCCTTAAAAACAGTTTTTTTTTTTTTTGTATAAGGAGAGAAAAACCAAAAAAAAAAAAAAAAACTAATTACAAACGAGGAAAGGCAATGCTTGCTGCATCAGCAACTAACAGCAAGGATACTTCCATGGGGGGATCCTCAAACGTACCCAAGTTCACATCCTCTGAAGCTTCCTTTTTTGTCAAGGCATCAGCACACTGGTTCCTTAAAAAAAAAAAAAGGTTAACAACATACTCTTTTAACTTTATTATTTATTAATAATAATCAGAAAATTATACAGGTTTCACTTATAATTTTATATAGTGTTTAATAATTTTTTTAACTGATAATAAAATATGTGTTGAAAAGAGTATCAAACAAAGTGTGTTAAGTACTTTCTCTAGTGATCAAATAGGGTTATTTAGTAAAAAAATAGTTGAAGTTGCCTCAAATTTCAATAATTCAATTCAATTCAATAGTACCAACTAATTAGTAATTACTATCACAATCACAATCGATCTCAATGTAATATATTTATTTAACGTCAAATAAATAAATTAAAAAACTACTGTTATAAAATTTGTATAAAAATTTCTCACTATGGCAAGGGTTTACTACTGTACTGATAGTAGTTTGGCATCGAGGTAGTGCAATTTTTCATGAAAATATTGGAAAGGTTTAAATACCTTTTTAGTCTTTATAATTTAACATTTTTTTGTTTTTCGTTCTTGCAATTTTTTTTTTGTTTAGTCTTTACAAATTATGTTTGTTTTGTTTTTCGTCCTTAAAGTGGTTTAGATAGTGCTTTTTTCACTGTTCAAAGCGCTATCTAAACCACTTTAAGGACAAAAAACAAAACACATAATTTGCAAGGACTAAAAAAAAATAAAAATTGCAATGACGAAAAGAAAAAAAAACACTAAATTGCAAGGACTAAAAATGTATTTAAACCTATTGGAAATGATATATTGTTAGGGTGGCCTAGACAACATTGTTAGAATCATCACGTCTAAGAAATTGTTCACTTTGATATTAGTTTGAGCTTTCATGGTTTTATTCTTAAGAGACAATTCAGTGGGTTGAGAGAAAAATATATTTATAAATTATCTTTAGACTCAACTTTAAACAATGTGAGACTTTTAACATATGAAAACAAGTATTAAATTATTTGTATTTGGTTTTAAATTTTAGAAATTTAAAATATTTTTAATCTTTATTGTCAATGACATTTTTGTTAAGTGATGATGTGACGAATAAAACATCACATTATCATTACCATGTATATTAAAAATTAGATATGATCTTACTTTATTGTTATCTTATTCTCAAATAACTTTTACTATATTCTTCTTTTTCCTTTCCCTTCTTCTTCTCCTACCTCACTATAAATACTACTACTATTTTTTCTCACCATAGTAAGCCACCAGGACTTGAACCATTACAAGACATCTCACCCCATCCATCGCCATTGCCATCTTGTTTCATCCCCATCTTCTATTTAGGACCTCCATGGACACTAGTAAAACACCTACAACCACACCTTAAAATAGCACCTTAGATATATACATACAATACAATTATTACTCTTAACTAGACCTAGGTATATAGGCCGCGACCCACATACTTTGCAATATGCGGCCCATTTAATCGTGGATCTTTTTCAACCCAATCTCCCTAGCTTGCCAGTTTATTAGGTTGTTCCGCGAGCTATGTGGGTTGGCTTTTAATTATTATTAGAATATATTTTCCGTTAATGTTTGAATAGGTTATTTTGTTTAGTTATTTACTTAAATGTAGATTAATGTCCTCTAATATTTGGTTAATTTTTTATTAATAGTTTGGTATTTAATTGAGACTTTTTTAAGGTATTTGGTTTGTATTTTATTAGTATATTTACCATATTATGAAATTTAGTCAATTATTAACAAATAACAAACTATAGAAGGGAAATACAAAATTCTCAAATATTTAGATTTTCTTTAAAAAATTGGTTAAAATTTTTAAACTTTTAGTTAATTTTAGTCTTTTCTTTCTTTAACTTTTTTTTATCTTTAATTTACAAGCGGACACATTTATCCTATGTTTGGTAGAGATGAAAATGAAATGAAAAAAAATAGAGGAAAAAAAATACGGATTACGATATTTTTTTCTTTGTTTGGTTTGAGAGAAAATGGAAGGAAAATGAGAGAAATAATTGACTTAAAGAAACAAAAATTAAAATTTTTCTTTCCTTTTACTTTCTCTCTTATTTGAATTTTAAAATTTTCTTTCCTTTCTTCTTTTCTTTCCTCTCTTCCAAATGCAGAGTTAACTACGAATTATGCAAAACAGGCATAAAAACAAAATGAAACACCAGCCCAACCTATTAAAATTGTGGGCCAATAACTTTTAATAGGCCGGTCCAACCCGTATTACCCACCTCTCCTATTAACCCACCCTCAAAATCTGATGTCCACAACAGCCGCCAAAGATCTAAATCTCATTTTAGAGAGAGAGAGAGAAAGAAAACTCGTACTATCATTCAAAACACGAAAGTTATTAAATTCTACAAGCACATTAATGAAAATAGTTTACGAATTGTCAACCAATCTAATCATCCTGTTTAAATAATTTCTTTTTTCTTTTTATCATATTATAACTAAGATAAAACAAGAGAAATGGTTGTTATAGCGATAAACTATTCGCTTTGTGAACAATCCGTGAAAATTGCTTGTTGTTATATAACAAACACTACTCAGAAAATTATTTTAATAATAGTGTTCGATATTTTAATGATAATGTTAATATATCATCTAAAAAATGTTTTGTTAGTATGTACCTTAAATACACTTTAAAAATAGAACACAAACTAAAGAAAGTTCTTAAAACATTTTTTTTCCATTGCGGTTTCACATGGGATCCATAATATAATACGTAACACAATAAGACACATCATGTGTCACAGTCATAGGCACAATTATTATTATATTTTTTTACTTAGAAGATAAATATTGGGAAGAAGCATAAAATAAGGCATTATCATTTTTTTTTTATGTATAAAATAAGGCATTATCATTATCGAATATCAATCGGTAATTTGTTAATTTTCGTTTTTTTAGAAAAATACGATGATCTAATCTATTTTGTTCAAAATTGAAACCTCGTAAGAGGAATCTATGACGTTGTTGCTTTTAAGCTTCAGCATTACTTTCTCTTTCTTCTATGTCCATTCAGTTTCTCACTGTTCCCTCACTCACTTCAACCAAAAACGGCAACTTTGATCCAAACCTCACCTTCCCTTTATTGAAGAACCTTTCAAATCTCTTCTTCTTCCTTAACACCCTTTACTCTTCCCAAATCTCAATCTTCATAACATTCACCCATTTCCTTCACTTGTTTCATTTCTTCACATTGGAGGCTTAGGGTTCTGCTCCTGCCTTTTCTTTTTGTGGGTTTGACCTTATTTTTCTGTGTTGTTGATCTGAATCTGTTGTATTGCATTCCACCTTAGCTTCATTGGGTTGGGGTTTTTTTTTTTTTTTTTTTTTTTAAGATAAACATTTATTGCTTTTTATTATTATTGGGTTGGGTTTTGCTGATTTGAATGCTGTTTTTAAGGAAAGAAATTGACTCTTGTTTGGTGCTGTGTAGAATTAATTGCAGTTTTTGTTTGTTTTGACTTCTAGTTCTAGTTCTTGTCCTTTTTTTGAAAATAGGCTGCACGGTTTGGTTTTGGATTTTTCATTTACATTATGGTATTTTTTCTGTACATAACTGCTTACTCATGTTTGCATTAATAATTATTAATTATACTTGAAAAATGCATTTATGTTAGGGTATTAATGTCTTTTTCAAATTTAAAATTTATGGCTAGTGAATTTAATTTAGTTTGACATTTAATTAAGATGGAATTGAGGGTCAGTTTTATATGCTTCTTGCAGATTTTGATGCTTGAGTTCTGTGGTTTCTAAAGCATTGACATGGGGAAAGGAAGAAGTCCTGGGAAATGGTTCAAGAACTTACTTTTGGGGAAGAAATCGTCTTCAAAGTCCACTTCATCAAAGAAGAATGACATTTTTGTAAGTATTTTGGTGGTTGACATTTGTTTGTGTTTATGGAAGGGAGAAAGTCTCATTGTTGTTGCCTATAATCTGTGACTGTGAGTGCTTAGTCTTTCGAAATATGCATGTTCTAATTTTTATTTCATTTTGTGTGTAAAGAAACCTTCAAGTGACAGGGATGCACTGGTGTCTTCTGAGGTACCCGTCTTTGATCCAACTGTGGATTCGTTGCTGATATCCGCACCACTATCCGGAGCTAATGATTCTAAAGGAGTGATTTCCGAAAAGGAG
This sequence comes from Pueraria montana var. lobata, assembly GCA_026413185.1. Lineage (NCBI taxonomy): Eukaryota > Viridiplantae > Streptophyta > Magnoliopsida > Fabales > Fabaceae > Pueraria > Pueraria montana. The sequence continues at coordinate 44,365,727 of CM048651.1, read as the reverse complement.
GTAGTTAGCAGGTCATCACATGATAGGGATGTTCTTTCAACTGGAGTTGAAGAAGCTAAGGTGCAAGATGTTGCTAATTTTGGATCTCAAGAGGATCTTGAAAAACTCCAGCTTACAGAAGCCGCTATAAAAGTTCAGGCTGCTTGTAGAAGCTATATGGTAATCACTCCCTTGTAATTATACAGTTCTGTTATACTAAATGATATGTATAAGCTATAATTGTCTGAAAGACATCATGGACATTCCATATATAAATGCATTAGAAATATTTACAGATACAAATGCAACCACAATTATTTCACTTTTGATATTTCAAATTTTCAGTTGTAGAGAAAAGGAAAATATAGGTATTTCATCTGTAGTTAATAGTTATTGCCTTGTCTGTCCTGCATTTTATTAATGCAATTTTATTTGAAATTCTCTCTGTACCAATTGATTCTTAATCTGTATGCTATCGCATGAAAGTTTCCTAAGCATTAGTTTTTCATTGGGACGTTTCTTTATATATGTTACTGAATGCATAAAGTGATTCCTGCATAACTTCATTGAAGGCCCGTCAAACATTTCAAAAACTCAAAGGTGTCATACAACTGCAAGCTTTTATTCGTGGCCACTTGGTTAGAAGACAAGCTGTTTCTGCATTATATTGTGTGAAGGGAATAGTTAAATTTCAAGCATTGGCTCGTGGTTACAATGTTAGACGATCTGATATTGGGCTTGCAGTCCAGAAAATTCGTAAGGTAAAAGTTCTTTAATTAATTCATCAATTCAGTGATCTGTGCATTATTTTCCCTGCCTTTCTGGTGGAAATGTTTCTCATTAAATTAGTATCGAGAGGTGTTTTCTACCATACAGTTGTCACGTTCTAGTGATTTGTTGATCTTATTCAATGGGGTGAATGAAAAGGTGAATGTCTTCAATTGCATTCTCCTTGCCCTTCTATTGCTTCACTAACTCCTTTTTCAACATGTTTTTATCAGGATACTCATTACTCAAATTCTGTTCGGGTAGTTTCATCCTCACAGGCAGAGAAGCTGTCTGAAAATGTCTTTGTTTGCAAGGTAAGAACTGATATATCACGCCTACATAGAGGATAAATAGATTCTTATAGGTACTTCTAGTATCTGAAATATGACTTATTCCAGTTAATTGAAACTACAGGACATTATCAGATAAACTGTCCATGAAGATTTCTTCCCCTGATTATGTGTGAGCTTGGTGCTTTTTTCTTTCTCCTAATCTGGAGCTATTTTTTAGGTTACCATTAGTAGTACTTATTGCCTTTAGAAAGGATAAATTTGTCTTAACTTTTGGGCTCATAAGTCTTTAGTTCTATGTGCTATGAGATTAAAGTTTTCAACTTGTTTTGGTTATATTTCTTGGTTTGTGATCTTGTTTTACTCCACATTATATTCACTGTATGCTTCAACTGAAGTTTCTTCATCCTGAATAACCGATTTTTTTCTCAATCTGCCTGTCTCTGCCATTCATTGTGGAGAATGATGTTAATTGTTCAATGATAGTTCCAGTAATTATTAATGTTGAATGACAATGATAACAAGTTATTTTTGGTCACTGAACCAGTGAACCTCATGAGCATTGTTTGTAAGTTGATTTAGAATTTTTTTGGGTAAATTACCATTTTTACTTTACACACTCTTCTATTGATATGATTTTTGAATATGAATGGTATGACAAAGGTTGTGAATATGGTGTACTTTTTATTTTTATTGTTCCCTTTTAATTCTTAATGTTTTGAAACTAAGTTATCTCATTATATTATTTTGGTTTTGATTAAAGCTCATTATGTATGTTATCCATTTTAGCTTCTGGCTTCATCCCCATATGCAGTTCCTCTATCACTCAACAGTGATCCTGGAGAACCTAACATGGCTCGGAAGTGGCTTGACTATTGGACACGGTCACACTTTTGGGCACCTCTTCCTGAATTTAAAAAGAAACATGACTCAGTGTCTGATGAGAAAAATGGCAGTTCTCAGACAGTTCAAAAGGGACAAGTTAAAAAAAGTACTCAGAAATCTCCTGCTGTGAAAGCTGACAATGGCTCAAATTTAGGTTCCAACAAGTCTAAACAGCGTCCGAAAAAGGATTCAAGCCACCCATTGCCTTTAGCTCAGGAACACCCACAGAAAGAAACCGAGAAAAGTAGTTCTGAAAAAAGTCATGCGCATAATGTTTCAAATGGATCTGAGGTTGTTAATGAAAAAAGAAAACCCAGCAATAAAAAGATTTTGGATCATGCTGTCACTGATGTTTCAGAACAGGGCCCAAACGCTTCTTCAGAGAAAAAGAAAGATTCGACCGTGCCAAAGTCAAAAGAGTCTGATCCTGAGAAAGGTCATAGACAGCAAGCAAAAGACAAGAGTGATAATGAGGCACATACTGATCCTATTGCTGCCTTAAAGACTAGTGTGAAGAAGGGTGAAAATGAAAAAATTCAAGGAGTCAGTGAGGATTTGAATGGTGGTGACAATTGTATCAGTAACAATAGCCAAAGAAGAGCTTCACTACCTGCTCACTTTAATAATGATCAAGAGAATGAGTTATATAACACTCCTGTTACTCCAAGACTGCCCAGTTATATGGCTCCTACTGAATCTGCAAAAGCTAGGCTAAGAGGACAAGGCTCTCCAAGATTTGCTACTGATTTGGTGGAAAAAAACAGTACAACCAGGCGGCATTCACTTTCATCCTCACTTAATGGCAGGTCAGGTTCATTTTCCCCGAGAGCTGAAAGGCTGATAGGTGTGAGCGGCAAAGGAGGGATAAGGTCTGATAGATCCCTGTCATCTTCAAGGGATGGGACTGGTAAGCATTTAAGATTTTGCCTCTTTTTTTTTGTAATTTTTAATTAATTGATTGGTTGAAGCTCTGGTTTAACCCAAAAAAAAATAAAAAATTATGATAGACATGCTTTTGGAATACATTACTACAATACAGTGACATGAATAGACACAAGTATCCATCTACATAAATACATGCTTAAATTATTTGCTTGCATGTTTTGTGGTGAGGATAAGTTTTGCTGTTCTTATGAATGTCTGATTACTACAAGACTTTGCTAGACTACTAAAGCTCGCTTGCTTGTTTGAAAACTATGCTTTTTCTTTCTTTCTTTTATATTAACAAAAGGTTTTTCCAATCCAAGTTGCATTTTCCCTTCACCCTTGCAAAGCAGGAATTTCACTACTCGTAATACTCTCATAGGAATGAAACACAAAAGCAATTTAATAGATGGAAGACACATTAGGAGTCAATCTTGAGAAATTACTCTGGATGTCTCCAACATCTCTGGCTTCCTTTTCCCCTTGGTTACTTCTCTAGCCACCATGCATATAACTTTTCACCCTCCTAAAACATGAACTAGCCTCGGGTGTCTTCATGTATGTTGTAGGAATTTTTCTTAACTTTCCATAGACATTAAAATCAGCTCAATCTGAGGTTTGTAGCAAAAGTTACAATTAAAACAATGTATGAGGTTGAGAGGTCTCTATTAGAATTTTGGTAATTTGGCTTACATTTTCATAAAAACCCATTAATTTCTAGAAAACACAATAAAAACACATTTAATTTAATGGGCATAGAGAATTCACTTAAAATAAGTTAATAGTGACATGATCTTCATTAAAGAATTCACTTATGTTACTTTGTTACTTAAATCACGTAATAGATATGTGGAATTTTCAACACATTAAATAGTATTTCCCTTAATCACTGTTCTATGGATATTATCAATTTCAGAGAAGTTGATCCAACCTCAGTGGAGAAGGTGATTCTACCTTATTTTTCAAGGCAAGGATACTTGAAGGAGGTAAAAACTTGAATAGTAAAAAACATGCAGACTTACATTACAACATTTCTTTAATTTTCATTTCATTACTATTTATGGTCATGGATACAGAAAGGGATACCATATTGTGATCAGCGTATGATATCAAATTTCTTTTAATAGGAGTACTTTGGTGGGTATATATTCAGGATCTAAGCTTATGTGCTTGTTTTTCTAGCGTATGTGATGTATTGCTAAAAAAAATTTAGTTCAAACATTGTCATATTTTGAGAACTTTTTCATATAAGTTCAGAAATACCAGAGGCATTATGATCATTCGGAAGAATTTGCTTTGACATTGCGTTAAGCTTAAAAATAATTACGTGATGCAACTTTTTCTAGATTTTTTTTTCCATTCCAGAAGTTATTTTTAATTAATGAGGAAAGTAACAACCGTTTCTTTTTTTAGCTTTTACTATTTCTTTTTTTGAAAAACTTGCATGATTATTTTAATTTTTAAAAACATTTTAATTAAAAAACACCTTTATAATAAAATGATTAAATAAACGGGTTTTAGATTTAGCCACATCAACACACTTATAATGATCTAGGCAAGTGGCATCCGCTAAAAACTAAAATAGGGAAAAGTGATGAGTAACAATTTCATGCTGGGTTGGGGTCATCTGCGGTGACAGTTTCATTGCATGAAATCTCAACCATTAAAATTATTTAATTTATTTTTTAAAAAATGTTACAAAGTTGTGTTTAAAATTTATGAATGGAGGAGACGATTTTTCTCTTACGTTAATTTTCAATGGAGATAATCCATTCTCATTTGATGTGAGTTATTTTTCTCTTAAAAGTTCACTTCAAAATAATATGAAGATGAAAACAAAGGGGAAAGAAATGAAAGAGTAAAAAGTTTGATTTTAAGAATATGTTATTTTGTTATATTTTCTTCGAATCTATTTAATTTCTTAATGTTTTTTTTTCTTCAATCAAGTCTCCTAAATTTTTAAGTAAACAACGCAAGTCCTTTTATTAGTCTGTTATTCAATTACTAATGAAAATAACTAACGTGACACGCAATTGTCAGATGTGGAATTTTTTTTTTATCATGTGGAAAAATATATTATATTATGTGTGCAAACAAACAAAGCCTATTAAGTTGGACCCCTCAGTCGGAACATATAGGATAGGATATAATTAAAATGAATTAATAATTTAACAAAAAATTTAAAAATAGATAATGCATTTTAATCTATTTTAATCTTACATATCACATTAGATAATTTTAAATGACCTATTACAAGCATGTGATGTCATATTGAAAAAGGATAAAACTTAGCTTTGTATTGTTTTCCAATTAAATTAGAGTTTTACTTCAATAGATTCAAAATCTATTAGTACTTACATGAAGTGTACCATAAAAATAGAATTTGTGAAATAAGAAGAGTTTCGGATAAATTTTAGAATTAAATAGTTGTACGTGTAACAAATGGAGAAGTTAGTGTGATAACAATTTATGTGATTAAATTTTTGTTACAATAATTCTTAATGTGTTTTTTTTTTTTTTTAATTTTTTTTGAAGATATGAAATTATAACTTTTTTTTTCTAATGCTATTCTAATAATATGTTAATTTTTATATTAATATTTAATAATTTCAAATTTTATTATAATGGATAACTTTGACTATAATGAATTTATTAAATATGAAGAGTGAGATTTCTGTAAAATTAAATAAAATAGTTTATATTATGAGTCAAAACTTGTAATCAATAATGTTTTCTTAATTCAACAAAAAAAAAAGTAGCTTACTATTCATCATCAGTCCTATCAAATGTATCATAAAAATTAAGTTTAAATACATTTTTAGTCCTTGCAATTTAGCATTTTTTTTTAGTTTTACTCCTTACAAATTATGTTTGTTTTGTTTTTCGTCCTTAAAACGGTTTAGATAACATTTTTTCACTGTTCAAAGCGTTATCTAAATCATTTTAAGGACAAAAAATAAAACAAACATAATTTGCAAGGACTAAAACAAATAAAAATTTGCAAAGACGAAAAACAAAAAAACGCTAAATTGCAAGGACTAAAAAAGTATTTAAGCCTAAAAATTAAATTCAAATATAGCATATTTTACAAAACATGAGGAGTTTTGTATATATTTTAAAAATAAATAAAATTTTGTATAACAAATGCAAAATAAAAAATGTTAGAATAATTTATTCTAAATAATAATTAAAAAAAGGACGCTACCATAGCTTACTATAATTGAGAAGATGAAGTTGTCTCCTATAATGATTCTACTCAGCTCGACAATTGCTTATAGCAAAAGATACATCTGTCTATACCTAAAAAACAAGAAACAAGAAGAGGAAAGAAGCACAAACTTGCAAAAATAAAAATAAAAAAAATAGAAGGGTACTTCTTTTTACACCCCTCTTTTTTCTCTTCCCATCCACTATGTTTTTGTAATTTTCTTAAAGTAAAAATACTTTTCCTAAAACTAATTTGCAGAACGTATGTATTTTGGCAGTGGGCAACATGGATTCACAATACTAATAGTAAAGGTGTTCGCGATGCAATTTGATTCGATTTTTAGAAAAAAAAATCATCCGAACCTTACATAAAATGATTTAGAAGATGATTTTATGATGTATGATCAGCCTCCTGCAGTCATGCAACAGTTACTTTTAGCTGATTCTATCGGAGTTTCCACTCCTCGCCTTATTTTATAGTAATTTTTTTCCTTTGGGCCTTTGGCCCCGTTGAATGCCAAAAAAAAAAAGTGATTCGGTTTGGTTTGATTTGGTTTAAATATAACATCAAATCTGAATCAAACCAAATTAATCTTTTGCGGTTTGATTTAGTTCAGTTTGACAGTTTTTTAAAAAAAAATCTATTATCATAATGTAAAATCTATTAACTAGACTTACATAATTATTATGCTATATTACTTTAAAAAATATTTTTTTATTAAATTTTGTTTAACATATTTTAGTTGAAAATTAATTTTTTTTACTTCTATTTAGTATTATTATAAAATAATATTACCAACTCTTTTTGTAACATAATAGTAAATTGTACATCATTTGATATTTAACACTATTTTTTAATAATATTGGTACATAATTTTTTAACATATGAAAGTAAAATATAAACCTTGATTGCAAAGCAAAGGAAATGCCATAAATTATTTAATACTTATTATTAATTATTGCAACAAAAATCACATATTACAAATTTATTATAGAAAGAAGTACACTATAAATCACGTACTATATTCATTAAAAATTTAAAATAATACTAGCTACATAATACTAAACATCCATTAAATAAAATCAATATAATTATAATATGTGGTTTGGTTCAATTTTTATAATAAGAACAAAAAATCGAACCAAACCGCAAAAAAAGTATGCAATTTTTGAAGTTTTTGGTTTTTGCAGTTTTCGGTTTAATCGTTTTCAATTTTTTGATCGGTTTGGCGGTTTACAAATGATTTGTTTTGGGTTTGAACACCCCTAACTAATAGTTTGTGTGTTACTTCCTTCATTTTTTGACAGTTCAAGGTACCCTAACATACTGTTTGGTTGAGGGGAGGGAAAGGGAGAAATTTTTATAAACCTGTATTGTTTGGTCCAATTTTTAGGAGAGAGAATGAGAGGAGGAGAATGGAGAGGAGCAAATTTATTTATTTTAATAGTATTTTTTTATTTGTGATTCACACCAAGGGGGTGATATCAAGGAGATAGGAAGAGATAAGTGATTGATGTAATGCATGTGATAAGAAAAGAGAAATAGATAAAAAAAAGAAGAAGTGTAAAAGTGTGAAGAATGCATAGAAGGTGTGTGTAATGGGTGTGATTACTATTTGAATGGTGAGGAAATCACTATTCTTTACTTTTGAGTATAAAAGTGGATTAATATATCTTAGTTCCTTATTAAAATGTGTATCGAAAGGTCAATTAATTGCTTATCATAAGCTTTTTCCAATGCTTTCATTTTCCAAAAATCATTCAGCATTTCCACATACACCAGCAAACCTGCACTCAAACAGCACAGCGAGCTTGTAGACACACACACACACACACAAATAATGTAACCGGGGATCCTTGTCAAAGCTTTGATTTAATGTACAAGACAAGAGAAAATAAAATAAAAAAAAATAAAGAGCAATGATGGTGCAAAATGAAATATAATACATGCACTTGAGAAACTACATTGCAAACTTGAAAAAACCGATCATAATAACTAATGAGCACCCTTTCTGTTAAAAAGCATCAAATGGCTCCTAGAGTTCCCCCAAACACTTCAATAGGGCTAACTATAAGGCCTCACTGTTAGTGAAACCTAAGGAATTGCTGATGAAGTGGTCAGGGGAATTCAAGGGGACAACTGACCTTCCTTTCTTGAATGCTAGCATTCTTTGCAAGCTGGCAATAAACTGTTACTAAAAACATTCTTATTTATGTGTAGTCACAATGGCCTTTCGGTTGGGGAACAGTCACTGATTGAGAAAAACTATACTATAATTCATAAATTAACAAAAATAATAAAAAAGAAATGTTGTCAACATGAACCTAGTCGGATTTTGTTGTCAAGGGAGAAGTATATTTAGTGATTGCAATTTCCTTGTCATTCCTTTTTGACATATTATTCACTGAGATCTGAATACATTGCTTTAGCTTACCAGTTGTGGAAGATGCCCAAGGAAAAGTGAGGTCCATGTTTATGTTGCATTTGCCCTGGCTCATGAGTAGGGAGAAATATTCTAGAGGGCCCTGGAATTCTGAAGCTTTTTTCTGTGTGTATATATACCAAATTCTTTCTAAAAAGGGGTTTATTCTTTTGTCTGAAAAGAAGCTGAAAATCATGGGGAGGGAAAAGTGGGTATAATTTTGATAGAGTTTAACGGTAATGCACTGACAGTATAAAACAGTTTTATACTGTCATTCAATCATAAATTACCATTAGTATGACTTTTAAGACAATTTTTTAAACGTCAACAAACTTACTATACATGATGGATTGTGATTGAATGACAGTGTAAAACTATTTTATATTGTCAGTGCATAGTCCTTTTTCTCATTTTGATATATGTTATTATAAAACTTTTATTAATTAATTAAAAATCGTCTTAAATATATAGAACTTCTTAAAGTAATTAAATAAAAATTAATACTTTTCATTTAAATAAAAACCTATGATTAACTAATAATGTAAAAAGTTATTAGTTACTCATAAAAAAAACTAATAATGTAAAAAGTCTTTAGACGCGCATGCGTGTATATATTTCTATTAAATTCGGAAAAGTAAATTAAAAATCTGTTTGACTTTGGCACTGGCCTTATCTTCTCCATTATCCACATAGCCGACCTTTTAGTCCATGTTCACTTTGTAATTATATTATATTTCTCATAAAATACAACCAGAGCAGAAAATAACTAATTGAAGTCGTCATCACGTAGTATATTTAATTAACACGTGAACCTTTCGTCATAGTTCCAATGTGCTTACAAACCAAGCAAAAACAGAAATGCAAGCATATATATTTGGTGTATTTTGCTGGTGAATGGTGATCGAGGTTTGGAACAGTCATGCATTTTGCTGCTGACTCTATTAGCTAGATTATTAATTCTTGGTTCATTTTCTACTTTGATAGTTTGTTTTAGCTTTTGCTGATTAAGGTTATACGGTTGACTGTGATATGAAGCTGAAATCAAGGGTTGGTTGTATAACCTTTGATAAAGCTACTTATTTGTTTATAGTTATATATTTGGAAAGGAAAGAAAATCGTTCTTTCTTTTCTTTTTCCTTCTGATGACCGTTTTATGTTGCCATACCTATATTTAAGAAATCTCAGTAGTCTTTATTTTGACCAAGTTAACAATCTCTTTCAATGACCAAGAACGGAAACTCACACAGGTTGCATGTGTTTCAAGTTGGTTGCTTTGCTAGCCAAATGACATACTAGAGCTTTTACACTCCTATCTCAGGGACGGATCCAGAAATGCATCAAAGTGGGATTAAATTTTTTTTTACACAATTATTTAAGTATCTAACTAATTTCTAATAAATAATTATGTAATAAAAAATAAATTTCAAAAAAATATTTATTATTAATTTTATGTATAAAACTAGAGATAAGATTTACTACTAAAAAAATTAAACAAACATTAACTCAACACTCTATTTTTTTATTCATTTTCTTCTATCAATATTTAGATATAAAACTTTTCCCCATGACATTTTAAGATGACATTTGAGAAACATAATCGTGTTCATGTAATTAACATGTGTATTATAAATTTGAACTCCTGTTTTAAAAATTATTTATTTTGTTTTATTTTAGTTTTTAATAAGCAAAAGGATTCACTAATTTATTTTTATGGTTCATTCTACCTATTGAGAGTAGTAATAAAGCAATAACTATAAATAAAAAAAGTAAGAGACAATAAATATAAAGTAAGACCACACACATTATCTTAATTAAATAGTAAAAAATGTGTCGTAACTATTTAAATTTAACACTTTTTCTCTCAAATGAAAAAAGTATGTTTTAAATAATTTTTCATTTTAATTTTTGTATTTATTATATTTTTCAATAATATATGCAAAATTTGTAAATTAAAATTTTTAATCCCATTATCTTATTTATTTTATATAAAATAAAGAGACTTAATTTATTTTATATGTAATATATCTTATAAATTATTACCTTTTATCCTTATTATAAAGTTCAAATTAAAAGTGTGTTTTCTGTTAGTTCTATTATTCTATTCTCATTGGTTTTAGGGGAGCTTTGTAACATTAATTCAGTCTTTTGAGGAGGGGATTGTTACTTATCAAGTTATCAGGTTATTCTAGTAAAACTTTGCTCCTGCAGAATTTAGTACAGCTTGTACCAGTTTTGCAATCTATTTTTTGCTTATAAAAAAAGAAAAAAAAAGAAGAAGAAAAGAACCTTAAACTTAGACTTATACACATATGTCAGTACCAATAAGTTGTTGGTTCGAGTGGTGTTGGATTTGATCCCCTTAAGTTTTGTGGATGGAAAAAAGGTGATTGGAAGAGGAGAACCCCACTAAAGGTGGCCAGTCAGGTCCTCGACGAAAATTAATCATCAGCAAAGCCAGTGGGTACTCCGTACCAATAATATGATTACCAAAAAAAAAAAGAGACAATGTCAGTTGGCACCCGGAGTTCCCCCAAACACTTCAGTGGTGCATGCATGCTTTGAGAATTTTGATAATTCTGTGAAGATGCAAGCAAACACAATGAAGTGATCAGAGGAACTCTAGGGGATAGCTGACTATCCATTCCACATTTGCATGCTTTTTGTGTTTCAATGACAACGTGGCCCTAGAGATCACTGAGTCCTACCATTTATAGAAAAAATAAAAAACTCGAATTTTCCTTCACATGATGGTGTGGTACCACATGAAGTTGGACCACTAGAGCTTAAAGTATCGATGTTGATGTAGCTGTAGCATGAACCTGGTCAGTGTCTAGGGTCAGATGAAGAATGGAGAATACTTTAATGTGACGTGGCGAGCCGAAAGCTCTCTAAATATTCTACATGTCCATGCAGGTGTAATAAAGTTTATGAAGGTGGTTTGTTTATAATGCTGATTGCACTAGTTCTGAAATTTGGTTTACGTGGGAATATCATGATGTAAACCATGAAATCTTGTTTGAGTGGTGTTCCTTGTTTACATATATTATAGAATACAATAATTGTCATATTTTCCCAAAAAAGAACCTTAAATATATATCACAAAAGTCAGAAATTATAATACATCAAGAGTACTGTCTACCATGTTTCGTCTACTTTTATTATGATTTGCATTTATTATATACTTTAATATTTAGAGCAATGACTGTCAAAAAAATATTTAGAGCAATGAATATCTTATTTTTATATAAATTAATTAGTAGCAACTTCTTGTTATAAGATTTGAATTCAGGGTTAAATATATAGTCAACAAAAGGGAATATAAGACTGGATTGTTCTGTCACTGATCAACTTGGGGAAATTTCTTTTAGCTGTAAAATCTAAATGGTGCTTGCCAAAATCTAGATGGTCCTTGCATGGCATCAATTCCTGAAAGCTAGGAACAAAAGCCCTATACAGATGGTATAAAGCGAAAACGGGGTCCAAAAAGAAAATCAGGATAAGAAAGAAAGCAAAGGAAAGAGAAAAAAGAATGTTAATTCCGAAACCGCACAATGCAAGTTGGTACGAAAATGCTATTTGAAACTCACAGTCAAATTGAATACTGTACGTAGCTGTTCTTTCGTCTAGGTTCATGCATGGATAGTGGCTCCGTGGTATGCGCTCCAAATTTAGTGTTTTTGAGGTCAGGAAAACTGATTTTAACTGAATTTGACTTTAAATTAATTTTGATTGTCTGAGTGATGTACTAATTGATTCCACTACGGAGTAAATTGTGTGAGTGATGTACTACGGAGTAAATGTTTACCACTCAATTATCATCATTTCACAAATTTTACTACTTAAGTTTATTTTTCATGTATTAATTTTACCGTCATGTTTTCCAATTTTTGCATCATTTACTGATGTTAACATGTTCCTAAAAGAAGTTAAAAAAAAATTGATGTAACTTTTTTTTTTTACCAATTTTTGCACAATGATGTTGTTTTGTTACCAAAGTGATGGTAAAATGCACACAAAAAAAGTCTTAGATGATAACATGCGCAAAAATTGAAAACATGATAGTAAAATGCCTAAAAAAACTTGGAGTGGTAAAATTCATGAAATGATAATAGTTGGGTGGTAAAATGTGTAATTAAGCTTTTAATTTATGATATATGCATTTAATATATATATATATATATATATATATATATATATATATATATATATATATGTTTTTGAATTATTTTGTACTGTCGTTAACTAATATTTGAAATTCCAAACCTGTTCTTGCTCTTCAAAATAAGCTTAGTTAACCTTGAACTAAAAACTTTTCCTTTTAAAATAGTAATACTAGCTATATTAAATCACATAAATAACCGACAAGTTGTTGGTTCGAATGGTACTGGACTCGGTCCCTTTAAATAAGGTATTGGGTGACAAAGCCGGTGGATATATACTCTGTACCAATATCATGCTAACAAAAAATAAAAATAAAAATCACATAAATCATGAGTGAGACTTTCAATTAATAATAAAGTGTATGTTCAAAATATTATGCTAGAGAGGGTGTTGCTAGTATTTCTAATGAATATCATGTTCATCCAAAATAATTAATTTAAAGCTGTTCGGCAATATATTATATTAAGACTTAAGTTTCCTTGAAGGATCATTGCAACCGCGACAGACCAATTTTAGCATGGGTGCTTTTTCTTTGTTTTTGTTTTGGCACTGTATAATACTCTGGATGCAATGTCTTGTAATGGTTCTGTTTTTGTATTGTAGCTAAGGCACTCCTTGTGCTGGTAGTTACTTTTTTATATGTCAATGAAATTTGGCTTATAAAAAAGAGTTTTTTTTTCTTTAATAAATGTAAGTGGTCTGTCTATGATTAGTATATTGGCCCCCTCTAAAAAAAAGTATATTGGCTTAATCCTTTTAATTAACAACTTTAAACAAATTTTCATAAAAACAAAGATTAATTTAAGTAGAAATTTCAGGATCGAGTATGGTAAAATAAATAAAAGTAGCAATTTCAAAGATTCTCGAGGAAACGAATGTGAAAATCACCAATGAGAACTCACAGCATAAAGTTAGATTATCCAAACTTCTCAACTCGCCCTTTATTACTCTCTCACACTCCTCAAGGTTACATAGATTAAGAAATCTAAGCTAGCCAAATCACAAGCCCAGACATGGGTAACACTCGAAGTTTTCTTAGTGTGTGTTTGGATTTGTTTCAAAATCATGGTAGAGCATGGTGAGGTAGGTCAAACTTGATTTTGATCAAAATTTTGCATGTTTGATTATTTTAGAAGAATCAATTTTAATAAAAAAAAATCATGGTGGAGTTGAAGCAAGTAAAAGTAGCTTCTATTGCTACCAAAATCAATTATAATTGGATTTTTTCTAATTTACCTTCACATCAATACCCCATGCATATGTTTAAACCTATTTTGGTCATTACACTTTCAAAATCAATTTTGATTCAAAGTATCCAAACAACATTATCTTAAAAAAATCACTTTTCTGATATCTGTTATTCAAACAAAAATCACGTTATTTCATAATCAATTATGTAAAATCAAATTTATTCAAAATCAATTTTACCACCGCCAATCAATTTTATTCAAAATCAATTTTACCACCGCCAATCAATTATATAAACTTCTTCAACAGCAATATATAATGCATCATCGTATTTTCCTTTTGTGATCTTCTTATCCCCAATAATGGAAGTGGTGGCTAGAAGTGCATGCTCAAAGAAGCTGCACTTAGTATGTAGTGTGCCGTGTGCTTTCCCCTAACAGAGTAACAGCTATAATCTTTCCAGTTTCAGCAAAGTACATCACAACACCGAAATCGCGGTCGATCGGCATCGTATTTTAAAACCTTGATGCCTAAGTATGATTAGGAAGTATGAGTAATCAAAATGCGTCGCATTTATGACATTAAATTTGAGAAACTCAACAATTGAAGAGTGATATCAATGCTTAAAGCAACATCAAGGTTTCTGGGGTCGCATTTGTCTGCAATTTCTCACAATATCAAAGATCATAATAAAACTGTAACTACGACTGCAATGTAAAACCTTGTTACTGTTCATCACATGGATAGCCATTCCTAATTAATAAAGGCAAGCTATCCTAACCTCCAAATTAAGTTATAGCTGCATGCCCTTAAGTTTATCATGTTTTTGATTTGAAAAAGCTTAAGTTTATCATGTAATACTCTTTATAAACAAAACAATTTTCCTTGACCTAACTTCAAATTAAGGGGAATGTATAGGTCAATTAATTAATTAATTAAACTGGCACAAAGATAGCAAGTCTTTTTTGCAAATGCATGCCCAGGAATTTTCAGATCTTAATTATTCCAAATATGACAACAAATGTTTTAGCTGCAATTATGTTTTTCAAGAATTTTGGCTGCAGTTGACTTGATAACCAATAGACCCATCATGAGATGTACTAATTAATCCATGAAATTTCTCTTTCAGCTGAACTTGTTTTGCTCAACAAATTCTCATAAAGCTTTGAAGGACAATGGAGCCAAAGAAAGAAGAATGCAGTGAGGAATTGAAGGTAGTAAACTAGTAATAATAGTAGTATATAGCTAGCATGCAATTACAGATCTTGAAAGTATACCTGTGTGGTCTACGTGTACAAGGTAATTAACTTGCATGATCTTGAGTTGTGTTGAACATGGGATTCCCCTAAAACACTAGTCAAATAATTAATAGCCGTGTTTATTGGGAATTAATGAAATGAATTGAATCATATTTTTGCTTTGCAGTGTTAGTTGAACCCAGGAGTTCCCCCAAACACTTCAACAAGGTACCAGTTTAGACTAGCTAGCCCATCATTTGAAGCATTCAGAGGAACTCCGAGAAACAGCCAACAAAAAATCCCTGAAGTAACACATGCTTCTCTACTATACTTGTCTTGGATACACAAAGGCACAACAATTGTTCTATTTATGGTGGAGAATTTCATGTTCATTATTGTTCAAAATAAATGTGAATTTTATGTGGACATGGAATTCTACGTAATAAAGGTTTTTTCCCCCCCTCTAAACCTGGTCAGGACTCAGGATGTTTGCCAAAAAGCGGATATGGAGTCACTGATGGAGTGGACTCGTTGCTCCTAAAGTAATTCAAAAGTTAACATAATAGTAAGATCCTTGCCCTTCTAGTCATTTTCATATATAGTCATGAACCTTAAAGCTAGGGCAAACATAAGAGGTGATCCAGTATTTAGAAAAATGGATAGTCTTATGATTTTACGTTGTCAACCAATAAATTTTTTTTGTTGATATGACTTTTAAGGTAATTATTATAAAATTAAACAAAATTATTACTCCCTCCACCCCATAATATATATTGTGTAAGAAGAAAAATTAAGTCTCAAAATAAATGTCATTTTAGTTTTTAATTTGATATTAATTACTTTTTTCACTAATACTCTTAATAAGTGTCATTTTAGTTTTTCAATGTAATATTAATAATAAGATTAATTTTATAAAGTTATTATTCTCTTTCATCTATTTATTAACTTTTTTTAATTTATGTAAAAAAAAAATCTAGGACGTCACTTATTATAGATAGAAGGAGTATAAATAATTTATGATTGAATAGTA
This sequence comes from Pueraria montana var. lobata, assembly GCA_026413185.1. Taxonomy (NCBI): domain Eukaryota; kingdom Viridiplantae; phylum Streptophyta; class Magnoliopsida; order Fabales; family Fabaceae; genus Pueraria; species Pueraria montana. Next base: position 44,349,634 of record CM048651.1, on the reverse strand, counting down.
TAAAAATTCTTTACACGACGATTAATACATAGACTATTTTCTCTAATAAAAATCAGATTGTGCGGTTGATATATTGCTCAATCCCACTTTTTTTCATTATTTGTAATTAATTAATGGAGTTAAAGATTCCTTAATTGGAGTCCAGTGCTTGAATCTTATCAAAAGTTAAGGAATCTTCACCTTCATTGATAATTCTATACCGTACCATTCACTTTAAGTATCACCTTGTTATAAAATTTCTCTTAATCAATAGACGTACTCTCTCCGTTTAAAAATGTATGCCAGTTTGGAGACTGGATTTTATTTTATTTGTTGCTTTTAAAACCAACTACAAAAGTTTAATCTAGCGTAAAATTTTAAATATTTCAATATAGGGTAACTTAATCAAATATTTCTTTTTCTGGAAATAAAGTAATATTTTAATACAACTAAAGTTAAATATTTAAGAATTTTGTTAACAAGTACTCTCGTGTTTATCCCCTTTATTTCAAAAAGAAAATTACTCTTGTGCTATTGGTTAAGAAACATTAAATGTATTATATTGAACATTTCTAACTATTTAAAATGAATTTTATATATAAACAATACTTACAACTTCTCCGGTACGAGTTGCTTAACAAGTTACATATTTTAAAATACCATTGCTTAGTTTTTTTTACCATTAGAGGAGATCTACGTGTTATGTTAAGTCACTTAAAATTAAGCTATGTTCCTTCTATAAGAAATAGTAGCTTATGATTAAAAAAACATTTTCTTGCTATAATAGAACTAAAATTTTAATTGAAGCAAATGTAAGTGTAGATAAAAAAGATAAAAGTCCGGGTCATTTAAGGGTTTTGCTTAAAATTATACTATTGGAACAAAATGTGTATGAGTTGCTTACATATAATGTGGCATTGTAGGCAGCAATTAATAGGAGCTAATGAACTCAAAATGGGTTGCTTAAGTTGCATCTATTAGAGATGCTCTTATAGTTTTTTAGATGCTTCAAATATTCTCTAATTAAAATTGAAATTCCACTTCTGAATTTAGAGTTAACATTGGTTTATGAGATATTGGAAAACAATATTGGGAAAAACCCAAGTCCTATATCGGCTAAAGAGAAGGCCAAGATAGAGTATATAAAAGGGGGTATCCCTCACCTTACAAGCTAGTTTTGTAGGGTTGAGTTAGACTCAAACCCACATTCTAAGATGATATTAGTGTCTATCCTATATCCAAACCCCATGGCTAGAGAGAAGGCCAAGATAGAGTATATAAGTGGAGGCATCACTCACTTTACAAGTCGCTTTTGTAGGGTTGAGTTAGACCAAAACTCATACTCTAAGAAATTAACAATACTAAATGCTACAAGATGCACCGTTAGGCCCAAACTCATATTCTAAGAAACAATACTAAATTCTACAAGATGCACCAATCTAAAAACTCTTATACCAATTGATGAATTTTACAAAATACAATGAATCACAATTATGACATATTCATATCACTCAAATTAATCAAAAGATGATTTAGAATGTGTGTACCTCAAAAGAACCCTTCATTCATGTTCACACTTGATCTAACATTAGAGAAAACCTTCATTTTGTGGTTGCTATCTCTTGATCAAAAACCGTGAGTAAATAAATGAGAGGAAGCTTCTCTCTATCACACAATTAGAATTTCTCACAACATTGTGTCTTACAAATTTATCTAATAGAACAACAATTTATAGGCACGTGACAAGAACATAGACCTCTCGTTTGAACACCAAGTAAAGAAGACCAAATAGATCATGGATTTACATCATAAGTAAAAAATCATTATTATCCATTGGTTAAAATACCATAAATTTACCAACATTGGTTGACACAAGTGGTAACAGCTTATGTCCCTTAACCAAATGATCCAGGAAAATATCTACATTGTGTGCGCTCATAGTCCCTAACAAAAAAAACCATAAATTTTATTTTCACAATTGATATTAATAACTTAAAATTTAATTTAATAATTAAAAACAATAATATATAAATTTGCAATAAAGTTTTATGATATTTTGAGTTTTTAAAAGTGTGCTCTCAAAAGGCAAGCGTCATATTACGGATTTTTTTAAAAGAAAAAGTAACTCCACTTGCTTATTAATTCATGAATGGGAGATTGATCACTGTAATATGGTGGGATTGCTTTCTTTTTGTTGTGCACAGGGCATGGACAAATTGCTTGGCTGCTGCTAATTATATATGTGCAGGTGACATGGCTTTGGTGTTATGCGCGCATGCTGACTGCCACGTCCCTCTTGGTTTTGGTTATTTTTTTTATTGCAAATGGAGGATTATTCTAATTTACTATGTGTATTGCTGCCATTTTTTTACGGTAAAGTGATCACCAAAATCAATGACATAAGTGCGTCATCTTTAGGTCCAAATGTAGACCTGGATGTGCATCAGTTTTTGGGTTCAAATGAAGACCTCGATTGTTGAGCTTTGTCCAATCAGTTTTGAGATATATAAATTCTCACTTGATTTCCTTTACTCAATGGTGTTTTGTCCAGTTTTGTTGTGTGTAATGCAATTACTTTGTCATTTTGTCAATTTTGTTGCGTCTTTTCTCATTTATTCAATTCGTTTGTAGGGGATATTGCCGTACTGGGCGATACATTAATATAACGTGGTCCTGTTGGGATGCTTTTTAACTGTGAATTTTGGCCTGAGCTGAAATGTTATGATCGTTGTATCTATGTCTCTTGTTTCTGAACTCTAGCACGTCTTATATCTTTGATCTCAAATTAATAATATATTCATTTTGATTATTAAATAATTAAATTAGTTTAATTTTGGTTATTCATGTTACAAATATCAGTATTAAAGTTTTTTTTTTTGAAAAGATCAGTATTAAAGTTAACATGTATTATTGAGATCAAATTTTAATTTATGTCAATGTTTTTAAAATTGAACGGAACATTAAATTGATATGAAAGCATTGGTTTAAAGATCAATGGTTCAATCGTAGCCAAACTGTGATTAAACCAGTAATACTTAAATAATATTTTTATAATTTTAATATAATATATGAAACAAAAAATTACATAATATTCATAATTTCAGAATATAATTGACAACATGCAAGATACACAAACAATCCTAATATAATCAGCAAAAGCATAGTGGTTTAAGGTTGGTAGAACACACGCACATCAAAACCTAGTTGAGAGGATATTAGATTTTAAAGTGTAGATTTTTGTTTCAATATTCAATTCAAATACACGTGGAAACCTATCATTGTCAAATTCTCCAAGAAGCTCTCGAGGTGGAAACATAAGGTGCTCTCTTTCGCGGGTAGAGTGTGCCTCATCAACTCGGTACTTACCTCCTTACCTTTGCTTTTCATGTCTTTTTTCAAAATTCCTAGAGGAGTGGTAAAAACAATTGTGAGAATCCAAAGATCCTTCTTGTGGGGGGGCGATGAGAATAACAAAAAAACTTGTTGGGTTAAGTGGGATTCGATATGCAAATCTAAAGATCATGGGGGGTTGAATATTAAAGATCTTTGTATCTTTAATTCGGCTCTCTTTGGTAAATGGAGATGACAATTATTCCATTTGAAAGGGTCCCTTTGGTGTAGAGTTCTATGTAATATTTGTGGGGGAGTGGAGCCTACTAATTGGTTTGGAAATCTTGTGCAATGGAGAGTGGGGAATGGTGGGGATATTAAATTTTGGCATGATTCTTGGCTAGGAGAAGAGAGCCTAGCTCTTAAATATCCTAGAATTTTCCTTAACTCTAATAAAAAATCTTGTCACTTGGATGAAATGGGTCATTGGGAAGGAAATTTTTGGAGTTGGAATTTTATTTGGCATAGGGAATGGTTTACATGGGAATCTGACTTGGTAAATGAATTTCAAAATGCTATTAATTCAACCAAGTTGTCGCCTCACTCTTTGGATTCATGGTGCTGGATTGGTGATAACTCTGGCACATATTCAACACAGTCGGCCTACAAATCTCTGCAGGAAATGACAACACTTGCACAACAAGATGACATATTCCCTCTCATCTGGAAAATGAAGGTTCCACCGAAAGTCTTATTCTTGTTATGGAGGGTTGTGTTGAACAAGCTTCCGACCCGTGATAACTTGGTTCTTAGGAATATCTTACCAGCTACAGAGGACACTACATGCCCTTTCTGTAACCTGCAGGAAGAGTCAATGCCCCATCTATTTTTTACATGTAAGCTATCTCAAGAACTATGGAAACAATGCCTCTCTTGGGTGGGAATTACTTCAGTTATAGCACAAGACCCGGTGGTAAACTTATCTCAATATGAATTCTTTTGCTCATCAAAACAGGATTCCCAGAGGTGGTCTGTCATAAGGGGGGCACTGATTTGGAATATATGGAGGCATAGAAATAATTGTAATTTTGAGAATGTGGCTGCTAGCAAGGAAAGAATTATGGAAGATGTTGTGTTCCTCTCGTGGGCCTGGCTGAAAGACTTATCAAAGGAATTCAATCACTCTTTTGTTGCCTGGCAGTGTAACCCGGGGGCGTGTATATTATCTCGGGACTTTACAAGTTGCACTTAAGGCTCTCTGTCATGTAGTGGTTTTTTGGTATCAGTCTGGGATTTTTTGAAGAAGATAATGTGATGCAGGGCCAGCACCTAACTTGGGTCTTAGTGTGAAAGTCAAATGTGCAGGCAGTAGTTTGTTTTCGGTCCCAGGGGTGGACTGCGGTATGTGGTTGGAGCAGCTTTTATTATGGTCTGACTAGCTGTTAGTAATTGTATCTGATCTATAGCTACCTCTTTCTGTTTGGTATATCTTTAACCCCACACGTTTGCTGTTGGTTATTCGGCATTTATCTAGTACACTACCTTAATGCTTAATAACCAATGGCAAGAGGGATGAAGCTGATTCTGGTGGTGTATTTTGTGACTCTTTCCATACTTGTTCTTGGTACCACTGGTACCTTTAATGATATATATATTTTTGGCTGATTTAAAAAAAAAAAATATGGTTGAGGTAGGAAGCAATGTGAAAGTGGGGGTAGTGTCAACGCTTAAAATGGAAATGAAAAGAATGCACCTATGATGGTCACAATGATTGAGGCACGTGTGCTTCCTTTAAGACTAAGCAACAATGTTTGTAATTTAATTTGCACTTAGACAATAACACAAGGGCATAACAATTAGGAAGGAGAAGGAATTTTTTGGGAATTTACAGAAAAAGAAAAACATTTTCCTGAGAACAGCCGCTGCAATCTGATGAACCATCGGTTCTGACTGATTTTCACAGTTTTGACTGGTTTTCACCTTTTTTTATTTATCAGTATTTATGATGTATGGTTCTAAGGGTATTTGATCCAGATGGCATACATGCTCTTGATTCAATTGTGGAACCAAGCGATTTGGATTGATTCTTACAAGTTACAACTATGATTTTATTTAAAGAATAACCTAAAAGCACTTAAAATGTTATTAATGTTTCGTCAAAGAAATGTTAAAAGTATCAGACTAAAGATTAGTTTCATAGTCAGGAGTACATTCATGCATATACATCACAATTCTTGACCCTTCTAGCTAGTAAAATGTTGCGGAGCACACCAAGATCCTGTTGCTTGCAATGATAATGAATGGTGGAGTTTCTCCAAATGTCATAAATCTTAGGACAGGAGTACCTCTCATGGAAAGCCACACTGTCCTAATTATAGTGAAGACATGATCGACACTCCAATGATATTTAAGAGCCGCTGCATATATAACATCTAATACTTATCAAACAGAAAGGTTATCCTATTATATAATTATAACAACAGATTAAGTGGAATGTAGATCAGTTAATTATACTGCTGGCACATAATTATCATTTTCTTTTTTGCCACAAATGTTTGACATTTCCAATCTTCAATTCAAATGTCAACAACCTAGCTAGACATACAACAAATTTGGCTTTCACGAAACAAGTACTTTCAAAAGTCTAATTATACTATTATACCATATGCAAAATTGTGCTAGATGTTGAGAACCATCAAAATTTATTGTTGACTTATGACTGCGCTAGCTAGCTAGCTGCTAGTGATTATAAAAAAATTGAGTATTAAATTGAAAAAAATAAAAGAAAGAGAAATTGTGTTTCTGCATAAAATTTGTATAAAAAATTGTACCACAAAAAAAAAAAAAAAGACAAGAAGAAAGAAAGGTAAAATAAGATGATTGATAAGGTGGAAAGAGATAAAACAAAAATAGTATAAAAATTATTGTATAAATAATATAACTGAAAAAGAAAAAGAAGAGGGAAATAAAACAGTTAATCGGATGCTAGTATATACCTGTGGATAGAATTGAAGGTAATAGAGAAAGAATACCTGTGGTTTTCGGGCACAAGGTAAATTTGCATGCTTAATTTCCTATTGTGTGCAATTTTAATGTTGATGATAAATTGTGCCAAATAGCAATATGTTTGTGAATGAAATGGGTTTGGTTCATTTTTGCTTTGCAGTGTTGGTTGAGGCCAAGAGTTCCCCCAAACACTTCATTGAAGAAGGCTTATACCATTTACCCTAGCTAGCCAGCCCCTCACATGAAGCGTTCAGAGGAACTCCAAGAGACAGCCAACAGAAACAAATATCCCTGAATTAGTTATACATGCTTCTCTACTATTTGTCTTGAATAGACAAAGGCAAAGCAACTGTTCTATATTCATGGTGGAGAATTTCATGTTAATTGATAAAAAAAAAATGTGAATTTTATGTGGACATGGAGAATTCTACGTAATGAAGGTACTTTCTTTCTCTGAACCTGGTCAGGATGTTCGCCAAGAAGGGGGAGTCAGTGATGGAGTGGGCTCATTGCTGCTAAAGTGATTCAAATACATCTTTTCTTGCCCTTCCAGTCATTTTCGAAGTCATTAGGCTAGGAAAAATATAAGAGGTGATCGTATGTAGTTTTACATATATTTAGAGAAAGGGAAATATGCATCCTTTCTATGCCTATTCATACAAAAATGTAAAAAAGTATTCTTATTCTTCCTTCTGAATTAGAGTGATTCAATCCCAACAAATTCAATCATCAACCAGATATTATAAATATTCAATTATGCCTTATTGACAATATTGGTCAACTATAACATTTTCACTAGATTTTAAGAGGATACTCATTTATTTAGGATTTCATTTCATTTCAATAATCAATCTTGATAATTACATTTATTTATTGGTCTAATAAATTAAATTCATATTTAAATTATTAAAATGATAATTTAAAAATTTAATAAGCTATTTACCATACATTATAAATATATTGCTCATACAAATTATCAATATTTATCTATTTCATTTTCATCAAATATATAAATTATATATATTATTATTCCAATCTCTATCGAAAAAGTTAAGTGTCTTACTGAATTATGTCCATCCAACGTCCACGTAGACATATGGTTAACTACATATATAAATATGATTAATATTATATCATAAGTAGTTAAAAGTAAATGAACATGGTTGAACACAATTATCGAATAATTACTTGTGAGACAAAGTTAACTATTTTTAAACATTTCAATAATTTCATGACATTGTTAACTATTTGTGAGGTAAAGTTAATCATCATTATTAGTCATATCAATAACTTCATGACACTCTTAACCATGTATCGATATATAATTATATACAATCATCTTCATTTACTTTTAATTACTTGTGACATAAATTAAGTTAACCATATTTACTCATGTTGTTAACCACGTGTGACAGTCAATAACCTCATAATACTATTAACCACTTGTTAGACAAAGTTAACCACCAATAAACATTTTAATAACCTCATAACACTAGTAATTACATATTGATAATTGTATACAATCACGTTTATCTACTCTTATTCACTTGTGAAATAAAGTTCACCACGCTTACAATACACATGGTTAACCATGTGTGCTAGCTAGGTGGAAAAGCTCTCAATATGTTAATCGAGACTCCATAGCTTTCATAGTGTTCTTACCAAATTTTGGTAAGTCCTCTGGTGCGGTGGCTCCGCTGAGATCGCCTCCGTGACTGATGGGGGGTGTAACTGCAAAGGCACTCCGACGCTCAAGTTAGAGGCGCAGAGGAAGAGACAGGTATCATAATTGGGATTAGAATTTCGTACCTCGATTGGGATGGGTTGTTCTGTTTTTATAGAGTGTAAAGAGATAGATTTGATAGGGTTATTTTCCTATCAAATCTCCTCAAATCTCGTGATGAAGATAGAGATAATTCTATCTTCTATCCTTATCTTATGACCTGATCTTTCTCTATCTTATCATATAGTGAAATCTATTCTTTCCGTTATTATCTTCCGAGTCCGAGTGATAGTTTCTACTCGGCCAACCGGACTACTCGGTGTATTGCCGAGTTCGAGTAGTACACATGCCCCCAAGCTCTGAAGTAATGTAGGAGCTTAAGTATGGTTATACCAATTTCGGATTTTATTTGGCCGAGACGAGTTTGTTCGTTTTGGACGGGTCCGAGTTTGGTTCTTGAAGCGTCACGTCATTTGGTGAAGATGTCATTTCAGACTTATTGAAGTCGTAACGGTTCCCAAGGGTGGCGACAGTGATTCTTTTTTGAATTTTGAAACGGTCTAGGGATTCCCAAAGGTCTCAAGCCTTCCTAGCCGTTGATTGGCCTAGTGAGGGGTCTTGATCCAACGGTTCGGACCGTTTCGCCCTTTCGTATTCGCGACGCTTGGGATTCTATATAAAGGGTACTGTTGACACTGGCGTTCATTTTCATTTCTGTGTGTTTTATCTTCCTGCGAGATTTCTCTCCCTTCTGCCATTTTGTCCTCCTTCTTCTAGGTTTTTCTTTTTCCTTGTTCAGGTACGCCCTTCTCCTTTCCATTTCTCTTATGCAATTCTATAATGTCTTCTTTTTCCGGGGATTCTGGGCGTTCCGGTGGGGGTCGTATGCTTACGCCGGAGGTTCACCTTATCGGAGAGGGTTCCGATGGTGGTTCTCCTTTGCACCACTCTAGTTCTGATGGAATTAGCGATGGTGCGTCAGCGGCTAACGTTGCCATCGCGGGTGTCGGGGTGGTTCGTCCATCCGTCGACCCTGCACAAGTACCTTTGGTCGTTCCTGTCGGGGGGGTGGTGGTTCTAGACGATTCTGAGGCCACTGAGGTTCGTCCTCTTGAGACTCGGCGTGCTCGTCTTCTATTTCCTCCCTCCCTTCCCCAGCCTATTGAGTCTAGGGGTAACAAAAAGGTATATCCTCCTGTTACTACTTCCGGCTATTCTTGGGTGGCTGGGGAGGTGGGTGCGTATGCTTCTCGGTATCAGACCGAGGAGGCTTTGTCTGCCCTTCTTGAAACTATTGATTTGTGTCATTCGAAAGGGTCGGGTATGGTCCATGCCGAGCCTTGTGGGCCCGATGACCGAGTCTTTATGTCTGCTGACCCGCACCAACCTCATTTTACTTTTGTATATGAAGCCTTATTCTCAGTTCTCGGCATTACAGTGCCGTTTGATTAGTTCGAGGCTGACGTTCTTCGGGCACTGAATGTCGCTCCAACGCAGTTGCATCCGAACTCCTGGGCTTCTCTACAGGCTTTCCGGGTGCTCTACAGTAAATTCTTTATTACTCCTACTGCTCCTAAATTCTTGTATCACTATAAAGTTAAAGAGAGTCAGAAGGGGGGCTGGGTCTCCCTGACGGGGATTCCTGGTCGGTCAATCCTTAGTCCCTATACCTCTTCTTGGAAAAATTTCAAGAGTGGTTTCTTTCGTGTCCGACTGGGTCCGGAAGGGGAGGTCGAGTTTTTTGATAGCCGTGGGAAACCGAGGTTCCCTCTTTATTGGACCCGTTCCCCAAACAAATGGCTGTCTTGGCAGGTCGTGGACATGTCTCCTGAGGATCAGGATGACATGGTTACGCTGTGCAAGTTGCCGCGTTCTTTATCTTGTAAGACAGTTGTGGGAATTCCTACTTCTCGGACTCCGAGAGAGGATTGGGACGGTGAGTATCTTCTATTTATTCGGTTTTTCTTCTTTTACTTTGTTTTTTTACTGATGCTTGTTTCTTTTGCAGCTGTGATGGGGAAGTTTGATTATAAGACGGCCAAGAAGCAAAGGCTGGAGAAGTTGAAGAGTAAAGAGCCCGCTGCTGAGGCAGTTCGAGTTGCTCCGCCCGTCCCTCCTCCTCCTCCTCCTCCTTCTCTGAAGAGGGATCAGCGAGAGGTTGTTCAAGGGGGGGATGGCCCCTCCAAGAAGTCGAAACCGAGTTCGCCCGGTGCTCAAGCTGCGGGATCTGCTGTTGAGAGGCATCCGGCTTTCCTTTCTATGAAAGATGGGCGGACCTCGCTTTGGGGGAAAGACTTCAACCCCGGGGCCCTCATTTCTGCCGACAATCTCGGTCAAGCTGATCGGGATATGTTGAGGGATGCTGGGCCGGTGCTCTCTATGGAGGCTGTTTGTCGCTTCCAAGCTCGGTCATAGGCCATTACTCAGTATTGGGCCGAGGAGTTCGACCGCGGGCACCGGGAGTTAGCTATGGTGAAGGAGGCTGCGGCTAAAGCCGAGCAAGCCCTGTTGGAGGCTACCCGGGCCAATGAGACTCTTCTCCAATCTGCTGAAGAATCTCGAAGGTCCCAGGAGGGAATGGAGGCTAAGTTAAGGGAAGTTGAGAGTCGTGAGGAGGATTTAAAACTTTCCTTAACTGTGTCCGAGAACTCGGCTCGGGAGTTGCAGGCTGAGGTGGATAGGCTCGTTTTCGAGCTTGCTCAGGCGAAGACTGAGGCTGCCGAGTCCGAGGCTAAGCTGAAAGCCGATCTGGGTGAGGCCTTGGATGAGATTGTTAAGACCCATGAGGCCAGGTTCAGCAAGGCACTTCGCCAAGTTCGTTATTTCTTCAAGGATGCCGATACTTCTCTTTTTGACGTTGATAAGGATGTCAATAAAGAGGGGCAATTGGTGGAGGAGTCTGCACTTGATGGTGAGGATGCTCCGGGCTGTTCTACTCAGGAGGGGGGAGATGCTCCTGCTTTTTAGTCTTTTAATTTTCCTTGCTTCTTGTAAGGCTCGTACCCGGCCTATCGAATAGGGTACTTAAATGAAATTTATTTGCAAGGCTCGCACCCGGCATTCCGAATAGGGTGTTTTTAATGAATTTTCTTCGTTATTTGTGTGGTCCTTTTTCGCGGTTTTTCGTTGACTCGCAAGAGGTCTGCGCGGTTAAATGTAGCTCGCTTTTTCTACCCTTATAAAGGTCTACGTGGCTAATTCGCCTTCTGTATCCGAGGTTTACTCGGTTAGGTCTAACTCGCTTTTTTGTATCCTTGTAAAGGTCTACGCGGTTAAATCTAACTCGCTTTTTTGTATCATTGTAAAGGTCTACGCGGTTAATTATAACTCGCCTTTGTATCCTTGTAAAGGTCTACGCGGTTAATTGTAACTCGCCTTCGTATCCTTGCAAAGGTCTACGCGGTTAACTCTAAATAGATAATTTGAAGAAAAGAGTTTTATTAATGAAAGAAATTGGGTGTGCCTCGTTAAAACCTCTTTGACAAAAAACCTCTTGGGAAAAAATGTCAAAGTAGGAAAAAGAGTACATCACCACTTACAATTTTTCTAACTGTAGTAAAACTTTAGGTGTGTCGCGTTCCAAGTTCGGGGGATGGTTTTGCCGGATGGGTGCTCCAATCGGTAGGCTCCATTTCCCAGTGACTCGATTATTCTGAAGGGGCCTTCCCAGTTGGCTGCCAATTTACCCTCTACTGTAGCTTTTCTGGCTTCCCCGCATTTTCTCCAAACCAGGTCTCCAGCTTCGAAGTTTCTTGGCTTGACCTTGGTGTTATACCTCCTCTCGGCTCTTCTTTTACAGGCCTCTATTCTGACTTGGACCTCGTTGAGCGTCTCTTCGGTCATGTCGAGTGCATGCCTTAGTGATTGATCATTATTTTCCTGGACGAAATTTGTTCTTCGTAGGGAGGGTTCTCTGACTTTTACTGGTATCATGGCGTCTGATCCGTATGAGAGTCTGAAAAGGGTTTCCCCCGTTGTTGATTGTGGTGTGCAACGATATGCCCATAGGATTGCGGGAAGTTCCTCGGCCCAACTTCCTTTAGCGTCACCTACTCGCTTCTTCAGTTCTCCGAGTATCACTTTATTTGCGGCTTCTGTTTGTCCGTTGGTCTGCGGATGTTCCACTGAGGTCACTCGGTGCCGAATCCCTAGGTTTTTGAAGAACTCTTCCAGGTTCTTTCCGGTGAATTGTCTACCGTTGTCGGATATCACCGAGTGAGGGATGCCGAACCGGCATATGATATTTTTCCATATGAATTTTTGCACATTGTGGGCGGTGATAGTTGCCAAGGGTTCGGCCTCAATCCACTTTGTGAAGTAATCAATTCCGACGAGGAGGAACTTCACTTGTCCTTTAGCGAGTGGAAAAGGGCCTAATATGTCGACTCCCCATAGGGCGAAGGGCCATGGTGCTGTGATATTGTGCAATTCCTCTGCTGGTAGATGGGATAAGTTGCCATATTTTTGGCATTCTTCGCATTTTTTGACGTACTCGACGCAGTGGCGGCACATTGTTGGCCAGTAGTACTCGGCTCTTAGAGTTTGGGCAGCCATAGCCTTTCCTCCTGAGTGCATTCCGCATATTCCTTTGTGCATCTCGTTTACCACGTATTCGGCTTGAACCTTCGTGACACATTTCAGCAGTGGTGCACTGAAGCCTCTCCTATAAAGGTCTTCTCCCTCTATGACATAGTAACTTGCCCTTCTTCTGATCTTTTTAGCTTCTTCCCGGTTTTCTGGGAGGGTTCCTTTCTTCAGAAAGTTCCATATCTCGGTCATCCATTCTCTGTCAGTCGAGTTGATGTTAGAGACAATTTTCTCGATGCTCGGAGCAGATATTGTTTCCTGTATGACAGTTCGGTGTTGGCCTTTCTTCTTTGTACTTGCCAATTTTGATAGCAGGTCGGCCCTTTCATTTTGTTCTCTCAAAATGTGGTCGAGCTCGAAACTAATGAACTCATTCTTCAACTGGGAGGCCAAGTGGTAATATCTTGTCATCTGGGGGTCCTTTGTTTGGTAGGATCCATTCATTTGGCCAGTGACTAATTTTGAATCGCTCCAGCATCTAAGGTGTTTCGCCCCCATTTCCTTGGCGAGTTTTAGTCCTGCTAGTAGGGCTTCATACTCGGCTTGGTTGTTGGACGCGTTGAAGTCGAACCTGAGTGATTGTTCCAGGATAATCCCTTCAGGGCTTTCAATTATGACCCCTGCTCCGCTGCCTTTTTTGTTCGAGGAGCCATCCACATAAAGGGTCCAACATGGGAAGGGCACCTTCGCTACTGGTGCTAGCTCAGCAATAAAATCGGCTAGGCACTGTGCTTTGATAGGTCCTCTCGGTTCGTACTTGATGTCGAACTCGGATAATTCAATCGACCATGCTATCATTCTTCCGGCTAGCTCTGGTTTCCTCAGTATCTGTCGTATTGGGTGGTCTGTTCGTACCACTATTGGGTGGCTTTGAAAGTATGGTCGTAGCCGTCGTGCTGAGGTGACCAGGGCTAGCGCTAGTTTTTCTATCATTTGATATCTGGTTTCGGCATCTTTCAACACTCGGCTTATGTAGTAGACTGGCTTTTGCGTCTGATTTTCTTCCTGAATGATGACCGAACTGATTGCATCTCTCGAGACGGCTAGGTATAGTATTAAGTCCTTGCCGGGTTCGGGTCTCGTTAGAATTGGTGGTGATGAGAGTAGTGTTTTTATCTTTAGAAAGTTTGCCTCACACTTTTCATCCCATCCAAAGCCCTGTTGTTTCTTGAGTAGTTGAAAAATGGGTCTGGCTATTTCTGCTGCTTTTGGCAAGAAACGGGACAGGGATGCCAGTCTTCCAGTTAGCCGTTGTACTTCTTTTATATTACCCGGACTTCTCATGCCTATGATAGCCGCACATTTCTCCGGATTGGCTTCTATGCCCCTGTGTGTGAGCATGAATCCTAAGAATTTTCCGCCATGCACCCCGAACACGCATTTCTCAGGGTTTAGCCTCATATTATGTTTTCTGATCTCGTCAAAAATTTCGGCCAGGTCTCCTGGATGTGATTTTGGTTCTCTGCTTTTAACCACCATGTCGTCGACGTAGACTTCCAGGTTTCTGCCGAGTTGCTCTGTAAAGATCTTGTCCATCAGACGCTGGTATGTTGCTCCTGCATTCTTCAGTCCGAATGGCATTACCGTGTAACAGTAATTGGCCGTGTCAGTTATGAACGCCATTTTTTCCTCATCCGGTGGGTACATTGGTATCTGGTTGTACCCGGAGTATGCATCCAAAAAGCTTAGGATTGGATAGTCGGCTGCTCCATCTACTAACTTGTCTATACTTGGCAACGGGTATGAGTCTTTTGGGCTTGCTTTGTTAAGGTCTGTGTAGTTAGTACACATTCTCCATCTTCCGTTTGCCTTCTTCACCATCACCACATTTGCGAGTCATGTGGTGTATTGTACTTCCCTTATGAAGCCTGCGCCGAGTAGTTTTTCAGTTTCTTCTTTTACCGCTTTTCCTCTTTCTGCCCCGAGTTTCCTCTTCTTTTGGGAGATTGGTTTGGCCTCTGGGTAGATGGCAAGCTTGTGGCAATGGAAGCTCGGGTCGATTCCGGGCATGTCGACGGCTAACCATGCGAACAAGTCGACGTTGTCTAACAGGACTCTGGCAATTGCTTCTTCGGTCTCGGTTGCTAGCTGAGTCCCGAGTTTTGTGCATTGCCTTGATTCTCTTCCTATTTGGAAGGATTTTACCTGTTCTGTGGGTTCTGCTCTCGGCTCGGTCTCCCTGGGATCGAGGTCGGCCTCCTCTATTGGCGTTGCGAGGGAGGCGCATGCTACGTGTTTTATCATCAGTTCTAGGACCTTTTTGCCGCTGACTATTTTTAGACTTTCTAAGTAGCACTCGCGGGCTACCTCCTGATCAGCTTTGACTATCACTATCTTCCCTTCTGAATTTGGGAATTTCATTGCCAGATGTGGAGTTGAGATTATTGCCCCTAGTTTGTTGAGTGCTGGCCTGCCTATAAGAATGTTGTATGAAGTGAGGGCGTTGACTAGGAGGTACCTGACCGTGATAGTCTTGGACCCCATCTCATCTCCAAAAGTGGTGAGGAGGTCAATATAGCCTCTGGTATCAACCTTTTCGCCTGCAAAACCGACTAACTGCTCGGTGTATGGTTGTACCTTATTTTCGGGGATGTCTAGCTGTTGGAAAGTGGACCAGTATAGGATATCCACCGAGCTGCCTTGGTCGACTAAGACTTTGCACACCAACCAGTTTGCGACTTCAACTTTGACCACCATCAGGTCATCATGATTGGGCTCTATGCCTTCGAAATCTGCGTCTGTGAAAGTTATAGGGGGCATTTTCTTGTGTACTCTGGGGTTTGTTGAAGCCGAGTTGATTGATCGGAGGCTGCGCAGGTGTCTCTTCCTTGCCGAGCTCGAACTTCCTCCTCCAGCGAATCCTCCTGCTATTGTGTTGATAACGCCTCGGAGTCGAGCTTTGGGAGGTTTGGTCTGTTGTTCCTGGTGGGGCTCTTCCGTGCATCGGGCTTTTCTATCGCAATCGTCTTCCCTATCCCGGGTTCGTTCTCGCACGGGCTTTCGGCTGTCGTCTCGGATGAAGCGTCGTAATTTGCCTTGTTGGATAAGTTTTTCAATCTTATCCTTCAAGGTGGTGCACTCCTCTGTAGTGTGTCCATGTACTCTATGGTATCTGCAAAATTTGGACCTATCTGCTTTCTCTGGGGAGCTGTTTCGAGTAGGCAGGCTTATCAGCTCGGCGCTGCAGGCTTCTTCCAGAACTCGCGCTCTGCTATCTGTTAGAGGGGTATAATGGGCAAACCTTGCACGGGGCGGTCTGTCGCTTCTAGGTTTGCTACTCCGCTCTCGGTTTGCTCCTGGTTTCTCTCGTTCTTCCTATTTTTTATAGGATTCACCCCTGACCCGTTCCCTGAACTTGGTCATTTCTTCCATCTGAATATATCCTGCTGCTCTAGCTCTGAGCTCGTCCATGTCATGTGGTGGTTTCCTGCAGAGGCTGTCCGAAAAAGGTCCGGATTTTAGCGCCATAAGCATGGCGGTCAATGCCACCTGTGGATTCAAGTCTCAGATCTTGACGGAGATCTCGACGAATCTTTCCATGAAATCCCTGAGAGACTCGTTGTCTTCTTGCCGTATGTTGGCCAGTGCTACTGCCGTCAGGTGGTGGGGTTGACTCGTAGCGTATTGAGCGCCGAAACGAGTGACTAATGTGGCAAAAGAGTCGATTGAGTGGGGGGGAGTCGTGTGTACCAGTTCAACGCTGCTCCCTTCAAGGTCGTTGGGAACACCCGGCACATGATGGCGTCGTCGTTTGTGTACAGGTTCACCTATGTGACGAATGCGTCGATGTGCTCATCGGGGTCGGTCAGCCCATCGTATCTGTCCATGGATAACGGCTTCCACCCGGCCGGTAGTGGAGTCTCCATGATTCCATCTATAAACGGGTGTCGCCTCGTTGTATCAGGTATCATACTTCGTCTTGGGGGCGCTCGCGATCCTGAGGCGGGTCTGGACTCTAAATGGGTTGTTGCTCGGTCTGCCTCGCTCCAAGTGGTATCTTCCTGCTCTGTTCGGCCAGGGTGTCTGTTGGCGGTTGTATGAGCCGCCGATAGTCTGTTGGTAGCGGCGTGGGCTGCCGAGAACCCGTTGATAGCGGCGTGGGCTGCCGAAAGTCCATTCCAGTCCTCTTGCAGTTTTTGATACTGCTCTCAGAGGGTAGCGTTCTCCTTGCGGAGGTCTTCTATCTCCTTAGCGTTGTTCTGCTTCAGCATGTTAACTTCCCTTTGCAGGGCTTGGATCAACGGGTGATCATCAAGCGTCTGACGCGGGAAGGGCGCCACGTTGTTGGGGTTACCTCCCTGGGTATCCCCTGGAGGTGGTACACCCAGGATTTGGGTTTCCACTCCCTGTGGTCGCTTTTCATGGTTCGCTGTTTTACTCTGGGTTGTCGTCATTGGAATAATGTTGTTGCGATTGGTGTGGCTGGGAATAGTTTCACCGAGCCCCACGGTGGGCGCCAAATGTTCTTACCAAATTTTGGTAAGTCCTCCGGTGCGGTGGCTCCGTCGAGATCGCCTCCGTGACTGATGGGGGGTGTACCTGCAAAGGCACTCCGACGCTCAAGTTAGAGGCGCAGAGGAAGAGACAGGTATCATAATTGGGATTAGAATTTCGTACCTCGATTGGGATGGGTTGTTCTGTTTTTATAGAGTGTAAAGAGATAGATTTGATAGGGTTATTTTCCTATCAAATCTCCTCAAATCTCGTGATGAAGATAGAGATAATCTATCTTCTATCCTTATCTTATGACCTGATCTTTCTCTATCTTATCATATAGTGAAATCTATTCTTTCCGTTATTATCTTCCGAGTCCGAGTGATAGTTTCTACTCGGCCAACCGGACTACTCGGTGTATTGCCGAGTTCGAGTAGTACACATAGGATTACTTTTAATATATATATATATATATATATATATATATATATATATATACTTATTTAAATAAAAAATAAAAATACATATATAAGTGATGAATGTTTAAAAACATGACATATCCTAAAAATAATTGATATATATTCTTTTTTTTATTATTAATCCTTTATATAAGAAACAAATAACTAACTCATGAAGACTAGTGAAAATAGTTAAGATAGTGAGTTTTAATTAATAGTGTCATAAATTTGATTTTTTTCTCCAAAAAATCCATATAATTAAATTATTTAATTGGTGGTTGCATTTAATGATAATACTTGTAATTGAAGGTATACTTTTTCTACCAATAATTGTGACTTATATTGTTAATATGTCAATGAATGCATCTATTTATATGAAAAACGAGTAAATGTTTCATTAATAGACTTCGCAATAAATTAAGGATAAAAAAAGAAAATAGCATTTAATATAACTAAAAATGGCCTTATATTTCTTACAATTGGGACAAAAAATGCACGCATTTATTAAATCAAGTAATATATTTCTTATAATATATGGAAAACTTTTGGGCTACGAAGGCTACTCTGCATTGTTTAGGGTTCGTATCTGGATTAAAGATAAAATTTAGTAAAAACGCTTCGTTTGGCATTAATGTGGAGAATTCTTTCTTGATGGTAGCTGCTAATTTCATGCATTGCAGTACTGGTAGTCTTCCTTTTATGGATTGTTGGTAGGAGCAAATCCAAGAAAGATTTCCATTATTTAATTGGGCACTATATAAAAACTATGAAGTGTCAGTTGGCAACTTGGAAATTAATGAAAAAAAATGTCTATTGGTGTGCTGGTAAATTCCCTGTTATCTAGCCTTTGTTTTGTTTTAATAAAATAAATATTTTGGGAAAATATATTGGGCTTTGGAATGGGATTTTGAGTTGAAATGTTTTAGGTAATGGTTAAACATACCTCCCATATGCAGTAAAAAAAAATACCTCCCATAATTATTAAATTTACATCCTTTCACTATTTTTTTTTGGTTAAATTAATCTGTAGGTCCCTATACTTTTACCAAATTTTCAATTAGGTCCCTGAACTTTTTTTTTCTTTTAATTGGGTCCTTGAACTTTTATTTGTTTTTCAATTGGGTCCCTCATCTAATTGTCATTATGAAAAATCAACCGCAGACACTTAATTAGAGGTGTAGACAGTGAACTGATATTTCTGGAATGTGTTGTAAGCACAACTACGTCAATTTTGAGAGATTTATGCAAAGTTTCAATCTTTACAGGTCAATTTAATCCAGATATTCTTTCACAATTATTTGACTCTCCAGAAGATTGAAACTTTGCATAAAACTCTCAGAATTGACTCAGTTGTGCTTACAACATACTCCAGAAGTACCAGTTCTTCGTGTGCCCCCCTAATTAGGTGTCTGTGGTTAATTTTTCATAACGACAATTGGATGGAAGGACCCAATTGAAAAACAAATAAAAGTTCAACGATCCAATTGAAAAAAAATAAAAGTTCAGAGACCTAATTAAAAGAAAAAAAAGTTCAGGGACCTAATTAAAAATTTGGTAAAAGTATAGGGACCTGCAAAGTAATTAAACCTTTTTTTTTGTTATTAAATTTACTTATATATCCCCATCCCTTACCCTCTCCCTCTCTTTTTCCCTCACACCTCTCTCAGATCTCAGCAGAGAGTGCCGGCAGGCTCGTCCAAGCTAACAATTTTCATTTGAATTGGACACACGGGATCAATCTCAAGGCCGGAGGTAAGAGCAAAAAGACCAAAAGAACACCACCCAAGTCCAATGATATCTATCTCAAATTACTTCTCCTATGCCTTCTTTTGGTGGACAATGATGATAAAAGTGATCTGAGCTCATAATGAGACCTTCACCATTGCAAGGTTTGGGAATAGATTTTTCCATCTTTGTCTGAGCCACCTTCTCTCAGATGTAATGTACATTTTATTTTAATTTTCAATTACTGAAGATGTGATATTTTTAAAACCAGTTGAGAACGTTTGATTGAACCTGTTTTGTGAAATTTCAATTTGTTTGTTGTGTGCCTCATTTTTATCACGTTAGTGTAGATTCACTGTAACGTGGAAGATTAATAGATTCCATATTAAATAATGTGGAACTATTGCCCGTTTACTAAATTTTAACTTCGAAAAGGGGAGTGTGAGAGGAAAAGGGGAGGGGAGGTAAGGGGTGGGATATTTAAGTAAATTTAATAATAAAAAAATAGAAAAATGAAGTATATTTAATAATTATGGGAGATATGTTTAACAACTGCCAATGTTTTTAAAGTTTCTTTAACTTTCGTGATTGGGATTTAGTCTCTGGAAGCTCAGCTTTCCTAGACAAAAAGTTACCCTAGGTTTCTTTAAAAACTCAACTCTTTTCCCTCATTTTGGAGATTATGTGTCATAAGAGCTGCTGTGCAGTCAAGGAGTGAGGAGTGGTAGGAAGATGTTGTCACACTGTTTTCATCCTCTTGTTAGAGATTGTAATGATCCTTTGCCGCTACATGACATCAAAGACTAATACAATGTGGAGATAATTTGGTTTTAAATTGGAAAACTCTTCAATTATTTTATTTATGAAAAAACGTGTATATAAATTTTTCACGATATCTAATTAAACATCAACATCATTTATTTCAAATAAATCACATCAAAACATGTAAATATAAACAACAAAATAAGTTATGTGCTCTATGGCACTACAACCAAATAAATAAGATCAATATTATAGTGCTTCAAAAAGGTGAGAAGGTGAGTGTAGAAGAAATCAAATCTAGTGTGCCATTATTAACTACATGTACATCCAAAAAGGGGAGGGGTACAAAACACACTTCCTAGCAAGCCACAGTATACATCTTAGAAGAAATAAGAGGATAGCGCTCTTCAACGCTAGTGCTATACTGGTGTGACTCATCCAACTAGTCATACGGGTGAGGCCTTACCATATCCCGTGACAATGTCTCCAAAATCAATTGCGAGCGGCTTTGTCTGCTATGCCTCATGGGTAAGCTCTAAGGGTAAGCTCACTTAAATCAACATACAATATATGCAACATACATACATTTTGAAGCATAACTACAAGAATAAGATATTCTGACATAAAATCAATTGTTTCACATTCATTCACCGACATGAAAATCATATGAAGCATGTACAACAAACTGACAATCATGTTATGCATGTAAATTCAACTCCATGAAGATATGCATCAGTTTGAGTGACCGAAATAGACATTTCCCTCAAAATGGTAAAACATGACTACCAAGTCATAGCAACACGGTATGTGCCAAAGGTCATTGAGGAAAAACCAAAACTTTATGGGAATAAGAGAAAATAAAATATGGAGAGACTTGAAGGTAGTATAATAGCTAGATAGCAAATAGAGAAAGAATACATGTACGTGGTTTTCGTGCACAAGGTAAAATTGCGTGCTTATTAATTTCCTATATTGTGCAATTAATATTGATAATAAATTGTGCAGAATAGCAATGTTGTTTGTGAATGAAATGAATTTGGTTCAATTTTTGCTTTGCAGTGTTGGTTGAGCCCAAGAGTTCCCCCAAACACTTCATTGAAGAAGGCTTATAAGGTATACACATAGCTAGCCCCTCACATGAAGCGTTCAGAGGAACTCCAGGAGACAGCCAACAAAAAATATCCCTGAATTAGTTATACATGCTTCTCTACTATTTATGGTGGAGATTTTCATGTTAATTGATCAAAATAAATGAGAATTTTATGTGGACATGGAGAATTCAACGCAATGAAGGTACTTTTCTTTCTCTGAACCTGGTCAGGATGTACGCCAAGAAGGGGAGTCTGTGGCGGAGTGGGCTCGTTGCTGCTAAAGTGATTCATAACATAAAAGCTAACATAAGATCCTTTGATGCTCTTTCGGTCATTTTCACACAGTCACTAAGGCTAGGGAAAATAAATATATATGCAGTTACATAAATTTTGAAAAAAGGAAGTGCATCCTTCGATGTGTATTCATAAAAAAAGTAAAAAGTATTCTTATTCTCCTTTCTGAATTATAGTGAATAAATGCCAATAAAGTCAATCATCTATCAAATTCAAATATTATAAATATCCAATTGTGTGTGATTTTCTACTGGTCAACTATTAACATTTTATATGCATGAGAATATTTTTTATTGTGAAAAATAAAAGTCTTAGACTATATTATTAATTTCTTAGACACTATGGTCGATAATATTTGACTTAATTGGACATTTTATCACCTAATATCATCATTTCACGGATTTTACCATTCAAGTTTTCAATTTTCGCATATTTTATCGTTGCTGACGTGTAAGAAAAAAAGTTTGAAAAAAATATAATGACGTTGTTTTGTTACCAATATATTTTTGCAAAACGACATCATTTTGTTACCAATATGATGATAAAATGCGTGAAAAAAAATTTGGATGGTAAAATTAGTGAAATTATGATAGTTGAGTGGTAAAATGTACAATTAAGGTATAATATTTTAACAATATTATTGATGCTTTTTACATTCTCAATATATATATATATTTTTTTTTAATTTTCTTCAAGTTAAATATTACATTTATTATTTTTTATTTTCTCTTTTTTTCATCTCTCTCAAAATATACATTTCAATTGCTTTTTTAAAATTTATCTAAGATTTCATTTCACTTCATTTCACTAATCAATCTTGATAACTGCATTTATTTATTGGTCCCTATTTTTCTTTTAATTTTACTTTTAGTCCCTAAACGAAAAAGTGTCCCAATCTTAGTCTCTATTCTTTCCTCACATTAATATTTTTGGTCCTACCATCAAGTCTCATCATTAAGTAATGATGTGACAATCATGTGATCAAGTTGTCATGTTATCAATTAGTCTTATGTGAAAGTCACATGTAAGTTTTTTGGATAAATTATGTTTTTAGTCTGTCATCTTTTTGCGAAATTTACTTTTAGTCCTCAACAATTTTTTGACCAGTTTTAGTTCTTATCTTTTCACAAAATTCGTTTTTAGTCTCTCAAATTTTTTTTGACCAGTATTAGCCCCTCAATTATGGTTCATCATTTTTTTTGTCTTTCTTGTCAAGTATCACTATTAGGCGATGTCGTGCCACTCGCGTGGGTTGCCATGTGGACTATTAGTTTTATGTAACAATCACATGGTAAAATGTTGCTAGTTCAAGACATATTCATCTAGTGGTTCTAAGGTGCTACAAATTTCTTGGCAATGTAAAACTTCTAGAAAAAAGGGTTTGAAAAAAAAAAGAAAATTAGGAAGATGAAGTAAGAAAAATCAACAACCTGCTTGAAATTTCTCTAACATCGAAACTCATCATTGTTGCCTTGCTCTGATCTTGCTACCATTGCCACATCCTACTCACCCTCTGTGCACAATGTTACCTGTGGAGCAAAAGGGTTCATGGGAGTAAGATTCAAATGGAAGGATTTAGCGTTTGTTTAAAAAGTAGTTATATCATGGTTCAATAGATTGCTAATTTGTGTATCATTGCTCATCCAAGAAAAGAGTTGTAACATAGAGGGAGTTCCTCAAGAGATCCTCCAAGCACATAAACTTAGAGGAAGAAACCAAGGTAATCCAGATGAAAAACACCTCTGCTAACAAAGGGAAAGTTGGCTGGATCATCGAGGGGCAAGAAATCGAGCCACCTAGAATGAACCTTGCTTACCATCCCTCAAAAGATTTGAAAACCATACACCATTAAACACATTGCATGTAACATTGTGTGACGTCACATTGACTTGACCAACAAATAAAATAAACTTGCGAAATATAAACATTTACATTAAATAAAATGAGGTTAACTTTTTCTCTTTTCTTTTGTAGATAAATAAGATCAACATACATAAGTAAATACAAAATTAAAATAAACATCATTACGAAATAAAACATCGCCATAATAGTTAATTGAATGCATAAGGAAATAAATATGCCATACATGTGTGAGTGATACAAATTGTCATTGTAAATCTAATACAAAACATCATGCAGTTGATGAAAGAAAAATGTTTGCCAACTCAATAGTAAAATACATATCCATCATAGCTAGATAGAGAGATCCAAACAAAAGAACAACAAAATAAGTCTTACGAGTTCATTCATGCCCCCTCTGTTAATACTGTTTGGTATAAACATATTTGGAGGCCGTCTATCCCTCCATCTGCCACTTTTTTGCTTTGGAAGCTTATCCACGAGAAGATCCCAACGGATGATAAACTGTGGAACAAAGGATGCACGATGGTCTCCATGTGTTCACTTTGTGAATGTGCTTTTGAAACTAATGATCATCTTTTTTTGCAGTGTCCTTTTGTTCAACACCTTTGGAGATGGCTTAGTGCTAAGCTTATTTGTTGGTTTGATACAACATCCATCAAGACCATTCTCCAAACTATTGCTACCAGTTGGTCGCCTCAACTAGCTGACATAGCTCTAGGCACCATCACCTTCATCATTGGATTGGTTAGGCACTATCGAAACAGCCTCAGATTCAACAATACTTGGGTCTCTATGCAATCAGCTTTAAGCTTGATTTGTTCCAAAATCAAAATGACTGGAAATGCTTCTTCAGCAAAAATGTCTTCAAGTGTTATTGACATTATGATGATAAAAAGCTTTGATGTTCAGGGCCATCCAAAAAAGCACACAATTATAAAACAAGTGGACTGGCACCCTCCGCTCCAAGGCTGGCTTAAATGCAACATTGACGGTTCCTCCAGAGGGTCCCCAGGCATTGCTGGCTGTGCTGGCATTTATAGAGATCATAATGCAAATTGTGTAGGGTGCCTTGCCAAGTACCTTCATATTCAAAATTCCTTCTTCGCTGAGATTATGGGAGCCATTTTAGCAATTGAAGTTGCTCAAAAGAAAGGGTGGAACTTTATTTGGCTTCAGTGTGATTCGTTGATGGTGGTTAAGGCTTTTGGTTCCTTGGAGTATTAGGAATAGGTGGAAAAATTGCATAGATATTGCAGCCAATATGAATTTTTTAGTTGACCATATTTATAGAGAAGACAATACTTGTGCAGATATTATTGCCTCTTTTGCTACTAATATTGATGATTTCTTTTGGTGGGATTCTGCTCCTCTTTTTGTCAAATCAGAATTGAGTAGGAATAGGATTGGTCTTCCTAATTATAGGTTTAAGTCAAGTTCTACCTACCATGGGTTTGGTTGATGCCCCCCATGGCTTTTTGTATCTTTTCCTTCTGCTTTCATTTTAATGTTATGCAGGGCTAGCTGTTATCATGATTAGTGGTTGAGGTGCCAACATAGTTGGGATCTCCCCCACTATTGTGATGCTCTATTATTGCCCTTTCTTTTGCTTAAAAAAAAAAAACTCCAATAAAACTAAACAGACCTACACTCCCTAAGCTAGACAAGACTACCCTCAATCAATTAATATTGAGAATCCTCAGACTCGAAACTTGATATTCTAACAATCAGGCATTGTCTTGGTTCATGTGCCTAATTAAGAGGTGACAAATCCTTCAAGCAAGGTATAGTAGGGGAAAATTTTTCTCTCTGGTACCGGAAAATTCCAGTAGGATTAGAGAAAGACAAAGTGTTTGTGCTAACACTTTGTATCTTTCTTTCTCTTACTAGAAAATGTGGGGCTCACAAACACTTTGTGTCTTTCTCTCTCCTATTGAAATTTTTTAGTCACTGGAGAGGAGCTGAACTTGTAGTAAGGTGTTGTCGACATGCGCTTGATGGGTAGACTGAAATATAGTGCCATCCATGTTGAAAATGAGAACGTCGAATGATCAATGCGACTAAAGGTAAGGATAACATCTCCCTTGGAGATCACATGATGCCCTTTGTAATCAAAGCGCCATTCTCCTCAACCAACTCAATGCAAAGCATCGTCCTCCTCTCCTCGCCATCTACTGAACGAACAAAAAAGCCACAGGCAGAGTGATAGAAATCACAATAGACAATAAGGTGAGAATCTTGACACAAGTTCAACAAGAGTACATGTGGATGATACTCAAAATAGTCATGACAAAAAAAATACAAATATTTATATATAGAGCAAATTATACTTGCACTCCCTGAGTTTTTTTTTCAAATTACATATAACACAACTTTTTTTTCTATTCCTGCACTAACTCCCTTTTACATTTGAAAACATTTCACTAATACCCTTTTAATGTTTGAAAATATTACACCGATACTCCTTATACATTACACTAACATCCTCTACAGGGAGGTTACTGTAATGGTTAAAAAAGAAAAGATGTTTATGTAATTTCATGAAACTTCATAGGCGATTAGTATAATTTACTCTTATATATATAATTAAAATAAATACATCATACCAAATCTCATCATCATAGAATAACGATCATATATAGAAGCCAATAATCATGAGATGTCAATGCTAACCAAATCTAATGACTATGCATGAGACAAACACTACTCCATAGAACCAACAATGATACACTTGAGCAATTAGTGTAATGCCTCGTGGTATTACATTGATCCAAACAACTATAATTGTAGAAAATAAATAAATTTAAGGAAAATAAAACTTTATAGTATTTATATTGCGGATAAAATTTTCACTCTTCAAACATATAATTAATCAAAAGCCTGAGCATTTATAAAATAAATTCCAAAAGGAATATCATAAATAAAGATAGCTAAATCACATCACGTACAAATAAGAAAATGAAAATTTGATCTATACTCAATTTTTTTTTTTGACTGCTGATCTATACTCAAATTAAGGTGCTGCAACCCATTAGTTGAGATAATAAATACATATTCAAATAACATAAGATATATCCTATAATAAGACCTAATTAAGAAAAATACATCAAAATAACATCTCCAAAAAAGGAAAATCTACTCAAACTAGAACTGATCGAAGCCTCTGATCAGAGGTCCTCCTTTGAACTAGATATACATTGGTCACGGCCTCAGATCCACGTGCAGAAGATGTGACTAATCCCTCTCTCGGAATATAGAAAAGAGCTCTCCTCATGTGCTTGATGGATAAGTTGAACTATACATTCATCCTAATAGAGAAAGAACGCAGAGACCTCCAAGTGAAAATAGGTAAATATCACGTCTTCATTATAGCAAACATGGCGACCCTCTTAATCAAAATCTGCCATGAAACATGCACACACACATCAACTTAAGATTATTATTTCCAACTTCTCTTGTTGAGATATACTCAACCCAACATCGTGCCTAGGCTCCATGGGCAAGGTAAGTTACCTCAAAAAAATTCTCAAAAAGCATTGACAAACAATGCCTAAAGCTCCATGTACAATGTAAGTTAGCTCAACAAATTCTCGAAAAGCTTTTTTGGCAGACAATGGAACCAAAGAAAACAGAGGAAATGAAGGTAGTAATAATAGCTAGTAATAGTATAGCTAGCAATTACCTGTGTGGTTTTTGTGTACAAGGTAATAAAATTGCGTGCGTCCCTATAGTGCAATAAAGATACCTGTGTACGTGGTTTGGGAATTAAGTGAATTCGACTCATATTTTTGCTTTGAAGTGTTAGTTGAACCTAAGAGTTCCCCCAAACACTTCATTGAAGAAGGCCTATAACGGGTACCAGTTTAGACTAGCTACCCCCATCACATGAAGCGTTCAGAGGAACTCCAAGAGACAACCAACAGAAAATCCCTCAAGTTATACATGTTTCACTACTACTTTCCTTCGATAGACAAAGAACAGCAACTGTTCTTATATGGTGGAGAATTTCATGTTCATTGATCAAAATAAATGTGAATTTTATGTGGACATGGAGAGTTCTACGCAACGAGGGTACTTTCTATCTCTGAACCTGGTCAGGATGTTCGCCAAGAAGGGAAGTGGGTGATGGAGTGGGCTCGTTGCTGCTAAAGTAATTCGAAAGCTAACATAAATAAGATGCTTGCCCTATACCAGTCACTGTCATAGTCATGAACTTTAAAGCTAGGGCAAACATAAGAGGTTATCTTATGTATTTAGGAAAAGACAATTAATGTCACAAAAAAAAAGAAAAGAAAAAGGCAATTAAATCGACCGGCAATTAGATATTATAATTTTACATTGTCATCAAATCATAAATCACCATTTATGATAAGTTTGTTGACTTTTGCAAAATTATCTTAAAAATTATACCAACTGTGATTTATGATTGGGTGACAGTGTAAAATTGTTTTACATTGTCAGTATATCACCATTAAACTCTTATAAATATCCAATTGTGTGTTTGATATTTATATGAAGGTAAACAAGTCCGGTTAAATACATGAGGATGAGTCTCAACAAAAGACGATAACATTCCAACCTACTTACATGATATACAATAAGAGGATAAATAGTAACTCATTGTAACTAGGGGTGTAGGTGGGTTAGGATCGACTTGAAAATCTGATCAACTCAACTACATTTCAGTGAGTTAGGTTGGATTATCGAGTTGGGTTGAGTTTATTTTGGCTTAATTAGAATTTGATTGGATATCGGGTTAATGAATTCTCTCAACTCGATTAACCCGACCTAACCCGACTTACATAATTTAATTATAATAAAATAATTATTAGTGTTGTTTGGGACATGCATTATCCATTCGGGACAAGTATTTTTTTCTTATGATAGTGTTGGATTTGAACATTTGGACTTATATTTTAAGTAATTCATTATTTTCTTATTTTGGACCGGGGCAAGTAACTCGTTGTTTTTTTATTTTTTTATAATTATATATATATATATATATATATATCAATTTCCAAAATATATTACTATTTTAATTAGTCAATCTGACTACCTAACCCGACCAACCTAATTAAGGTTGGGTTGGGTTACTTAACAAAAACAGTAAACCCAACCCAACTAGTTAAAGATGTTAAAACAATGCGAGTATTTATTTTAAAATAATTAATAATTATAAATTTTGGAATTAATTGAGTTATAATTATTAATATTCTTACACTTTTACCTTAATACTCCAATTTATATCTATTTATAGATAAATTATTTTCTTATTATAAATATATGTTTGTCTCATATTTCATTAAATAATTTATGACAATATCTTCTCTATTAAAATTTAAAAATATAATTTAATATTTTATATATTTTTAATTGTTTTTAATTTAATTTTACCGCACAACATACTTTTCATATATTAGAATTATATGAGAATACTTTTTCTTTTCAAAATACAAACATGAACCACGTTAAATGAGGTAATTAATACATAATGCCACTACCTACGGTAGACTTAAGATTAGATCAGTTCTTCAAAAAGCTATGGAACAAGTTTCTTCCATCCAAGGTCGCCGTGTTCGTATGGAAGGTGTGGCATGGAATAGAATATCAACTTTTGACAGCCTGGCTAAAGGGGGATCATATATCAAGAGGACTTGAAGTGTGTGTAGGGTATTTGTGTTGAAAATGAAGTGTGTCACATCTGTTTTTTGAGTGCCTAAAGTGGCTTGGACAGTTGAATTGAGTTCTGCATCACACAATAGAGGCATTTCCTTCAATTTTTGAGTCTGCCTAGTTGTAATTCAGACTCGCGAGAGGTAGGGCAGGTCATATGGTTTGCTATAATTTGGTCAATTTTGAAGGTTAGAAATCAAGCGGTGTTTGAATCAATAGTAGTCATTCTAGCTAGTGAATGTGGAACTTCTCCATAAGTTCTTATAGAAGAAGAAAATAACAAGAAAAAATGAAATAAATATTTTCATAAGTTAAATTTAGTTTATGCATAAACTAATTTGTAGAAACTTTCTCATATTAACTTTTTCAAAAGTTAATTTTTAACTTATGCATAAGTTAATTTTAGTTTATAGTTTTGGTCTAGTTGATTGGGAACGTTCCAAGGTTTGCATATCATTTCTTAGCTAGATGCTTAATCCTGTAGGGTGTTTGAAAGCATTTTGAGATCTCAGTGGGAGGTGAGGTAGGTGATAGGGGCTGTGGAATCATATATAGTCAGAATGATCCAACTCCAAGCCTTGGATGTGGAACAAGCATGGAAGAAATTATAGGGTCTGCTTATATTCCTCTATAAAAATTTTCAGTACAGCTATGGCAGGTGTGTTACCCTAATGGAGCTCACGGGCTTCATTGGAAGCTTCCTTCATAATTAGATCAGAGATTTAGCATCTGGTTAGAGGTGGCACCAACAAGAAATTCGTGCATAAGTGTGAATGTACCCGAGAGGGAAGCATTGCTGATTGCAATGACATCTACATTGCTTTGTGTGTGATGGAGGTGTTCAATAGCCAAATGAAGGTGTTGCATTTAAGGAGGCTTGTTCTTGCCTCTTTCTATAGTATTTGGATTAGTATCATGTGCATAATTGTTTGTGATGCATTTGAGAACCGTCAAAATTATTGTCAACTGCGCTCATTAGCTGCTAGTGACAATAAAAATGTATTAAATTTAAAAATAAAAGAAAGAAATTGAATTTCTACATAAAATTTGGGACACAACTCAGATACAGTACCATAGGTATGTACTGACGCACTGTTGGTGCTATGCTCCAATTAGATTTAGAGTTTCACCTCGGTAATATGCAAAACAAAGCAATCCATTAAATGTCATTGTGTATTACTAAGATGAAACTCTAAATCTGATTGGAGAACAACATCGATCAACAATACATATGGTACTGTATCTAAGTTTTTTCCTAAAATTTGTATAAATGCTTTTACAATAAAAGCAAGACAAGAGAAAAAAATGTAAAATAAGATGATTGATACAATGGAAAGAGATTAAAAAAAGTAATATTATAGAAATATTATAAAATTTATTTTATAATTAACACAACTCAGAAAAAGAAAAAGGAAATAAAACAGTTCAACACGTGCTACTTTTTGAAGAATATATGCATTAAAATTTGCTGGAGATTACACACAACTTAAAGCTATGATATTGAGTGCTTTCATCTCTCTTAACGATAAACAAATGGAAAAGGTTTTGAATGAGTAAGTTTTTGGTGTGGTTAATAATCGGGTTATAAACTATCTTTTTAGTACGTGAAAGTGTAATCCAATCTCACTTAAGTCCCGGAAAGTATGAAATTGTTAATTAGGTCCCTGAAAGTGCAATTTGTCTGTCTTCCGATAAAAAAATTGTCTTTAAAATTAACGTTCGACCCTACGTGACACGCTATTTGCCTATATGACATGTTATCCACGTGTGCACCATCAATTGCCATGTAGGTAGATAGCATATAATGTAGGCACAAATGTTAATTTTAAAGAAAGTTTTTTAACGGAAAGACTAAAGTGACAGATAAATTGTACTTTCAGGTACCTAATTGACAATTTCATACTTTCAGGGACCTAAGTGATAGTAAATTACACATTCGGGGACCAAAGTGATAGTTCACCCAAATATTTTTTTTATGATTAGCAATAATATATTGATCTAATCTGTAGCTAGTTTTTTGCTTCAGTACATTGATCTAATCTGAAGCAAAAAAAAAAAAATCTGTAGCTAGTTTAAAGCAAATATCGCTGGTGACATGTTCTTCAAGGAAATTGCTCGGCAACCAGGGTGGCTTCCTAAATTCCAAAATATTTATTTAAAAAATTTTAGCTGCCTAAAAACAATAGACCTATATCCATGGATTTACTAAACAATCAGAGACATTTCTACATCGATCAACTAAATTACATCGAAAACTTGTTCAGGTCAATAAATTATCTTCAAGCATTGGCAGATAACGAAATCAGAAAAAATAGATTGTGGAGAGAATTTGATTGTAGTAATATTAATAAATTAGTCACATGTTACATTTTAATTTTAATAAAAAAAAGACACATAAAATGAAACAATAATTTTAATCTATTTATAAGAAGCAAATAAAACAATGCATAGAAGGTACTACATAACCATACAGACTTTCTAAAAATAAAATAAAAAGAAGGCCTCCCTCTAACCCTAGCCCTCAGCGGTTGCCCCTTCTCAGGGACGCCTCTTTAGCCTTGTGCTTTTTCCCTTGAAGATGATCGTTCAGCCCTTTCTCACTTGTGGTAGTAATTTGACATAAGCCACAACTCCACTGCTTCTTGGGTTTCTTCGCCAAATTCCTATTGTCATCAATTAATGTAGGAGGTGTCACTGCTTTGCGCTTTGTACCATAACGATCAACATCTGGCTTAGCCTATAATGGGATAAACAAAAAGAGAAAGCCATTTGTTAAAGAAGAAGCTGGAAAAAAAATTGAAGAGAAAGATAACGACAGAAAAGAACGGTAAATTAAACATAACACTTTACACTAACCAATCTAATCACTTTTCCCTTGTTATTACTTTTAGTCTGCGTAAAAGGTTGTCTGATATCAACTTGGCGAGGTAATTGGGATTGTGGCCCCCCAAATCTGTCGATGTTATTAATTGGGTTGTTCATTCTACGATTCAAATATGCTCTATTAACCAAAACTTGTTTTCCAAACGGGAACCCCTCCATTCTCTCCATTGGGATTTCCACCATCCTTTCTGCTACCATTTCCCTCCTGACCTCTTCCTCCAGCTCTCGCCGTCGTCCCAATGCCACTTCGCCGGCGATTATCTCTCTCCTTATTTCGTCCTTCTGCATCCCCCGTCGTAATTGCTCTTTCCCCAACTCTACCCGGAATGCTTCCTCAGCATTAATGGGCATCGCCGTTGGGAACACTCTAGGCGCTGAAACATTGCTAGTAAAACTACCTGGCGCCAACGCAGACCCTACAAAGTGAATAGTGAATTAAATGATCTCATGTGACAAAAGTTTTGTTTTATAAAAACAACAAAACAAATGGATCTCTTGAAAGGAACGGGAAGAATAGTGAGCGTTACCTTGTAATGAGGGTCCAGAGATATCTGAATTCATGTAGGCGACAGTGGAAAAAGGGGGCTGCGTTGCGAATTGTGTCATTTGGTTTTGGCCATCAGGATATTTGAACTCCATGGAAAAAGTTGAAATGTTAAACAAAGGGAAGGGGAAAGCGAGAAGAAAAACGGTGCCTATGAAATGAGAGACAATGATTATCTGTGGGCAGTGTGTGTGTTTGAGTGATTAATAAATAGGCCAGTGTGAGGCTTTGCACATTTGAGTTTGTAGGTGTGGTTGACCCTATTTTGGTGTGATGAAGTGATTTTTGGTCAAATATTGAGAATTTACCAAATTTATCATTCAACGCTTGAGAAAGGAAAGAAAAGGAAAAAGGATTTGGTTCCAATTTTGAATGGGACATGCATACCATTTTGACCTGTTGGGATTTTAATTAGGAATTTCTCACACTTTTTTAACAAAGTCAATCAATTTTAGGTTGACTTGCAAAAAAATAAAAAAATAAAAAAAGCATTCAATATGAATAAAATGTTTATATGTTAAAATTTGAAATATTTATTGTTTGAAGATTCAAGCATTGCGTATTTATCGATCACAACATTTGATATTATTAACAAATTAACTAAGTGGATAGCTAACAACCAGAAATCAAAAAATTGTCACCAAATTAATATAACTAGTATTTTGACCTGCGGGAAGCGTAAAATAAAAACTTGTTTACTTGTAGAATTAAATTGTATGATAAATAAATATTTTGAATGTATAAATAAAACGTGTTACAGTGAAAAATTATAATTTATAATTAAAAATACTTTGAATATATAAATTATATTTTATATTTATAATAAATAATTTGCATAATGATTTCAGGAAGCCAAATGACATTTTAATTGGGTCTCTAAAGATTAATAAAAAATTAATAATAAAATATTTTATTAGAAAGACAAACATTAACAAACAATTTTTTATATTTTCTTTTAAGTTCTTACTTTTGACTCAGTCAACTCATTATCAAATTCATTATTTTTTTAATTTATTAAATGTATTTTATATTTAATTAATTAAAGGTATTTAGTGCATTGTACTGAATATAAATCTTGACAAACATATGGCAATAATATTGGAATTCAAAATCTTGAATTTCAAATGAGGGTATTACTTTAGTTCTTTTCCTTATGTTTCACACGAAGAACAACATTAAAATCTTATCATATTGATAAGCTACTGTTTGTACCCGTGTGATGAACGGAATTTTTTTTATGTTAGACGTAAATTACAATGATAATAATTATTTAAATTATAAGACCCTGAGATTTTGTTGGCCCAGTGCGAAACTGTAGATAATGCCCCTTATATATAATTATTAAAAAATATAGAGATATATTGAATAAAAAATGGACACATAATTTAATTAAAAGCTGTATGTTTTTATTACATTAAACGAATAACATAATTTTAAAAAAATTCAAAAAGATATATCATATTTTTTATTCACATGTTATCGTCTATCATCCAATTTACATCCCTCAAAATCATGACATACTCATAAATATCTATATAAAATTAAGGTAACCCCCCTAAAAGAAAAAATATATATGAAACCATAATTTCCAATTATTTTCGAGATTTCTATTTCTTCCTAAATGTTTCTTAATACAAAAAGGAACTAAAAGAATGTTATTTCATTATTTGAAGTAGAGAATGCATTATTTTTATTATTATCAGGCTAAGAAATAAATTTCACTTTAGCAAAATTTGAGGGTCAATTTTGGTTTTGAAACTTCAAATATGATATCCAAACATCACAAATATTTTTATCATTAAAATTGATACAAAAAATTTTAAAACTAAATCTCTTTTCTGCCACTACAACATTATAATCTTATATATTCTGTTTAACTTATATGATTTTTGTTTTCGTGATATGTGGTAAATTATTATAATTTTTTAGTTGTTGGTTAAATTTAATATGTGAACTAAAAAATATAATTTACTTTATTTTCTATGTTTGACTCCCTCAAACAAAATCCTATAACTCCGGCTATCGTTTATTATATCTTCATTTGATATTAAAGCAGCTTAAACTTTTGGTTCGTGTTTTTTTAAATTGTTAAAAAAAAAACTTTAAATCTATTAACATGGATTCATGACATGTTGATATGTCACAATGAATTGAAAATTCATTAAATATGAATTTATAAAAGTAACACATAAAAAGACTAACAATTAACAAATTGATACCTTTTATTCACATGTTACGTTTAAATTTTAATAAACAA
Source organism: Pueraria montana var. lobata (assembly GCA_026413185.1). Classification (NCBI taxonomy): domain Eukaryota; kingdom Viridiplantae; phylum Streptophyta; class Magnoliopsida; order Fabales; family Fabaceae; genus Pueraria; species Pueraria montana. The sequence goes on along the minus strand of CM048651.1, from coordinate 44,315,028 downwards.
AGACACATAAAATGAAACAATCATTTTAATCTATTTATAAGAAGCAAATAAAACAATGCATAGAAGGTACTACATAACCATACAGACTTTCTAAAAATAAAATAAAAAGAAGGCCTCCCTCTAACCCTAGCCCTCAGCGGTTGCCCCTTCCCAGGGACGCCTCTTTAGCCTTGTGCTTTTTCCCTTGAAGATGATCGTTCAGCCCTTTCTCACTTGTGGTAGTAATTTGACATAAGCCACAACTCCACTGCTTCTTGGGTTTCTTCGCCAAATTCCTATTGTCATCAATTAATGTAGGAGGTGTCACTGCTTTGCGCTTTGTACCATAACGATCAACATCTGGCTTAGCCTATAATGGGATAAACAAAAAGAGAAAGCCTTTTGTTAAAGAAGAAGCTGGAAAAAAAAATTGAAGAGAAAGATAAAGACAGAAAAGAACGGTAAATTAAACATAACACTTTACACTAACCAATCTAATCACTTTTCCCTTGTTATTACTTTTAGTCTGCGTAAAAGGTTGTCTGATATCAACTTGGCGAGGTAATTGGGATTGTGGCCCCCCAAATCTGTCGATGTTATTAATTGGGTTGTTCATTCTACGATTCAAATATGCTCTATTAACCAAAAGTTGTTTTCCAAAAGGGAACCCCTCCATTCTCTCCATTGGGATTCCCACCATCCTTTCTGCTGCCATTTCCCTCCTGACCTCTTCCTCCAGCTCTCGCCGTCGTCCCAATGCCACTTCGCCGGCGATTATCTCTCTCCTTATTTCGTCCTTCTGCATCCCCCGTCGTAATTGCTCTTTCCCCAACTCTACCCGGAATGCTTCCTCAGCATTAATGGGCATCGCCGTTGGGAACACTCTAGGCGCTGAAACATTGCTAGTAAAACTACCTGGCGCCAACGCAGACCCTACAAAGTGAATAGTGAATTAAATGATCTCATGTGACAAAAGTTTTGTTTTATAAAAACAGCAAAACAAATGGATCTCTTGAAAGGAACGGGAAGAATAGTGAGCGTTACCTTGTAATGAGGGTCCAGGGATATCTGAATTCATGTAGGCGACAGTGGAAAAAGGGGGCTGCGTTGCGAATTGTGTCATTTGGTTTTGGCCATCAGGATATTTGAACTCCATGGAAAAAGTTGAAATGTTAAACAAAGGGAAGGGGAAAGCGAGAAGAAAAACGGTGCCTATGAAATGAGAGACAATGATTATCTGTGGGCAGTGTGTGTGTTTGAGTGATTAATAAATAGGCCAGTGTGAGGCTTTGCACATTTGAGTTTGTAGGTGTGGTTGACCCTGTTTTGGTGTGATGAAGTGATTTTTGGTCAAATATTGAGAATTTACCAAATTTATCATTCAACGCTTGAGAAAGGAAAGAAAAGGAAAAAGGATTTGGTTCCAATTTTGAATGGGACATGCATACCATTTTGACCTGTTGGGATTTTAATTAGGAATTTCTCACACTTTTTTAACAAAGTCAATCAATTTTAGGTTGACTTGCAAAAAAATAAAAAAATAAAAAAAGCATTCAATATGAATAAAATGTTTATATGTTAAAATTTGAAATATTTATTGTTTGAAGATTCAAGCGTTGCGTATTTATCGATCACAACATTTGATATTATTAACAAATTAACTAAGTGGATAGCTAACAACCAGAAATCAAAAAATTGTCACCAAATTAATATAACTAGTATTTTGACCTGCGGGAAGCGTAAAATAAAAACTTGTTTACTTGTAGAATTAAATTGTATGATAAATAAATATTTTGAATGTATAAATAAAACGTGTTACAGTGAAAAATTATAATTTATAATTAAAAATACTTTGAATATATAAATTATATTTTATATTTATAATAAATAATTTGCATAATGATTTCAGGAAGCCAAATGACATTTTAATTGGGTCTCTAAAGATTAATAAAAAATTAATAATAAAATATTTTATTAGAAAGACAAACATTAACAAACAATTTTTTATATTTTCTTTTAAGTTCTTACTTTTGACTCAGTCAACTCATTATCAAATTCATTATTTTTTTAATTTATTAAATGTATTTTATATTTAATTAATTAAAGGTATTTAGTGCATTGTACTGAATATAAATCTTGACAAACATATGGCAATAATATTGGAATTCAAAATCTTGAATTTCAAATGAGGGTATTACTTTAGTTCTTTTCCTTATGTTTCACACGAAGAACAACATTAAAATCTTATCATATTGATAAGCTACTGTTTGTACCCGTGTGATGAACGGAATTTTTTTTATGTTAGACGTAAATTACAATGATAATAATTATTTAAATTATAAGACCCTGAGATTTTGTTGGCCCAGTGCGAAACTGTAGATAATGCCCCTTATATATAATTATTAAAAAATATAGAGATATATTGAATAAAAAATGGACACATAATTTAATTAAAAGCTGTATGTTTTTATTACATTAAACGAATAACATAATTTTAAAAAAATTCAAAAAGATATATCATATTTTTTATTCACATGTTATCGTCTATCATCCAATTTACATCCCTCAAAATCATGACATACACATAAATATCTATATAAAATTAAGGTAACCCCCCTAAAAGAAAAAATATATATGAAACCATAATTTCCAATTATTTTCGAGATTTCTATTTCTTCCTAAATGTTTCTTAATACAAAAAGGAACTAAAAGAATGTTATTTCATTATTTGAAGTAGAGAATGCATTATTTTTATTATTATCAGGCTAAGAAATAAATTTCACTTTAGCAAAATTTGAGGGTCAATTTTGGTTTTGAAACTTCAAATATGATATCCAAACATCACAAATATTTTTATCATTAAAATTGATACAAAAAATTTTAAAACTAAATCTCTTTTCTGCCACTACAACATTATAATCTTATATATTCTGTTTAACTTATATGATTTTTGTTTTCGTGATATGTGGTAAATTATTATAATTTTTTAGTTGTTGGTTAAATTTAATATGTGAACTAAAAAATATAATTTACTTTATTTTCTATGTTTGACTCCCTCAAACAAAATCCTATAACTCCGGCTATCGTTTATTATATCTTCATTTGATATTAAAGCAGCTTAAACTTTTGGTTCGTGTTTTTTTAAATTGTTAAAAAAAAAACTTTAAATCTATTAACATGGATTCATTACATGTTGATATGTCACAATGAATTGAAAATTCATTAAATATGAATTTATAAAAGTAACACATAAAAAGACTAACAATTAACAAATTGATACCTTTTATTCACATGTTACGTTTAAATTGTAATAAAAAAAGACACATAAAATGAAACAATCATTTTAATCTATTTATAAGAAGCAAATAAAACAATGCATAGAAGGTACTACATAACCATACAGACTTTCTAAAAATAAAATAAAAAGAAGGCCTCCCTCTAACCCTAGCCCTCAGCGGTTGCCCCTTCCCAGGGACGCCTCTTTAGCCTTGTGCTTTTTCCCTTGAAGATGATCGTTCAGCCCTTTCTCACTTGTGGTAGTAATTTGACATAAGCCACAACTCCACTGCTTCTTGGGTTTCTTCGCCAAATTCCTATTGTCATCAATTAATGTAGGAGGTGTCACTGCTTTGCGCTTTGTACCATAACGATCAACATCTGGCTTAGCCTATAATGGGATAAACAAAAAGAGAAAGCCTTTTGTTAAAGAAGAAGCTGGAAAAAAAAAATTGAAGAGAAAGATAAAGACAGAAAAGAACGGTAAATTAAACATAACACTTTACACTAACCAATCTAATCACTTTTCCCTTGTTATTACTTTTAGTCTGCGTAAAAGGTTGTCTGATATCAACTTGGCGAGGTAATTGGGATTGTGGCCCCCCAAATCTGTCGATGTTATTAATTGGGTTGTTCATTCTACGATTCAAATATGCTCTATTAACCAAAAGTTGTTTTCCAAAAGGGAACCCCTCCATTCTCTCCATTGGGATTCCCACCATCCTTTCTGCTGCCATTTCCCTCCTGACCTCTTCCTCCAGCTCTCGCCGTCGTCCCAATGCCACTTCGCCGGCGATTATCTCTCTCCTTATTTCGTCCTTCTGCATCCCCTGTCGTAATTGCTCTTTCCCCAACTCTACCCGGAATGCTTCCTCAGCATTAATGGGCATCGCCGTTGGGAACACTCTAGGCGCTGAAACATTGCTAGTAAAACTACCTGGCGCCAACGCAGACCCTACAAAGTGAATAGTGAATTAAATGATCTCATGTGACAAAAGTTTTGTTTTATAAAAACAGCAAAACAAATGGATCTCTTGAAAGGAACGGGAAGAATAGTGAGCGTTACCTTGTAATGAGGGTCCAGAGATATCTGAATTCATGTAGGCGACAGTGGAAAAAGGGGGCTGCGTTGCGAATTATGTCATTTGGTTTTGGCCATCAGGATATTTGAACTCCATGGAAAAAGTTGAAATGTTAAACAAAGGGATGGGGAAAGCGAGAAGAAAAATGGTGCCTATGAAATGAGAGACAATGATTATATGTGGGCAGTGTGTGTGTTTGAGTGATTAATAAATAGGCCAGTGTGAGGCTTTGCACATTTGAGTTTGTAGGTGTGGTTGACCCTATTTTGGTGTGATGAAGTGATTTTTGGTCAAATATTGAGAATTTACCAAATTTATCATTCAACGCTTGAGAAAGGAAAGAAAAGGAAAAAGGATTTGGTTCCAATTTTGAATGGGACATGCATACCATTTTGACCTGTTGGGATTTTAATTAGGAATTTCTCACACTTTTTTAACAAAGTCAATCAATTTTAGGTTGACTTGCAAAAAAATAAAAAAATAAAAAAAGCATTCAATATGAATAAAATGTTTATATGTTAAAATTTGAAATATTTATTGTTTGAAGATTCAAGCATTGCGTATTTATCGATCACAACATTTGATATTATTAACAAATTAACTAAGTGGATAGCTAACAACCAGAAATCAAAAAATTGTCACCAAATTAATATAACTAGTATTTTGACCTGCGGGAAGCATAAAATAAAAACTTGTTTACTTGTAGAATTAAATTGTATGATAAATAAATATTTTGAATGTATAAATAAAACGTGTTACAGTGAAAAATTATAATTTATAATTAAAAATACTTTGAATATATAAATTATATTTTATATTTATAATAAATAATTTGCATAATGATTTCAGGAAGCCAAATGACATTTTAATTGGGTCTCTAAAGATTAATAAAAAATTAATAATAAAATATTTTATTAGAAAGACAAACATTAACAAACAATTTTTTATATTTTCTTTTAAGTTCTTACTTTTGACTCAGTCAACTCATTATCAAATTCATTATTTTTTTAATTTATTAAATGTATTTTATATTTAATTAATTAAAGGTATTTAGTGCATTGTACTGAATATAAATCTTGACAAACATATGGCAATAATATTGGAATTCAAAATCTTGAATTTCAAATGAGGGTATTACTTTAGTTCTTTTCCTTATGTTTCACACGAAGAACAACATTAAAATCTTATCATATTGATAAGCTACTGTTTGTACCCGTGTGATGAACGGAATTTTTTTTATGTTAGACGTAAATTACAATGATAATAATTATTTAAATTATAAGACCCTGAGATTTTGTTGGCCCAGTGCGAAACTGTAGATAATGCCCCTTATATATAATTATTAAAAAATATAGAGATATATTGAATAAAAAATGGACACATAATTTAATTAAAAGCTGTATGTTTTTATTACATTAAACGAATAACATAATTTTAAAAAAATTCAAAAAGATATATCATATTTTTTATTCACATGTTATCGTCTATCATCCAATTTACATCCCTCAAAATCATGACATACACATAAATATCTATATAAAATTAAGGTAACCCCCCTAAAAGAAAAAATATATATGAAACCATAATTTCCAATTATTTTCGAGATTTCTATTTCTTCCTAAATGTTTCTTAATACAAAAAGGAACTAAAAGAATGTTATTTCATTATTTGAAGTAGAGAATGCATTATTTTTATTATTATCAGGCTAAGAAATAAATTTCACTTTAGCAAAATTTGAGGGTCAATTTTGGTTTTGAAACTTCAAATATGATATCCAAACATCACAAATATTTTTATCATTAAAATTGATACAAAAAATTTTAAAACTAAATCTCTTTTCTGCCACTACAACATTATAATCTTATATATTCTGTTTAACTTATATGATTTTTGTTTTCGTGATATGTGGTAAATTATTATAATTTTTTAGTTGTTGGTTAAATTTAATATGTGAACTAAAAAATATAATTTACTTTATTTTCTATGTTTGACTCCCTCAAACAAAATCCTATAACTCCGGCTATCGTTTATTATATCTTCATTTGATATTAAAGCAGCTTAAACTTTTGGTTCGTGTTTTTTTAAATTGTTAAAAAAAAACCTTTAAATCTATTAACATGGATTCATGACATGTTGATATGTCACAATGAATTGAAAATTCATTAAATATGAATTTATAAAAGTAACACATAAAAAGACTAACAATTAACAAATTGATACCTTTTATTCACATGTTACGTTTAAATTTTAATAAACAAAGACACATAAAATGAAACAATCATTTTAATCTATTTATAAGAAGCAAATAAAACAATGCATAGAACCATACAGACTTTCTAAAAATAAAATAAAAAGAAGGCCTCCCTCTAACCCTAGCCCTCAGCGGTTGCCCCTTCCCAGGGACGCCTCTTTAGCCTTGTGCTTTTTCCCTTGAAGATGATCGTTCAGCCCTTTCTCACTTGTGGTAGTAATTTGACATAAGCCACAACTCCACTGCTTCTTGGGTTTCTTCGCCAAATTCCTATTGTCATCAATTAATGTAGGAGGTGTCACTGCTTTGCGCTTTGTACCATAACGATCAACATCTGGCTTAGCCTATAATGGGATAAACAAAAAGAGAAAGCCTTTTGTTAAAGAAGAAGCTGGAAAAAAAAATTGAAGAGAAAGATAAAGACAGAAAAGAACGGTAAATTAAACATAACACTTTACACTAACCAATCTAATCACTTTTCCCTTGTTATTACTTTTAGTCTGCGTAAAAGGTTGTCTGATATCAACTTGGCGAGGTAATTGGGATTGTGGCCCCCCAAATCTGTCGATGTTATTAATTGGGTTGTTCATTCTACGATTCAAATATGCTCTATTAACCAAAAGTTGTTTTCCAAAAGGGAACCCCTCCATTCTCTCCATTGGGATTCCCACCATCCTTTCTGCTGCCATTTCCCTCCTGACCTCTTCCTCCAGCTCTCGCCGTCGTCCCAATGCCACTTCGCCGGCGATTATCTCTCTCCTTATTTCGTCCTTCTGCATCCCCCGTCGTAATTGCTCTTTCCCCAACCCTACCCGGAATGCTTCCTCAGCATTAATGGGCATCGCCGTTGGGAACACTCTAGGCGCTGAAACATTGCTAGTAAAACTACCTGGCGCCAACGCAGACCCTACAAAGTGAATAGTGAATTAAATGATCTCATGTGACAAAAGTTTTGTTTTATAAAAACAGCAAAACAAATGGATCTCTTGAAAGGAACGGGAAGAATAGTGAGCGTTACCTTGTAATGAGGGTCCAGGGATATCTGAATTCATGTAGGCGACAGTGGAAAAAGGGGGCTGCGTTGCGAATTGTGTCATTTGGTTTTGGCCATCAGGATATTTGAACTCCATGGAAAAAGTTGAAATGTTAAACAAAGGGAAGGGGAAAGCGAGAAGAAAAACGGTGCCTATGAAATGAGAGACAATGATTATCTATGGGCAGTGTGTGTGTTTGAGTGATTAATAAATAGGCCAGTGTGAGGCTTTGCACATTTGAGTTTGTAGGTGTGGTTGACCCTATTTTGGTGTGATGAAGTGATTTTTGGTCAAATATTGAGAATTTACCAAATTTATCATTCAACGCTTGAGAAAGGAAAGAAAAGGAAAAAGGATTTGGTTCCAATTTTGAATGGGACATGCATACCATTTTGACCTGTTGGGATTTTAATTAGGAATTTCTCACACTTTTTTAACAAAGTCAATAAATTTTAGGTTGACTTGCAAAAAAATAAAAAAATAAAAAAAGCATTCAATATGAATAAAATGTTTATATGTTAAAATTTGAAATATTTATTGTTTGAAGATTCAAGCATTGCGTATTTATCGATCACAACATTTGATATTATTAACAAATTAACTAAGTGGATAGCTAACAACCAGAAATCAAAAAATTGTCACCAAATTAATATAACTAGTATTTTGACCTGCGGGAAGCGTAAAATAAAAACTTGTTTACTTGTAGAATTAAATTGTATGATAAATAAATATTTTGAATGTATAAATAAAATGTGTTACAGTGAAAAATTATAATTTATAATTAAAAATACTTTGAATATATAAATTATATTTTATATTTATAATAAATAATTTGCATAATGATTTCAGGAAGCCAAATGACATTTTAATTGGGTCTCTAAAGATTAATAAAAAATTAATAATAAAATATTTTATTAGAAAGACAAACATTAACAAACAATTTTTTATATTTTCTTTTAAGTTCTTACTTTTGACTCAGTCAACCCATTATCAAATTCATTATTTTTTTAATCTATTAAATGTATTTTATATTTAATTAATTAAAGGTATTTAGTGCATTGTACTGAATATAAATCTTGACAAACATATGGCAATAATATTGGAATTCAAAATCTTGAATTTCAAATGAGGGTATTACTTTAGTTCTTTTCCTTATGTTTCACACGAAGAACAACATTAAAATTTTATCATATTGATAAGCTACTGTTTGTACCCGTGTGATGAACGGAATTTTTTTTATGTTAGACGTGAATTACAATGATAATAATTATTTAAATTATAAGACCCTGAGATTTTGTTGGCCCTGTGCGAAACTGTAGATAATGCCCCTTATATATAATTATTAAAAAATATAGAGATATATTGAATAAAAAATGGACACATAATTTAATTAAAAGCTGTATGTTTTTATTACATTAAACGAATAACATAATTTTAAAAAAATTCAAAAAGATATATCATATTTTTTATTCACATGTTATCGTCTATCATCCAATTTACATCCCTCAAAATCATGACATACACATAAATATCTATATAAAATTAAGGTAACCCCCCTAAAAGAAAAAATATATATGAAACCATAATTTCCAATTATTTTCGAGATTTCTATTTCTTCCTAAATGTTTCTTAATACAAAAAGGAACTAAAAGAATGTTATTTCATTATTTGAAGTAGAGAATGCATTATTTTTATTATTATCAGGCTAAGAAATAAATTTCACTTTAGCAAAATTTGAGGGTCAATTTTGGTTTTGAAACTTCAAATATGATATCCAAACATCACAAATATTTTTATCATTAAAATTGATACAAAAAATTTTAAAACTAAATCTCTTTTCTGCCACTACAACATTATAATCTTATATATTCTGTTTAACTTATATGATTTTTGTTTTCGTGATATGTGGTAAATTATTATAATTTTTTAGTTGTTGGTTAAATTTAATATGTGAACTAAAAAATATAATTTACTTTATTTTCTATGTTTGACTCCCTCAAACAAAATCCTATAACTCCGGCTATCGTTTATTATATCTTCATTTGATATTAAAGCAGCTTAAACTTTTGGTTCGTGTTTTTTTAAATTGTTAAAAAAAAAACTTTAAATCTATTAACATGGATTCATTACATGTTGATATGTCACAATGAATTGAAAATTCATTAAATATGAATTTATAAAAGTAACACATAAAAAGACTAACAATTAACAAATTGATACCTTTTATTCACATGTTACGTTTAAATTGTAATAAAAAAAGACACATAAAATGAAACAATCATTTTAATCTATTTATAAGAAGCAAATAAAACAATGCATAGAAGGTACTACATAACCATACAGACTTTCTAAAAATAAAATAAAAAGAAGGCCTCCCTCTAACCCTAGCCCTCAGCGGTTGCCCCTTCCCAGGGACGCCTCTTTAGCCTTGTGCTTTTTCCCTTGAAGATGATCGTTCAGCCCTTTCTCACTTGTGGTAGTAATTTGACATAAGCCACAACTCCACTGCTTCTTGGGTTTCTTCGCCAAATTCCTATTGTCATCAATTAATGTAGGAGGTGTCACTGCTTTGCGCTTTGTACCATAACGATCAACATCTGGCTTAGCCTATAATGGGATAAACAAAAAGAGAAAGCCTTTTGTTAAAGAAGAAGCTGGAAAAAAAAATTGAAGAGAAAGATAAAGACAGAAAAGAACGGTAAATTAAACATAACACTTTACACTAACCAATCTAATCACTTTTCCCTTGTTATTACTTTTAGTCTGCGTAAAAGGTTGTCTGATATCAACTTGGCGAGGTAATTGGGATTGTGGCCCCCCAAATCTGTCGATGTTATTAATTGGGTTGTTCATTCTACGATTCAAATATGCTCTATTAACCAAAAGTTGTTTTCCAAACGGGAACCCCTCCATTCTCTCCATTGGGATTCCCACCATCCTTTCTGCTGCCATTTCCCTCCTGACCTCTTCCTCCAGCTCTCGCCGTCGTCCCAATGCCACTTCGCCGGCGATTATCTCTCTCCTTATTTCGTCCTTCTGCATCCCCCGTCGTAATTGCTCTTTCCCCAACTCTACCCGGAATGCTTCCTCAGCATTAATGGGCATCGCCGTTGGGAACACTCTAGGCGCTGAAACATTGCTAGTAAAACTACCTGGCGCCAACACAGACCCTACAAAGTGAATAGTGAATTAAATGATCTCATGTGACAAAAGTTTTGTTTTATAAAAACAGCAAAACAAATGGATCTCTTGAAAGGAACGGGAAGAATAGTGAGCGTTACCTTGTAATGAGGGTCCAGGGATATCTGAATTCATGTAGGCGACAGTGGAAAAAGGGGGCTGCGTTGCGAATTGTGTCATTTGGTTTTGGCCATCAGGATATTTGAACTCCATGGAAAAAGTTGAAATGTTAAACAAAGGGAAGGGGAAAGCGAGAAGAAAAACGGTGCCTATGAAATGAGAGACAATGATTATCTGTGGGCAGTGTGTGTGTTTGAGTGATTAATAAATAGGCCAGTGTGAGGCTTTGCACATTTGAGTTTGTAGGTGTGGTTGACCCTATTTTGGTGTGATGAAGTGATTTTTGGTCAAATATTGAGAATTTACCAAATTTATCATTCAACGCTTGAGAAAGGAAAGAAAAGGAAAAAGGATTTGGTTCCAATTTTGAATGGGACATGCATACCATTTTGACCTGTTGGGATTTTAATTAGGAATTTCTCACACTTTTTTAACAAAGTCAATCAATTTTAGGTTGACTTGCAAAAAAATAAAAAAATAAAAAAAGCATTCAATATGAATAAAATGTTTAGATGTTAAAATTTGAAATATTTATTGTTTGAAGATTCAAGCATTGCGTATTTATCGATCACAACATTTGATATTATTAACAAATTAACTAAGTGGATAGCTAACAACCAGAAATCAAAAAATTGTCACCAAATTAATATAACTAGTATTTTGACCTGCGGGAAGCGTAAAATAAAAACTTGTTTACTTGTAGAATTAAATTGTATGATAAATAAATATTTTGAATGTATAAATAAAACGTGTTACAGTGAAAAATTATAATTTATAATTAAAAATACTTTGAATATATAAATTATATTTTATATTTATAATAAATAATTTGCATAATGATTTCAGGAAGCCAAATGTCATTTTAATTGGGTCTCTAAAGATTAATAAAAAATTAATAATAAAATATTTTATTAGAAAGACAAACATTAACAAACAATTTTTTATATTTTCTTTTAAGTTCTTACTTTTGACTCAGTCAACTCATTATCAAATTCATTATTTTTTTAATTTATTAAATGTATTTTATATTTAATTAATTAAAGGTATTTAGTGCATTGTACTGAATATAAATCTTGACAAACATATGGCAATAATATTGGAATTCAAAATCTTGAATTTCAAATGAGGGTATTACTTTAGTTCTTTTCCTTATGTTTCACACGAAGAACAACATTAAAATCTTATCATATTGATAAGCTACTGTTTGTACCCGTGTGATGAACGGAATTTTTTTTATGTTAGACGTAAATTACAATGATAATAATTATTTAAATTATAAGACCCTGAGATTTTGTTGGCCCAGTGCGAAACTGTAGATAATGCCCCTTATATATAATTATTAAAAAATATAGAGATATATTGAATAAAAAATGGACACATAATTTAATTAAAAGCTGTATGTTTTTATTACATTAAACGAATAACATAATTTTAAAAAAATTCAAAAAGATATATCATATTTTTTATTCACATGTTATCGTCTATCATCCAATTTACATCCCTCAAAATCATGACATACACATAAATATCTATATAAAATTAAGGTAACCCCCCTAAAAGAAAAAATATATATGAAACCATAATTTCCAATTATTTTCGAGATTTCTATTTCTTCCTAAATGTTTCTTAATACAAAAAGGAACTAAAAGAATGTTATTTCATTATTTGAAGTAGAGAATGCATTATTTTTATTATTATCAGGCTAAGAAATAAATTTCACTTTAGCAAAATTTGAGGGTCAATTTTGGTTTTGAAACTTCAAATATGATATCCAAACATCACAAATATTTTTATCATTAAAATTGATACAAAAAATTTTAAAACTAAATCTCTTTTCTGCCACTACAACATTATAATCTTATATATTCTGTTTAACTTATATGATTTTTGTTTTCGTGATATGTGGTAAATTATTATAATTTTTTAGTTGTTGGTTAAATTTAATATGTGAACTAAAAAATATAATTTACTTTATTTTCTATGTTTGACTCCCTCAAACAAAATCCTATAACTCCGGCTATCGTTTATTATATCTTCATTTGATATTAAAGCAGCTTAAACTTTTGGTTCGTGTTTTTTTAAATTGTTAAAAAAAAAACTTTAAATCTATTAACATGGATTCATTACATGTTGATATGTCACAATGAATTGAAAATTCATTAAATATGAATTTATAAAAGTAACACATAAAAAGACTAACAATTAACAAATTGATACCTTTTATTCACATGTTACGTTTAAATTTTAATAAACAAAGACATAAAATGAAACAATCATTTTAATCTATTTATAAGAAGCAAATAAAACAATGCATAGAACCATACAGACTTTCTAAAAATAAAATAAAAAGAAGGCCTCCCTCTAACCCTAGCCCTCAGCGGTTGCCCCTTCCCAGGGACGCCTCTTTAGCCTTGTGCTTTTTCCCTTGAAGATGATCGTTCAGCCCTTTCTCACTTGTGGTAGTAATTTGACATAAGCCACAACTCCACTGCTTCTTGGGTTTCTTCGCCAAATTCCTATTGTCATCAATTAATGTAGGAGGTGTCACTGCTTTGCGCTTTGTACCATAACGATCAACATCTGGCTTAGCCTATAATGGGATAAACAAAAAGAGAAAGCCTTTTGTTAAAGAAGAAGCTGGAAAAAAAATTGAAGAGAAAGATAAAGACAGAAAAGAACGGTAAATTAAACATAACACTTTACACTAACCAATCTAATCACTTTTCCCTTGTTATTACTTTTAGTCTGCGTAAAAGGTTGTCTGATATCAACTTGGCGAGGTAATTGGGATTGTGGCCCCCCAAATCTGTCGATGTTATTAATTGGGTTGTTCATTCTACGATTCAAATATGCTCTATTAACCAAAAGTTGTTTTCCAAAAGGGAACCCCTCCATTCTCTCCATTGGGATTCCCACCATCCTTTCTGCTGCCATTTCCCTCCTGACCTCTTCCTCCAGCTCTCGCCGTCGTCCCAATGCCACTTCGCCGGCGATTATCTCTCTCCTTATTTCGTCCTTCTGCATCCCCCGTCGTAATTGCTCTTTCCCCAACTCTACCCGGAATGCTTCCTCAGCATTAATGGGCATCGCCGTTGGGAACACTCTAGGCGCTGAAACATTGCTAGTAAAACTACCTGGCGCCAACGCAGACCCTACAAAGTGAATAGTGAATTAAATGATCTCATGTGACAAAGTTTTGTTTTATAAAAACAGCAAAACAAATGGATCTCTTGAAAGGAACGGGAAGAATAGTGAGCGTTACCTTGTAATGAGGGTCCAGGGATATCTGAATTCATGTAGGCGACAGTGGAAAAAGGGGGCTGCGTTGCGAATTGTGTCATTTGGTTTTGGCCATCAGGATATTTGAACTCCATGGAAAAAGTTGAAATGTTAAACAAAGGGAAGGGGAAAGCGAGAAGAAAAACGGTGCCTATGAAATGAGAGACAATGATTATCTGTGGGCAGTGTGTGTGTTTGAGTGATTAATAAATAGGCCAGTGTGAGGCTTTGCACATTTGAGTTTGTAGGTGTGGTTGACCCTATTTTGGTGTGATGAAGTGATTTTTGGTCAAATATTGAGAATTTACCAAATTTATCATTCAACGCTTGAGAAAGGAAAGAAAAGGAAAAAGGATTTGGTTCCAATTTTGAATGGGACATGCATACCATTTTGACCTGTTGGGATTTTAATTAGGAATTTCTCACACTTTTTTAACAAAGTCAATCAATTTTAGGTTGACTTGCAAAAAAATAAAAAAATAAAAAAAGCATTCAATATGAATAAAATGTTTATATGTTAAAATTTGAAATATTTATTGTTTGAAGATTCAAGCATTGCGTATTTATCGATCACAACATTTGATATTATTAACAAATTAACTAAGTGGATAGCTAACAACCAGAAATCAAAAAATTGTCACCAAATTAATATAACTAGTATTTTGACCTGCGGGAAGCGTAAAATAAAAACTTGTTTACTTGTAGAATTAAATTGTATGATAAATAAATATTTTGAATGTATAAATAAAACGTGTTACAGTGAAAAATTATAATTTATAATTAAAAATACTTTGAATATATAAATTATATTTTATATTTATAATAAATAATTTGCATAATGATTTCAGGAAGCCAAATGTCATTTTAATTGGGTCTCTAAAGATTAATAAAAAATTAATAATAAAATATTTTATTAGAAAGACAAACATTAACAAACAATTTTTTATATTTTCTTTTAAGTTCTTACTTTTGACTCAGTCAACTCATTATCAAATTCATTATTTTTTTAATTTATTAAATGTATTTTATATTTAATTAATTAAAGGTATTTAGTGCATTGTACTGAATATAAATCTTGACAAACATATGGCAATAATATTGGAATTCAAAATCTTGAATTTCAAATGAGGGTATTACTTTAGTTCTTTTCCTTATGTTTCACACGAAGAACAACATTAAAATCTTATCATATTGATAAGCTACTGTTTGTACCCGTGTGATGAACGGAATTTTTTTTATGTTAGACGTAAATTACAATGATAATAATTATTTAAATTATAAGACCCTGAGATTTTGTTGGCCCAGTGCGAAACTGTAGATAATGCCCCTTATATATAATTATTAAAAAATATAGAGATATATTGAATAAAAAATGGACACATAATTTAATTAAAAGCTGTATGTTTTTATTACATTAAACGAATAACATAATTTTAAAAAAATTCAAAAAGATATATCATATTTTTTATTCACATGTTATCGTCTATCATCCAATTTACATCCCTCAAAATCATGACATACACATAAATATCTATATAAAATTAAGGTAACCCCCCTAAAAGAAAAAATATATATGAAACCATAATTTCCAATTATTTTCGAGATTTCTATTTCTTCCTAAATGTTTCTTAATACAAAAAGGAACTAAAAGAATGTTATTTCATTATTTGAAGTAGAGAATGCATTATTTTTATTATTATCAGGCTAAGAAATAAATTTCACTTTAGCAAAATTTGAGGGTCAATTTTGGTTTTGAAACTTCAAATATGATATCCAAACATCACAAATATTTTTATCATTAAAATTGATACAAAAAATTTTAAAACTAAATCTCTTTTCTGCCACTACAACATTATAATCTTATATATTCTGTTTAACTTATATGATTTTTGTTTTCGTGATATGTGGTAAATTATTATAATTTTTTAGTTGTTGGTTAAATTTAATATGTGAACTAAAAAATATAATTTACTTTATTTTCTATGTTTGACTCCCTCAAACAAAATCCTATAACTCCGGCTATCGTTTATTATATCTTCATTTGATATTAAAGCAGCTTAAACTTTTGGTTCGTGTTTTTTTAAATTGTTAAAAAAAAAACTTTAAATCTATTAACATGGATTCATTACATGTTGATATGTCACAATGAATTGAAAATTCATTAAATATGAATTTATAAAAGTAACACATAAAAAGACTAACAATTAACAAATTGATACCTTTTATTCACATGTTACGTTTAAATTTTAATAAAAAAAGACACATAAAATGAAACAATCATTTTAATCTATTTATAAGAAGCAAATAAAACAATGCATAGAAGGTACTACATAACCATACAGACTTTCTAAAAATAAAATAAAAAGAAGGCCTCCCTCTAACCCTAGCCCTCAGCGGTTGCCCCTTCCCAGGGACGCCTCTTTAGCGTTGTGCTTTTTCCCTTGAAGATGATCGTTCAGCCCTTTCTCACTTGTGGTAGTAATTTGACATAAGCCACAACTCCACTGCTTCTTGGGTTTCTTCGCCAAATTCCTATTGTCATCAATTAATGTAGGAGGTGTCACTGCTTTGCGCTTTGTACCATAACGATCAACATCTGGCTTAGCCTATAATGGGATAAACAAAAAGAGAAAGCCTTTTGTTAAAGAAGAAGCTGGAAAAAAAAATTGAAGAGAAAGATAAAGACAGAAAAGAACGGTAAATTAAACATAACACTTTACACTAACCAATCTAATCACTTTTCCCTTGTTATTACTTTTAGTCTGCGTAAAAGGTTGTCTGATATCAACTTGGCGAGGTAATTGGGATTGTGGCCCCCCAAATCTGTCGATGTTATTAATTGGGTTGTTCATTCTACGATTCAAATATGCTCTATTAACCAAAAGTTGTTTTCCAAAAGGGAACCCCTCCATTCTCTCCATTGGGATTCCCACCATCCTTTCTGCTGCCATTTCCCTCCTGACCTCTTCCTCCAGCTCTCGCCGTCGTCCCAATGCCACTTCGCCGGCGATTATCTCTCTCCTTATTTCGTCCTTCTGCATCCCCCGTCGTAATTGCTCTTTCCCCAACTCTACCCGGAATGCTTCCTCAGCATTAATGGGCATCGCCGTTGGGAACACTCTAGGCGCTGAAACATTGCTAGTAAAACTACCTGGCGCCAACGCAGACCCTACAAAGTGAATAGTGAATTAAATGATCTCATGTGACAAAAGTTTTGTTTTATAAAAACAGCAAAACAAATGGATCTCTTGAAAGGAACGGGAAGAATAGTGAGCGTTACCTTGTAATGAGGGTCCAGGGATATCTGAATTCATGTAGGCGACAGTGGAAAAAGGGGGCTGCGTTGCGAATTGTGTCATTTGGTTTTGGCCATCAGGATATTTGAACTCCATGGAAAAAGTTGAAATGTTAAACAAAGGGAAGGGGAAAGCGAGAAGAAAAACGGTGCCTATGAAATGAGAGACAATGATTATCTGTGGGCAGTGTGTGTGTTTGAGTGATTAATAAATAGGCCAGTGTGAGGCTTTGCACATTTGAGTTTGTAGGTGTGGTTGACCCTATTTTGGTGTGATGAAGTGATTTTTGGTCAAATATTGAGAATTTACCAAATTTATCATTCAACGCTTGAGAAAGGAAAGAAAAGGAAAAAGGATTTGGTTCCAATTTTGAATGGGACATGCATACCATTTTGACCTGTTGGGATTTTAATTAGGAATTTCTCACACTTTTTTAACAAAGTCAATCAATTTTAGGTTGACTTGCAAAAAAATAAAAAAATAAAAAAAGCATTCAATATGAATAAAATGTTTATATGTTAAAATTTGAAATATTTATTGTTTGAAGATTCAAGCATTGCGTATTTATCGATCACAACATTTGATATTATTAACAAATTAACTAAGTGGATAGCTAACAACCAGAAATCAAAAAATTGTCACCAAATTAATATAACTAGTATTTTGACCTGCGGGAAGCGTAAAATAAAAACTTGTTTACTTGTAGAATTAAATTGTATGATAAATAAATATTTTGAATGTATAAATAAAACGTGTTACAGTGAAAAATTATAATTTATAATTAAAAATACTTTGAATATATAAATTATATTTTATATTTATAATAAATAATTTGCATAATGATTTCAGGAAGCCAAATGACATTTTAATTGGGTCTCTAAAGATTAATAAAAAATTAATAATAAAATATTTTATTAGAAAGACAAACATTAACAAACAATTTTTTATATTTTCTTTTAAGTTCTTACTTTTGACTCAGTCAACTCATTATCAAATTCATTATTTTTTTAATTTATTAAATGTATTTTATATTTAATTAATTAAAGGTATTTAGTGCATTGTACTGAATATAAATCTTGACAAACATATGGCAATAATATTGGAATTCAAAATCTTGAATTTCAAATGAGGGTATTACTTTAGTTCTTTTCCTTATGTTTCACACGAAGAACAACATTAAAATCTTATCATATTGATAAGCTACTGTTTGTACCCGTGTGATGAACGGAATTTTTTTTATGTTAGACGTAAATTACAATGATAATAATTATTTAAATTATAAGACCCTGAGATTTTGTTGGCCCAGTGCGAAACTGTAGATAATGCCCCTTATATATAATTATTAAAAAATATAGAGATATATTGAATAAAAAATGGACACATAATTTAATTAAAAGCTGTATGTTTTTATTACATTAAACGAATAACATAATTTTAAAAAAATTCAAAAAGATATATCATATTTTTTATTCACATGTTATCGTCTATCATCCAATTTACATCCCTCAAAATCATGACATACACATAAATATCTATATAAAATTAAGGTAACCCCCCTAAAAGAAAAAATATATATGAAACCATAATTTCCAATTATTTTCGAGATTTCTATTTCTTCCTAAATGTTTCTTAATACAAAAAGGAACTAAAAGAATGTTATTTCATTATTTGAAGTAGAGAATGCATTATTTTTATTATTATCAGGCTAAGAAATAAATTTCACTTTAGCAAAATTTGAGGGTCAATTTTGGTTTTGAAACTTCAAATATGATATCCAAACATCACAAATATTTTTATCATTAAAATTGATACAAAAAATTTTAAAACTAAATCTCTTTTCTGCCACTACAACATTATAATCTTATATATTCTGTTTAACTTATATGATTTTTGTTTTCGTGATATGTGGTAAATTATTATAATTTTTTAGTTGTTGGTTAAATTTAATATGTGAACTAAAAAATATAATTTACTTTATTTTCTATGTTTGACTCCCTCAAACAAAATCCTATAACTCCGGCTATCGTTTATTATATCTTCATTTGATATTAAAGCAGCTTAAACTTTTGGTTCGTGTTTTTTTAAATTGTTAAAAAAAAAACTTTAAATCTATTAACATGGATTCATGACATGTTGATATGTCACAATGAATTGAAAATTCATTAAATATGAATTTATAAAAGTAACACATAAAAAGACTAACAATTAACAAATTGATACCTTTTATTCACATGTTACGTTTAAATTTTAATAAACAAAGACACATAAAATGAAACAATCATTTTAATCTATTTATAAGAAGCAAATAAAACAATGCATAGAAGGTACTACATAACCATACAGACTTTCTAAAAATAAAATAAAAAGAAGGCCTCCCTCTAACCCTAGCCCTCAGCGGTTGCCCCTTCCCAGGGACGCCTCTTTAGCGTTGTGCTTTTTCCCTTGAAGATGATCGTTCAGCCCTTTCTCACTTGTGGTAGTAATTTGACATAAGCCACAACTCCACTGCTTCTTGGGTTTCTTCGCCAAATTCCTATTGTCATCAATTAATGTAGGAGGTGTCACTGCTTTGCGCTTTGTACCATAACGATCAACATCTGGCTTAGCCTATAATGGGATAAACAAAAAGAGAAAGCCTTTTGTTAAAGAAGAAGCTGGAAAAAAAAAATTGAAGAGAAAGATAAAGACAGAAAAGAACGGTAAATTAAACATAACACTTTACACTAACCAATCTAATCACTTTTCCCTTGTTATTACTTTTAGTCTGCGTAAAAGGTTGTCTGATATCAACTTGGCGAGGTAATTGGGATTGTGGCCCCCCAAATCTGTCGATGTTATTAATTGGGTTGTTCATTCTACGATTCAAATATGCTCTATTAACCAAAAGTTGTTTTCCAAAAGGGAACCCCTCCATTCTCTCCATTGGGATTCCCACCATCCTTTCTGCTGCCATTTCCCTCCTGACCTCTTCCTCCAGCTCTCGCCGTCGTCCCAATGCCACTTCGCCGGCGATTATCTCTCTCCTTATTTCGTCCTTCTGCATCCCCCGTCGTAATTGCTCTTTCCCCAACTCTACCCGGAATGCTTCCTCAGCATTAATGGGCATCGCCGTTGGGAACACTCTAGGCGCTGAAACATTGCTAGTAAAACTACCTGGCGCCAACGCAGACCCTACAAAGTGAATAGTGAATTAAATGATCTCATGTGACAAAAGTTTTGTTTTATAAAAACAGCAAAACAAATGGATCTCTTGAAAGGAACGGGAAGAATAGTGAGAGTTACCTTGTAATGAGGGTCCAGGGATATCTGAATTCATGTAGGCGACAGTGGAAAAAGGGGGCTGCGTTGCGAATTGTGTCATTTGGTTTTGGCCATCAGGATATTTGAACTCCATGGAAAAAGTTGAAATGTTAAACAAAGGGAAGGGGAAAGCGAGAAGAAAAACGGTGCCTATGAAATGAGAGACAATGATTATCTGTGGGCAGTGTGTGTGTTTGAGTGATTAATAAATAGGCCAGTGTGAGGCTTTGCACATTTGAGTTTGTAGGTGTGGTTGACCCTATTTTGGTTTGATGAAGTGATTTTTGGTCAAATATTGAGAATTTACCAAATTTATCATTCAACGCTTGAGAAAGGAAAGAAAAGGAAAAAGGATTTGGTTCCAATTTTGAATGGGACATGCATACCATTTTGACCTGTTGGGATTTTAATTAGGAATTTCTCACACTTTTTTAACAAAGTCAATCAATTTTAGGTTGACTTGCAAAAAAATAAAAAAATAAAAAAAGCATTCAATATGAATAAAATGTTTATATGTTAAAATTTGAAATATTTATTGTTTGAAGATTCAAGCATTGCGTATTTATCGATCACAACATTTGATATTATTAACAAATTAACTAAGTGGATAGCTAACAACCAGAAATCAAAAAATTGTCACCAAATTAATATAACTAGTATTTTGACCTGCGGGAAGCGTAAAATAAAAACTTGTTTACTTGTAGAATTAAATTGTATGATAAATAAATATTTTGAATGTATAAATAAAACGTGTTACAGTGAAAAATTATAATTTATAATTAAAAATACTTTGAATATATAAATTATATTTTATATTTATAATAAATAATTTGCATAATGATTTCAGGAAGCCAAATGACATTTTAATTGGGTCTCTAAAGATTAATAAAAAATTAATAATAAAATATTTTATTAGAAAGACAAACATTAACAAACAATTTTTTATATTTTCTTTTAAGTTCTTACTTTTGACTCAGTCAACTCATTATCAAATTCATTATTTTTTTAATTTATTAAATGTATTTTATATTTAATTAATTAAAGGTATTTAGTGCATTGTACTGAATATAAATCTTGACAAACATATGGCAATAATATTGGAATTCAAAATCTTGAATTTCAAATGAGGGTATTACTTTAGTTCTTTTCCTTATGTTTCACACGAAGAACAACATTAAAATCTTATCATATTGATAAGCTACTGTTTGTACCCGTGTGATGAACGGAATTTTTTTTATGTTAGACGTAAATTACAATGATAATAATTATTTAAATTATAAGACCCTGAGATTTTGTTGGCCCAGTGCGAAACTGTAGATAATGCCCCTTATATATAATTATTAAAAAATATAGAGATATATTGAATAAAAAATGGACACATAATTTAATTAAAAGCTGTATGTTTTTATTACATTAAACGAATAACATAATTTTAAAAAAATTCAAAAAGATATATCATATTTTTTATTCACATGTTATCGTCTATCATCCAATTTACATCCCTCAAAATCATGACATACACATAAATATCTATATAAAATTAAGGTAACCCCCCTAAAAGAAAAAATATATATGAAACCATAATTTCCAATTATTTTCGAGATTTCTATTTCTTCCTAAATGTTTCTTAATACAAAAAGGAACTAAAAGAATGTTATTTCATTATTTGAAGTAGAGAATGCATTATTTTTATTATTATCAGGCTAAGAAATAAATTTCACTTTAGCAAAATTTGAGGGTCAATTTTGGTTTTGAAACTTCAAATATGATATCCAAACATCACAAATATTTTTATCATTAAAATTGATACAAAAAATTTTAAAACTAAATCTCTTTTCTGCCACTACAACATTATAATCTTATATATTCTGTTTAACTTATATGATTTTTGTTTTCGTGATATGTGGTAAATTATTATAATTTTTTAGTTGTTGGTTAAATTTAATATGTGAACTAAAAAATATAATTTACTTTATTTTCTATGTTTGACTCCCTCAAACAAAATCCTATAACTCCGGCTATCGTTTATTATATCTTCATTTGATATTAAAGCAGCTTAAACTTTTGGTTCGTGTTTTTTTAAATTGTTAAAAAAAAAACTTTAAATCTATTAACATGGATTCATTACATGTTGATATGTCACAATGAATTGAAAATTCATTAAATATGAATTTATAAAAGTAACACATAAAAAGACTAACAATTAACAAATTGATACCTTTTATTCACATGTTACGTTTAAATTTTAATAAAAAAAGACACATAAAATGAAACAATCATTTTAATCTATTTATAAGAAGCAAATAAAACAATGCATAGAAGGTACTACATAACCATACAGACTTTCTAAAAATAAAATAAAAAGAAGGCCTCCCTCTAACCCTAGCCCTCAGCGGTTGCCCCTTCCCAGGGACGCCTCTTTAGCCTTGTGCTTTTTCCCTTGAAGATGATCGTTCAGCCCTTTCTCACTTGTGGTAGTAATTTGACATAAGCCACAACTCCACTGCTTCTTGGGTTTCTTCGCCAAATTCCTATTGTCATCAATTAATGTAGGAGGTGTCACTGCTTTGCGCTTTGTACCATAACGATCAACATCTGGCTTAGCCTATAATGGGATAAACAAAAAGAGAAAGCCTTTTGTTAAAGAAGAAGCTGGAAAAAAAAAATTGAAGAGAAAGATAAAGACAGAAAAGAACGGTAAATTAAACATAACACTTTACACTAACCAATCTAATCACTTTTCCCTTGTTATTACTTTTAGTCTGCGTAAAAGGTTGTCTGATATCAACTTGGCGAGGTAATTGGGATTGTGGCCCCCCAAATCTGTCGATGTTATTAATTGGGTTGTTCATTCTACGATTCAAATATGCTCTATTAACCAAAAGTTGTTTTCCAAAAGGGAACCCCTCCATTCTCTCCATTGGGATTCCCACCATCCTTTCTGCTGCCATTTCCCTCCTGACCTCTTCCTCCAGCTCTCGCCGTCGTCCCAATGCCACTTCGCCGGCGATTATCTCTCTCCTTATTTCGTCCTTCTGCATCCCCCGTCGTAATTGCTCTTTCCCCAACTCTACCCGGAATGCTTCCTCAGCATTAATGGGCATCGCCGTTGGGAACACTCTAGGCGCTGAAACATTGCTAGTAAAACTACCTGGCGCCAACGCAGACCCTACAAAGTGAATAGTGAATTAAATGATCTCATGTGACAAAAGTTTTGTTTTATAAAAACAGCAAAACAAATGGATCTCTTGAAAGGAACGGGAAGAATAGTGAGCGTTACCTTGTAATGAGGGTCCAGGGATATCTGAATTCATGTAGGCGACAGTGGAAAAAGGGGGCTGCGTTGCGAATTGTGTCATTTGGTTTTGGCCATCAGGATATTTGAACTCCATGGAAAAAGTTGAAATGTTAAACAAAGGGAAGGGGAAAGCGAGAAGAAAAACGGTGCCTATGAAATGAGAGACAATGATTATCTGTGGGCAGTGTGTGTGTTTGAGTGATTAATAAATAGGCCAGTGTGAGGCTTTGCACATTTGAGTTTGTAGGTGTGGTTGACCCTATTTTGGTGTGATGAAGTGATTTTTGGTCAAATATTGAGAATTTACCAAATTTATCATTCAACGCTTGAGAAAGGAAAGAAAAGGAAAAAGGATTTGGTTCCAATTTTGAATGGGACATGCATACCATTTTGACCTGTTGGGATTTTAATTAGGAATTTCTCACACTTTTTTAACAAAGTCAATCAATTTTAGGTTGACTTGCAAAAAAATAAAAAAATAAAAAAAGCATTCAATATGAATAAAATGTTTATATGTTAAAATTTGAAATATTTATTGTTTGAAGATTCAAGCATTGCGTATTTATCGATCACAACATTTGATATTATTAACAAATTAACTAAGTGGATAGCTAACAACCAGAAATCAAAAAATTGTCACCAAATTAATATAACTAGTATTTTGACCTGCGGGAAGCGTAAAATAAAAACTTGTTTACTTGTAGAATTAAATTGTATGATAAATAAATATTTTGAATGTATAAATAAAACGTGTTACAGTGAAAAATTATAATTTATAATTAAAAATACTTTGAATATATAAATTATATTTTATATTTATAATAAATAATTTGCATAATGATTTCAGGAAGCCAAATGACATTTTAATTGGGTCTCTAAAGATTAATAAAAAATTAATAATAAAATATTTTATTAGAAAGACAAACATTAACAAACAATTTTTTATATTTTCTTTTAAGTTCTTACTTTTGACTCAGTCAACTCATTATCAAATTCATTATTTTTTTAATTTATTAAATGTATTTTATATTTAATTAATTAAAGGTATTTAGTGCATTGTACTGAATATAAATCTTGACAAACATATGGCAATAATATTGGAATTCAAAATCTTGAATTTCAAATGAGGGTATTACTTTAGTTCTTTTCCTTATGTTTCACACGAAGAACAACATTAAAATCTTATCATATTGATAAGCTACTGTTTGTACCCGTGTGATGAACGGAATTTTTTTTATGTTAGACGTAAATTACAATGATAATAATTATTTAAATTATAAGACCCTGAGATTTTGTTGGCCCAGTGCGAAACTGTAGATAATGCCCCTTATATATAATTATTAAAAAATATAGAGATATATTGAATAAAAAATGGACACATAATTTAATTAAAAGCTGTATGTTTTTATTACATTAAACGAATAACATAATTTTAAAAAAATTCAAAAAGATATATCATATTTTTTATTCACATGTTATCGTCTATCATCCAATTTACATCCCTCAAAATCATGACATACACATAAATATCTATATAAAATTAAGGTAACCCCCCTAAAAGAAAAAATATATATGAAACCATAATTTCCAATTATTTTCGAGATTTCTATTTCTTCCTAAATGTTTCTTAATACAAAAAGGAACTAAAAGAATGTTATTTCATTATTTGAAGTAGAGAATGCATTATTTTTATTATTATCAGGCTAAGAAATAAATTTCACTTTAGCAAAATTTGAGGGTCAATTTTGGTTTTGAAACTTCAAATATGATATCCAAACATCACAAATATTTTTATCATTAAAATTGATACAAAAAATTTTAAAACTAAATCTCTTTTCTGCCACTACAACATTATAATCTTATATATTCTGTTTAACTTATATGATTTTTGTTTTCGTGATATGTGGTAAATTATTATAATTTTTTAGTTGTTGGTTAAATTTAATATGTGAACTAAAAAATATAATTTACTTTATTTTCTATGTTTGACTCCCTCAAACAAAATCCTATAACTCCGGCTATCGTTTATTATATCTTCATTTGATATTAAAGCAGCTTAAACTTTTGGTTCGTGTTTTTTTAAATTGTTAAAAAAAAAACTTTAAATCTATTAACATGGATTCATTACATGTTGATATGTCACAATGAATTGAAAATTCATTAAATATGAATTTATAAAAGTAACACATAAAAAGACTAACAATTAACAAATTGATACCTTTTATTCACATGTTACGTTTAAATTTTAATAAAAAAAGACACATAAAATGAAACAATCATTTTAATCTATTTATAAGAAGCAAATAAAACAATGCATAGAAGGTACTACATAACCATACAGACTTTCTAAAAATAAAATAAAAAGAAGGCCTCCCTCTAACCCTAGCCCTCAGCGGTTGCCCCTTCCCAGGGACGCCTCTTTAGCCTTGTGCTTTTTCCCTTGAAGATGATCGTTCAGCCCTTTCTCACTTGTGGTAGTAATTTGACATAAGCCACAACTCCACTGCTTCTTGGGTTTCTTCGCCAAATTCCTATTGTCATCAATTAATGTAGGAGGTGTCACTGCTTTGCGCTTTGTACCATAACGATCAACATCTGGCTTAGCCTATAATGGGATAAACAAAAAGAGAAAGCCTTTTGTTAAAGAAGAAGCTGGAAAAAAAAAATTGAAGAGAAAGATAAAGACAGAAAAGAACGGTAAATTAAACATAACACTTTACACTAACCAATCTAATCACTTTTCCCTTGTTATTACTTTTAGTCTGCGTAAAAGGTTGTCTGATATCAACTTGGCGAGGTAATTGGGATTGTGGCCCCCCAAATCTGTCGATGTTATTAATTGGGTTGTTCATTCTACGATTCAAATATGCTCTATTAACCAAAAGTTGTTTTCCAAAAGGGAACCCCTCCATTCTCTCCATTGGGATTCCCACCATCCTTTCTGCTGCCATTTCCCTCCTGACCTCTTCCTCCAGCTCTCGCCGTCGTCCCAATGCCACTTCGCCGGCGATTATCTCTCTCCTTATTTCGTCCTTCTGCATCCCCCGTCGTAATTGCTCTTTCCCCAACTCTACCCGGAATGCTTCCTCAGCATTAATGGGCATCGCCGTTGGGAACACTCTAGGCGCTGAAACATTGCTAGTAAAACTACCTGGCGCCAACGCAGACCCTACAAAGTGAATAGTGAATTAAATGATCTCATGTGACAAAAGTTTTGTTTTATAAAAACAGCAAAACAAATGGATCTCTTGATAGGAACGGGAAGAATAGTGAGCGTTACCTTGTAATGAGGGTCCAGAGATATCTGAATTCATGTACGCGACAGTGGAAAAAGGGGGCTGCGTTGCGAATTGTGTCATTTGGTTTTGGCCATCAGGATATTTGAACTCCATGGAAAAAGTTGAAATGTTAAACAAAGGGAAGGGGAAAGCGAGAAGAAAAACGGTGCCTATGCAATGAGAGACAATGATTATCTGTGGGCAGTGTGTGTGTTTGAGTGATTAATAAATAGGCCTGTGTGAGGCTTTGCACATTTGAGTTTGTAGGTGTGGTTGACCCTATTTTGGTGTGATGAAGTGATTTTTGGTCAAATATTGAGAATTTACCAAATTTATCATTCAACGCTTGAGAAAGGAAAGAAAAGGAAAAAGGATTTGGTTCCAATTTTGAATGGGACATGCATACCATTTTGACCTGTTTGGATTTTAATTAGGAATTTCTCACACTTTTTTAACAAAGTCAATCAATTTTAGGTTGACTTGCAAAAAAATAAAAAAATAAAAAAAGCATTCAATATGAATAAAATGTTTATATGTTAAAATTTGAAATATTTATTGTTTGAAGATTGAAGCATTGCGTATTTATCGATCACAACATTTGATATTATTAACAAATTAACTAAGTGGGTAGCTAACAACCAGAAATCAAAAAATTGTCACCAAATTAATATAACTAGTATTTTGACCTGCGGGAAGCGTAAAATAAAAACTTGTTTACTTGTAGAATTAAATTGTATGATAAATAAATATTTTGAATGTATAAATAAAACGTGTTACAGTGAAAAATTATAATTTATAATTAAAAATACTTTGAATATATAAATTATATTTTATATTTATAATAAATAATTTGCATAATGATTTCAGGAAGCCAAATGACATTTTAATTGGGTCTCTAAAGATTAATAAAAAATTAATAATAAAATATTTTATTAGAAAGACAAACATTAACAAACAATTTTTTATATTTTCTTTTAAGTTCTTACTTTTGACTCAGTCAACTCATTATCAAATTCATTATTTTTTTAATTTATTAAATGTATTTTATATTTAATTAATTAAAGGTATTTAGTGCATTGTACTGAATATAAATCTTGACAAACATATGGCAATAATATTGGAATTCAAAATCTTGAATTTCAAATGAGGGTATTACTTTAGTTCTTTTCCTTATGTTTCACACGAAGAACAACATTAAAATCTTATCATATTGATAAGCTACTGTTTGTACCCGTGTGATGAACGGAATTTTTTTTATGTTAGACGTAAATTACAATGATAATAATTATTTAAATTATAAGACCCTGAGATTTTGTTGGCCCAGTGCGAAACTGTAGATAATGCCCCTTATATATAATTATTAAAAAATATAGAGATATATTGAATAAAAAATGGACACATAATTTAATTAAAAGCTGTATGTTTTTATTACATTAAACGAATAACATAATTTTAAAAAAATTCAAAAAGATATATCATATTTTTTATTCACATGTTATCGTCTATCATCCAATTTACATCCCTCAAAATCATGACATACACATAAATATCTATATAAAATTAAGGTAACCCCCCTAAAAGAAAAAATATATATGAAACCATAATTTCCAATTATTTTCGAGATTTCTATTTCTTCCTAAATGTTTCTTAATACAAAAAGGAACTAAAAGAATGTTATTTCATTATTTGAAGTAGAGAATGCATTATTTTTATTATTATCAGGCTAAGAAATAAATTTCACTTTAGCAAAATTTGAGGGTCAATTTTGGTTTTGAAACTTCAAATATGATATCCAAACATCACAAATATTTTTATCATTAAAATTGATACAAAAAATTTTAAAACTAAATCTCTTTTCTGCCACTACAACATTATAATCTTATATATTCTGTTTAACTTATATGATTTTTGTTTTCGTGATATGTGGTAAATTATTATAATTTTTTAGTTGTTGGTTAAATTTAATATGTGAACTAAAAAATATAATTTACTTTATTTTCTATGTTTGACTCCCTCAAACAAAATCCTATAACTCCGGCTATCGTTTATTATATCTTCATTTGATATTAAAGCAGCTTAAACTTTTGGTTCGTGTTTTTTTAAATTGTTAAAAAAAAAACTTTAAATCTATTAACATGGATTCATTACATGTTGATATGTCACAATGAATTGAAAATTCATTAAATATGAATTTATAAAAGTAACACATAAAAAGACTAACAATTAACAAATTGATACCTTTTATTCACATGTTACGTTTAAATTTTAATAAAAAAAGACACATAAAATGAAACAATCATTTTAATCTATTTATAAGAAGCAAATAAAACAATGCATAGAAGGTACTACATAACCATACAGACTTTCTAAAAATAAAATAAAAAGAAGGCCTCCCTCTAACCCTAGCCCTCAGCGGTTGCCCCTTCCCAGGGACGCCTCTTTAGCCTTGTGCTTTTTCCCTTGAAGATGATCGTTCAGCCCTTTCTCACTTGTGGTAGTAATTTGACATAAGCCACAACTCCACTGCTTCTTGGGTTTCTTCGCCAAATTCCTATTGTCATCAATTAATGTAGGAGGTGTCACTGCTTTGCGCTTTGTACCATAACGATCAACATCTGGCTTAGCCTATAATGGGATAAACAAAAAGAGAAAGCCTTTTGTTAAAGAAGAAGCTGGAAAAAAAAAATTGAAGAGAAAGATAAAGACAGAAAAGAACGGTAAATTAAACATAACACTTTACACTAACCAATCTAATCACTTTTCCCTTGTTATTACTTTTAGTCTGCGTAAAAGGTTGTCTGATATCAACTTGGCGAGGTAATTGGGATTGTGGCCCCCCAAATCTGTCGATGTTATTAATTGGGTTGTTCATTCTACGATTCAAATATGCTCTATTAACCAAAAGTTGTTTTCCAAAAGGGAACCCCTCCATTCTCTCCATTGGGATTCCCACCATCCTTTCTGCTGCCATTTCCCTCCTGACCTCTTCCTCCAGCTCTCGCCGTCGTCCCAATGCCACTTCGCCGGCGATTATCTCTCTCCTTATTTCGTCCTTCTGCATCCCCCGTCGTAATTGCTCTTTCCCCAACTCTACCCGGAATGCTTCCTCAGCATTAATGGGCATCGCCGTTGGGAACACTCTAGGCGCTGAAACATTGCTAGTAAAACTACCTGGCGCCAACGCAGACCCTACAAAGTGAATAGTGAATTAAATGATCTCATGTGACAAAAGTTTTGTTTTATAAAAACAGCAAAACAAATGGATCTCTTGAAAGGAACGGGAAGAATAGTGAGCGTTACCTTGTAATGAGGGTCCAGGGATATCTGAATTCATGTAGGCGACAGTGGAAAAAGGGGGCTGCGTTGCGAATTGTGTCATTTGGTTTTGGCCATCAGGATATTTGAACTCCATGGAAAAAGTTGAAATGTTAAACAAAGGGAAGGGGAAAGCGAGAAGAAAAACGGTGCCTATGAAATGAGAGACAATGATTATCTGTGGGCAGTGTGTGTGTTTGAGTGATTAATAAATAGGCCAGTGTGAGGCTTTGCACATTTGAGTTTGTAGGTGTGGTTGACCCTATTTTGGTGTGATGAAGTGATTTTTGGTCAAATATTGAGAATTTACCAAATTTATCATTCAACGCTTGAGAAAGGAAAGAAAAGGAAAAAGGATTTGGTTCCAATTTTGAATGGGACATGCATACCATTTTGACCTGTTGGGATTTTAATTAGGAATTTCTCACACTTTTTTAACAAAGTCAATCAATTTTAGGTTGACTTGCAAAAAAATAAAAAAATAAAAAAAGCATTCAATATGAATAAAATGTTTATATGTTAAAATTTGAAATATTTATTGTTTGAAGATTCAAGCATTGCGTATTTATCGATCACAACATTTGATATTATTAACAAATTAACTAAGTGGATAGCTAACAACCAGAAATCAAAAAATTGTCACCAAATTAATATAACTAGTATTTTGACCTGCGGGAAGCGTAAAATAAAAACTTGTTTACTTGTAGAATTAAATTGTATGATAAATAAATATTTTGAATGTATAAATAAAACGTGTTACAGTGAAAAATTATAATTTATAATTAAAAATACTTTGAATATATAAATTATATTTTATATTTATAATAAATAATTTGCATAATGATTTCAGGAAGCCAAATGACATTTTAATTGGGTCTCTAAAGATTAATAAAAAATTAATAATAAAATATTTTATTAGAAAGACAAACATTAACAAACAATTTTTTATATTTTCTTTTAAGTTCTTACTTTTGACTCAGTCAACTCATTATCAAATTCATTATTTTTTTAATTTATTAAATGTATTTTATATTTAATTAATTAAAGGTATTTAGTGCATTGTACTGAATATAAATCTTGACAAACATATGGCAATAATATTGGAATTCAAAATCTTGAATTTCAAATGAGGGTATTACTTTAGTTCTTTTCCTTATGTTTCACACGAAGAACAACATTAAAATTTTATCATATTGATAAGCTACTGTTTGTACCCGTGTGATGAACGGAATTTTTTTTATGTTAGACGTGAATTACAATGATAATAATTATTTAAATTATAAGACCCTGAGATTTTGTTGGCCCAGTGCGAAACTGTAGATAATGCCCCTTATATATAATTATTAAAAAATATAGAGATATATTGAATAAAAAATGGACACATAATTTAATTAAAAGCTGTATGTTTTTATTACATTAAACGAATAACATAATTTTAAAAAAATTCAAAAAGATATATCATATTTTTTATTCACATGTTATCGTCTATCATCCAATTTACATCCCTCAAAATCATGACATACACATAAATATCTATATAAAATTAAGGTAACCCCCCTAAAAGAAAAAATATATATGAAACCATAATTTCCAATTATTTTCAAGATTTCTATTTCTTCCTAAATGTTTCTTAATACAAAAAGGAACTAAAAGAATGTTATTTCATTATTTGAAGTAGAGAATGCATTATTTTTATTATTATCAGGCTAAGAAATAAATTTCACTTTAGCAAAATTTGAGGGTCAATTTTGGTTTTGAAACTTCAAATATGATATCCAAACATCACAAATATTTTTATCATTAAAATTGATACAAAATTTTTTAAAACTAAATCTCTTTTCTGCCACTACAACATTATAATCTTATATATTCTGTTTAACTTATATGATTTTTGTTTTCGTGATATGTGGTAAATTATTATAATTTTTTAGTTGTTGGTTAAATTTAATATGTGAACTAAAAAATATAATTTACTTTATTTTCTATGTTTGACTCCCTCAAACAAAATCCTATAACTCCGGCTATCGTTTATTATATCTTCATTTGATATTAAAGCAGCTTAAACTTTTGGTTCGTGTTTTTTTAAATTGTTAAAAAAAAAAACTTTAAATCTATTAACATGGATTCATTACATGTTGATATGTCACAATGAATTGAAAATTCATTAAATATGAATTTATAAAAGTAACACATAAAAAGACTAACAATTAACAAATTGATACCTTTTATTCACATGTTACGTTTAAATTTTAATAAACAAAGACATAAAATGAAACAATCATTTTAATCTATTTATAAGAAGCAAATAAAACAATGCATAGAACCATACAGACTTTCTAAAAATAAAATAAAAAGAAGGCCTCCCTCTAACCCTAGCCCTCAGCGGTTGCCCCTTCCCAGGGACGCCTCTTTAGCCTTGTGCTTTTTCCCTTGAAGATGATCGTTCAGCCCTTTCTCACTTGTGGTAGTAATTTGACATAAGCCACAACTCCACTGCTTCTTGGGTTTCTTCGCCAAATTCCTATTGTCATCAATTAATGTAGGAGGTGTCACTGCTTTGCGCTTTGTACCATAACGATCAACATCTGGCTTAGCCTATAATGGGATAAACAAAAAGAGAAAGCCATTTGTTAAAGAAGAAGCTGGAAAAAAAAAAATTGAAGAGAAAGATAAAGACAGAAAAGAACGGTAAATTAAACATAACACTTTACACTAACCAATCTAATCACTTTTCCCTTGTTATTACTTTTAGTCTGCGTAAAAGGTTGTCTGATATCAACTTGGCGAGGTAATTGGGATTGTGGCCCCCCAAATCTGTCGATGTTATTAATTGGGTTGTTCATTCTACGATTCAAATAAGCTCTATTAACCAAAACTTGTTTTCCAAATGGGAACCCCTCCATTCTCTCCATTGGGATTTCCACCATCCTTTCTGCTGCCATTTCCCTCCTGACCTCTTCCTCCAGCTCTCGCCGTCGTCCCAATGCCACTTCGCCGGCGATTATCTCTCTCCTTATTTCGTCCTTATGCATCCCCCGTCGTAATTGCTCTTTCCCCAACTCTACCCGGAATGCTTCCTCAGCATTAATGGGCATCGCCGTTGGGAACACTCTAGGCGCTGAAACATTGCCAGTAAAACTACCTGGCGCCAACGCAGACCCTACAAAGTGAATAGTGAATTAAATGAACTCATGTGACAGAAGTTTTGTTTTATAAAAACAGCAAAACAAATGGATCTCTTGAAAGGAACGGGAAGAATAGTGAGCGTTACCTTGTAATGAGGGTCCAGAGATATCTGAATTCATGTAGCCGACAGTGGAAAAAGGGGGCTGCGTTGCGAATTGTGTCATTTGGTTTTGGCCATGAGGATATTTGAACTCCATGGAAAAAGTTGAAATGTTAAACAAAGGGAAGGGGAAAGCGAGAAGAAAAAACGGTGCCTATGAAATGAGAGACAATGATTGTCTGTGGGCAGTGTGTGTGTTTGAGTGATTAATAAATAGGCCAGTGTGAGGCTTTGCACATTTGAGTTTGTAGGTGTGGTTGACCCTATTTTGGTGTGATGAAGTGATTTTTGGTCAAATATTGAGAATTTACCAAATTTATCATTCAACGCTTGAGAAAGGAAAGAAAAGGAAAAAGGATTTGGTTCCAATTTTGAATGGGACATGCATACCATTTTGACCTGTTGGGATTTTAATTAGGAATTTCTCACACTTTTTTAACAAAGTCAATCAATTTTAGGTTGACTTGCAAAAAAAATTAAAAAAGCATTCAATATGAATAAAATGTTTATATGTTAAAATTTGAAATATTTATTGTTTGAAGATTCAAGCATTGCGTATTTATCGATCACAACATTTGATATTATTAACAAATTAACTAAGTGGATAGCTAACAACCAGAAATCAAAAAATTGTCACCAAATTAATATAACTAGTATTTTGACCTGCGGGAAGCGTAAAATAAAAACTTGTTTACTTGTAGAATTAAATTGTATGATAAATAAATATTTTGAATGTATAAATAAAACGTGTTACAGTGAAAAATTATAATTTATAATTAAAAATACTTTGAATATATAAATTATATTTTATATTTATAATAAATAATTTGCATAATGATTTCAGGAAGCCAAATGACATTTTAATTGGGTCTCTAAAGATTAATAAAAAATTAATAATAAAATATTTTATTAGAAAGACAAACATTAACAAACAATTTTTTATATTTTCTTTTAAGTTCTTACTTTTGACTCAGTCAACTCATTATCAAATTCATTATTTTTTTAATTTATTAAATGTATTTTATATTTAATTAATTAAAGGTATTTAGTGCATTGTACTGAATATAAATCTTGACAAACATATGGCAATAATATTGGAATTCAAAATCTTGAATTTCAAATGAGGGTATTACTTTAGTTCTTTTCCTTATGTTTCACACGAAGAACAACATTAAAATTTTATCATATTGATAAGCTACTGTTTGTACCCGTGTGATGAACGGAATTTTTTTTATGTTAGACGTGAATTACAATGATAATAATTATTTAAATTATAAGACCCTGAGATTTTGTTGGCCCAGTGCGAAACTGTAGATAATGCCCCTTATATATAATTATTAAAAAATATAGAGATATATTGAATAAAAAATGGACACATAATTTAATTAAAAGCTGTATGTTTTTATTACATTAAACGAATAACATAATTTTAAAAAAATTCAAAAAGATATATCATATTTTTTATTCACATGTTATCGTCTATCATCCAATTTACATCCCTCAAAATCATGACATACACATAAATATCTATATAAAATTAAGGTAACCCCCCTAAAAGAAAAAATATATATGAAACCATAATTTCCAATTATTTTCGAGATTTCTATTTCTTCCTAAATGTTTCTTAATACAAAAAGGAACTAAAAGAATGTTATTTCATTATTTGAAGTAGAGAATGCATTATTTTTATTATTATCAGGCTAAGAAATAAATTTCACTTTAGCAAAATTTGAGGGTCAATTTTGGTTTTGAAACTTCAAATATGATATCCAAACATCACAAATATTTTTATCATTAAAATTGATACAAAAATTTTTAAAACTAAATCTCTTTTCTGCCACTACAACATTATAATCTTATATATTCTGTTTAACTTATATGATTTTTGTTTTCGTGATATGTGGTAAATTATTATAATTTTTTAGTTGTTGGTTAAATTTAATATGTGAACTAAAAAATATAATTTACTTTATTTTCTATGTTTGACTCCCTCAAACAAAATCCTATAACTCCGGCTATCGTTTATTATATCTTCATTTGATATTAAAGCAGCTTAAACTTTTGGTTCGTGTTTTTTTAAATTGTTAAAAAAAAAAACTTTAAATCTATTAACATGGATTCATTACATGTTGATATGTCACAATGAATTGAAAATTCATTAAATATGAATTTATAAAAGTAACACATAAAAAGACTAACAATTAACAAATTGATACCCTTTATTCACATGTTACGTTTAAATTTTAATAAACAAAGACATAAAATGAAACAATCATTTTAATCTATTTATAAGAAGCAAATAAAACAATGCATAGAACCATACAGACTTTCTAAAAATAAAATAAAAAGAAGGCCTCCCTCTAACCCTAGCCCTCAGCGGTTGCCCCTTCCCAGGGACGCCTCTTTAGCCTTGTGCTTTTTCCCTTAAAGAGGATCGTTCAGCCCTTTCTCACCTGTGGTAGTAATTTGACATAAGCCACAACTCCACTGCTTCTTGGGTTTCTTCGCCAAATTCCTATTGCCATCAATTAATGTAGGAGGTGTCACTGCTTTGCGCTTTGTACCATAACGATCAACATCTGGCTTAGCCTATAATGGGATAAACAAAAAGAGAAAGCCTTTTGTTAAAGAAGAAGTTGGAAAAAAAATTGAAGAGAAAGATAAAGACAGAAAAGAACGGTAAATTAAACATAACACTTTACACTAACCAATCTAATCACTTTTCCCTTGTTATTACTTTTAGTCTGCGTAAAAGGTTGTCTGATATCAACTTGGCGAGGTAATTGGGATTGTGGCCCCCCAAATCTGTCGATGTTATTAATTGGGTTGTTCATTCTACGATTCAAATATGCTCTATTAACCAAAACTTGTTTTCCAAACGGGAACCCCTCCATTCTCTCCATTGGGATTTCCACCATCCTTTCTGCTGCCATTTCCCTCCTGACCTCTTCCTCCAGCTCTCGCCGTCGTCCCAATGCCACTTCGCCGGCGATTATCTCTCTCCTTATTTCGTCCTTCTGCATCCCCCGTCGTAATTTGTCTTTCCCCAACTCTACCCGGAATGCTTCCTCAGCATTAATGGGCATCGCCGTTGGGAACACTCTAGGCGCTGAAACATTGCCAGTAAAACTACCTGGCGCCAACGCAGACCCTACAAAGTGAATAGTGAATTAAATGAACTCATGTGACAGAAGTTTTGTTTTATAAAAACAGCAAAACAAATGGATCTCTTGAAAGGAACGGGAAGAATAGTGAGCGTTACCTTGTAATGAGGGTCCAGAGATATCTGAATTCATGTAGCCGACAGTGGAAAAAGGGGGCTGCGTTGCGAATTGTGTCATTTGGTTTTGGCCATGAGGATATTTGAACTCCATGGAAAAAGTTGAAATGTTAAACAAAGGGAAGGGGAAAGCGAGAAGAAAAAACGGTGCCTATGAAATGAGAGACAATGATTGTCTGTGGGCAGTGTGTGTGTTTGAGTGATTAATAAATAGGCCAGTGTGAGGCTTTGCACATTTGAGTTTGTAGGTGTGGTTGACCCTATTTTGGTGTGATGAAGTGATTTTTGGTCAAATATTGAGAATTTACCAAATTTATCATTCAACGCTTGAGAAAGGAAAGAAAAGGAAAAAGGATTTGGTTCCAATTTTGAATGGGACATGCATACCATTTTGACCTGTTGGGATTTTAATTAGGAATTTCTCACACTTTTTTAACAAAGTCAATCAATTTTAGGTTGACTTGCAAAAAAAATTAAAAAAGCATTCAATATGAATAAAATGTTTATATGTTAAAATTTGAAATATTTATTGTTTGAAGATTCAAGCATTGCGTATTTATCGATCACAACATTTGATATTATTAACAAATTAACTAAGTGGATAGCTAACAACCAGAAATCAAAAAATTGTCACCAAATTAATATAACTAGTATTTTGACCTGCGGGAAGCGTAAAATAAAAACTTGTTTACTTGTAGAATTAAATTGTATGATAAATAAATATTTTGAATGTATAAATAAAACGTGTTACAGTGAAAAATTATAATTTATAATTAAAAATACTTTGAATATATAAATTATATTTTATATTTATAATAAATAATTTGCATAATGATTTCAGGAAGCCAAATGACATTTTAATTGGGTCTCTAAAGATTAATAAAAAATTAATAATAAAATATTTTATTAGAAAGACAAACATTAACAAACAATTTTTTATATTTTCTTTTAAGTTCTTACTTTTGACTCAGTCAACTCATTATCAAATTCATTATTTTTTTAATTTATTAAATGTATTTTATATTTAATTAATTAAAGGTATTTAGTGCATTGTACTGAATATAAATCTTGACAAACATATGGCAATAATATTGGAATTCAAAATCTTGAATTTCAAATGAGGGTATTACTTTAGTTCTTTTCCTTATGTTTCACACGAAGAACAACATTAAAATTTTATCATATTGATAAGCTACTGTTTGTACCCGTGTGATGAACGGAATTTTTTTTATGTTAGACGTGAATTACAATGATAATAATTATTTAAATTATAAGACCCTGAGATTTTGTTGGCCCAGTGCGAAACTGTAGATAATGCCCCTTATATATAATTATTAAAAAATATAGAGATATATTGAATAAAAAATGGACACATAATTTAATTAAAAGCTGTATGTTTTTATTACATTAAACGAATAACATAATTTTAAAAAAATTCAAAAAGATATATCATATTTTTTATTCACATGTTATCGTCTATCATCCAATTTACATCCCTCAAAATCATGACATACACATAAATATCTATATAAAATTAAGGTAACCCCCCTAAAAGAAAAAATATATATGAAACCATAATTTCCAATTATTTTCGAGATTTCTATTTCTTCCTAAATGTTTCTTAATACAAAAAGGAACTAAAAGAATGTTATTTCATTATTTGAAGTAGAGAATGCATTATTTTTATTATTATCAGGCTAAGAAATAAATTTCACTTTAGCAAAATTTGAGGGTCAATTTTGGTTTTGAAACTTCAAATATGATATCCAAACATCACAAATATTTTTATCATTAAAATTGATACAAAAAATTTTAAAACTAAATCTCTTTTCTGCCACTACAACATTATAATCTTATATATTCTGTTTAACTTATATGATTTTTGTTTTCGTGATATGTGGTAAATTATTATAATTTTTTAGTTGTTGGTTAAATTTAATATGTGAACTAAAAAATATAATTTACTTTATTTTCTATGTTTGACTCCCTCAAACAAAATCCTATAACTCCGGCTATCGTTTATTATATCTTCATTTGATATTAAAGCAGCTTAAACTTTTGGTTCGTGTTTTTTTAAATTGTTAAAAAAAAAAACTTTAAATCTATTAACATGGATTCATTACATGTTGATATGTCACAATGAATTGAAAATTCATTAAATATGAATTTATAAAAGTAACACATAAAAAGACTAACAATTAACAAATTGATACCTTTTATTCACATGTTACGTTTAAATTTTAATAAACAAAGACATAAAATGAAACAATCATTTTAATCTATTTATAAGAAGCAAATAAAACAATGCATAGAACCATACAGACTTTCTAAAAATAAAATAAAAAGAAGGCCTCCCTCTAACCCTAGCCCTCAGCGGTTGCCCCTTCCCAGGGACGCCTCTTTAGCCTTGTGCTTTTTCCCTTGAAGATGATCGTTCAGCCCTTTCTCACTTGTGGTAGTAATTTGACATAAGCCACAACTCCACTGCTTCTTGGGTTTCTTCGCCAAATTCCTATTGTCATCAATTAATGTAGGAGGTGTCACTGCTTTGCGCTTTGTACCATAACGATCAACATCTGGCTTAGCCTATAATGGGATAAACAAAAAGAGAAAGCCATTTGTTAAAGAAGAAGCTGGAAAAAAAAAATTGAAGAGAAAGATAAAGACAGAAAAGAACGGTAAATTAAACATAACACTTTACACTAACCAATCTAATCACTTTTCCCTTGTTATTACTTTTAGTCTGCGTAAAAGGTTGTCTGATATCAACTTGGCGAGGTAATTGGGATTGTGGCCCCCCAAATCTGTCGATGTTATTAATTGGGTTGTTCATTCTACGATTCAAATAAGCTCTATTAACCAAAACTTGTTTTCCAAATGGGAACCCCTCCATTCTCTCCATTGGGATTTCCACCATCCTTTCTGCTGCCATTTCCCTCCTGACCTCTTCCTCCAGCTCTCGCCGTCGTCCCAATGCCACTTCGCCGGCGATTATCTCTCTCCTTATTTCGTCCTTATGCATCCCCCGTCGTAATTGCTCTTTCCCCAACTCTACCCGGAATGCTTCCTCAGCATTAATGGGCATCGCCGTTGGGAACACTCTAGGCGCTGAAACATTGCCAGTAAAACTACCTGGCGCCAACGCAGACCCTACAAAGTGAATAGTGAATTAAATGAACTCATGTGACAGAAGTTTTGTTTTATAAAAACAGCAAAACAAATGGATCTCTTGAAAGGAACGGGAAGAATAGTGAGCGTTACCTTGTAATGAGGGTCCAGAGATATCTGAATTCATGTAGCCGACAGTGGAAAAAGGGGGCTGCGTTGCGAATTGTGTCATTTGGTTTTGGCCATGAGGATATTTGAACTCCATGGAAAAAGTTGAAATGTTAAACAAAGGGAAGGGGAAAGCGAGAAGAAAAAACGGTGCCTATGAAATGAGAGACAATGATTGTCTGTGGGCAGTGTGTGTGTTTGAGTGATTAATAAATAGGCCAGTGTGAGGCTTTGCACATTTGAGTTTGTAGGTGTGGTTGACCCTATTTTGGTGTGATGAAGTGATTTTTGGTCAAATATTGAGAATTTACCAAATTTATCATTCAACGCTTGAGAAAGGAAAGAAAAGGAAAAAGGATTTGGTTCCAATTTTGAATGGGACATGCATACCATTTTGACCTGTTGGGATTTTAATTAGGAATTTCTCACACTTTTTTAACAAAGTCAATCAATTTTAGGTTGACTTGCAAAAAAAATTAAAAAAGCATTCAATATGAATAAAATGTTTATATGTTAAAATTTGAAATATTTATTGTTTGAAGATTCAAGCATTGCGTATTTATCGATCACAACATTTGATATTATTAACAAATTAACTAAGTGGATAGCTAACAACCAGAAATCAAAAAATTGTCACCAAATTAATATAACTAGTATTTTGACCTGCGGGAAGCGTAAAATAAAAACTTGTTTACTTGTAGAATTAAATTGTATGATAAATAAATATTTTGAATGTATAAATAAAACGTGTTACAGTGAAAAATTATAATTTATAATTAAAAATACTTTGAATATATAAATTATATTTTATATTTATAATAAATAATTTGCATAATGATTTCAGGAAGCCAAATGACATTTTAATTGGGTCTCTAAAGATTAATAAAAAATTAATAATAAAATATTTTATTAGAAAGACAAACATTAACAAACAATTTTTTATATTTTCTTTTAAGTTCTTACTTTTGACTCAGTCAACTCATTATCAAATTCATTATTTTTTTAATTTATTAAATGTATTTTATATTTAATTAATTAAAGGTATTTAGTGCATTGTACTGAATATAAATCTTGACAAACATATGGCAATAATATTGGAATTCAAAATCTTGAATTTCAAATGAGGGTATTACTTTAGTTCTTTTCCTTATGTTTCACACGAAGAACAACATTAAAATTTTATCATATTGATAAGCTACTGTTTGTACCCGTGTGATGAACGGAATTTTTTTTATGTTAGACGTGAATTACAATGATAATAATTATTTAAATTATAAGACCCTGAGATTTTGTTGGCCCAGTGCGAAACTGTAGATAATGCCCCTTATATATAATTATTAAAAAATATAGAGATATATTGAATAAAAAATGGACACATAATTTAATTAAAAGCTGTATGTTTTTATTACATTAAACGAATAACATAATTTTAAAAAAATTCAAAAAGATATATCATATTTTTTATTCACATGTTATCGTCTATCATCCAATTTACATCCCTCAAAATCATGACATACACATAAATATCTATATAAAATTAAGGTAACCCCCCTAAAAGAAAAAATATATATGAAACCATAATTTCCAATTATTTTCGAGATTTCTATTTCTTCCTAAATGTTTCTTAATACAAAAAGGAACTAAAAGAATGTTATTTCATTATTTGAAGTAGAGAATGCATTATTTTTATTATTATCAGGCTAAGAAATAAATTTCACTTTAGCAAAATTTGAGGGTCAATTTTGGTTTTGAAACTTCAAATATGATATCCAAACATCACAAATATTTTTATCATTAAAATTGATACAAAAATTTTTAAAACTAAATCTCTTTTCTGCCACTACAACATTATAATCTTATATATTCTGTTTAACTTATATGATTTTTGTTTTCGTGATATGTGGTAAATTATTATAATTTTTTAGTTGTTGGTTAAATTTAATATGTGAACTAAAAAATATAATTTACTTTATTTTCTATGTTTGACTCCCTCAAACAAAATCCTATAACTCCGGCTATCGTTTATTATATCTTCATTTGATATTAAAGCAGCTTAAACTTTTGGTTCGTGTTTTTTTAAATTGTTAAAAAAAAAAACTTTAAATCTATTAACATGGATTCATTACATGTTGATATGTCACAATGAATTGAAAATTCATTAAATATGAATTTATAAAAGTAACACATAAAAAGACTAACAATTAACAAATTGATACCTTTTATTCACATGTTACGTTTAAATTTTAATAAACAAAGACATAAAATGAAACAATCATTTTAATCTATTTATAAGAAGCAAATAAAACAATGCATAGAACCATACAGACTTTCTAAAAATAAAATAAAAAGAAGGCCTCCCTCTAACCCTAGCCCTCAGCGGTTGCCCCTTCCCAGGGACGCCTCTTTAGCCTTGTGCTTTTTCCCTTGAAGATGATCGTTCAGCCCTTTCTCACTTGTGGTAGTAATTTGACATAAGCCACAACTCCACTGCTTCTTGGGTTTCTTCGCCAAATTCCTATTGTCATCAATTAATGTAGGAGGTGTCACTGCTTTGCGCTTTGTACCATAACGATCAACATCTGGCTTAGCCTATAATGGGATAAACAAAAAGAGAAAGCCATTTGTTAAAGAAGAAGCTGGAAAAAAAAAAATTGAAGAGAAAGATAAAGACAGAAAAGAACGGTAAATTAAACATAACACTTTACACTAACCAATCTAATCACTTTTCCCTTGTTATTACTTTTAGTCTGCGTAAAAGGTTGTCTGATATCAACTTGGCGAGGTAATTGGGATTGTGGCCCCCCAAATCTGTCGATGTTATTAATTGGGTTGTTCATTCTACGATTCAAATAAGCTCTATTAACCAAAACTTGTTTTCCAAATGGGAACCCCTCCATTCTCTCCATTGGGATTTCCACCATCCTTTCTGCTGCCATTTCCCTCCTGACCTCTTCCTCCAGCTCTCGCCGTCGTCCCAATGCCACTTCGCCGGCGATTATCTCTCTCCTTATTTCGTCCTTATGCATCCCCCGTCGTAATTGCTCTTTCCCCAACTCTACCCGGAATGCTTCCTCAGCATTAATGGGCATCGCCGTTGGGAACACTCTAGGCGCTGAAACATTGCCAGTAAAACTACCTGGCGCCAACGCAGACCCTACAAAGTGAATAGTGAATTAAATGAACTCATGTGACAGAAGTTTTGTTTTATAAAAACAGCAAAACAAATGGATCTCTTGAAAGGAACGGGAAGAATAGTGAGCGTTACCTTGTAATGAGGGTCCAGAGATATCTGAATTCATGTAGCCGACAGTGGAAAAAGGGGGCTGCGTTGCGAATTGTGTCATTTGGTTTTGGCCATGAGGATATTTGAACTCCATGGAAAAAGTTGAAATGTTAAACAAAGGGAAGGGGAAAGCGAGAAGAAAAAACGGTGCCTATGAAATGAGAGACAATGATTGTCTGTGGGCAGTGTGTGTGTTTGAGTGATTAATAAATAGGCCAGTGTGAGGCTTTGCACATTTGAGTTTGTAGGTGTGGTTGACCCTATTTTGGTGTGATGAAGTGATTTTTGGTCAAATATTGAGAATTTACCAAATTTATCATTCAACGCTTGAGAAAGGAAAGAAAAGGAAAAAGGATTTGGTTCCAATTTTGAATGGGACATGCATACCATTTTGACCTGTTGGGATTTTAATTAGGAATTTCTCACACTTTTTTAACAAAGTCAATCAATTTTAGGTTGACTTGCAAAAAAAATTAAAAAAGCATTCAATATGAATAAAATGTTTATATGTTAAAATTTGAAATATTTATTGTTTGAAGATTCAAGCATTGCGTATTTATCGATCACAACATTTGATATTATTAACAAATTAACTAAGTGGATAGCTAACAACCAGAAATCAAAAAATTGTCACCAAATTAATATAACTAGTATTTTGACCTGCGGGAAGCGTAAAATAAAAACTTGTTTACTTGTAGAATTAAATTGTATGATAAATAAATATTTTGAATGTATAAATAAAACGTGTTACAGTGAAAAATTATAATTTATAATTAAAAATACTTTGAATATATAAATTATATTTTATATTTATAATAAATAATTTGCATAATGATTTCAGGAAGCCAAATGACATTTTAATTGGGTCTCTAAAGATTAATAAAAAATTAATAATAAAATATTTTATTAGAAAGACAAACATTAACAAACAATTTTTTATATTTTCTTTTAAGTTCTTACTTTTGACTCAGTCAACTCATTATCAAATTCATTATTTTTTTAATTTATTAAATGTATTTTATATTTAATTAATTAAAGGTATTTAGTGCATTGTACTGAATATAAATCTTGACAAACATATGGCAATAATATTGGAATTCAAAATCTTGAATTTCAAATGAGGGTATTACTTTAGTTCTTTTCCTTATGTTTCACACGAAGAACAACATTAAAATT
This sequence comes from Pueraria montana var. lobata, assembly GCA_026413185.1. Taxonomy (NCBI): domain Eukaryota; kingdom Viridiplantae; phylum Streptophyta; class Magnoliopsida; order Fabales; family Fabaceae; genus Pueraria; species Pueraria montana. The sequence continues at coordinate 44,270,039 of CM048651.1, read as the reverse complement.
TTATCATATTGATAAGCTACTGTTTGTACCCGTGTGATGAACGGAATTTTTTTTATGTTAGACGTGAATTACAATGATAATAATTATTTAAATTATAAGACCCTGAGATTTTGTTGGCCCAGTGCGAAACTGTAGATAATGCCCCTTATATATAATTATTAAAAAATATAGAGATATATTGAATAAAAAATGGACACATAATTTAATTAAAAGCTGTATGTTTTTATTACATTAAACGAATAACATAATTTTAAAAAAATTCAAAAAGATATATCATATTTTTTATTCACATGTTATCGTCTATCATCCAATTTACATCCCTCAAAATCATGACATACACATAAATATCTATATAAAATTAAGGTAACCCCCCTAAAAGAAAAAATATATATGAAACCATAATTTCCAATTATTTTCAAGATTTCTATTTCTTCCTAAATGTTTCTTAATACAAAAAGGAACTAAAAGAATGTTATTTCATTATTTGAAGTAGAGAATGCATTATTTTTATTATTATCAGGCTAAGAAATAAATTTCACTTTAGCAAAATTTGAGGGTCAATTTTGGTTTTGAAACTTCAAATATGATATCCAAACATCACAAATATTTTTATCATTAAAATTGATACAAAATTTTTTAAAACTAAATCTCTTTTCTGCCACTACAACATTATAATCTTATATATTCTGTTTAACTTATATGATTTTTTTTTTCGTGATATGTGGTAAATTATTATAATTTTTTAGTTGTTGGTTAAATTTAATATGTGAACTAAAAAATATAATTTACTTTATTTTCTATGTTTGACTCCCTCAAACAAAATCCTATAACTCCGGCTATCGTTTATTATATCTTCATTTGATATTAAAGCAGCTTAAACTTTTGGTTCGTGTTTTTTTAAATTGTTAAAAAAAAAAACTTTAAATCTATTAACATGGATTCATTACATGTTGATATGTCACAATGAATTGAAAATTCATTAAATATGAATTTATAAAAGTAACACATAAAAAGACTAACAATTAACAAATTGATACCTTTTATTCACATGTTACGTTTAAATTTTAATAAACAAAGACATAAAATGAAACAATCATTTTAATCTATTTATAAGAAGCAAATAAAACAATGCATAGAACCATACAGACTTTCTAAAAATAAAATAAAAAGAAGGCCTCCCTCTAACCCTAGCCCTCAGCGGTTGCCCCTTCCCAGGGACGCCTCTTTAGCCTTGTGCTTTTTCCCTTGAAGATGATCGTTCAGCCCTTTCTCACTTGTGGTAGTAATTTGACATAAGCCACAACTCCACTGCTTCTTGGGTTTCTTCGCCAAATTCCTATTGTCATCAATTAATGTAGGAGGTGTCACTGCTTTGCGCTTTGTACCATAACGATCAACATCTGGCTTAGCCTATAATGGGATAAACAAAAAGAGAAAGCCATTTGTTAAAGAAGAAGCTGGAAAAAAAAAAATTGAAGAGAAAGATAAAGACAGAAAAGAACGGTAAATTAAACATAACACTTTACACTAACCAATCTAATCACTTTTCCCTTGTTATTACTTTTAGTCTGCGTAAAAGGTTGTCTGATATCAACTTGGCGAGGTAATTGGGATTGTGGCCCCCCAAATCTGTCGATGTTATTAATTGGGTTGTTCATTCTACGATTCAAATAAGCTCTATTAACCAAAACTTGTTTTCCAAATGGGAACCCCTCCATTCTCTCCATTGGGATTTCCACCATCCTTTCTGCTGCCATTTCCCTCCTGACCTCTTCCTCCAGCTCTCGCCGTCGTCCCAATGCCACTTCGCCGGCGATTATCTCTCTCCTTATTTCGTCCTTATGCATCCCCCGTCGTAATTGCTCTTTCCCCAACTCTACCCGGAATGCTTCCTCAGCATTAATGGGCATCGCCGTTGGGAACACTCTAGGCGCTGAAACATTGCCAGTAAAACTACCTGGCGCCAACGCAGACCCTACAAAGTGAATAGTGAATTAAATGAACTCATGTGACAGAAGTTTTGTTTTATAAAAACAGCAAAACAAATGGATCTCTTGAAAGGAACGGGAAGAATAGTGAGCGTTACCTTGTAATGAGGGTCCAGAGATATCTGAATTCATGTAGCCGACAGTGGAAAAAGGGGGCTGCGTTGCGAATTGTGTCATTTGGTTTTGGCCATGAGGATATTTGAACTCCATGGAAAAAGTTGAAATGTTAAACAAAGGGAAGGGGAAAGCGAGAAGAAAAAACGGTGCCTATGAAATGAGAGACAATGATTGTCTGTGGGCAGTGTGTGTGTTTGAGTGATTAATAAATAGGCCAGTGTGAGGCTTTGCACATTTGAGTTTGTAGGTGTGGTTGACCCTATTTTGGTGTGATGAAGTGATTTTTGGTCAAATATTGAGAATTTACCAAATTTATCATTCAACGCTTGAGAAAGGAAAGAAAAGGAAAAAGGATTTGGTTCCAATTTTGAATGGGACATGCATACCATTTTGACCTGTTGGGATTTTAATTAGGAATTTCTCACACTTTTTTAACAAAGTCAATCAATTTTAGGTTGACTTGCAAAAAAAATTAAAAAAGCATTCAATATGAATAAAATGTTTATATGTTAAAATTTGAAATATTTATTGTTTGAAGATTCAAGCATTGCGTATTTATCGATCACAACATTTGATATTATTAACAAATTAACTAAGTGGATAGCTAACAACCAGAAATCAAAAAATTGTCACCAAATTAATATAACTAGTATTTTGACCTGCGGGAAGCGTAAAATAAAAACTTGTTTACTTGTAGAATTAAATTGTATGATAAATAAATATTTTGAATGTATAAATAAAACGTGTTACAGTGAAAAATTAAAATTTATAATTAAAAATACTTTGAATATATAAATTATATTTTATATTTATAATAAATAATTTGCATAATGATTTCAGGAAGCCAAATGACATTTTAATTGGGTCTCTAAAGATTAATAAAAAATTAATAATAAAATATTTTATTAGAAAGACAAACATTAACAAACAATTTTTTATATTTTCTTTTAAGTTCTTACTTTTGACTCAGTCAACTCATTATCAAATTCATTATTTTTTTAATTTATTAAATGTATTTTATATTTAATTAATTAAAGGTATTTAGTGCATTGTACTGAATATAAATCTTGACAAACATATGGCAATAATATTGGAATTCAAAATCTTGAATTTCAAATGAGGGTATTACTTTAGTTCTTTTCCTTATGTTTCACACGAAGAACAACATTAAAATTTTATCATATTGATAAGCTACTGTTTGTACCCGTGTGATGAACGGAATTTTTTTTATGTTAGACGTGAATTACAATGATAATAATTATTTAAATTATAAGACCCTGAGATTTTGTTGGCCCAGTGCGAAACTGTAGATAATGCCCCTTATATATAATTATTAAAAAATATAGAGATATATTGAATAAAAAATGGACACATAATTTAATTAAAAGCTGTATGTTTTTATTACATTAAACGAATAACATAATTTTAAAAAAATTCAAAAAGATATATCATATTTTTTATTCACATGTTATCGTCTATCATCCAATTTACATCCCTCAAAATCATGACATACACATAAATATCTATATAAAATTAAGGTAACCCCCCTAAAAGAAAAAATATATATGAAACCATAATTTCCAATTATTTTCGAGATTTCTATTTCTTCCTAAATGTTTCTTAATACAAAAAGGAACTAAAAGAATGTTATTTCATTATTTGAAGTAGAGAATGCATTATTTTTATTATTATCAGGCTAAGAAATAAATTTCACTTTAGCAAAATTTGAGGGTCAATTTTGGTTTTGAAACTTCAAATATGATATCCAAACATCACAAATATTTTTATCATTAAAATTGATACAAAAATTTTTAAAACTAAATCTCTTTTCTGCCACTACAACATTATAATCTTATATATTCTGTTTAACTTATATGATTTTTGTTTTCGTGATATGTGGTAAATTATTATAATTTTTTAGTTGTTGGTTAAATTTAATATGTGAACTAAAAAATATAATTTACTTTATTTTCTATGTTTGACTCCCTCAAACAAAATCCTATAACTCCGGCTATCGTTTATTATATCTTCATTTGATATTAAAGCAGCTTAAACTTTTGGTTCGTGTTTTTTTAAATTGTTAAAAAAAAAAACTTTAAATCTATTAACATGGATTCATTACATGTTGATATGTCACAATGAATTGAAAATTCATTAAATATGAATTTATAAAAGTAACACATAAAAAGACTAACAATTAACAAATTGATACCTTTTATTCACATGTTACGTTTAAATTTTAATAAACAAAGACATAAAATGAAACAATCATTTTAATCTATTTATAAGAAGCAAATAAAACAATGCATAGAACCATACAGACTTTCTAAAAATAAAATAAAAAGAAGGCCTCCCTCTAACCCTAGCCCTCAGCGGTTGCCCCTTCCCAGGGACGCCTCTTTAGCCTTGTGCTTTTTCCCTTGAAGATGATCGTTCAGCCCTTTCTCACTTGTGGTAGTAATTTGACATAAGCCACAACTCCACTGCTTCTTGGGTTTCTTCGCCAAATTCCTATTGTCATCAATTAATGTAGGAGGTGTCACTGCTTTGCGCTTTGTACCATAACGATCAACATCTGGCTTAGCCTATAATGGGATAAACAAAAAGAGAAAGCCATTTGTTAAAGAAGAAGCTGGAAAAAAAAAAATTGAAGAGAAAGATAAAGACAGAAAAGAACGGTAAATTAAACATAACACTTTACACTAACCAATCTAATCACTTTTCCCTTGTTATTACTTTTAGTCTGCGTAAAAGGTTGTCTGATATCAACTTGGCGAGGTAATTGGGATTGTGGCCCCCCAAATCTGTCGATGTTATTAATTGGGTTGTTCATTCTACGATTCAAATAAGCTCTATTAACCAAAACTTGTTTTCCAAATGGGAACCCCTCCATTCTCTCCATTGGGATTTCCACCATCCTTTCTGCTGCCATTTCCCTCCTGACCTCTTCCTCCAGCTCTCGCCGTCGTCCCAATGCCACTTCGCCGGCGATTATCTCTCTCCTTATTTCGTCCTTATGCATCCCCCGTCGTAATTGCTCTTTCCCCAACTCTACCCGGAATGCTTCCTCAGCATTAATGGGCATCGCCGTTGGGAACACTCTAGGCGCTGAAACATTGCCAGTAAAACTACCTGGCGCCAACGCAGACCCTACAAAGTGAATAGTGAATTAAATGAACTCATGTGACAGAAGTTTTGTTTTATAAAAACAGCAAAACAAATGGATCTCTTGAAAGGAACGGGAAGAATAGTGAGCGTTACCTTGTAATGAGGGTCCAGAGATATCTGAATTCATGTAGCCGACAGTGGAAAAAGGGGGCTGCGTTGCGAATTGTGTCATTTGGTTTTGGCCATGAGGATATTTGAACTCCATGGAAAAAGTTGAAATGTTAAACAAAGGGAAGGGGAAAGCGAGAAGAAAAAACGGTGCCTATGAAATGAGAGACAATGATTGTCTGTGGGCAGTGTGTGTGTTTGAGTGATTAATAAATAGGCCAGTGTGAGGCTTTGCACATTTGAGTTTGTAGGTGTGGTTGACCCTATTTTGGTGTGATGAAGTGATTTTTGGTCAAATATTGAGAATTTACCAAATTTATCATTCAACGCTTGAGAAAGGAAAGAAAAGGAAAAAGGATTTGGTTCCAATTTTGAATGGGACATGCATACCATTTTGACCTGTTGGGATTTTAATTAGGAATTTCTCACACTTTTTTAACAAAGTCAATCAATTTTAGGTTGACTTGCAAAAAAAATTAAAAAAGCATTCAATATGAATAAAATGTTTATATGTTAAAATTTGAAATATTTATTGTTTGAAGATTCAAGCATTGCGTATTTATCGATCACAACATTTGATATTATTAACAAATTAACTAAGTGGATAGCTAACAACCAGAAATCAAAAAATTGTCACCAAATTAATATAACTAGTATTTTGACCTGCGGGAAGCGTAAAATAAAAACTTGTTTACTTGTAGAATTAAATTGTATGATAAATAAATATTTTGAATGTATAAATAAAACGTGTTACAGTGAAAAATTATAATTTATAATTAAAAATACTTTGAATATATAAATTATATTTTATATTTATAATAAATAATTTGCATAATGATTTCAGGAAGCCAAATGACATTTTAATTGGGTCTCTAAAGATTAATAAAAAATTAATAATAAAATATTTTATTAGAAAGACAAACATTAACAAACAATTTTTTATATTTTCTTTTAAGTTCTTACTTTTGACTCAGTCAACTCATTATCAAATTCATTATTTTTTTAATTTATTAAATGTATTTTATATTTAATTAATTAAAGGTATTTAGTGCATTGTACTGAATATAAATCTTGACAAACATATGGCAATAATATTGGAATTCAAAATCTTGAATTTCAAATGAGGGTATTACTTTAGTTCTTTTCCTTATGTTTCACACGAAGAACAACATTAAAATTTTATCATATTGATAAGCTACTGTTTGTACCCGTGTGATGAACGGAATTTTTTTTATGTTAGACGTGAATTACAATGATAATAATTATTTAAATTATAAGACCCTGAGATTTTGTTGGCCCAGTGCGAAACTGTAGATAATGCCCCTTATATATAATTATTAAAAAATATAGAGATATATTGAATAAAAAATGGACACATAATTTAATTAAAAGCTGTATGTTTTTATTACATTAAACGAATAACATAATTTTAAAAAAATTCAAAAAGATATATCATATTTTTTATTCACATGTTATCGTCTATCATCCAATTTACATCCCTCAAAATCATGACATACACATAAATATCTATATAAAATTAAGGTAACCCCCCTAAAAGAAAAAATATATATGAAACCATAATTTCCAATTATTTTCAAGATTTCTATTTCTTCCTAAATGTTTCTTAATACAAAAAGGAACTAAAAGAATGTTATTTCATTATTTGAAGTAGAGAATGCATTATTTTTATTATTATCAGGCTAAGAAATAAATTTCACTTTAGCAAAATTTGAGGGTCAATTTTGGTTTTGAAACTTCAAATATGATATCCAAACATCACAAATATTTTTATCATTAAAATTGATACAAAATTTTTTAAAACTAAATCTCTTTTCTGCCACTACAACATTATAATCTTATATATTCTGTTTAACTTATATGATTTTTGTTTTCGTGATATGTGGTAAATTATTATAATTTTTTAGTTGTTGGTTAAATTTAATATGTGAACTAAAAAATATAATTTACTTTATTTTCTATGTTTGACTCCCTCAAACAAAATCCTATAACTCCGGCTATCGTTTATTATATCTTCATTTGATATTAAAGCAGCTTAAACTTTTGGTTCGTGTTTTTTTAAATTGTTAAAAAAAAAAACTTTAAATCTATTAACATGGATTCATTACATGTTGATATGTCACAATGAATTGAAAATTCATTAAATATGAATTTATAAAAGTAACACATAAAAAGACTAACAATTAACAAATTGATACCTTTTATTCACATGTTACGTTTAAATTTTAATAAACAAAGACATAAAATGAAACAATCATTTTAATCTATTTATAAGAAGCAAATAAAACAATGCATAGAACCATACAGACTTTCTAAAAATAAAATAAAAAGAAGGCCTCCCTCTAACCCTAGCCCTCAGCGGTTGCCCCTTCCCAGGGACGCCTCTTTAGCCTTGTGCTTTTTCCCTTGAAGATGATCGTTCAGCCCTTTCTCACTTGTGGTAGTAATTTGACATAAGCCACAACTCCACTGCTTCTTGGGTTTCTTCGCCAAATTCCTATTGTCATCAATTAATGTAGGAGGTGTCACTGCTTTGCGCTTTGTACCATAACGATCAACATCTGGCTTAGCCTATAATGGGATAAACAAAAAGAGAAAGCCATTTGTTAAAGAAGAAGCTGGAAAAAAAAAAATTGAAGAGAAAGATAAAGACAGAAAAGAACGGTAAATTAAACATAACACTTTACACTAACCAATCTAATCACTTTTCCCTTGTTATTACTTTTAGTCTGCGTAAAAGGTTGTCTGATATCAACTTGGCGAGGTAATTGGGATTGTGGCCCCCCAAATCTGTCGATGTTATTAATTGGGTTGTTCATTCTACGATTCAAATAAGCTCTATTAACCAAAACTTGTTTTCCAAATGGGAACCCCTCCATTCTCTCCATTGGGATTTCCACCATCCTTTCTGCTGCCATTTCCCTCCTGACCTCTTCCTCCAGCTCTCGCCGTCGTCCCAATGCCACTTCGCCGGCGATTATCTCTCTCCTTATTTCGTCCTTATGCATCCCCCGTCGTAATTGCTCTTTCCCCAACTCTACCCGGAATGCTTCCTCAGCATTAATGGGCATCGCCGTTGGGAACACTCTAGGCGCTGAAACATTGCCAGTAAAACTACCTGGCGCCAACGCAGACCCTACAAAGTGAATAGTGAATTAAATGAACTCATGTGACAGAAGTTTTGTTTTATAAAAACAGCAAAACAAATGGATCTCTTGAAAGGAACGGGAAGAATAGTGAGCGTTACCTTGTAATGAGGGTCCAGAGATATCTGAATTCATGTAGCCGACAGTGGAAAAAGGGGGCTGCGTTGCGAATTGTGTCATTTGGTTTTGGCCATGAGGATATTTGAACTCCATGGAAAAAGTTGAAATGTTAAACAAAGGGAAGGGGAAAGCGAGAAGAAAAAACGGTGCCTATGAAATGAGAGACAATGATTGTCTGTGGGCAGTGTGTGTGTTTGAGTGATTAATAAATAGGCCAGTGTGAGGCTTTGCACATTTGAGTTTGTAGGTGTGGTTGACCCTATTTTGGTGTGATGAAGTGATTTTTGGTCAAATATTGAGAATTTACCAAATTTATCATTCAACGCTTGAGAAAGGAAAGAAAAGGAAAAAGGATTTGGTTCCAATTTTGAATGGGACATGCATACCATTTTGACCTGTTGGGATTTTAATTAGGAATTTCTCACACTTTTTTAACAAAGTCAATCAATTTTAGGTTGACTTGCAAAAAAAATTAAAAAAGCATTCAATATGAATAAAATGTTTATATGTTAAAATTTGAAATATTTATTGTTTGAAGATTCAAGCATTGCGTATTTATCGATCACAACATTTGATATTATTAACAAATTAACTAAGTGGATAGCTAACAACCAGAAATCAAAAAATTGTCACCAAATTAATATAACTAGTATTTTGACCTGCGGGAAGCGTAAAATAAAAACTTGTTTACTTGTAGAATTAAATTGTATGATAAATAAATATTTTGAATGTATAAATAAAACGTGTTACAGTGAAAAATTAAAATTTATAATTAAAAATACTTTGAATATATAAATTATATTTTATATTTATAATAAATAATTTGCATAATGATTTCAGGAAGCCAAATGACATTTTAATTGGGTCTCTAAAGATTAATAAAAAATTAATAATAAAATATTTTATTAGAAAGACAAACATTAACAAACAATTTTTTATATTTTCTTTTAAGTTCTTACTTTTGACTCAGTCAACTCATTATCAAATTCATTATTTTTTTAATTTATTAAATGTATTTTATATTTAATTAATTAAAGGTATTTAGTGCATTGTACTGAATATAAATCTTGACAAACATATGGCAATAATATTGGAATTCAAAATCTTGAATTTCAAATGAGGGTATTACTTTAGTTCTTTTCCTTATGTTTCACACGAAGAACAACATTAAAATTTTATCATATTGATAAGCTACTGTTTGTACCCGTGTGATGAACGGAATTTTTTTTATGTTAGACGTGAATTACAATGATAATAATTATTTAAATTATAAGACCCTGAGATTTTGTTGGCCCAGTGCGAAACTGTAGATAATGCCCCTTATATATAATTATTAAAAAATATAGAGATATATTGAATAAAAAATGGACACATAATTTAATTAAAAGCTGTATGTTTTTATTACATTAAACGAATAACATAATTTTAAAAAAATTCAAAAAGATATATCATATTTGTTATTCACATGTTATCGTCTATCATCCAATTTACATCCCTCAAAATCATGACATACACATAAATATCTATATAAAATTAAGGTAACCCCCCTAAAAGAAAAAATATATATGAAACCATAATTTCCAATTATTTTCGAGATTTCTATTTCTTCCTAAATGTTTCTTAATACAAAAAGGAACTAAAAGAATGTTATTTCATTATTTGAAGTAGAGAATGCATTATTTTTATTATTATCAGGCTAAGAAATAAATTTCACTTTAGCAAAATTTGAGGGTCAATTTTGGTTTTGAAACTTCAAATATGATATCCAAACATCACAAATATTTTTATCATTAAAATTGATACAAAAAATTTTAAAACTAAATCTCTTTTCTGCCACTACAACATTATAATCTTATATATTCTGTTTAACTTATATGATTTTTGTTTTCGTGATATGTGGTAAATTATTATAATTTTTTAGTTGTTGGTTAAATTTAATATGTGAACTAAAAAATATAATTTACTTTATTTTCTATGTTTGACTCCCTCAAACAAAATCCTATAACTCCGGCTATCGTTTATTATATCTTCATTTGATATTAAAGCAGCTTAAACTTTTGGTTCGTGTTTTTTTAAATTGTTAAAAAAAAAAACTTTAAATCTATTAACATGGATTCATTACATGTTGATATGTCACAATGAATTGAAAATTCATTAAATATGAATTTATAAAAGTAACACATAAAAAGACTAACAATTAACAAATTGATACCTTTTATTCACATGTTACGTTTAAATTTTAATAAACAAAGACATAAAATGAAACAATCATTTTAATCTATTTATAAGAAGCAAATAAAACAATGCATAGAACCATACAGACTTTCTAAAAATAAAATAAAAAGAAGGCCTCCCTCTAACCCTAGCCCTCAGCGGTTGCCCCTTCCCAGGGACGCCTCTTTAGCCTTGTGCTTTTTCCCTTGAAGAGGATCGTTCAGCCCTTTCTCACCTGTGGTAGTAATTTGACATAAGCCACAACTCCACTGCTTCTTGGGTTTCTTCGCCAAATTCCTATTGCCATCAATTAATGTAGGAGGTGTCACTGCTTTGCGCTTTGTACCATAACGATCAACATCTGGCTTAGCCTATAATGGGATAAACAAAAAGAGAAAGCCTTTTGTTAAAGAAGAAGCTGGAAAAAAAAATTGAAGAGAAAGATAAAGACAGAAAAGAACGGTAAATTAAACATAACACTTTACACTAACCAATCTAATCACTTTTCCCTTGTTATTACTTTTAGTCTGCGTAAAAGTTGTCTGATATCAACTTGCCGAGGTAATTGGGATTGTCGCCCCCCAAATCTGTCGATGTTATTAATTGGGTTGTTCATTCTACGATTCAAATATGCTCTATTAACCAAAACTTGTTTTCCAAACGGGAACCCCTCCATTTTCTCCATTGGGATTTCCACCATCCTTTCTGCTGCCATTTTCCTCCTGACCTCTTCCTCCAGCTCTCGCTGTCGTCCCAATGCCACTTCGCCGGCGATTATCTCTCTCCTTATTTTGTCCTTCTGCATCCCCCGTCGTAATTGCTCTTTCCCCAACTCTACCCGGAATGCTTCCTCAGCATTAATGGGCATCGCCGTTGGGAACACTCTAGGCGCTGAAACATTGCCAGTAAAACTACCTGGCGCCAACGCAGACCCTACAAGTGAATAGTGAATTAAATGAACTCGTGACAAAAGTTTTGTTTTATAAAAACAGCAAAACAAATGGATCTCTTGAAAGGAACGGGAAGAATAGTGAGCGTTACCTTGTAATGAGGGTCCAGAGATATCTGAATTCATGTAGGCGACAGTGGAAAAAGGGGGCTGCGTTGCGAATTGTGTCATTTGGTTTTGGCCATCAAGATATTTGAACTCCATGGAAAAAGTTGAAATGTTAAACAAAGGGAAGGGGAAAGCGAGAAGAAAAAACGGTGCCTATGAAATGAGAGACAATGATTGGGCAGTGTGTGTGTTTGAGTGATTAATAAATAGGCCAGTGTGAGGCTTTGCACATTTGAGTTTGTAGGTGTGGTTGACCCTATTTTGGTGTGATGAAGTGATTTTTGGTCAAATATTGAGAATTTACCAAATTTATCATTCAACGCTTGAGAAAGGAAAGAAAAGGAAAAGGGATTTGGTTCCAATTTTGAATGGGACATGCATACCATTTTGACCTGTTGGGATTTTAATTAGGAATTTCTCACACTTTTTTAACAAAGTCAATCAATTTTAGGTTGACTTGCAAAAAAAAAAATTAAAAAAGCATTCAATATCAATAAAATGTTTATATGTTAAAATTTGAAATATTTGTTGTTTGAAGATTCAAGCATTGCGTATTTATCGATCACGACATTTGATATTATTAACAAATTAACTAAGTGGATAGCTAACAACCAGAAATCAAAAAATTGTCACCAAATTAATATAACTAGTATTTTGACCCGCGGGAAGCGTAAAATAAAAACTTGTTTACTTGTAGAATTAAATTGTATGATAAATAAATATTTTGAATGTATAAATAAAACGTGTTACAGTGAAAAATTATAATTTATAATTAAAAATACTTTGAATATATAAATTATATTTTATATTTATAATAAATAATTTGCATAATGATTTCAGGAAGCCAAATGACATTTTAATTGGGTCTCTAAAGATTAATAAAAAATTAATAATAAAATATTTTATTAGAAAGACAAACATTAACAAACAATTTTTTATATTTTCTTTTAAGTTCTTACTTTTGACTCAGTCAACTCATTATCAAATTCATTATTTTTTTAATTTATTAAATGTATTTTATATTTAATTAATTAAAGGTATTTAGTGCATTGTACTGAATATAAATCTTGACAAACATATGGCAATAATATTGGAATTCAAAATCTTGAATTTCAAATGAGGGTATTACTTTAGTTCTTTTCCTTATGTTTCACACGAAGAACAACATTAAAATTTTATCATATTGATAAGCTACTGTTTGTACCCGTGTGATGAACGGAATTTTTTTTATGTTAGACGTAAATTACAATGATAATAATTATTTAAATTATAAGACCCTGAGATTTTGTTGGCCCAGTGCGAAACTGTAGATAATGCCCCTTATATATAATTATTAAAAAATATAGAGATATATTGAATAAAAAATAGACACATAATTTAATTAAAAGCTGTATGTTTTTATTACATTAAACGAATAACATAATTTTAAAAAAATTCAAAAAGATATATCATATTTTTTATTCACATGTTATCGTCTATCATCCAATTTACATCCCTCAAAATCATGACATACACATAAATATCTATATAAAATTAAGGTAACCCCCCTAAAAGAAAAAATATATATGAAACCATAATTTCCAATTATTTTCGAGATTTCTATTTCTTCCTAAATGTTTCTTAATACAAAAAGGAACTAAAAGAATGTTATTTCATTATTTGAAGTAGAGAATGCATTATTTTTATTATTATCAGGCTAAGAAATAAATTTCACTTTAGCAAAATTTGAGGGTCAATTTTGGTTTTGAAACTTCAAATATGATATCCAAACATCACAAATATTTTTATCATTAAAATTGATACAAAAAATTTTAAAACTAAATCTCTTTTCTGCCACTACAACATTATAATCTTATATATTCTGTTTAACTTATATGATTTTTGTTTTCGTGATATGTGGTAAATTATTATAATTTTTTAGTTGTTGGTTAAATTTAATATGTGAACTAAAAAATATAATTTACTTTATTTTCTATGTTTGACTCCCTCAAACAAAATCCTATAACTCCGGCTATCGTTTATTATATCTTCATTTGATATTAAAGCAGCTTAAACTTTTGGTTCGTGTTTTTTTAAATTGTTAAAAAAAAACTTTAAATCTATTAACATGGATTCATTACATGTTGATATGTCACAATGAATTGAAAATTCATTAAATATGAATTTATAAAAGTAACACGTAAAAAGACTAACAATTAACAAATTCATACCTTTTATTCACATGTTACGTTTAAATTTTAATAAACAAAGACATAAAATGAAACAATAATTTTAATCTATTTATAAGAAGCAAATAAAACAATGCATAGAAGGTACTACATATCCATACAGACTTTCTAAAAATAAAATAAAAAGAAGGCCCCCCTCTAACCCTAGCCTTCAGCGGTTGCCCCTTCCCAGGGACGCCTCTTTAGCCTTGTGCTTTTTCCCTTGAAGATGATCGTTCAGCACTTTCTCACTTGTGGTAGTAATTTGACATAAGCCACAACTCCACTGCTTCTTGGGTTTCTTCGCCAAATTCCTATTGCCATCAATTAATGTAGGAGGTGTCACTGCTTTGCGCTTTGTACCATAACGATCAACATCTGGCTTAGCCTATAATGGGATAAACAAAAAGAGAAAGCCTTTTGTTAAAGAAGAAGCTGGAAAAAAAAATTGAAGAGAAAGATAAAGACAGAAAAGAACGGTAAATTAAACATAACACTTTACACTAACCAATCTAATCACTTTTCCCTTGTTATTACTTTTAGTCTGCGTAAAAGGTTGTCTGATATCAACTTGGCGAGGTAATTGGGATTGTGGCCCCCCAAATCTGTCGATGTTATTAATTGGGTTGTTCATTCTACGATTCAAATATGCTCTATTAACCAAAACTTGTTTTCCAAACGGGAACCCCTCCATTCTCTCCATTGGGATTTCCACCATCCTTTCTGTTGCCATTTCCCTCCTGACCTCTTCCTCCAGCTCTCGCCGTCGTCCCAATGCCACTTCGCCGGCGATTATCTCTCTCCTTATTTCGTCCTTCTGCATCCCCCGTCGTAATTGCTCTTTCCCCAACTCTACCCGGAATGCTTCCTCAGCATTAATGGGCATCGCCGTTGGGAACACTCTAGGCGCTGAAACATTGCCAGTAAAACTACCTGGCGCCAACGCAGACCCTACAAAGTGAATAGTGAATTAAATGAACTCATGTGACAAAAGTTTTGTTTTATAAAAACAGCAAAACAAATGGATCTCTTGAAAGGAACGGGAAGAATAGTGAGCGTTACCTTGTAATGAGGGTCCAGAGATATCTGAATTCATGTAGGCGACAGTGGAAAAAGGGGGCTGCGTTGCGAATTGTGTCATTTGGTTTTGGCCATCAGGATATTTGAACTCCATGGAAAAAGTTGAAATGTTAAACAAAGGGAAGGGGAAAGCGGGAAGAAAAACGGTGCCTATGAAATGAGAGACAATGATTGTCTGTGGGCAGTGTGTGTGTTTGAGTGATTAATAAATAGGCCAGTGTGAGGCTTTGCACATTTGAGTTTGTAGGTGTGGTTGACCCTATTTTGGTGTGATGAAGTGATTTTTGGTCAAATATTGAGAATTTACCAAATTTATCATTCAACGCTTGAGAAAGGAAAGAAAAGGAAAAAGGGTTTGGTTCCAATTTTGAATGGGACATGCATACCATTTTGACCTGTTGGGATTTTAATTAGGAATTTCTTACACTTTTTTAACAAAGTCAATCAATTTTAGGTTGACTTGCAAAAAAAAAAAATTAAAAAAGCATTCAATATGAATAAAATGTTTATATGTTAAAATTTGAAATATTTATTGTTTGAAGATTCAAGCATTGCGTATTTATCGATCACAACATTTGATATTATTAACAAATTAACTAAGTGGATAGCTAACAACCAGAAATCAAAAAATTGTCACCAAATTAATATAACTAGTATTTTGACCTGTGGGAAGCGTAAAATAAAAACTTGTTTACTTGTAGAATTAAATTGTATGATAAATAAATATTTTGAATGTATAAATAAAACGTGTTATAGTGAAAAATTATAATTTATAATTAAAAATACTTTGAATATATAAACTATATTTTATATTTATAATAAATAATTTGCATAATGATTTCAGGAAGCCAAATGACATTTTAATTGGCTCTCTAAAGATTAATAAAAAAAATTAATAATAAAATATTTAATTAGAAAGACAAACATTAACAAACAATTTTTTATATTTTCTTTTAAGTTCTTACTTTTGACTCAGTCAACTCATTATCAAATTCATTATTTTTTTAATTTATTAAATGTATTTTATATTTAATTAATTAAAGGTATTTAGTGCATTGTACTGAATATAAATCATGACAAACATATGGCAATAATATTGGAATTCAAAATCTTGAATTTCAAATGAGGGTATTACTTTAGTTCTTTTCCTT
This sequence comes from Pueraria montana var. lobata, assembly GCA_026413185.1. NCBI lineage: Eukaryota > Viridiplantae > Streptophyta > Magnoliopsida > Fabales > Fabaceae > Pueraria > Pueraria montana. The sequence continues at coordinate 44,253,665 of CM048651.1, read as the reverse complement.
ATGTTTCACACGAAGAACAACATTAAAATTTTATCATATTGATAAGCTACTGTTTGTACCCGTGTGATGAACGGAATTTTTTTTATGTTAGACGTAAATTACAATGATAATAATTATTTAAATTATAAGACCCTGAGATTTTGTTGGCCCAGTGCGAAACTGTAGATAATGCCCCTTATATATAATTATTAAAAAATATAGAGATATATTGAATAAAAAATGGACACATAATTTAATTAAAAGCTGTATGTTTTTATTACATTAAACGAATAACATAATTTTAAAAAAATTCAAAAAGATATATCATATTTGTTATTCACATGTTATCGTCTATCATCCAATTTACATCCCTCAAAATCATGACATACACATAAATATCTATATAAAATTAAGGTAACCCCCCTAAAAGAAAAAATATATATGAAACCATAATTTCCAATTATTTTTGAGATTTCTATTTCTTCCTAAATGTTTCTTAATACAAAAAGGAACTAAAAGAATGTTATTTCATTATTTGAAGTAGAGAATGCATTATTTTTATTATTATCAGGCTAAGAAATAAATTTCACTTTAGCAAAATTTGAGGGTCAATTTTGGTTTTGAAACTTCAAATATGATATCCAAACATCACAAATATTTTTATCATTAAAATTGATACAAAAAATTTTAAAACTAAATCTCTTTTCTGCCACTACAACATTATAATCTTATATATTCTGTTTAACTTATATGATTTTTGTTTTCGTGATATGTGGTAAATTATTATAATTTTTTAGTTGTTGGTTAAATTTAATATGTGAACTAAAAAATATAATTTACTTTATTTTCTATGTTTGACTCCCTCAAACAAAATCCTATAACTCCGGCTATCGTTTATTATATCTTCATTTGATATTAAAGCAGCTTAAACTTTTGGTTCGTGTTTTTTTAAATTGTTAAAAAAAAAAACTTTAAATCTATTAACATGGATTCATTACATGTTGATATGTCACAATGAATTGAAAATTCATTAAATATGAATTTATAAAAGTAACACATAAAAAGACTAACAATTAACAAATTGATACCTTTTATTCACATGTTACGTTTAAATTTTAATAAACAAAGACATAAAATGAAACAATCATTTTAATCTATTTATAAGAAGCAAATAAAACAATGCATAGAACCATACAGACTTTCTAAAAATAAAATAAAAAGAAGGCCTCCCTCTAACCCTAGCCCTCAGCGGTTGCCCCTTCCCAGGGACGCCTCTTTAGCCTTGTGCTTTTTCCCTTGAAGATGATCGTTCAGCCCTTTCTCACTTGTGGTAGTAATTTGACATAAGCCACAACTTCACTGCTTCTTGGGTTTCTTCGCCAAATTCCTATTGTCATCAATTAATGTAGGAGGTGTCACTGCTTTGCGCTTTGTACCATAACGATCAACATCTGGCTTAGCCTATAATGGGATAAACAAAAAGAGAAAGCCATTTGTTAAAGAAGAAGCTGGAAAAAAAATTGAAGAGAAAGATAAAGACAGAAAAGAACGGTAAATTAAACATAACACTTTACACTAACCAATCTAATCACTTTTCCCTTGTTATTACTTTTAGTCTGCGTAAAAGGTTGTCTGATATCAACTTGGCGAGGTAATTGGGATTGTGGCCCCCCAAATCTGTCGATGTTATTAATTGGGTTGTTCATTCTACGATTCAAATATGCTCTATTAACCAAAACTTGTTTTCCAAACGGGAACCCCTCGATTCTCTCCATTGGGATTTCCACTATCCTTTCTGTTGCCATTTCCCTCCTGACCTCTTCCTCCAGCTCTCGCCGTCGTCCCAATGCCACTTCGCCGGCAATTATCTCTCTCCTTATTTCGTCCTTCTGCATCCCCCGTCGTAATTGCTCTTTCCCCAACGCTACCCGGAATGCTTCCTCAGCATTAATGGGCATCGCCGTTGGGAACACTCTAGGCGCTGAAACATTGCCAGTAAAACTACCTGGCGCCAACGCAGACCCTACAAAGTGAATAGTGAATTAAATGAACTCATGTGACAAAAGTTTTGTTTTATAAAAACAGCAAAACAAATGGATCTCTTGAAAGGAACGGGAAGAATAGTGAGCGTTACCTTGTAATGAGGGTCCAGAGATATCTGAATTCATGTAGGCGACAGTGGAAAAAGGGGGCTGCGTTGCGAATTGTGTCATTTGGTTTTGGCCATCAGGATATTTGAACTCCATGGAAAAAGTTGAAATGTTAAACAAAGGGAAGGGGAAAGCGGGAAGAAAAACGGTGCCTATGAAATGAGAGACAATGATTGTCTGTGGGCAGTGTGTGTGTTTGAGTGATTAATAAATAGGCCAGTGTGAGGCTTTGCACATTTGAGTTTGTAGGTGTGGTTGACCCTATTTTGGTGTGATGAAGTGATTTTTGGTCAAATATTGAGAATTTACCAAATTTATCATTCAACGCTTGAGAAAGGAAAGAAAAGGAAAAAGGATTTGGTTCCAATTTTGAATGGGACATGCATACCATTTTGACCTGTTGGGATTTTAATTAGGAATTTCTCACACTTTTTTAACAAAGTCAATCAATTTTAGGTTGACTTGCAAAAAAAAAAAATTAAAAAAGCATTCAATATGAATAAAATGTTTATATGTTAAAATTTGAAATATTTATTGTTTGAAGATTCAAGCATTGCGTATTTATCGATCACAACATTTGATATTATTAACAAATTAACTAAGTGGATAGCTAACAACCAGAAATCAAAAAATTGTCACCAAATTAATATAACTAGTATTTTGACCTGCGGGAAGCGTAAAATAAAAACTTGTTTACTTGTAGAATTAAATTGTATGATAAATAAATATTTTGAATGTATAAATAAAACGTGTTACAGTGAAAAAATATAATTTATAATTAAAAATACTTTGAATATATGAATTATATTTTATATTTATAATAAATAATTTGCATAATGATTTCAGGAAGCCAAATGACATTTTAATTGGTTCTCTAAAGATTAATAAAAAAAATTAATAATAAAATATTTTATTAGAAAGACAAACATTAACAAACAATTTTTTATATTTTCTTTTAAGTTCTTACTTTTGACTTAGTCAACTCATTATCAAATTCATTATTTTTTTAATTTATTAAATGTATTTTATATTTAATTAATTAAAGGTATTTAGTGCATTGTACTGAATATAAATCATGACAAACATATGGCAATAATATTGGAATTCAAAATCTTGAATTTCAAATGAGGGTATTACTTTAGTTCTTTTCCTTATGTTTCACACGAAGAACAACATTAAAATTTTATCATATTGATAAGCTACTGTTTGTACCCGTGTGATGAACGGATTTTTTTTTATGTTAGACGTAAATTACAATGATAATAATTATTTAAATTATAAGACCCTGAGATTTTGTTGGCCCAGTGCGAAACTGTAGATAATGCCCCTTATATATAATTATTAAAAAATATAGAGATATATTGAATAAAAAATAGACACATAATTTAATTAAAAGCTGTATGTTTTTATTACATTAAACGAATAACATAATTTTAAAAAAATTCAAAAAGATATATCATATTTTTTATTCACATGTTATCGTCTATCATCCAATTTACATCCCTCAAAATCATGACATACACATAAATATCTATATAAAATTAAGGTAACCCCCCTAAAAGAAAAAATATATATGAAACCATAATTTCCAATTATTTTTGAGATTTCTATTTCTTCCTAAATGTTTCTTAATACAAAAAGGAACTAAAAGAATGTTATTTCATTATTTGAAGTAGAGAATGCATTATTTTTATTATTATCAGGCTAAGAAATAAATTTCACTTTAGCAAAATTTGAGGGTCAATTTTGGTTTTGAAACTTCAAATATGATATCCAAACATCACAAATATTTTTATCATTAAAATTGATACAGAAATTTTTAAAACTAAATCTCTTTTCTGCCACTACAACATTATAATCTTATATATTCTGTTTAACTTATATGATTTTTGTTTTCGTGATATGTGGTAAATTATTATAATTTTTTAGTTGTTGGTTAAATTTAATATGTGAACTAAAAAATATAATTTACTTTATTTTCTATGTTTGACTCCCTCAAACAAAATCCTATAACTCCGGCTATCGTTTATTATATCTTCATTTGATATTAAAGCAGCTTAAACTTTTGGTTCGTGTTTTTTTAAATTGTTAAAAAAAAAAACTTTAAATCTATTAACATGGATTCATTACATGTTGATATGTCACAATGAATTGAAAATTCATTAAATATGAATTTATAAAAGTAACACATAAAAAGACTAACAATTAACAAATTGATACCTTTTATTCACATGTTACGTTTAAATTTTAATAAACAAAGACATAAAATGAAACAATCATTTTAATCTATTTATAAGAAGCAAATAAAACAATGCATAGAACCATACAGACTTTCTAAAAATAAAATAAAAAGAAGGCCTCCCTCTAACCCTAGCCCTCAGCGGTTGCCCCTTCCCAGGGACGCCTCTTTAGCCTTGTGCTTTTTCCCTTGAAGATGATCGTTCAGCCCTTTCTCACTTGTGGTAGTAATTTGACATAAGCCACAACTCCACTGCTTCTTGGGTTTCTTCGCCAAATTCCTATTGTCATCAATTAATGTAGGAGGTGTCACTGCTTTGCGCTTTGTACCATAACGATCAACATCTGGCTTAGCCTATAATGGGATAAACCAAAAGAGAAAACCTTTTGTTAAAGAAGAAGAATAAGAAAAAAAATAAAATTGAAGAGAAAGATAAAGGCAGAAAAGAACATTAAATTAAACATAACACTTTACACTAACCAATCTAATCACTTTTCCCTTGTTATTACTTTTAGTCTGCGTAAAAGGTTGTCTGATATCAAGTTGGCGAGGTAATTGGGATTGTGGCCCCTCAAATCTGTCGATGTTATTAATTAGGTTGTTCATTCTACTATTCAAATATGCTCTATTAACCAAAACTTGTTTTCCAAACGGGAACCCCTCCATTCTCTCCATTGGGATTTCCACCATCCTTTCTGCTGCCATTTCCCTCCTGACCTCTTCCTCCAGCTCTCGCCGTCGTCCCAATGCCACTTCGCCAGCGATTATCTCTCTCCTTATTTCGTCCTTCTGCATCCCCCGTCGTAATTGCTCTTTCCCCGACACTCGCCGGAATGCCTCCTCAGCATTAATGGGCATCGCCGTTTGGAAAACTGTAGGGGTTGAAACATTGCCAGTAAAACTACTTGGCGCCAACGCAGACCCTACAAAGTGAATAGTGAATTAAATGAACTCAAGTGACAAAAGTTTTGTTTTATAAAAACAGCAAAACAAATGGATCTCTTGAAAGGAACGGGAAGAATAGTGAGCGTTACCTTGTAATGAGGGTCCAGAGATATCTGAATTCATGTAGGCGACAGTGGAAAAAGGGGGCTGCGTTGCGAATTGTGTCATTTGGTTTTGGCCATCAGGATATTTGAACTCCATGGAAAAAGTTGAAATGTTAAACAAAGGGAAGGGGAAAGCGAGAAGAAAAACGGTGCCTATGAAATGAGAGACAATGATTGTCTGTGGGCAGTGTGTGTGTTTGAGTGATTAATAAATAGGCCAGTGTGAGGCTTTGCACATTTGAGTTTGTAGGTGTGGTTGACCCTATTTTGGTTTGATGAAGTGATTTTTGGTCAAATATTGAGAATTTACCAAATTTATCATTCAACGCTTGAGAAAGGAAAGAAAAGGAAAAAGGATTTGGTTCCAATTTTGAATGGGACATGCATACCATTTTGACCTGTTGGGATTTTAATTAGGAATTTCTCACACTTTTTTAACAAAGTCAATCAATTTTAGGTTGACTTGCAAAAAAAAAAAATTAAAAAAGCATTCAATATGAATAAAATGTTTATATGTTAAAATTTGAAATATTTATTGTTTGAAGATTCAAGCATTGCGTATTTATCCATCACAACATTTGATATTATTAACAAATTAACAAAGTGGATAGCTAACAACCAGAAATCAAAAAATTGTCACCAAATTAATATAACTAGTATTTTGACCTGCGGGAAGCGTAAAATAAAAACTTGTTTACTTGTAGAATTAAATTGTATGATAAATAAATATTTTGAATGTATAAATAAAACGTGTTACAGTGAAAAATTATAATTTATAATTAAAAATACTTTGAATATATAAATTATATTTTATATTTATAATAAATAATTTGCATAATGATTTCAGGAAGCCAAATGACATTTTAATAAAGATTAATAAAAAAATTAATAATAAAATATTTTATTAGAAAGACAAACATTAACAAACAATTTTTTATATTTTCTTTTAAGTTCTTACTTTTGACTCAGTCAACTCATTATCAAATTCATTATTTTTTTAATTTATTAAATGTATTTTATATTTAATTAATTAAAGGTATTTAGTGCATTGTACTGAATATAAATCTTGACAAACATATGGCAATAATATTGGAATTCAAAATCTTGAATTTCAAATGAGGGTATTACTTTAGTTCTTTTCCTTATGTTTCACACGAAGAAAAACATTAAAATTTTATCATATTGATAAGCTACTGTTTGTACCCGTGTGATGAACGGAATTTTTTTTTATGTTAGACGTAAATTACAATGATAATAATTATTTAAATTATAAGACCCTGAGATTTTGTTGGCCCAGTGCGAAACTGTAGATAATGCCCCTTATATATAATTATTAAAAAATATAGAGATATATTGAATAAAAAATAGACACATAATTTAATTAAAAGCTGTATGTTTTTATTACATTAAACGAATAACATAATTTTAAAAAAATTCAAAAAGATATATCATATTTTTTATTCACATGTTATCGTCTATCATCCAATTTACATCCCTCAAAATCATGACATACACATAAATATCTATATAAAATTAAGGTAACCCCCCTAAAAGAAAAAATATATATGAAACCATAATTTCCAATTATTTTTGAGATTTCTATTTCTTCCTAAATGTTTCTTAATACAAAAAGGAACTAAAAGAATGTTATTTCATTATTTGAAGTAGAGAATGCATTATTTTTATTATTATCAGGCTAAGAAATAAATTTCACTTTAGCAAAATTTGAGGGTCAATTTTGGTTTTGAAACTTCAAATATGATATCCAAACATCACAAATATTTTTATCATTAAAATTGATACAAAAATTTTTAAAACTAAATCTCTTTTCTGCCACTACAACATTATAATCTTATATATTCTGTTTAACTTATATGATTTTTGTTTTCGTGATATGTGGTAAATTATTATAATTTTTTAGTTGTTGGTTAAATTTAATATGTGAACTAAAAAATATAATTTACTTTATTTTCTATGTTTGACTCCCTCAAACAAAATCCTATAACTCCGGCTATCGTTTATTATATCTTCATTTGATATTAAAGCAGCTTAAACTTTTGGTTCGTGTTTTTTTAAATTGTTAAAAAAAAAACTTTAAATCTATTAACATGGATTCATTACATGTTGATATGTCACAATGAATTGAAAATTCATTAAATATGAATTTATAAAAGTAACACATAAAAAGACTAACAATTAACAAATTGATACCTTTTATTCACATGTTACGTTTAAATTTTAATAAACAAAGACATAAAATGAAACAATCATTTTAATCTATTTATAAGAGGCAAATAAAACAATGCATAGAAGGTACTACATAACCATACAGACTTTCTAAAAATAAAATAAAAAGAAGGCCTCCCTCTAACCCTAGCCCTCAGCGGTTGCCCCTTCCCAGGGACGCCTCTTTAGCCTTGTGCTTTTTCCCTTGAAGATGATCGTTCAGCCCTTTCTCACTTGTGGCAGTAATTTGACATAAGCCACAACTCCACTGCTTCTTGGGTTTCTTCGCCAAATTCCTATTGTCATCAATTAATGTAGGAGGTGTCACTGCTTTGCGCTTTGTACCATAACGATCAACATCTTGCTTAGCCTATAATGGGATAAACAAAAAGAGAAAGCCTTTTGTTAAAGAAGAAGAATAAGAAAAAAAATAAAATTGAAGAGAAAGATAAAGACAGAAAAGAACGGTAAATTAAACATAACACTTTACGCTAACCAATCTAATCACTTTTCCCTTGTTATTACTTTTAGTCTGCGTAAAAGGTTGTCTGATATCAACTTGGCGAGGTAATTGGGATTGTGGCCCCCCAAATCTGTCGATGTTATTAATTGGGTTGTTCATTCTACGATTTAAATATGCTCTATTAACCAAAACTTGTTTTCCAAACGGGAACCCCTCCATTCTCTCCATTGGGATTTCCACCATCCTTTCTGCTGCCATTTCCCTCCTGACCTCTTCCTCCAGCTCTCGCCGTCGTCCCAATGCCACTTCGCCGGCGATTATCTCTCTCCTTATTTCGTCCTTCTGCATCCCCCGTCGTAATTGCTCTTTCCCCGACACTCGCCGGAATGCCTCCTCAGCATTAATGGGCATCGCCGTTGGGAAAACTGTAGGGGTTGAAACATTGCCAGTAAAACTACTTGGCGCAAACGCAGACCCTACAAGGTGAATAGTGAATTAAATGAACTCATGTGACAAAAGTTTTGTTTTTATAAACAGCAAAACAAATGGATCTCTTCAAAGGAACGAGAAGAATAGTGAGCGTTACCTTGTAATGAGGGTCCAGAGATATCTGAATTCATGTAGGCGACACTGGAAAAAGGGCGCTGCGTGGCGAATTGCGTCATTTGGTTTTGGCCATCATGATATTTGAACTCCATGGAAAAATTTGAAATGTTAAACAAAGGGAAGGGGAAAGCGAGAGGAAGAACAATGCCTATGAAACGAGAGACAATGATTATCTGTGGGCAGTGTGTGAGTTTGAGAGAGTGATCAATAAATAGGCCAGTGTGAGGCTTTGCACATTTGTGTTTGTAGATGTGGTTGACCCTATTTTAGTGTGATGAAGTGATTTTTGGTCAAATATTGAGAATTTACCAAATTTATCATTCAACGCTTGAGAAAGGAAAGAAAAGGGAAAAGGATTTTGTTCCAATTTTGAATGGGACATGCATACCATTTTGACCTATTGGGATTTTAATTAGGAATTTCTCACACTTTTTTAACAAATGTAATCAATTTTAGGATGACTTGCAAAAAAGAAAAAAAGCATTCAATATGAATAAAATGTTTATATGTTTTGAAACATTTATTGTTTTAAGCTTCAAGCATTGCGTATTTATCGATTACAACATTTGATATTATTAACAAATTAACTAAGTGGATATCTAATAACTAGAAATCAAAAAATTGTCATCAAATTAATATAACTAGTATTTTGACTTGCGGGTTGCGTAAAATAAAAACTTGTTTACGTTTAGAATTAAATTGTTTGATAAATAAATATTTTGAATGTATAAATTAAACGTATGACAGTGAAAAATTGCAATTTATAATTACAAATATTTTGAATATATAAATTATATTTTATACTTATAATAAATAATTTGCATAATGATTTCAGGAAGCGAAATGATATTTTAATTGGGTCTCTAAACATTAATTAAAAATTAATAATAAAATATTTTATTAGAAAGACATACGTTAATAAACAATTTTTTTATATTTTCTTTTAAGTTGTTACTTTTTACTCAGTCAACTTATTAGCAAATTCATTATTTTTTTTTAAATTTATTAAATGTATTTTATATTTATTTAATTAAAGGTATTTAATGCATTGTATTGAATATAAATCTTGACAAATATATGACACTAAAATTGGAATTTAAAATCTAGAATTTCAAATGAGCGTATTACTTTAACTCCTTTCCTTATGTTTCACATGAAGAACAACATTAAAATTTTATCATATTGATAAGCTATTGTTTGTACCCGTGTGATGAACGGAATTTTTTTATGTTAGACGTAAATTACAATGATAATAATTATTTAAATTATAAGACCCTGAGATTTTGTTGGCCTAGTGCGAAACTGTAGATAAGGCCCCTTATATATAAATATTCAAAAATATAAATATATATTGAATAAAAAATAGACACATAATTTAATTAAAACTGTATGTTTTATTACATTAAATGAATAACATAATTTTAACAAAATTGAAAAAGATATATCATATTTTTTATTCAAATGTTATCGTCTATCATCCAATTCACATCCCTCAAAAACATGACATACACATAAATATCTATATAAAATTAAGGTAACCCCCCCTAAAAGAAAAAAAATATATGGAACCATAATTTTCATTTATTTTTGAGATTTCTATTTCTTCCTAAATGTTCTTAATAGAAAAAGGAATTAAAAGAATGTTATTTCAATGTTTGAAGTAGAGAATGCATTATTCTTATTATTATCAGGCTAAGAAATAAATTTTACTTCAGCAAAATTTGAGGGTCAATTTTGGTTTTGAAACTTCCAATGTGATATCCAAACATCATAAATATTTTTATCATTCAAATTGATACAATAAATTTTAAAACTAAATCTCTTTTCTGCCACTACAACATTATAATCTTATATATTTTGTTTAACTTATATGATTTTTGTTTTCATGGTATGTGGCAAATTATTATAATTTTTTAGTTGTTGGTTAAATTTAATATGTTAACTAAAAAATATAATTTACTTTATTTTCTATATTTGACTCCCTCAAACAAAATGCTATAACTCTGGCTATCGTTTATTATCGACAAAATATCTTCATTTGATAGTAAAGCTTAAACTTTTGGTTTGAGTTTTTTTAAATTGTTAAAAAAAACACTTTAAATCTATTATCATGGATTCATTACATGTTGATATGTCACAATGAATTGAAAATTCATTAAATATGAATTTATAAAAGTAATACATAAAAAGACTAACAATTAACAAATTGATACCTTTTATTCACATGTTACATTTAAATTTTAATAAACAAAGACATAAAATGAAACAATCATTTTAATCTATTTATAAGAAGCAAATAAAACAATGCATAGAAGGTACTACAAAACCATACAGACTTTCTTAAAAAAAAAAAAAAAGGCCTCCCTCTAACCCTAGCCCTCAGCGGTTGCCCCTTCTCAGGGATGCCTCTCTAGCCTTGTGCTTTTTCCCTTGAAGATGATCGTTCAGCCCTTTCTCACTTGTGGTAGTAATTTGACATAAGCCACAACTCCACTGCTTCTTGGGTTTCTTCGCCAAATTCCTATTGTCATCAATTAATGTAGGAGGTGTCACTGCTCTGCGCTTTGTACCATAACGATCAACATCTGGCTTAGCCTATAATGGGATAAACCAAAAGAGAAAACCTTTTGTTAAAGAAGAAGAATAAGAAAAAAAATAAAATTGAAGAGAAAGATAAAGGCAGAAAAGAACATTAAATTAAACATAACACTTTACACTAACCAATATAATCAGTTTTCCCTTGTTATTAGTGTTAGTTTGCGTAAGAGGTTGTCTGATATCAACTTGGCGAGGTAATTGGGATTGTGGCCCCCCAAATCTGCCGATGTTATCAATTGGGTTGTTCATTCTACGATTCAAATGTGGTGAATTAACCAAAACTTGTTTTCCAAACGGGAACCCCTCCATTCTTTCCATCGGGATTTCCACCATCCTTTCTGCCGCCATTTCCCTCCTGACCTGTTCCTCCAGCTCTCGCCGTCGTCCCAATGCCACTTCGCCGGCGATTATCTCTCTCCTTATTTCCTCCTTCTGCATCCCTCGTCGTAATTGCTCTTTCCCCAACTCTCACCGGAATGCCTCCTCAGCATTAATGGGCATCGCCGTTGGGAAAACTCTAGGCGTTGAAACATTGCCAGTAAAACTACTTGGCGCAAACGCAAACCCTACAAGGTGAATAGTGAATTAAATGAACTCATGTGACAAAAGTTTTGTTTTTATAAACAGCAAAACAAATGGATCTCTTGAAAGGAACGAGAAGAATAGTGAGCGTTGCCTTGTAATGAGGGTCCAGATATATCTGAATTCATGTAGGCGACACTGGAAAAAGGGCGCTGCGTTGCGAATTGCGTCATTTGGTTTCGGTCATCATGATATTTGAACTCCATGGAAAAAGTTGAAATGTTAAACAAAGGGAAGGGGAAAGCGAGAGGAAGAACAGTGCCTATGAAATGAGAGACAATGATTATCTGTGGGCAGTGTGTGAGTTTGAGATAGTGATCAATAAATAGGCCAGTGTGAGGCTTTGCACATTTGAGTTTGTAGGTGTGGTTGACCCTATTTTGGTGTGATGAAGTGATTTTTGGTCAAATATTGAGAATTTACCAATTTTGAATGGGACATGCATACCATTCTGAATTGTTGGGATTTTAATTAGGAATTTCTCACACTTTTTTAACAAAGTTAATCAATTTTAGGATGACTTGCAAAAAAAAAAGCATTCAATATGAATAAAATGTTTATATGTTTTGAAACATTTATTGTTTTAAGCTTCAAGCATTGCATATTTATCGATTACAACATTTGATATTATTAACAAATTAACTAAGTGGAAATAAAAAATTGTCATCAAATTAATATAACTAGTATTTTGACTTGCGGGTTGCGTAAAATAAAAACTTGTTTACTTTTAGAATTAAATTGTTTGAGAAATAAATATTTTGAATGTATAAATTAAACGTATTACAGTGAAAAATTGTAATTTATAATTACAAATATTTTGAATATATAAATTATATTTTATATTTATAATAAATAGTTTGCATAATGATTTCAGGAAGCGAAGTGGTATTTTCATTGGGTCTCTAAACATTAATTAAAAATTAATAATAAATATTTTATTAGAAAGACATACATTAATAAACAATTTTTTATATTTTCTTTTAAGTTGTTACTTTTTACTCAGTCAACTTAGTAGCAAATTCATTATTTTTTTTAATTTATTAAATGTATTTTATATTTATTAAATTAAAGGTATTTAATGCATTGTATCGAATACAAATCTTGACAAATATATGACACTAAAATTGGAATTTAAAATCTTGAATATCAAATGAGGGTATTACTTTAACTCCTTTCCTTATGTTTCACATGAAGAACAACATTAAAATTTTATCATATTGATAAGCTATTGTTTGTACCCGTGTGATGAACGGAATTTTTTTATGTTAAACGTAACTTACAATGATAATAATTATTTAAATTATAAGACCATGACATTTTGTTGGCCTAGTGCGAAACTGTAGATAAGGCCCCTTATATATAAATATTCAAAAATATAAATATATATTGAATAAAAAATAGACACATAATTTGATTTAAATCTGTATGTTTTATTACATTAAACGAATAACATAATTTTAAGAAAATTCAAAAAGATTATCATATTTTTTATTCATATGTTATTGTCTATCATCCAATTAACATCCCTCAAAAACATGACATACACATAAATATCTATATAAATTAAGGTCACACCATAAAAGAAAAAAAAAATATGCACACAATATGTATATATAATTCTGTAATGATATCATACAATTTTATTTCCTTTAATTAATTTCATTTTCTTTTTCTTTCTATTTTCTCTTTTCCTTTCTATCACATCTTCTATTGCATCACATATTTTCTCTATCTCTCTGACCACTGATGATAGATGCAGGTCCCAAAAAATATGAAACGATAATTTCCAATTACTTTTAAGATTTCTATTTCTTCCTAAATGTTTCTTAATAGAAAAAGGAATCAAAAGAATATTATTTCATTGTTTGAAGTAGAGAATGCATTATTTTTATTATTATTAGGCTTAGAAATAAATTTTACTTTAGCGAAATTTGAGGGTCATAGAAAAGAGATAACACAATTAATTTTAAAACTAAATCTCTTCTCTGCCACTACAACATTATAATCTTATATATTTTGTTTAATTTATATTATTTTTGTTTAGTGATATGTGGTAAATTATTATAATTTTTTAGTTGTTGGTTAAATTTAGTATGTTAATTAAAAATATAATTTACTTTAATTTTTATATTTGACTCCCTCAAACAAAATGCTATAACTCCAACTATCGTTTATTATCGACAAAATATCTTCATTTGATATTAAAGCTTAAACTTTTGGTTTGTGTTCTTTAAATTGTTAAAACAAACAAACACTTTAAATCTATTATCATAGATTCATTGCATGTTGATATGTCACAATGAGTTGAAAATTCATTAAACATGAATTTATAAAAGTAACACATAAAAAGACTAACAATTAATAAGTTGGTACTTTTTATTCACATTTTACATTTAAATTTTAATAATAAAAAAATAGACATAAAATGAAGCAAAAATTTTCAGAGTACACTCTATCAACAGGTTCAGCCAGTGCATATTAGTTAAGTGATGTTACAAGGAGTGTATATCTTATTCAACATGAGGTAGAGATTTCATTGTTGTCAAGTTTATATTTTTGTTTTCTTTTGTCTTTTCAAAGCATTGATACTTATGTGATAATCATCATCTACTGATTTATTTAGCAACATTTATAACTTACAAAATAGTTATATTTGTAGGCAATTTTCCCTTCTCTGTCAACAAGTGTTTGAAAACAGTTTGGCCTGAACCTGTTTAGTTTGGGCCTAATTGGCTGAACTGTGCTGACTGGATTTTGGACGCTAGTCTGGTCTAAGTTAAATCTTAAAACTTTAGTGGTTCAAAACCCAAAAAACTGATTGATCACCCGAAAACCCGGCTTAACAGCCCAAAATTTGTGCTTCGTCAAAACATGGACTGGCTGGTCAACTTTTCCAATGCATGGTCCATTGCTGACATTATATTAGAGAGCTTACATAAATTAGACATATTTTAGTGTTTTCTGGTTCTGTTTGAATCATGGATTTTATCGTCATTTTATGTCAATGCTTCTATTGATTCCATCTAGATGACTTTCTCATAAAAGTTATTTATTGGATAGAATGAAAGTAGATGGATATATAGTCAAGACATAACAAATACAGGAGATAATTTGTTGCCCTAGAGGGCATTTCTCTGATACCAGACAAGAAATTAGATCTAACTTCATTGACCCTCTAATGGCTTTCTTAGATGAAGCATCAACAGAAAGGTCCTGTCTGAAACAGAAAGTTATGCTGAATGCATCAGCTGATAGTTTTCAGATGCTGCATCAAGTGATTGTTCACTCACGAGCTCAGATGAGGTATCTTTCACAACTGAGAGTACTAGGGACTCCTTCAGTACTGTATAAAGATTATGGTGATCCATGCAATATGGATCCAATTTCACCTATCTTCAATTACTCACCAGAAAATTCCATAAACTCTTGCTACTGATGTTTTCAAATAGTAGGCCATCTAAATAGTTCACTGTTCAATTAGTTAGAATTCTCATTCGTAGGATTAGTGTTCAAAGTGACTACAAGACCAGTTATATCAAATCTCGTTTCCTAATTTGCACTATCTGTAGTAAAGTTTATAACGTGTAAATTATAGTGCTGAAAACTTAAGTTTCTGTAAATACCATTCACACTAAGTATATGATACTAAGGGGGTGGCAATCATATTGCATTTGAGTGCAGACTTATCAAATTCTTTCTTTTCAAACAATCAAAGAAAAAAGAATATATGTACCACATGCTCATTTCAACACCCATATCAATTCATAATGAAAAGTTTTCAAGAGTAAAATTACCTCTGAACTATATAGCTATGATGAACCTAAAAGCAAGTCAATCAGAAAACAGTGTTTTAGCTAAATGTGAAACACTTTATTCATCCATACAAGATGTCCTGACACCTCAGTGCTGCAGCACTCTGCATATGGCTTTCATGTTGAAAGCTTATTTGTCACATGGTTTGCAGTTCATTTTCAATATCAAACAAGGACCATATCTCATTGACCCTATCATCAAATTCAAAAGTGGCATTGTACTGTGCAACAGTGTAAACAGAAGCATGGCCATCTCTCTTCTGGCTTTTCTCAATTGCATCAGCCCGCTTGGTTCCAGCAATGCTAGCCTTCAAGGCTGCAGCTTCCTCCCCAACACTAGAATCAATGACAAATCCACCAAACTGTCTAACTGCTGAAACACAGTCTTCCATCTTTGAACATGGAGGCCCTTTGCAGGAGGCGGGTTTGCTTGCTTCTCTTTCAGAACATAGAAGCTCACAACAAATGAGGACTCACAGAAGGGTCCATCACTGGGTAATACTTCACTTATCACAGGCGCTGTCATCTCAATTTTCTGCTTGTAGTTATTCTCACCCTGAATATAATCAAATAGCCTGACCATAAATTTTATTTTCACAATTGATATTAATAACTTAAAATTTAATTTAATAATTAAAAACAATAATATATAAAATTGCAATAAAGTTTTATGATATTTTGAGTTTTTAAAAGTGTGCTCTCAAAAGGCAAGCGTCATTACGGATTTTTTTAAAAGAAAAAGTAACTCCACTTGCTTATTAATTCATGAATGGGAGATTGGTCACTGTAATATGGTGGGATTGGTTTCTTTTTGTTGTGTACAGGGCATGGACAAATTGCTTGGCTGCTGCTAATTATATATGTGCAGGTGACATGGTTTTGGTGTTATATGCGCATGCTGACTGCCACGTCCCTCTTGGTTTTGGTTTTATTTATTGCAAATGGTGGATTATTCTAATTTACTATGTGTATTGCTGCCATTTTTTTACAGTAAAGTGATCACCAACATCAATGACATTAGTGTGTCATCTTTAGGTCCAAATGTAGACCTGGATGTGCATCAGTTTTTGGGTTTAAATGAAGACCTAGATTGTTGAGTTTGTCCAATCATTTTTGAGATATATAAATTCTCACGTGATTTCCTTTACTCAATGGTGTTTTGTTCAGTTTTGTTGGGTGTAATGCAATTACTTTGTCATTTTGTTGCGTCTTTTCTCATTTATTCAATTCGTTTGTGTTGTGCGGGATATTGCCTTATTGGGCGGTACAATATAACGTGGTCCTGTTGGGAATTTTGGCGTGAGCTGAAATGTTATGATCGTTGTATCTATGTCTCTTGTTTCTAAACTCTAAGACATCTTATATAAAGTTTGATCTCAAATTAATAATATATTCATTTTGATTATTAAAAATAAAATTAGTTTAATTTTGGTTATTCATGTTACAAATATCAGTATAAAAGTTAACATGTATTATTGAGATCAAATTTTAATTTTAGTCAATGTTTTTAAAACTGAACTGAATATTGAATTGATATGAAAGCACTGGTTTAAAGATCAATGGTTCAATTGTAGTCAAAGTGTTAAATATATAATTTTTTTATAATTTTAATATAATATATTAAACAAAAATTATACAATATTCATAATATATAATTCACAACATGCGAGATACACCAACAATCCTAATATAATTGGCAAAAGCATAGTGGTTTAAGGTTGGTAGAACACACGCACATCAAAACCTAGTTGAGAGGATATTAGATTTTAAAGTGTATAGATTTTTGTTTCAATATTCAATTCAAATATGGTTGAGGTAGGAAGCAATGTGAAAGTGGGGCTAGTGTCAACGCTTAAAATGGAAATGAAAAGACTGCACCTATGATGGTCAGAATGATTGAGGCACGTGTGCTTCCGTTAAGACTAAGCAACAATGTTTGTAAATTTTAACTCAGACAATAACACAAGGCCAGGGCATAACAATTAGGAAGGAGAAGGAATTTTTTTGGGAATTTACAAAAAAAGAAAAACATTTTCCTGAGAACAACTGCTGCAAACTGATGAACCATCGATCGGTTCTGACTGATTTTCACAGTTTTGACTGGTTCACCGGTTTTTTGATCGGCATTTATGATGTCTGGTTCTAAGGGTATTTGATCCTGATATGGCATACAAGCTCTTGATTCGATTCAATTGTGGAACCAAGCCATTTGGATTGATTCTTACAAGTTACAACTATGATTTTAGTTAAAGAATAACCTAAAAGAACTTAAAATGTTATTAATGTTTCGTCAAAGAAATGTTAAAGTATCGGACTAAAGATTAGCTTCATAGTCAGGAGTACATTCATGCATATACATCACAATTCTTGACCGTTCTAGCTAGTAAAATGTTGTGGAGCACACTAAGATCCTGTTGCTTGCAATGATAATGAATGGTGGAGTTTCTCCAAATGTCATAAATCTTAGGACAGGAGTACCTCTCATGGAAAGCCACACTGTCCTAATTATAGTGAAGACATGATCAACACTCCAATGATATTTAAGAGCCACTGAATATATAACATCTAACACTTATCAAACAGAAAGATTATCCTATTATATAATTATAACAACAGATTAAGTGGAATGTAGATCAGTTAATTATACTGCTGGCACATAATTATCATTTTCTTTTTTGCCACAAATGTTTGACATTTCCAATCTTCAATTCAAATGTCAACAACCTAGCTAAACATACAAATTTGGCTTTCACGAAATAAGTACTCTCAAAAGTCTAATTAGACTATTATACCATATGCAAAATTGTGCTAGATGTTGAGAACCATCAAAATTTATTGTTGACTTACGACTGCGCTAGCTAGCTAGCTGCTAATGATTATATAAAAAAAAAGGTATTAAATTGAAAAAAAATAAAAGAAAGAGAAATTGTGTTTTTGCATAAAATTTGTATAAAAAATTGTACCACAAAAAAAAAAAGACAAGAAGAAAGAAAGGTAAAATAAGATGATTGATAAGGTGGAAAGAGATAAAACAAAAATAGTATAAAAATTATTGTATGAATAATATAACTGAAAAAGAAAAAGAAGTGGGAAATAAAACAGTTAAAATGGGTGCTAGTATATACCTGTGGATATAATTGAAGGTAATAGAGAAAGAATACCAGTGGTTTTCGTGACCAAGGTAAATTTGCATGCTTAATTTCCTATTGTGTGCAATTTTAATTTTGCTGATAAATTGTGCCAAATAGCAATATGTTTGTGAATGAAATGTATTTGGTTCATTTTTGCTTTGCAGTGTTGGTTGAGGCCAAGAGTTCCCATAAACACTTCATTGAAGAAGGCTTATAACATTTACCCTAGCTAGCCAGCTCCTCACATGAAGCGTTCAGAGGAACTCCGAGAGACAGCCAACAGAAAAAAATATCGATCCCTGAATTAGTTATACATGCTTCTCTACTATTTGTCTTGAATAGACAAAGGCAAAGCAACTGTTCTATATTTATGGTGGAGAATTTCATGTTAATTGATCAAAATAAATGTGAATTTTATGTGGACATGGAGAATTCTACGTAATGAAGGTACTTTCTTTCTATGAACCTGGTCAGGATGTTCGCCAAGAAGGGGAGTTAGTGATGGAGTGGGCTCGTTGCTGCTAAAGTGATTCAAAACATACATCTAAAGCTAGCATAAGATCTTTTCATGCCCTTCCAGTCATTTTCGAAGTCAAATCGTATGTAGTTTTACATATCCTTTAAAGATGTCAAATTTTAAAACAGCCACTTTATTTTTGAAATTTTAAATGCATTTACAACCAAGTAATAGAAAATTTAGTATATTTATATCCTCTATTTGGTAATAATATCTTGAACGTCTAAAATTAATAAATATTAAATTAAATTGCAAACCTTTGGCACCTAAAATTCACAATTTTATCGAAAATCTTTAATCAAATTGCAGGCAAATATATGGCACCTAAAATCGACTTAAAAACATGAGAAAAAAGGTTATACACTCACAGTGTAAAATAGTTTTATACTGTCATCCAATCACAACCCATCATGTATGGTAAATTCATTGACTTTTACAAATTTATTTTAAAAGTCATACCAACGGTGATTTGTGGTTGGATAACAGTATAAAACTATTTACACTGTCAGTGCATCACCATTAAACTCTAAAAACATATATATGTGCGTACATAAAATATATATATTTTTTTAGGGGAAAAAATGACATTTCAACCCATCACATTTGCATGCATTGTCTTGGGAAGCCTTAAACTTACCATGCTGGATATTATAAATTCCTATAATTTTGCAATCCTGGTATTTCCTTTAAACGGTCATTTAGTAGTAATATTTTCAACAGTGCTTTTTTTTTTTACTACATTTTTTTTGCAACAGTGCTAGAGTCTTATTTGTAACATTTTAAACTTTAAATACATATAAAGAGACATTAAATGCACCTAATTTTACGTAAATAGATAATGAGATATACCTTTTACAAGTTTTATTACAATTATTACATGAATCCAGCACATTAATTCTGAATTACCATATTTTACCCTCTTTCAATTGGCCAAAACAATCATTTAAAATTATAACATGGTCAATTCATTCAAATTTATCAATTTTAATATCATTATTTGATTTGATACAAATTTAAATTTTGAATTTAAATAATTCTAACTGATTGTTTCCTTTTAGACATATTTAAATGGTCATACCCTTATATATACATGTATCAAATCTTAATGATCATCCTCCATTTTATGAAATGAGTTGTGTTTGCTTCTTTTCACTTAATCATTTTCTATGTTTATTTTTATTGTTGTTTTAATTTCTTTGAACGCTTCTATATGGTCGTTAGAACAATCAGGAAAGCAATTGGGAATTCCTCATCTAATGGTAGTGCAAAAAGGTATGCTTTGCTTTTTCTCATGTAAACCTTTTCTATATTTTTATCATTTTTAATTTCTTTTCTCGTTTTGTATTCGAGGTTCGTGCGTTTGTAACGAAAAAAATGGTATGCTTCAAGCCAAATATATATTAAATATTGGGCGTGATGCTAATCTTTATGTTTTGTTTTTGTTCTTACTCCTGTATATACAATTTCTTTTCTAAAAAAAGTTTTTTTTTTTTCAAAAAAAAAATTTACTCCTGTAATCAAATATTTTACTTTTTGTTTCTCTTCTAAAAAAAACGTTTTTTTTTCTTAATAAAAGATTTTTTTTTCTTAATTGTTGCTACATTTGCAAAAAGAAACTATTTTTTCATTCTTACAATTTAATTTGTGTTTTGTTGACAAATTTTCTTTTTACTCCTGCATATACAATTTGTTTTCTAAAAAAAGTATCCTTTTTCTAAAAAATACTACTCCTGTAACAAAAGATTATACTTTTTTGCTTCTCTTTTAAAAAAATGGTTTTTTTCTTAATAATTTTTTTTCTGTTAATTGCTGCTACATTATTATACATAAAAAGTAAACTATTTGAACCTACAATGTAGGTCTATCTATTTTTTACTGTGATGCTACATTGATAGTTTTTATGCATGTGGGAAGATTTACTTTAAACAAGTTGCAGTACAGTCTTGGAGTCTAATATACATGTTACCATTGTGAAGCCTTGATTCCAATTAATAATATAATGCTTTCATGCTTATAAAATTGTAATATGTTTTTGCAGAGGATGTTTAAGTGTGTCAGATGCTATACCAAGGCAAGGTAGCAATGAAACATTAAATGATAGAGTCAAGCATTTTCAATATATTTATTCTAATTGCATGTTTAAATCTATATTTTAAAGTATTATTCGTTTTATGATAATAGTCTTACAACTAGCGACTAGCTAGCATTAACGCTTATGTTATTTTATGATAAGTTTTAAAATAATTGTTTTAGGTGCTTAGTTTCACGCATCTAGATAAGGATGCTGAAGATATAACATATATATGGTCAAACTTTGAATTTTTTTATATTCATATAATGAAAAAAAAAACTAAATTAGCTCTATTTATTGTAGTTTCATAGTAGTGGATGAGTAGTTGGGTCAAATAGCATAACAATATTTTGCAGGGATCACTGTGACAAAAAACTTGACATTGATTATTACCACTCATAAAATTAGCACCATTTTTTATAAGCATAAAATTAGCACCATTGAAACCCCATTAATTAAGAAATTAACGGTCATCAATTATTTCAGCAAAATCAATTTATGTCTATTCACTATAAAATACTTCTATAATTAAATTAAATTTATAATATAACTTTTCAAACAATACAAATTTATTAAATAAATACTTAACTAAATTTATGCAAAATAATTAAATTAGTTCATATCAAATTTAATAGTAATTATTAAATTATTACTTTAATACTTATTTACTTACATAAAGTATTCAATTGCAATTTATAGCAAATAATTTTTAACGTAATAAATTTTTTAACTTTTTTTTAAGAGAAATTTTTTAACTTATATAAATTAAAATTATGTAAATTAATTCAATCCCAACCATTTAATTTTTTAAGTTAAACTAAATATTTATTAACGCAATAATTCAAAATTGGCGTAATCATATTATGGGTAAATTTGTAAAAACAAATAAATAAATTGTTAATAATTTTTATAAGTAATTAAAGCAGAAATTTATAAATATTTTCCATTAAATTAAATTAAAATATTGAATTAATTGATTAAATTTAAGTAATTGACTATAACAAATATATGTTAAAGATTCTATATATAAATAACAGTAAAAAGTTTGAGCTGAAAAATCTTATCCAGTGAGAAATTTTTAGAGAAATTTTTTTAATTCATAAGGTATGATAACTTGAAAAAAAAAATCCTAGCATACGTAAAAATAATAATTTCTTAAAAAAACATGGAATAGATTCATCATTTTTGTATCAATCTTACTACCTTAAACAATGTTTTGGCTCAATATATAGGTTATTATAATCTATATCATTATAGATTAAAAAGGAAATAATTAAAAGAAATAAAAACAAAAGAAATCAATTATCATTATTATTATCATCAATTTAAATTAAAAGATAAATATTAATTAAAGGAAAAAAATAATTTAAATGATAAAGAACGAAAAGGTAAATGAGAGAAGATTCATATAAGTAAAAGAAATCAATCAACTAAAATTAAAAAAATTGCTGTAAGAAATTAAGAGGAAATTGTGATAAACAAAAAACTACCAATTAAAATTAATTAAAATTCAGAGTAAATAAATAAAAGAAATTAAAATCAATAGAAATTATCGTTATCATTGATTTAAATAAATTTAAATTTAAATTAAAGGATCAATAATATTAATGGATCAAAAGATTTTAAGGATACAAATCATAAAATAAATGGGAAAATATTACAGTAATTAAAAGAAATCAATCAATTAAAATTAATTAAAATACTAAAGTAAATAATTAAAAAATTATGGCAAGGAATTGAGAGGAAAATATGATAAATAAAAGAAATCAACCAATAGAAATTAATTAAAATTAAAAAAAATTATTAAAAAAATTAATTTAAATACAAATTATTAGATCGATAATAATTAAAGGATCAAATAATTTAAATAATAAATGATAATAATATAAATAAGAGAATAATGAATTAAGTAAAAATCAATCAATCAAAATTAAAATTTAAAGTATTAAAGAGATTAAAGAAAATAAAGCCCGTGCATCGCACGGGACACCTTACTAGTATTTAGAAAAAGGGAAATATGCATCCTTTCTATGCCTATTCATACAAAAATGAAAAAAAGTATTCTTATTCTTCCTTCTGAATTAGAGTGAATCAATACCAACAAAGTCAATCATCAACCAGATATTATAAATATTCAATTATGCCTTATTGACAATATTGGCCAACTATAACATTTTCACTAGATTTTAAGAGGATACTCATTTATTTAGGATTTCATTTCATTTCAATAATCAATCTTGATATTTACATTTATTTACTGGTCTAATAAATTAAATTCATATTTAAATTATTAAAATGATAATTTAAAATTTTAATAAGCTATTTACCATACATTATAAATATATTGCTCACACAAATTATCAATATTTATCTATTTCATTTTCATCAAATATATAAATTATATATATTATTATTCCAATCTCTATCGAAAAAGTTAAGCGTCTTACTGAATTATGTCCATCCAACGTCCAGGTAGACATATGGTTAACTACATATATAAATATAATTAATATAATATCATAAGTAGTTAAAAGTAAATGAACATGATTAAACACAATTATCTATTAATTACTCATGAGACAAAGTTAACTATTTTTAAACATTTCAATAATTTCATGACATTGTTAACTATTTGAGGTAAAGTTAATCATCATTATTAGTCATATCAATAACTTCATGGCACTCTTAACCATGTATCGATATACAATTGTATACAATCATCTTCATTTACTTTTAATTACTTGAGACATAAATTAAGTTAACCATATTTACTCATGTCTGAGAGTCAATAACCTCATAATACTATTAACCACTTGTTAGACAAAGTTAACCACCAATAGACATTTTAATAACCTCATAACACTAGTAATTACATATTGATAATTGTATACAATCATGTTTATCTACTCCTGTTCACTTGTGAAATAAAGTTCACCACGTTTACAGTACACATGGTTAACCATGTGTGCTAGCTAGGTGGAAAAACTCTCAATATGTTAATCGAGACTCCATAGCTTTCATAGAATTACTTTTAATATATATATATATATATATATATATATATATATATATATATATATACTGATTTAAATAAAAAATAAAAAATACATATATAAGTGATGAATGTTTAAAAACGACATGACATATCCTAAAAATAATTTATATAGATTCTTTTTTTATTATTAATCCTTTATATAAGAAACAAATAACTAACTCATGAAGACCAATGAAAATAGTTAAGATAGTGAGTTTTAATTAATAGTGTCATAAATTTGATTTTTTTTCCAAAAAATTCATATAATTAAATTATTTAAGTGGTGGTTGCATTTAATGACAATGCTTGTAATTGAAGGTATACTTTTTTCTACCAATAATTGTGACTTATATTGTTAATATGTCAATGAATGCATCTATTTATATGAAAAATGAATGCATATTTCATTAATAGACTTTGCAATAAATTAAGGACATAAAAAGAAAATAGAATTTAATATAACTAAAAATGGCCTTATATTTCTTATAATTGAGACAAAAAATGCACGCATTTATTAAATCAAGTAATATATTTCTTATATTATATGGAAAACTTTTGGGCTACGAAGGCTACTCTGCGTTGTTTAGGGTTTGTATCTGGATTAAAGATAAAATTTAGTAAAAACACTTCGTTTGGCATTAATGTGGAGAATTTTTTCTTGATGGTAGCTGCTAATTTCATGCATTGCAGTACTGGTAGTCTTCCTTTTACGGATTGTTGGTAGGAGCAAATCCAAGAAATATTTCCATTATTTAATTGGGCACTATATAAAAACTAGGAAGTGTCAGTTGGCAACTTGGAAATTAATGAAAAAAATTGTCTATTGGTGTGCTAGTAAATTCCCTGTTATCTAGCCTTTGTTTTGTGTTAATAAAATAAATATTTTGGGAAAATATATATATTGGGCTTTGGAATGGGATTTTGAGTTAAAATGTTTTAGGTAATGGTTAAACATATCTCCCATAATTGTTAAATTTACATCCTTTCACTATTTTTTTTAATTAAATTTACTTATATATCCCCATCCCTTACCCTCTCCCTCTCTTTTTCCCTCACACCTCTCTCAGATCTCAGCAGAGAGTGCCGGTAGGCTCGTCCAAGCTGACAATTTTCATTTGAATTGGACACACGGGGATCAATCTCAAGGCCGGAGGTAAGAGCAAAAAGACCAAAAGAACACCACCCAAGTCCAATGATATCTATCTCAAATTACTTCTCCTATGCCTTCTTTTGGTGGTCAATGATGATAAAAGTGATCTGAGCTCATAATGAGACCTTCACCATAGATTTTTCCATCTTTGTCTGAGCCACCTTCTCTCAGATGTCATGTACATTTTATTTTAATTTTCAATTACTGAATATGTGATATTTTTAAAACCAGTTGAGAACGTTTGATTGAACCTGTTTTGTGAAATTTCAATTTGTTTGTTGTGTGCCTCATTTTTATCACGTTAGTGTAGATTCACTGTAACCTGCAAGATTAATAGATTCCATATTAAATAATGTGGAACTATTGCCCGTTTACTAAATTTTAACTTCGAAAAGGGGAGTGTGAGAGGAAAAGGGGAGGGGAGGTAAGGGGTGGGATATTTAAGTAAATTTAATAATAAAAAAAATAGAAAAATGAGGTATATTTAATAATTATGGGAGATATGTTTAACAACTGCCAATGTTTTTAAAGTTTCTTTAACATTCGTGATTGGGATTTAGTCTCTGTAAACTCAGCTTTCCTGGACAAAAAGTGACCCTAGGTTTCTTTAAAAACTCAACTCTTTCCCTCATTTTGGAGATTATGTGTCATAAGAGCCACTGTGCAGTCAAGGAGCGAGGAGTCGTAGGAAGACGTTGTCACACTGTTTTCATCCTCTTGTCAGAGATTGTAATGAGTCTTCGCCGCTACATGACATCAACGACTAATACAACTAATACAATGTGGATATAATTTGGTTTTAAATTGGAAAACTCTCTTCAATTATTTTATTTATGAAAAACGTGTATATAATTTTTTCACGATATCTAATTAAAAATCAACATCATTTATTTCAACTAAATCACATCAAAACATGTAAATATAAACAACAAAATAAGTTATGTGCTATATGGCACTACAACCAAATAAATAAGATCAATATTATAGTGCTTCAAAAAGGTGAGAAGGTGAGTGTAGAAGAAATCAAATCTAGTGTGCCATAATTAACTACATGTACATGTACATCCAAAAAGGGGAGGGGTACAAAACACACTTCCTAGCAAGCCACAGTATACATCTTAGAAGAAATAAGAGGATAGCGCTCTTCAACACTAGTGCTATACTGGTGTGACTCATCCAACTAGTCATACGGGTGAGGCCTCACCATATCCCGTGCTCATCGGGGTCGGTCAGCCCATCGTATCTGTCCATGGATAACGGCTTCCACCCGGCCGGTAGTGGAGTCTCCATGATTCCATCTACAAACGGGTGTCGCCTCGTTGTATCAGGTATCATACTTCGTCTTGGGGGAGCTCGCGATCCTGAGGCGGGTCTGGACTCTAAATGGGTTGTTGCTCGGTCTGCCTCACTCCAAGTGGTATCTTCCTGCTCTGTTCGGCCAGGGTGTCTGTTGGCGGTTGTATGAGCCGCCGATAGTCTGTTGGTAGCGGCGTGGGCTGCCGAGAACCCGTTGATAGCGGCGTGGGCTGCCGAAAGTCCATTCCAGTCCTCTTGCAGTTTTTGATACTGCTCTCGGAGGGTAGCGTTCTCCTTGCGGAGGTCTTCTATCTCCTTAGCGATGTTCTGCTTCAGCATGTTAACTTCCCTTTGCAGGGCTTGGATCAACGGGTGATCATCAAGCGTCTGACGCGGGAAGGGCGCCACGTTGTTGGGGTTACCTCCCTGGGTATCCCCTGGAGGTGGTACACCCAGGATTTGGGTTTCCACTCCCTGTGGTCGCTTTTCATGGTTCGCTGTTTTACTCTGGGTTGTCGTCATTGGAATAATGTTGTTGCGATTGGTGTGGCTGGGAATAGTTTCACCGAGCCCCACGGTGGGCGCCAAATGTTCTTACCAAATTTTGGTAAGTCCTCCGGTGCGGTGGCTCCGTCGAGATCGCCTCCGTGACTGATGGGGGGTGTACCTGCAAAGGCACTCCGACGCTCAAGTTAGAGGCGCAGAGGAAGAGACAGGTATCATAATTGGGATTAGAATTTCGTACCTCGATTGGGATGGGTTGTTCTGTTTTTATAGAGTGTAAAGAGATAGATTTGATAGGGTTATTTTCCTATCAAATCTCCTCAAATCTCGTGATGAAGATAGAGATAATCTATCTTCTATCCTTATCTTATGACCTGATCTTTCTCTATCTTATCATATAGTGAAATCTATTCTTTCCGTTATTATCTTCCGAGTCCGAGTGATAGTTTCTACTCGGCCAACCGGACTACTCGGTGTATTGCCGAGTTCGAGTAGTACACATAGGATTACTTTTAATATATATATATATATATATATACTTATTTAAATAAAAAATAAAAATACATATATAAGTGATGAATGTTTAAAAACATGACATATCCTAAAAATAATTGATATATATTCTTTTTTTTATTATTAATCCTTTATATAAGAAACAAATAACTAACTCATGAAGACTAGTGAAAATAGTTAAGATAGTGAGTTTTAATTAATAGTGTCATAAATTTGATTTTTTTCTCCAAAAAATCCATATAATTAAATTATTTAAGTGGTGGTTGCATTTAATGATAATACTTGTAATTGAAGGTATACTTTTTCTACCAATAATTGTGACTTATATTGTTAATATGTCAATGAATGCATCTATTTATATGAAAAATGAGTAAATGTTTCATTAATAGACTTCGCAATAAATTAAGGATAAAAAAAGAAAATAGCATTTAATATAACTAAAAATGGCCTTATATTTCTTACAATTGGGACAAAAAATGCACGCATTTATTAAATCAAGTAATATATTTCTTATAATATATGGAAAACTTTTGGGCTACGAAGGCTACTCTGCATTGTTTAGGGTTCGTATCTGGATTAAAGATAAAATTTAGTAAAAACGCTTCGTTTGGCATTAATGTGGAGAATTCTTTCTTGATGGTAGCTGCTAATTTCATGCATTGCAGTACTGGTAGTCTTCCTTTTACGGATTGTTGGTAGGAGCAAATCCAAGAAAGATTTCCATTATTTAATTGGGCACTATATAAAAACTATGAAGTGTCAGTTGGCAACTTGGAAATTAATGAAAAAAAATGTCTATTGGTGTGCTGGTAAATTCCCTGTTATCTAGCCTTTGTTTTGTTTTAATAAAATAAATATTTTGGGAAAATATATTGGGCTTTGGAATGGGATTTTGAGTTGAAATGTTTTAGGTAATGGTTAAACATACCTCCCATATGCAGTAAAAAAAAATACCTCCCATAATTATTAAATTTACATCCTTTCACTATTTTTTTTTGGTTAAATTAATCTGTAGGTCCCTATACTTTTACCAAATTTTCAATTAGGTCCCTGAACTTTTTTTTTCTTTTAATTGGGTCCTTGAACTTTTATTTGTTTTTCAATTGGGTCCCTCATCTAATTGTCATTATGAAAAATCAACCGCAGACACTTAATTAGAGGTGTAGACAGTGAACTGATATTTCTGAAATGTGTTGTAAGCACAACTGCGTCAATTTTGAGAGATTTATGCAAAGTTTCAATCTTTACAGGTCAATTTAATCCAGATATTCTTTCACAATTATTTGACTCTCCAGAAGATTGAAACTTTGCATAAAACTCTCAGAATTGACTCAGTTGTGCTTACAACATACTCCAGAAGTACCAGTTCTTCGTGTGCCCCCCTAATTAGGTGTCTGTGGTTAATTTTTCATAACGACAATTGGATGGAAGGACCCAATTGAAAAACAAATAAAAGTTCAAGGATCCAATTGAAAAAAAATAAAAGTTCAGAGACCTAATTAAAAGAAAAAAAAGTTCAGGGACCTAATTAAAAATTTGGTAAAAGTATAGGGACCTGCAAAGTAATTAAACCTTTTTTTTTGTTATTAAATTTACTTATATATCCCCATCCCTTACCCTCTCCCTCTCTTTTTCCCTCACACCTCTCTCAGATCTCAGCAGAGAGTGCCGGCAGGCTCGTCCAAGCTAACAATTTTCATTTGAATTGGACACACGGGATCAATCTCAAGGCCGGAGGTAAGAGCAAAAAGACCAAAAGAACACCACCCAAGTCCAATGATATCTATCTCAAATTACTTCTCCTATGCCTTCTTTTGGTGGACAATGATGATAAAAGTGATCTGAGCTCATAATGAGACCTTCACCATTGCAAGGTTTGGGAATAGATTTTTCCATCTTTGTCTGAGCCACCTTCTCTCAGATGTAATGTACATTTTATTTTAATTTTCAATTACTGAAGATGTGATATTTTTAAAACCAGTTGAGAACGTTTGATTGAACCTGTTTTGTGAAATTTCAATTTGTTTGTTGTGTGCCTCATTTTTATCACGTTAGTGTAGATTCACTGTAACCTGCAAGATTAATAGATTCCATATTAAATAATGTGGAACTATTGCCCGTTTACTAAATTTTAACTTCGAAAAGGGGAGTGTGAGAGGAAAAGGGGAGGGGAGGTAAGGGGTGGGATATTTAAGTAAATTTAATAATAAAAAAATAGAAAAATGAAGTATATTTAATAATTATGGGAGATATGTTTAACAACTGCCAATGTTTTTAAAGTTTCTTTAACTTTCGTGATTGGGATTTAGTCTCTGGAAGCTCAGCTTTCCTAGACAAAAAGTTACCCTAGGTTTCTTTAAAAACTCAACTCTTTTCCCTCATTTTGGAGATTATGTGTCATAAGAGCTGCTGTGCAGTCAAGGAGTGAGGAGTGGTAGGAAGATGTTGTCACACTGTTTTCATCCTCTTGTTAGAGATTGTAATGATCCTTTGCCGCTACATGACATCAAAGACTAATACAATGTGGAGATAATTTGGTTTTAAATTGGAAAACTCTTCAATTATTTTATTTATGAAAAAACGTGTATATAAATTTTTCACGATATCTAATTAAACATCAACATCATTTATTTCAAATAAATCACATCAAAACATGTAAATATAAACAACAAAATAAGTTATGTGCTCTATGGCACTACAACCAAATAAATAAGATCAATATTATAGTGCTTCAAAAAGGTGAGAAGGTGAGTGTAGAAGAAATCAAATCTAGTGTGCCATTATTAACTACATGTACATCCAAAAAGGGGAGGGGTACAAAACACACTTCCTAGCAAGCCACAGTATACATCTTAGAAGAAATAAGAGGATAGCGCTCTTCAACGCTAGTGCTATACTGGTGTGACTCATCCAACTAGTC
This sequence comes from Pueraria montana var. lobata, assembly GCA_026413185.1. Taxonomy (NCBI): domain Eukaryota; kingdom Viridiplantae; phylum Streptophyta; class Magnoliopsida; order Fabales; family Fabaceae; genus Pueraria; species Pueraria montana. Next base: position 44,222,825 of record CM048651.1, on the reverse strand, counting down.
ATACGGGTGAGGCCTTACCATATCCCGTGACAATGTCTCCAAAATCAATTGCGAGCGGCTTTGTCTGCTATGCCTCATGGGTAAGCTCTAAGGGTAAGCTCACTTAAATCAACATACAATATATGCAACATACATACATTTTGAAGCATAACTACAAGAATAAGATATTCTGACATAAAATCAATTGTTTCACATTCATTCACCGACATGAAAATCATATGAAGCATGTACAACAAACTGACAATCATGTTATGCATGTAAATTCAACTCCATGAAGATATGCATCAGTTTGAGTGACCGAAATAGACATTTCCCTCAAAATGGTAAAACATGACTACCAAGTCATAGCAACACGGTATGTGCCAAAGGTCATTGAGGAAAAACCAAAACTTTATGGGAATAAGAGAAAATAAAATATGGAGAGACTTGAAGGTAGTATAATAGCTAGATAGCAAATAGAGAAAGAATACATGTACGTGGTTTTCGTGCACAAGGTAAAATTGCGTGCTTATTAATTTCCTATATTGTGCAATTAATATTGATAATAAATTGTGCAGAATAGCAATGTTGTTTGTGAATGAAATGAATTTGGTTCAATTTTTGCTTTGCAGTGTTGGTTGAGCCCAAGAGTTCCCCCAAACACTTCATTGAAGAAGGCTTATAAGGTATACACATAGCTAGCCCCTCACATGAAGCGTTCAGAGGAACTCCAGGAGACAGCCAACAAAAAATATCCCTGAATTAGTTATACATGCTTCTCTACTATTTATGGTGGAGATTTTCATGTTAATTGATCAAAATAAATGAGAATTTTATGTGGACATGGAGAATTCAACGCAATGAAGGTACTTTTCTTTCTCTGAACCTGGTCAGGATGTACGCCAAGAAGGGGAGTCTGTGGCGGAGTGGGCTCGTTGCTGCTAAAGTGATTCATAACATAAAAGCTAACATAAGATCCTTTGATGCTCTTTCAGTCATTTTCATAGTCACTAAGCTAGGCTACGGAAAATAAATGTATTTGTAGTTTCATATATTTCGAAAAAGGGAAGTGCATCATTTCCATGCGTGTTTATAAAAAAAGTAAAAAGTATTCTTATTCTCCTTTCTGAATTATAGTGAATAAATGCCAATAAAGTCAATCATCAATCAAATTCAAATATTATAAATATCCAATTGTGCGTGATTTTATACCAGTCAACTCTTAAATATTTTATATGCATGAGAATATTTTTTTTATGAATTTAATGGTGATGCACTGACAGTGTAAAATAGTTTTACACAGTCATCCAGTCAAAAATCACCGTTTACATGACTTTTAAGGTAATTTTGTAAAAGTCAACAACCTTACCATAAATGGTGGGTTGTGATTGGATGACGGTGTAAAATACTTTTACACTGTCAGTGCATCATCTTTTTTCTCTTTTTTTTTATTGTGAAAAATAAAAGTTTTAGACTATATTATTAATTTATTAGACACTATAGTCAATAATATTTGGCTTAATTGCATATTTTATCACCTAACTATCACAATTTCGAGAATTTTACCATCCAAGTTTTCAATTTTTGCACATTTTACAGTTGCTGACGTGTAAAAAAAAAGTTAAAAAAAAACAAAACGACATTATTTTGTTACCAATATATTTTTGTGAAACGATATCATTTTGTTACCAATATGATGGTAAAATGTGCAAGAAAAAAAATCGGATGGTAAAATTTGTGAAATTATGATAGTTGAGTGGTAAAATGTGCAATTAAGGCATAATATTTTAACAATATTATTAATGTTTTTTTACATTCTCAATATATCTATTATATTGTTTTTTAATTTTCATCATGTTAAATATTACATTTATTATTTTTTATTTTATCTTTTTTTCATTTCTCTCAAAATATACATTTCAATTGCTTTCTTAAAATTTATTTAAGATTTCATTTCACTTCATTTCAATAATCAATCTTGATAACCACATTTATTTATTGGTTTAACAGTTAAATATGTTTTTGGTCCCTAATTTTTTTTAATGTTACTGTTAGTCCCTAAACGAAAAAGTGTCCAATCTTAGACTTTATACTTTTCTCACGTTAATATTTTTGGTCCTACCATCAAGTATCATCATTAAGTAATGATGTGACAATCATGTGAGTTGTCATGTCATCAATTAGTCTTATGTGGTAGCCACCTGTAAGATTTTTTGGTAAATTATGTTTTTTTAGTTCTTATCTTTTCACAAAATTCGCTTTTAGTCTCTCAATTTTTTGACAAGTATTAGTCCCTCAATTATTGTTTATCATTTTTTTAGTCTTTCTTGTCAAGTATCACTATTAAGTGATGTCGTGACACTCGCGTGACTTGCCATGTGGACTACTAGTTTTACGTAACAATCACATGGTAAAATGTTGCTAGTTCAAGACATTTTGATCTAGTGGTTCTAAGGTGCTACAAATTTCTTGGCAATGTAAAACTGCTAGAAAAAAGGTTTGAAAAAAAAAAGAAAATTAAGAAGATGAAATAAGAAAAATCAACAACCCGCTTGAAATTTCTCCAACATCGAAACTCATCATTGTTGCCTTGCTCTGATCTTGCTACCATTGCCACCTCCTACTTACCCTTTGTGCACAATGTTACTTGTGGAGCAAAAGGGTTCATGGGATTAAGATTCAAATGGAAGGATTTAACATTTGTTTCAAAAGTGGTTGTATCATGGTTCAATGGGTTGCTAATTTATGTATCATTGCTCATCCAAGAAAAGAGTTGTAACATAGAGGAGTTCCTCAAGAGATCCTCCAAGCACATAAACTTAGAGGAAGAAACCAAGGTAATCCAGATGAAAAACACCTCTGCTAACAAAGGGAAAGTTGGTTGGATCATCGAGGGGCAAGAAAAATCGAGCCACCTAGAATGAACCTTGCTTACCATCCCTCAAAAGATTTGAAAACCATACACCATTGAACACATTGCATGTAACATTGCGTGATATCACATTGACTTGACCAACAAATAAAATAAACTTGCGAAATATAAACATTTGCATTAAATAAAATGAGGTTAACTTTTTCTCTTTTCTTTTGTAGATAAGATCAACATACATAAGAAAATACAAAATTAAAATAAACATCATTACGAAATAAAACATCGCCATAATAGTTAATCGAATGCATATGTGAGTGGTACAAATCGTCATCATAAATCTAATACAAAATGTCATGTAGTTGATGAAAGAAAAATGTTTGCCAACTCAATAGTAAAATACATATTCATCATAGCTAGTAGAGAGATCCCACCAGAAGAACAACAAAATAACTCCAATATCCTCATTCCTCAATCAACTAATATTGAGAATCCTTGAACTCGGAACTTGATATTCTAACAATCAGGCATTGTCTCGATCCATGCGCCTAATTAAGAGGTGACAAATCCTTCAAGCAAGGTGTAGTAGGGGGGAAAAATTTTCTCCAGTAGTAGGAGTGAGAAAGACACAAAGTGTTTGTGCAAACACTTTGTATCTTCTCTTTCTTACTGGAAAATGTGAGACTCAAACACTTTGTGTCTTTCTCTCTGTTATTGGAATTTTTTAGTCACTGGTGAGGAGCTAAACTTGTAGTAAGGTGTCGTCCACATGCGCTTGATGGGTAGATTGAAATATAGCGTCATCCATGTTGAAAATGAGAACGTCGGATGACTAATGTGACTAAAGGTATGGATAAAATCTCCTTGGAGATCACAAGATGCCCTTTGTAATCGAAGTGCCATTTTGTATGCGCCTCATCGTCCTCCTCAACCAACTCAATGCAAAGCATGTCCTTATGGAGACCTATCCTCGCCATCTACTGAACCCACAAGCAGAGTGACAAAAATCACAATAGAAAACAAGGTGAGAATCTTGGCACAAGTTCAACAAGAGTACATGTGGATGATACTCAAAATAGTCATGAGAAAAAAATACAGTTATTTATATAGAGAGCAAATTACACTTGCACTCCTTGAACTTTTTTCAAATTACATATAACACTACTCTTTTTTCTATTCTTACACTAACCCCATTTACGTTTGAAAACACACTGACACCCTTTAATGTTTTTGAAAATATTATACTGATACTCCTTATATATTTCACTAACACCTCCTACAAAGAGGTTATTGTAATGATTAAAAAAACAGGAGTGTTTATGTAATTTCACGAAACTTCAGAAGTGATTAGTGTAATTTACTCTTATATATATAATTAAAATAAATACATCGTACCAAATCTCATCATCATAGAACAACGATCATATATAGAAGCCATTAATCATGAGATGTCAATGCTAACCAAATCTATGACTGTGCTGTATGCATGAGACAAACACCACTTGAATCACTTGATAGAGCCACCAACGACACACTTGAGCAATTAGTGTAATGCCTTGTGTGGTATTACATTGATCCAAACAACTATAACTGCGGAAAATAAATAAATTTACGGAAAATAAAACTTTATTGTATTTATATTTCAGATAAAATTTTCACTCTTCAAACATATAATTAATCAAAAGCCTGAGTATTTATAAAATAAATAACAAAAGGAATATCATAAATAAAGATAGCTAAATCACATCACGCACAAATAAGAAAATGAAAATTTGATCCATACTCAAATTAATTAAGGTGCTGCAACCCATTAGTTGAGATAATAAATACATATTCAAATAACATAACATATATCCTATAATAAGAGCTAATTAAGCAAAATACATCAAAATAACATCTCCAAAAAGGAAACTCTACTCAAACTAGAACTGATCGAAGCCTCTGATCAGAGGTCCTCCTTTGAACTAGATATACATTGGTCGTATATAGCCTCGGTCCACGTGCTGAAGATGTGACCAATCCCTCTCTCGGAATATATAGAAAAGAGCTCTCCAGTGCTTGATGGATAAGTTGAACTATACAATACATTCATCCTAATAGAGAGAACACAGAGACCTCCGAGCCAAAAAATAGGTAAATATCACGTCTTCATTACAACAAACATGGCGACCCTCTAATCAAAATCTGCCGTGAAACACACACACACACACACATGCATCAACTTAAGATTATTATTTCCAGCTTCTCTTGTTGAGATATACTCAACCCAACATCGTGCCTAGGCTCCATGGGCAAGGTAAGTTACCTCAACAAATTCTCAAAAAGCATTGACAAACAACGCCTAAAGCTCCATGTACAATGTAAGTTAGCTCAACAAATTCTCCAAAAGCTTTTTTGACAGACAATCGAACCAAAGAAAACAGAGAAATTGAAGGTTGTAGTAATAATAGCTAGTAATAGTATAGCTAGCAATAAGCAATTACCTGTGTGGTTTTCGTCTACAAGGTAATAAAATTGCGTGCTTCCCTATAGTGCAATAAAGGTATATACCTGTGTAGGTGGTTTGGGAATGAAATGAATTCCACTCACATTTTTGCTTTGAAGTGTTAGTTGAGCCCAAGAGTTCCCCCAAACACTTCATCGAAGAAGGCCTATAATTAACGGGTACCAGTTTAGACTAGCTAGCTAGCCCATCACATGAAGCGTTCAGAGGAACTCCAAGAGACAGCCAACAGAAAATCCCTGAATTAGTTATACATGTTTCACTGCTACTTGTCTTGGATAGACAAAGAACAGAAACTGTTCTTATATGGTGGAGAATTTAATGTTCATTTATGAAAATAAAAGTGATTTTTATGTGGACATGGAGAGTTCTACGCAATGAGGGTACTTTCTATCTCTGAACCTGGACAGAATGTTCGCCAAGAAGGGGAGTGGGCTGGTTGCTGCTAAAGTAATTCGAAATAAGATGCTTACTCTTCCAGTCACTGTCATAGTCATGAACTTTAAAGCTAGGGCAAACATAAGAGGTGATCTTATGTATTTAGAAAAAAGGCAATTAATGTAAAAAAAAAAAGATAGAGAAAGACAATTAAATCGACCGGCAATCAGATATTATAAATATCCAATTGTGTGTTTGATATTTATATGAAGGTAAACAAGTCCGGTTAAATACATGAGGATGAGTCTCAACAAAAGACAATAACATTGAAACTGGGGTGTAGGTGGGTTGGGATTGACCTGCAAATCCGATCAACTCAACTCAACTACATTTCAGTGAGTTAGGTTGGGTCAACAAGTTGGGTTGAGTTTATTTTGGCTAGATCCAATTAGAATTGGATTGAGTATTGGGTTAATGAATTCTCAACTCGATTAAGCCGAACTAACCTGACTTACATATTTTAATTATAATAAAATAATTATTAGTGTTGTTTGGGACATGTATTTTTCTTATGATAGTGTTGGATTTGAACATTTGGACTTATATTTTAAGTAATTCATTATTTTTTTACTTTGGGCCGGGCCAAGTAATTCGTTGTTTTCTATTTTTTCTTCTAATTATATATATATATATATATATATATATATATATATATTTAATTTCCAAAGTATATTATTATTCTAATTATTCAATTCGACTACCTAACCCAACCTCATTAAGGTTCGGTTGGGTTGGGTTACTTAACAAAAACAGTAAACCCAACCCTACCAATTAAAGATGTTAAAACATAACTAAAGTATTTAATTTAAAATAATTATTAATTATAAATTTTGGAATTAATTGAGTTATAATTGTTAATATTGTTACACTTTTTCCGTAGTACTCCAATTTATATCTATATATAGATAAATTATTTTCTTATTATAAATATATGTTTATCTCATATTTCATTAAATAAATTTATGACAATATCTTCGCTATTAAAATTAAAAAAATATAATTTAATATTTTATATATTTTTAATTGTTTTCAATTTAATTTTACCGCACAACACACTTTTCATATATTAGAATTGTACAAGAATACTTTCTCTTTTCAAACTACAAACATTAACCACGTTTAATGACGTAATACTTAATGCCACTACCTACAGTAGACTTAAGATTAGATCAGTTGTTGAAAAAGCTATGGAATAAGTTCCTTCCATCCAAGGTTGCCGCGTTCGTATGGAAGGTGTGGCATGGAATAGAATATCAACTTTTGACAACCTGGCTGAAAGGGGATCATATATCAAGAGAACTTGAAGTGTGTGGGGGTGTTCTTGTGTTGAAAATGAAAGTGGGTCACATCTATTTTATGAGTGCAGAACCTTCTCACAAGTATGGATGGTATGCCTAAAGTGGCTTGGACAGTTGAACTGAGTTCTGCATCACACAATAGAGGCATTTGCTTCAATTTTTGGGTCTGCCTAGTTGTAATTCACACTCGCAAGAGGTAGGGCAGGTGATATGGTTCGCTGTAATTTGGTCAATTTGGAAGGTTAGAAATCAAGCTGTGTTTGAATAGTGATTCTAGTGAATGTGGAACTTCTCCATAAGTTCTTATAGAAAAAGAAAATAACAAAAAAAAAAAAATGAAACAAATATTTTCATAAGTTAAAATTAACTTATATATAAGCTAATTTGTAGAAGCTCTCTCATGTTAACTTTTTCAAAATTTGATTTTTAACTTATGCATAAGTTAATTTTAGTTTATAGTTTTGGCCTGGTTGATTGGGAAGGTTCCAAGACTTGCATATCCTTTCTCTAGCTAGATGCTTAATCCTGCAGGGTGTTTGAAAGCATTTTGAGATCTCAGCGGGAGGTGAGGTAGGTGATAGGGGCTCTGGAATCATATATAGTCAGAATGGAGTTCGTCTATAAAAATTTTCAGTACAGCTTTGGCAGGTGTGTTACCCTTATGGAGTTCACGGGCTTGATTGGAAGCTTCCTGCATAATTAGATCAGAGATTTAGCATCTGGTTAGAGGTGGTATCAACAAGAAATTCGTGCATAAATGTGAATGTACCCAAGAGGGAAGCATTGCTGATTGCAATGACATCTGCATTGCTATGTGTGTGATGTAGGTGTTCAATAGCCAAATGAAGGTGTTGCATTTAAGGAGGCTTGTTCTTGCCTCTTTCTAAAGTATTTGGATTAGTATCATGTGCATAATTGTTTGAGATGCATTTTAGAACCGTTAAAATTATTGTCAACTGCGCTAGTTAGCTGCTAGTGACTATAAAAATGTATTAAATTTCAAAATAAAAGAAAGAAATTGAATTTCTGCATAAAATTTGTATAAATGTACATTTTTACAATAAAAGCAAGACAAGCGGGAAAAAAATGTAAAATAAGATGATTGACACAATGGAAAGATTAAAAAAAAGTAATATTATTGAAAATATTATAAAAGTTATGGTATTGAATAAATAAGATAACACAAAAAGAAAAAGGAAATAAAACAGTTCACCGCATGCTAATTACATCTCTTTACGTTAAACAAAGGGAAAAGGTTCTAATGAGTTGTCAAAAAGTTTTGGGAGTCGTTAATAATATTGATCTTTTTTTTTTTTTATGGTTAGCAATAATATATATATTGATATATTCTGTAGCTAGTTTGAAGCAAATATCGCTGGTGAAATGTTCTTCAAGGAAATTGCTCGGCAACCAGGGTGGCTTCCTAAGTTCCAAAATATTTATTTAAAAAATTTGAGCTGCAGTTGGCCTGAAAACAATAGATTATCTTGTTCCATGGATTTACTAAATAATCCAAGACATTTCTCCATCAGCTAAATTACAAGAAAACCTTTGTTTAGGTCAATAAATTATCTTCAAGCTTTGGCAGATAACGGATAAGAGAAAACAGATTGTGGAGAGAATTTGATGGTAGTAAGTAATAGCTAGCAAACAGCGAAAGAATTTAATTAATACATGTGGTTTTCGTGCACAAGGAAAATTTGCGTGCTTTAATTTCCTACTGTGCAATATTGATAAATGATAATAAATAGAGCAGAATAGTAATTTTGTTAGTGAATGAAATGAATTAGGTTGATTTTTGCTTTGCGGTGTTGGTTGAGCCCAAGAGTTCCCCCAAACACTTCATTGAAGAAGGCTAGCCCCTCACATGAAGCGTTCAGAGGAACTCCAGGAGACAGCCAACAGAAAATCCCTCAAGTTATACATGCAACTCTACTACGTACTTGTCTTGGATACACAAAGACACAGTACAGCAACTGTTGTATTTATGGTGGAGATTTTCATGTTCATTGTTCAAAATAAAAGTGAATTTTATGTGTGTGGACATGGAGAATTCTATGCAATGAAGGTACTTTTTTTGTCTGAACCTGGACTGGATGTTCGCCAAGAAGCCAGTGGAGTGGGCTCGTTGCTGCTAATAAAGTGATTCAAAACATACATCAAAAGCATACATAAGATCCTTTCTTGCCCTACCAGTCATTTTCAGTCATTAAAAGACCAAGGACAATTGGGTAAAGAAAACCCTTGAACAAACAAGACATTGGGTAAAGACAACACCCTTGAACAATCATATAAACCTGAAATTGGGTAAAGAAAACCTTATTACGGAACAAGACTTCCCAGATAAAACTAGGAATGGTATCCCACCAGCAAACAAACCCTGTATGCTAAGAAGGGCTTTATGGTTTGGTTAATAAATCTGTGGAAATTGGAATGTATAAAAGCTTTAAAGTTGATGATCATATTGCTTTTTCTCTATTACAATATACAGATGATTTGATGATGTTTGGAGAGGTGTGTTGGGGCAATTTATGGGCTATTAAAGCAATTCTCCGGAGTTTTGAGCTTGTATCTGGGTTGAAGGTAAATTTTAGTAAAAGCAAGTTTTATGGTATTAATGCTCCTGATAATTTCATGTTAGGGGCTTCAGCTTTTCTCTATTACTCTGTTTCTGTAATACCTTTTAAATTCCTTGGGATTCCCATTGGAGCTAATCCCAGACGAGCAGCAACATGGGATCCAGTTTTGAATCTATTCAGAAAAAGGCTGTTGGGCTGGAAGTGTCATTTTTTATCTTTGGGTGGGAGGTTAACTTTGCTGAATTCGGTGTTATAGAGTTTGCCTCTCTAATTTTTCTCTTTTTATAAAGCCCCTAAAAAGGTAATATATGAATTGACAAAAATACAGAGGAGATTCTTGTGGAGTGGATTTTCTGAATCTGAGAAAATATGCTGGGTCAACTGGGAGACTGTCTGTTAGATTAAGTCTGCAGGAGGGCTGGGGGTGAAAATTTTGGAGTGTTTTAATAACAGCCTTCTGGCTAAATGGAGGTGGAGGTTTTTGGTAGACCAATATGTTATGTTATCTAACAAGTTCTGGAAGTGTGCAACTCCTTCTAAGGTGCTAGCTTTTTCTTGGAGACTGTTGCAGGAAAGGTTACCCACTAGGAAGCCTTAGTTTTTAGAGGTGTTTTTATTGAAGATGCTGGATGTGTGTTGTGTGACTGTCCAGAGGAGAATATAAATCATCTGTTTATTTTATGCCCATTTTCGTATCAGGTATGGACTTATGTTTATAGATGGTTGGGCTTTTCCATGGCTCAACATAGCCACATTCGATACCATTTTGTTCAACATGGATTTCTGTTCAGAGGAAAGAGGTTTCGTAGGCTTTGTCATATCATCTGGCATGCTACTTGCTGGTGCCTTTGGTTACAGAGGAATAAGGTAGTATTTCAGAATGCTACTCCTGATATCCATTCAGTTATCACGCATATTCAACGTTTATCATGGCTCTGGTTTAAGTATAAGGGTCCTATATCTAGTGGGATTTCATTTGGTAGTTGGTGTTCCAGTCTATGCAGTGTTTGATTGACTCTGTTTGATTTTTGTTGGCTGTGGTCTATTTTGTTCATAGCCAGTATAGAATTGGCTTTGTAATTTTGTGGTTAATTAATCTGTAGGTCCCTATACTATTTAAGGATTTCTAATTAGGTCCCTGAACTATTTTTTTTCCAATTGGGTCCCTGAACATTTATTTATTTTTTAATTAAGTCTCTGTCGTTAACTTCCGTTAGCTCCATTAACGGTAGGGACCTAATTAAAAAATAAATAGAAGTTTAGGGACCTGATTGAAAAAATTATTTAGGGACCTAATTAAAAAAATTTAAATAGTTCAGGGACCTACTGAGTAATTATCAAATTCTACCCAAGCTATCACACTATACTTCTCAAGCATATTTAGACTACTTCTAAATTTAGTATTGTCCATTCTACAGATCTGCACTGAGTATTCTTAACTCTCCAAGTCAGTATTCTCACCTCTCTAGTCCAGTATTCTCACATTTGCATATTCTAAAATCAGTATTCTCAACCTCTGCAGGTTCTTCAACCAGTATTCTCAAACTTTGGAAGCATCAATCCCCTTATTGCACTTCTAGTTTCCCCCTACAGATTCTATTCGGACAAACTTAATGCACTCCTTCTAAATATATTCTTCAATTAAGTGATATTTTTTGTATGATTTTTAATTTACTTTTAATTTATTCAATAGGTCCCTGAACTATTTTAAAAATTTTAATTAGGTCCCTAAACACTTTTTTTAATTGGGTCCCTGAACTTCTATTTATTTTTTAATTAGATCCCTACTGTTAATGGAGTTAACGGTAGTTAATGGCAGGGACCTAATTAAAAATTAAATAAAAGTTCAGGGACCCAATTGAAAAAAAATAGTTCAAGGACCTAATTAAAAATTGTCGAATAGTATCAAGACCTACAAATTAATTTAACCTATTTTTTTTTTATCTTTCGTTGGGTCACAATTCGTGGCCTTTAATAAAATTAGCAATTTTCCTTTCACAAAAAAAAAAAAAAAAACCCTATATGCTAAGCTCGTGAGAGGCAAGCTTATTTGCACATTTGTTGCTTTCACAGAAAATATGGGAAAATCTAAAGTTCATATGCTCCTAACTTATCTGCACATTTGTTGCTTTCACATAAAATAAGTCCACACTATATAAATTAGCATGTGCAAAGGGAAATGGAACAAAACCATTTAGTTATGTTTGAATGTCAATTAGGAAAGCCCGAAATTGCTTTTACTCTTAAAGCAATAATTTTTTCTTCTTTATTTTTTCTTGAAATTTGGGGATATCCATTAAAATTACCAAAAGCACATTCTCAACTTTTAATCAAGCATAATATTAGAGTCCTAAATTGTGTTTTCATTGCAATAAAGAAGTCAATAAAGACTATATCAAGCGAAAATGGATATATGCGGTGCAAGCAAAATTTGGCATGGGATGAAGATGCAGCCCATCAAGCTTGGTCGCACCTAGGTCAAACAAGTTCCTCATGCAACACTCTATAATCACCAGTCTCAAAGCATATAAAAATTGTTACATTAGTAAACGAAAGAAAATTCATGAATCAACATGCTACATGACATATAGCATATGTTGTTCTGTACATCTAGAATTTGCTGCACACCACCATTGTTTTGGCTAAATGTCTTCATATTAGTTGGGTTCTTTTTTCCATTTTTTATGGTTTTGCATGAAAAAATTTGAGTAACTTCCAACTTGACAAAATAAACAATAAATTATTTAAACTTCTTCCTTGTATTCAATGCATTTGTTTCCCCCTCTTCTTTCAGGATAGTTGTTTCATTTTCAGTATCCAGACCACCTAAACCTTGGCTTTTCTACACAACCTGATCCTCTTTATTATAGGTTCCAATATGCCTATGTACGTGGGGTTATGCAAGGTCAAGGTCGACCATGAGATTTTGTTGGCCTAGTGCAAAAATGTAGATAAGGCCCATTGTATATAAATATTGAAAAACATAAATATATATTGAATAAAAAAAGGCTTAAATATGTTTTAGGTTCCTGATAAATTAGTAAATTTTGTTTTTGGTCCCCAATAAATTTTTTCTTTGTGTTGAGTCTCTAATAAAATAGAAAATTTGTTTTGGATCATTGTTATTTTGTCTTAGTCCTTCTAATATATCTATTTTTTCATTTGAGTCCTTAAAATATTTTGTTCATTTTGTATTAGCCCATTTGAAAAATATTTGATAGGGACTAATAACAAATTATCTACATATTTTAGAGACTCAAATGAAAAAAATAGATATATTAGACAGAACAAGACAAAATAACAAGGACTCAAAACAAATTTTTTGTTTTATTAGCAACTCGACTCAGAGAAAAAATTTATTGGGATCCAAAACAAATTTCACTAATTTATTAGGGATCCAAAACAAATTTAAGCCAATAAAAATAGACACTTAATTTAATTAAACACTGTACGTTTTATTACATTAAACGAATAACATAGTTTTAAAAAAAATTAAAAAGATATATCATATGTTTTATTCATATTTTATTGTCTATCGTCCAATTTACATCCCTCAAAAACATGAAATACCCATAAATATCTATATAAATAATTAAGGTCACCCCCTAAAAGAAAAAAAAATGCACACACAGTATGTATATATAATTATGTAATGATATTATACAATTTTATTTCCTATAATTCATTCATTTTCTTTTTCTTTCTATTTTTTCCTTTCCTTTCTTATCACATCTTCTATTACATCTCACATTTTCCCTATCTCTCTTACCACTCAAGATAGATGCATGTCCCAAAAAATATGGAACCATAATTTCCAATTAATTACTTTTTAAGGTTTCTACTTCTTGCTAAATGTTTCTTAATACAAAAAGGAGCTAAAATAATATTATTTCATTGTTTGACGTAGATAATGCATTATTTTTATTATTATCAGGTTAAGAAATAAATTTTTCATTTGCGAAATTTGAGGGTCAATTTTGCTTTTGAAACTTCAAATAGGATATCTATATATAATAAATATTTTTATCATTAAAATCGATAAAATAAAATTTTAAAACTAAATCTCTTTTCTGCCACTACAACATTATAATCTTATATATTTTGCTTAAAGTATATGATTTTTGTTTTCGTGATATGTGGTAAATTATTATAATTTTTTAGTTGTTGGTTAAATTTAACATGTGAATTAAAAATATAATTTCCTTTAATTTTTATGTTTGACTCCGTCAATCAAAATGCTCTAACTCCGACGTCTATCGTTTATTAATGACAAAATATCTTCATTTGATATTAAAGCTTAAACTTTTGGTTTGTGTTTTTTAAATTGTTAAAAAAACAAAAACTTTAAAAATATTATCGTAGATTCATTACAGGTTGATAAGTCACAATGAGCTGAAAATTCATTCAACATGAATTTATAAAAGTAACACATAAAATGACTAACAATTAACAAATTGATACTTTTTATTCACATGTTACATTTAAATTTTAATAAAAAAGAGACATAAAATGAAAAAATAATTTTAATCAATTTATGAGAATAAAATAAAACATAGATTAATAAACATTTTTTTATATTTTCTTTTAAGTTCTTACTTTTTACTCAGTCAACTTATTAGCAAATTCATTATTTTTTAATTTATTAAACATAATTTATATTTAATTAATTAAAGGTAATTAATGCCATATATTGAATATAAATCTTGACAAATATATGACACTGAAAGAGTAATTAATTTAAAATCTTGAATTTTTAATGAGGGCATTACTTTAATTCTTTTTCCTTATGTTTCATATGAAGAACAACATTAATATTTTATTATATTGATAAGCTATTCTTTGTACCCGTGTAAAGCACGGAATTTATTTTATGTTACACATAGTATATAATAATAATTATTATTATTCAAATTATAATTTATATTTGTTGCAAATGTTTTTAAATAACTTTGTAATTAAATATCATTAATGAAAGTTATAGAAATAATTCTTTAAATATTGTATGTTCTCATAAATATTTAATTATTTAAATTGACTATCTTTGATTGAGGGGAAATATATATATTATTTTTCAGTTAAAAATTACAATTCCTCATATTATAGTCATTATTTTTCATGTACTAACTAAATGTTGAAAAAAAATTCTCTATCTATATACTATTATATTTATTTAGTTTGCTGACTATTGATTTTTTTGACGATATAAATATAATGTGTTTTTTATTATTTTGCTATACACATAGAATTAATATATATATATATATATATATATATATATATATATATATTAGCGTTAATTATGTTTTAATAATTTTTTGAAAAATATTAAATTTGTACACTACTTATAATTACAAATGATAAGTTAAGCAAAAATTACAGATTAATACATTTAGTTTTTTATGTTTTATTTTTGAATATGATGATATTTTTATTTTTAAAAATAAAAATTAATAAATATAATAAATAAATACATAATAATCAGTTAAAATTATTTTAATAATAATAAAATTATTTAATTTACATAAAATTACTTTGATTATTAAAAATTAAAATAATAATAATTTGCAAACAGTAAACATTTGAAAAATAACTTTCATAATGAAATTAAAATTTTGAAGTTATTAAAAATAACTTCCTTATAATTAATACCTTTTGTTTAATTTATATGATTTTTGTTTTCGTCATATGTGATTAATTATTATATTTTTTTAGTTGTTGGTTAAATTAAATATGCTAATTAAAAAATATAATTTACTTTTATTTTTATATTTGACTCCTACAAAATATCTTCATTTCATTATAAAGCTTATACTTTTGGTTTGTTTTTTTTAATTATTAAAAAACAAACACTTTAAATCTATTATCGTAGATTGATTATATGTTGATATGTCACAACGAGCTGAAAATACATTCAACATGAATTTTTAAAGTAACACATAAAAAACTAACAATTAACAAATTCATAATTTTTTATTCACATGTTACATTTTAATTTTAATAACAAAAGAGACATAAAATAAAACAATAATTTTAATCTATTTACAAAAATAAAATAATATGTAAAAAAATATTACATAATCATATAAACTTTTTTTTGGAAAAAAACAAATTGGGCTTCCTCTAACACCGAGGCTCAGCGGTTGCCCCTTCTCAGGGATGCTACTTTGGCCTTGGGCTTTTTTCCCTGAAGATGATATTTCAGCCCTTTCTCACTTGTGGTAGAATTTTGACATAAGCCACAACCCCACTGCTTCATGGGTTTCTTCGCCAAACTCTTACCGTCGTCAATTGTAGGAGGCCTCATTGCTTTGTGCTTTGTACCATAACAATCAACAACTGACTTAGCCTATAACGGGATAAACCAAAAGAGAAAACCTTTCGTTAAAGAAGAAGCAGAAAAAAAAAATTAAAGAGAAAGATAAAGACAGAAAAGAAGGGTAAATTAAACATAACACTTTACACTAACCCATATAATCACTTTTCCCTTGTTATTAGTATTAGTGTGCATACCTTTCTAACTTGCTGGGATTTTAATTAGGAATTTCTCACACTTTTTTAACAAAGTTCATCAATTATAGGTTGACTTGGAAAAAAAACATTAAATTTGAATAAAATGTTTATATGTTAAAATTTGAAATATTTATTGTTTTAAGTTCCAAGCATTAAATATTTATCGATTACAACATTTGATATTTTTAACAAATTAACTAAGTGGATAACTCATGACTACAAATTAACATAACTAGTATTTTGACTGGTGGGTTACATAAAATAAATACTTATTTTTTTTGTAGAATTAAACTTTTTAATAAATAAATATTTTGATTATATAAATTAAATGTATTATAGTGAAAATTATAATATATAATTAAAAATATTTTGATTATATAAATTGTATTTTATATTTATTATAAATAACTTGCATGATAATTTTAGAAAACCAAACGATATTTTAATTGGGTCTCTAAACATTAAATAATGAATTAATAATAAAATATTTTGCTATAAAGACATAGGTTAATTAACAATTTTTTATATTTTCTTTTAAGTTCTTACTTTGTACTCAGTCAACTTATTAGCAAATTCATTATTATTTTTTAATTTATTAAAGGTATTTTATATTTAATTAACTAATGGTATTTAATGCATTATTTTGAATATAAATCTTGACAAATATATGACACTAAAAGAGGAATTTAAAATTTTGAATATTAAATGAGGTTATTACCTTAATGCTTTTTCCTTATATGTTTGATACAAAGAACAACGTTAATATTTTATTATATTGATAAGTTATTCTTTGTACCCGTGTGATGCACAGAATTATTTAGTAAATATATTGATGTAATTTTATTTTTTAGTTAAAAGTTATAATTTCTCATATTATAGTCATTCTTTTTCATGTACTAATTAATTGTTGAAAAAAAAAATCCTCTATCTAGTATGCTTATTTAGTTTGTTGACTATTGATTTTTTTTACAATATAAATATAATATTTTTATTATTATTTTGCTAGATACGTAGAATTTCAAAAGATATATATATATATATATATATATATATATATATATCATATTAGCGATAAATACATATTAATAATTTTTTGAACACTATTAAATTTGTACACTACATACAATTACAAATGATAAGTTCACCAATAATTACAGATTAATGCTTTTAGTTTTATTTTTTATTTTTTTGAGTATGATGATATTTTTATTTTTAAAAATAAAAATTCATAAATATAATAAAGAAATGCATAATAATTAATTAAATTTATTTTAATAATAATAAAATTATTTAATTTACATAAAATTACTTCGAATATTAAAAATTAATATAATAATAATTTTCCAATAATAAACATTTGAAAAATTACTTTCTAAATGAAATAGAAATTTTGAAGTTATTAAACATAAAACAGTTTTCTCAGGGGATTGGTTCTTTTTCATGGTACTGAGTAAATATGTAAATATAAAAGCCATAAAAAATATAACGGAGCATTGGTTCATTAGAAAAACATAATAAGCCCTAAAAAGAAATGCATAAATCCAATCCTTGTATAGTATTTAGCCTTTCCAAGTCACTCTTAAGTCTTACCATTAAGCTCCAAAAGAAAATAATAGAGCATTACATAAGATTAATTAAAATGTGATATATATATATATATATATATATATATATATATATATATATATATATATATATATATATATATATATATATATATATATATACTAGATAGTACCCGTGCGATGCACGGTAAATTTGGAGGGAGAAATTTTTAAATTATATAAAAAACTATATTGATAATTTTATTAATTTCTTATATTATTGAAAAAAATTTAAAATCAATTCAAATGTCCGCAATATAGAACTTATTTATTAATAAAAAATAATAGAAGATAGTTGAATGTGATTATTTTTCAATACAACTATAAATTTAATTTTGACAATATTGTTCCTAAAGTTAAAGAAGTTTGTATAAACAAATGAAACTACATAACAAAACTCAAATAAAAATAATAATAAAATTATTTTTATTGAAAATAACTCGTAGGTTACTCTATATATTATAATCACCTTTATGGAGAGCATACTGTAAAAAAATATTGGAAACAAAATTAAGTAAATGAATAAAAAATTGTAAATTTAATAACACAAAAATGATTAAAAGTTAGTGCAATTTTACCAACGTACAACACTCACATTCTAAGATGGACTAAATTGTATATTTCAACAAAAGAGAAGAGGACAATGTAATATTAGCTCTCTTAAGGAGGGGAATATGTAATTTACTTAAATATATGTTTAATTTAAAAGTCTATAGCAGACGAAGAATTAGTGCTAACTATTAATTCAATCTTGGCAATTGGTGAACCTAAAAACTTATTTATAATATTAAAAATTTGATATAAAAAATTAATAAGAATTAAAATAAATTATTATGTTGTCAAAAAGAATTTTTTATATTCTTTTAGTAAAATTAGAGTTGACTACCAAATTCTTATTTTAATATGATATTCAACTAAAATAAGAATTAAACATCTTTACTTTTATTTCGCGTTTTTCTTATTTAAATAATTGTGACTTTTTTTATTTATAATATAAGAAAAATTGACTTATGGTATATTAGATAGTCAAGCTTGCTCTTCTTACCTAGTGCTAGCAATAAATAATAAAGAATAGAATTTACAAATTTACAAATCACTAATTTATATTCAACCATTAATGCAATTAATCCATACATATTTTTAGCATTCTTACTTCTTTTTATCTTTCATTGATTAAATTTACATTTATTTTTCCAATTTAATATTTTTAAACTCAATAAATAAATAATAGAATATATTATTTAGTTTTAAATTTACAATTCACTAATTTATATTTAGCCATTAATGCAATTAATAAGTATATATTGTTAGCATTCTTACTTCTTTTATTTTCGGAAATGAATACAAAGTAATACAAATTAATAAGTCAAATTAAAAAAAATTGATATTGAATTAAAATAAGAATTGAGCATATTTACTTTAATTTTACGTTTTCTTATTTAAATACTAATGATAATGATTTTTTTATTTATAATATTGGAAATCATCTATCATTACTTGGTATATTAGATAATCGAGCTTGCCCTTTTTACTTGATGCTTGCAATAAAATATCAAATGGTAGAAATCTCAAGTTTTTTGAAGATACAAAATTATTTCAAAATGTAAACTTTTTTTTTTTTTAAAAAATGCTACTTGGTATATCATTACGAAGTGATATGATTAATATATATCTTTTAAAGTAATTCTATTATGGAGTAATTTAAAATGATTAATATATATTTTTAATTTTGAGATTTTAAAAGTTCTCAATTAATCTATGATTTTTTGAAAAGTCATCACCTTCTTTATTTTTTGCTATTTATTTTATATAGAAAAGTATTAAAATATTACTTTAATTTAGAAGGTTTTTAAAATCTTAAGAAATAAGGACCACTTGGTTTTGAGAAAATGTTTTCTATTTCTACTTTATTTTTTTCAATAGTTTATATAAAAATTAATAAAAATGAAAATAAAATAACAATTTTAAAAATTTGATTATTTCCTTCTCGAGATAAAAAAGTAGAATTGAGTAAAATTTACTTAATTATAAAAGAAAATAGATTTCGCTTTTTGGGGTTGATGTCTAATTCCCGTAGGCTTCAACGGTGCTTATAGAATCTACATCTTCAAGATTCTTCTTCTACTTTTTAGTGCATTGAGTATTTTCATTGGCATCAACCTGATAAAAAAAATACAAATTGGACTAATAGTTATAGATCAAATCATATAATTCAGGATTTAGTAAAACATCCAATGATAACCAAATCACAACGTCGAGTTTTTAAAGCAATTACCAAGAGATCAATAGCTTTGTGAGATTCTTCAAAATCTTTAGTGTGACTAATGATATATAGACAAATCATGACCTTCATTTTGTCTCAAACTTCAGACGAATACATTCATGTCCTCATATTCGTTACCAATATCATGTATATTCATGAAGGAATATTAAAAAAAAACACTCTAGTATAATGCGTTCAAATAGGGGAAAAATCATACACCAGAATGTGTTCAAATAGAAAAAAAATGTAGAAAATAAATGTTAGGATGCATAAAGACACTATCAAAATAATCCATACCTTCAATAGGAAGAATTTGCAAAAGATGCCAAAACGTTAAAAAACTTTGATCTGAAGAAGTATGGGTATTTAAATTGATGACAGATGCAAAAAGACACTATCAAAATAATTCATACCTTCAACAGGAAGAATTTGCAGAGGATGCCAAAACTTTAAAAAATAAGAAGTATGGGTATTTAAACTGTGCCACTACTATTGGTTGCATGCTTTCTATGCCACATGGAGCTGTTATCATCACGAGGACCATCAAAAACATTAAACTGAAGCAAATTCTAGATGTCCCTAAACTTAGGACAGTCCCTAAGAAGATGTAGGATTAACTCTTCATTGCTACCACACCTGAAACAACGAGGATCAAAAGCAATGTGACAGTTAGTTCTAAAAATATTTGTTGGAATACTTTGATGGTCAGCAATCCAAAAGGAGATCTTCACATCATGCATCTAGAGAAAGTAAAAAGTGTAAAGGATGCTGAAGAAGCCAATATGTCAAGTAAGCAACTGAATAGGTTGGTGTTGTCATGGGACAGAAATGAAGAGTGGGAATTACTAGAAAATGTTAAGGAGATTCTTGAAGTGCTTCAACCTGATACCCAACAACTGGAGAGTTTGGGTGTGGTAATAAGATATAAAGGTTCCCATTCCTACAATGGATGTCTAGTCCTTCTCTCAAGCATTTGGAGATTAGAAGCTGCATTAAGGTGAAAGATTTGCTTGAGGCTTTACAACATATGAGTGCCTGCAGCTTGGGAAACCTTCCCTTGCTCCGCAAATTAGCATTATGGGCTATTCCAAACCTAGAACCCTTGCCTGACTACTTCGAAAGCCTTCCCTTACTTCATGACTTGGTTATTAGTAACTGCTCAAAACTGAGGTATCTTCCAACGAGCCTAAGCCTTAGCAATCTGAAATTTTTGAGGATTATGCATGGGTTGCTCTGGTTAAAGAAGCGATGTAAGAAGGAAACGGGTGAGGACTGGCCAAAAATAGCTCACATTCTAAAAGTAGTTCTATTCTAGAGGAGGATGTTGCTATTATGGTTGTTGTGGCTGTGCAGGTATAGTGTTCTAAAAACAATGTTCTCCTTCCATTCATCTTCTTGCAAACCGTATATATCCAGCGTAGTTGTTGATGCGGATATAAATTGTTTAGGAGAAAGTAAAGAATTTAAGTATTGAATCACCTTGTGACAACATCTAAAATGCTGATGTGTCAAGAAAGAATAAGCTTAGTTGTCAATGTCATGTTTCGCACTTCAAAATTTATATATTACAAATAGATATCTTTAGTGTTCTATGAGGAACGAAATCCTTTCTGTTATGAAGGGTTTCTTTATTTGCATGATTTACTACCTATATATGTGATTTTGGAGAATGAGTCATTTTTTCATTCACTAAAAAGAAAAAAACCTGGAAATTAGTCCTATCTCTAGAATGGTTTATTATGGATGTATTGAGTTTTAAACTTTTAAGTTCAGAATTATAATGGCTGAACCTTTACGAACATGACTGGGTCCTTACGTTCTTTCTGCTAAAATCCTATAATTATGTTAACAAAAATCCCATCAAAAGGGTGTACACACTAGGAAACCAGGAACAGTTAATCAGAACCTCAATTAATTGATGATACTAATATAGCTGTCAAGAATATAAAGCGTAAGGATAGTTATCAACTTATCATCACTGGCATGGACACAGGAGACAGTCGTTGGAATAGCTGGTGGAGGGAAAATATAAAGCGGAGGGATCAATTTTGAAAGAGTAAGGATAGTTTTCAACTTATCATCACTGGCAATGTATGTATCTTTATGTATCTGTAATATATCTCTCAAATACTTGGAAGATTTGCTACTGTTTTATTCATCATATACTGATTTCTTTAGCAACATTTATAACTTACAAAATAGTTATATTTGTAGGCAATTTTCCCTTCTCTGACAATAAGTGTTTGAAAACCCAGTTTGGCCTGAACCTGTTTAGTTTGGGCTGAATTGGCTGAACTGCTGACTGGAGTTTGGACCCTAGTCTGGTCTAAGGTTAATCTTAAAACTTTAGTGGTTCATAACCCAAAAAACTGATTGATCATCCGAAAACCGGCTTAACAGCCCAAAATTTGTGCTTTGTCAAAACATGGACTGGCTGGTCAACTTTTCCAATGCATGGTCCATTGCTGACATTATATTTGAGAGCTTACATAAATTAGACATATTTTAGTGTTTTCTGGTTCTGTTTGAATCATGGATTTTATCGTCATTTTATGTCAATGCTTCTATTGATTCCATCTAGATGACTTTCTCATAAAAGTTATTTATTGGATAGAATTAAAGTAGAGGGATATATAGTCAAGACATAACAAATACAGCAGATAATTTGTTGTCGTGGAGAGCATTTCTCTGATACCAGACAAGAAATTAGATCTAACTTCATTGACCCTCTAATGGTTTTCTTAGATGAAGCATCAAAAGAAAGGTCCTGTCTGAAACAGAAAGTTATGCTGAATGCATCAGCTGAGAGTTTTCAGATGCTGCTTCAAGTGATTGTTCACTCACGAGCTCAGATGAGGTATCTTTCACAACTGACAGTACTAGGGACTCCTTCAGTACTGTATATAGATTATGGTGATCCGTGCAATATGGATCCAATTTCATCTATCTTCAATTACTCACCAGAAAATTCCATAAACTCTTGCTACTAATGTTTTCAAATAGTAGACCATCTAAATAATTAACTGTTCAATCAGTTAGAATTCTCGTTTATAGGATTAGTGTTCAAAGTGACTACAAGACCAGTTATATCAAATCTCGTTTTCTAATTTGCACTATCTGTAGTAAAGTTTATAACGTGTAAATTATAGTACTGAAAACTCAAGTTTCTGTAATACCATTCACACAAAGTATATGATACTCAGGGGGTGGCAATCATATTGCATTTGAGTGCAGACTTATCAAATTCTTTCTTTCAAACAATCAAAGACAAGTATATATGTACCACATGCTCATTTCAACTCCCATATCAATTCATAATGAAAAGTTTTCAAGAGTAAAATTACCTCTGAACTATATAGCTATGATGAACCTAAAAGCAAGTCAATCAGAAAACAGTATTTTAGCTAAATGTGAAACACTTTATTCATCCATACAAGATGTCCTGACACCTGATCAGTCTGCAGCACTCTGCATATTACTTTCATGTTGAAAGCTTATTTGTCACATGGTTTGCTGTTCATTTTCAATGTCAAACAAGAACCAAATCTCATTGACCCTATCATCAAATTCAAAGGGGGCATTGTAATGTGCAACAGTGTAAACAGAAGCATGGCCAGCTCTCTTCTGGCTTTTCTCAATTGCATCAGCCCACTTGGCTCCAGCAATACTAGCCTTCAAGGCTGCAGCTTCCTCCCCAACACTAGAATCATTGACAAATCCACCAATTGGGTGCTAGTATATACCTGTGGATAGAATTGGGTGCTAGTATATACCTGTGGATAGAATTGAAGGTAATAGAGAAAGAATACCTGTGGTTTTTGTGCACAAGGTAAATTTGCATGCTTAATTTCCTATTGTGTGCAATTTTAGTGTTGATGATAAATTGTGCCAAATAGCAATATGTTTGTGAATGAAATGGGTTTGGTTCATTTTTGCTTTGCAGTGTTGGTTGAGGCCAAGAGTTCCCCCAAACATTTCATTGAAGAAGGCTTATAACATTTACCCTAGCTAGCCAGCTCCTCACATGAAGCGTTCAGAGGAACTCCAAGAGACAGCCAACAGAAAAAAATAACCCTGAATTAGTTATACATGCTTCTCTACTATTTGTCTTGAATAGACAAAGGCAAAGCAACTGTTCTATATTCATGGTGGAGAATTTCATGTTAATTGATCAAAATAAATGTGAATTTTATGTGGACATGGAGAATTCTACGTAATGAAGGTACTTTCTTTCTATGAACCTGGTCAGGATGTTCGCCAAGAAGGGGGTGTCAGTGATGGAGTGGGCTCATTGCTGCTAAAGTGATTCAAATACATCTTTTCTTGCCCTTCCAGTCGTTTTCGAAATCTAATGGCTAGGCAAATATAAGAGGTGATGTGATCGTATGTAGTTTTACATATATTTAGAAAAAGGGAAATATGCATCCTTTCTATGCCTATTCATACAAAAATGTAAAAAGGTATTCTTATTCTTCCTTCTGAATTAGAGTGAATCAATCCCAACAAAGTCAATCATCAACCAGATATTATAAATATTCAATTATGCCTTATTGACAATATTGGTCAACTATAACATTTTCACTAGATTTTAAGAGGATACTCATTTATTTAGGATTTCATTTCATTTCAATAATCAATCTTGATAATTACATTTATTTACTGGTCTAATAAATTAAATTCATATTTAAATTATTAAAATGATAATTTAAAATTTTAATAAGCTATTTACCATACATTATAAATATATTGCTCACACAAATTATCAATATTTATCTATTTCATTTTCATCAAATATATAAATTATATATTATTATTCCAATCTCTATCGAAAAAGTTAAGAGTCTTATTGAATTATGTCCATCCAACATCCACGAAGACATATGGTTAACTACATATATAAATATGATTAATATTATATCATAAGTAATTAAAAGTAAATGAACATGATTGAACACAATTATCTATTAATTACTTGTGAGACAAAGTTAACTGTTTTTAAACATTTCAATAATTTCATGACATTGATAATTATTTGTGAGGTAAAGTTAATCATCATTATTAGTCATATCAATAACTTCATGGCACTCTTAACCATGTATCGATATATAATTGTATACAATCATCTTCATTTACTTTTAATTACTTGAGACATAAATTAAGTTAACCATATTTACTCATGTTGTTAACCACGTATGACAGTCAATAACCTCATAATACTATTAACCACTTGTTAGACAAAGTTAACCACCAATAGACATTTTAATAACCTCATAATACTAGTAATTACATATTGATAATTGTATACAATCACGTTTATCTACTCCTGTTCACTTGTGAAATAAAGTGCACCACGTTTACAGTACACATGGTTAACCATGTGTGCTAGCTAGGTGGAAAAACTCTCAATATGTTAATTGAGACTCCATAGCTTTCATAGGATTACTTTTAATATATATATATATATATATATATATATATATATATATATATATATATATATATATACTGATTTAAATAAAAAATAAAAAATACATATATAAGTGATGAATGCTTAAAAACGACATGACATATCCTAAAAATAATTGATATAGATTCTTGTTTTTATTATTAATCCTTTATATAAGAAACAAATAACTAACTCATGAAGACCAATGAAAATAGTTAAGATAGTGAGTTTTAATTAATAGTGTCATAAATTTGATTTTTTTTTTCCAAAAAATCCATATAATTAAATTATTTAAGTGGTGGTTGCATTTAATGACAATACTTGTAATTGAAGGTATACTTTTTTCTACCAATAATTGTGACTTATATTGTTAATATGTCAATGAATGCATCTATTTATATGAAAAATGAGTGAATGTTTCATTAATAGACTTCGCAATAAATTAAGGATATAAAAAGAAAATAGCATTTAATATAACTAAAAATGGCCTTATATTTCTTATAATTGGGACAAAAAATGCATGCATTTATTAAATCAAGTAATATATTTCTTATAATATATGGAAAACTTTTGGGCTATGAAGGCTACTCTGCGTTGTTTAGGGTTCGTATCTGGATTAAAGATAAAATTTAGTAAAAAGACTTCGTTTGGCATTAATGTGGAGAATTCTTTCTTGATGGTAGCTGCTAATTTCATGCATTGCAGTACTGGTAGTCTTCCTTTTATGGATTGTTGGTAGGAGCAAATCCAAGAAAAATTTCCATTATTTAATTGGGCACTATATAAAAACTATGAAGTGTCAATTGGCAACTTGGAAATTAATGAAAAAAATTGTCTATTGGTGTGCTAGTAAATTCCCTGTTATCTAGCCTTTGTTTTGTTTTAATAAAATAAATATTTTGGGAAAAATATTGGGCTTTGGAATGGGATTTTGAGTTAAAATGTTTTAGGTAATGGTTAAACATACCTCCCATAATTATTAAATTTACATCCTTTCACTATTTTTTTTGTTATTAAATTTACTTATATATCCCCATCCCCATCCCTTACCCTCTCCCTCTCTTTTTCCCTCACACCTCTCTCAGATCTCAGCAGAGAGTGCTGGTAGGCTCGTCCAAGCTGACAATTTTCATTTGAATTGGACACACAGGGATCAATCTCAAGGCCGGAGGTAAGAGCAAAAAGACCAAAAGAACACCACCCAAGTCCAATGATATCTATCTCAAATTACTTCTCCTATGCCTTCTTTTGGTGGTCAATGATGATAAAAGTGATCTGAGCTCATAATGAGACCTTCACCATTGCAAGGTTTGGGAATAGATTTTTCCATCTTTGTCTGAGCCACCTTCTCTCAGATGTAATGTACATTTTATTTTAATTTTCAATTACTGAAGATGTGATATTTTTAAAACCAGTTGAGAACGTTTGATTGAACCTGTTTTGTGAAATTTCAATTTGTTTGTTGTGTGCCTCATTTTTATCACGTTAGTGTAGATTCACTGTAACCTGCTTGATTAATAGATTCCATATTAAATAATGTGGAACTATTGCCCGTTTACTAAATTTTAACTTCGAAAAGGGGAGTGTGAGAGGAAAAAGGGAGGGGAGGTACGGGGTGGGATATTTAAGTAAATTTAATAGTAAAAAAAATAGAAAAATGAAGTATATTTAATAATTATGGGAGATATGTTTAACAACTGCCAATGTTTTTTAAAGTTTCTTTAACTTTGGTGATTGGGATTTAGTCTCTGGAAGCTCAGCTTTCCTGGACAAAAAGTTACCCTAGGTTACTTTAAAAACTCAACTCTTTCCCTCATTTTGGAGATTATGTGTCATAAGAGCCGCTGTGCAGTCAAGGAGTGAGGAGTCGTAGGAAGACGTTGTCACACTGTTTTCATCCTCTTGTTAGAGACTGTAATGATCCTTTGCCACTACATGACATCAACGACTAATACAATGTGGAGATAATTTGGTTTTAAATCGGAAAACTCTTCAATTATTTTATTTATGAAAAACGTGTATATAAATTTTTCACGATATCTAATTAGACATCAACATCATTTATTTCAATTAAATCACATCAAAACATGTAAATATAAACAACAAAATAAGTTATGTGCTCTATGGCACTACAACCAAATAAATAAGATCAATATTATAGTGCTTCAAAAAGGTGAGAAGGTGAGTGTAGAAGAAATCAAATCTAGTGTGCGATAATTAACTACATGTACATCCAAAAAGGGGAGGGGTACAAAACACACTTCCTAGCAAGCGACAGTATACATCTTAGAAGAAATAAGAGGATAGCACTCTTCAACACTAGTGCTATACTGGTGTGACTCATCCAACTAGTCACACTGGTGAGGCTTCACCATATCCTGTGACAATGTCTCCAAAATCAATTGCGAGCGGCTTTGTCTGCTATGCCTCATGGGTAAGCTCTAAGGGTAAGCTCACTTAAATCAACATACAATATATGCAACATACATACATTTTGAAGTATAACTACAAGAATAAGATTTTCTGACATAAAATCAATTGTCTCACATTCATTCACCCACATGAAAATCATATGAAGTATGTACAACAAACTGACGATCATGTTATGCATGTAAATTCAACTCCATGAAGATATACATCAGTTT
Organism: Pueraria montana var. lobata; assembly: GCA_026413185.1. Classification (NCBI taxonomy): domain Eukaryota; kingdom Viridiplantae; phylum Streptophyta; class Magnoliopsida; order Fabales; family Fabaceae; genus Pueraria; species Pueraria montana. Next base: position 44,194,691 of record CM048651.1, on the reverse strand, counting down.
GAGTGACCAAAATAGACATTTCCCTCAAAATGGTAAAACATGACTACCAAGTCATAGCAACACGGTATGTGCCAAAGGTCATTGAGGAAAAGCCAAAACTTTATGGGAATAAGAGAAAATAAAATATGGAGAGAATTGAAGGTAGTATAGAAAGAATACATGTGCGTGGTTTTTGTGCACAAGGTAAAATTGCGTGCTTAATTTTCCTATATTGTGCAATTAATATTGATAATAGATTGTGCAGAATAGCAATGTTTGTGAATGAAATGAATTTGGTTCAATTTTTGCTTTGAAGTTTAGTGAATGAAATGAAATGAATTGAAATGAATTTGCCCAAAAGTTCCCCCAAACACTTCATTGAAGAAGGCTAGCCCCTCACATGAAGCGTTCAGAGGAACTCCAGGAGACAGCCAACAAAAAGTATCCCTGAATTAGTTATACGTGCTTCTCTACTAATTCTCTTGGATAGACAAAGGCACAGCAACTGTTCTATTTATGGTGGAGATTTTCATGTTAATTGATCAAAATAAATGAGAATTTTATGTGGACATGGAGAATTCAACACAATGAAGGTACTTTTCTTTCTCTGAACCTGGTCAGGATGTACGCCAAGAAGGGGAGTCTGTGGCGGAGTGGGCTCGTTGCTGCTAAAGTGATTCATAACATAAAAGCTAACATAAGATCCTTTGATGCTCTTTCAGTCATTTTCATATAGTCACTAAGGCTAGGGAAAATAAATATATATACAGTTACATATATTTTGAAAAAGGGAAGTGCATCCTTTCTATGCGTATTCATAAAAAAAAGTAAAAAGTATTCTTATTCTCCTTTCTGAATTATAGTGAATAAATGCCAATAAAGTCAATCATCTATCAAATTCAAATATTATAAATATCCACTTGTGCGTGATTTTATACTGGTCAACTATTAACATTTTATATGCATGAGAATATTTTTTATTGTGAAAAATAAATGTTTTAGACTATATTATTAATTTATTAGACACTATAGTCGATAATATTTGACTTAATTGCACATTTTATCACCTAATATAATCATTTCATGAATTTTACCATTCAAGTTTTCAATTTTCGCATATTTTATCGTTGCTAACATGTAAGAAATTTTTTTTAAAAAAATATAATGACGTTGTTTTGTTACCAATATATTTTTGCAAAACGACATCGTTTTGTTACCAATATGATGAAAAAATGCGCGAAAAAAAAATTTGGGTAGTAAAATTCGTGAAATTATGATAGTTGAGTGGTAAAATGTGCAATTAAGGCATAATATTTTAATAATATTATTAATGCTTTTTACATTCTCAATATATATATTATATTTTTTTAATTTTCATCATGTTAAATATTACATTTATTATTTTTATTTTCTCTTTTTTTCATCTCTCTCAAAATATACATTTCAATTGCTTTTTTTTAAATTTATCTAAGATGTCATTTCACTTCATTTCAATAATCAATCTTGATAACTACATTTATTTATTGGTCCCTATTTTTGTTTTAATTTTACTTTTAGTCCCAAAACGAAAAAGTGTCCCAATCTTAGTCTCTATACTTTTCTCACATTAATATTTTTGGTCCTACCATTAAGTCTCATCATTAAGTAATGATGTGACAATCATGTGATCGAGTTGTCATGTTATCAATTAGTCTTATGTGATAGTCACATGTAAGTTTTTTGGATAAATTATGTTTTTAGTCTATCATCTTTTTGCGAAATTTACTTTTAGCCCTCAACATTTTTTTGACTGGTTTTAGTTCTTATCTTTTCACAAAATTCATTTTTAGTCTCTCATCAATTTTTTGACCAGTATTAGCCCCTCAATTATGGTTCATCATTTTTTTTGTCTTTCTTGTCAAGTATCACTATTTGGCGATGTCGTGCCACTCGCGTGACTTGCCATGTGGACTATTAGTTTTATGTAACAATCACATGGTAAAATGTTGCTAGTTCAAGACAAATTCATCTAGTGGTTCTAAGGTGATACAAATTTCTTGGCAATGTAAAACTTCTAGAAAAAAGGGTTTGAGAAAAAAAAAAAGAAAATTAGGAAGATGAAATAAGAAAAATCAACAACCTACTTGAAATTTCTCTAACATCGAAACTCATCATTGTTGCCTTGCTCTAATCTTGCTACCATTGCCACCTCCTACTCACCCTTTGTGCACAATGTTACCTGTGGAGCAAAAGGGTTCATGGGAGTAAGATTCAAAGGGAAGGATTTAGCGTTTGTTTGAAAAGTAGTTGTATCATGGTTCAATAGATTGCTAATTTGTGTATCATTGCTCATCCAAGAAAAGAGTTGTAACATAGAGGGAGTTCCTCAAGAGATCCTCCAAGCACATAAACTTAGAGGAAGAAACCAAGGTAATCCAGATGAAAAACACCTCTGCGGACAAAGGGAAAGTTGGCTGGATCATCGAGGGGCAAGAAAAATCGAGCCACCTAGAATGAACCTTGCTTACCATCTCTCAAAAGATTTGAAAACCATACACCATTGAACACATTGCATGTAACATTGCGTGACGTCACATTGACTTCACCAACAAATAAAATAAACTTGCGAAATATAAACATTTACATTAAATAAAATGAGGTTAACTTTTTCTCTTTTCTTTTGTAGATAAATAAGATCAACATACATAAGAAAATACAAAATTAAAATAAACATCATTACGAAATAAAACATTGCCATAAAAGTTAATTGAATGCATAAGGAAATAAATATGCCATACATGTGTGAGTGATACAAATTGTCATTGTAAATCTAATACAAAACATCATGCAGTTGATGAAAGAAAAATGTTTGCCAACTATTAGATTTCAGAGAATTGAGAGAATTCAGAGAAAACAGAAAATGGAAGTTCTTGTATTATTAAGTCACAAGACTAAAACTAATTACAAACTATTTATAGACAGATGACAGTTATCTATTGATAGCTGTCATAACAGACTTAATTCTTAACTAACATAACAGACTGAGTAAACTAACTGAGGTTGCAGTTGAGTAACTGCACCTCTTACAGTATTCTCTAATACCCCCCCGCAAACTCAAGGTGGGTGAGACTTTGGCAAAGTTTCAACTACATTGAGTTTGGTTCTTAAGAACAGGAACCGTGTTGGAGAGAGAGGCTTAGTTAATGCATCTGCCCACTGATCAAGAGCAGGAATATGATGAACTTGAAGCTGTTTGGTTAGAACTTTTTCGCGCACAAAGAATACATCAATCTCCATATGCTTTGTGCGAGCATGAAGCACAGGATTGTGAGACAAGGCAACAGCACTTTGATTATCACAAAAGATCTGAGGAGTAGAAAAAGGAACCCCCAACTCAGTCAACAGTGTTTGTATCCAAAGAATTTCCGCTGTGGTTTGTGCTAGACTTCGATATTCTGCCTCAGTGGTTGACCGAGCAACAACTTGTTGCTTGCGAGACCACCAGGAAATTAGGTTGGGGCCAAAGAATATTGCTGCACCAGAGGTAGATCTTCTATCATCAATATCTGATGCCCAATCAGCATCACAAAGAGCTTGAAGAGTGAAAGGCTGTCTTGGAGTAGCAGACTTGAGATGTAAACCACAGTAGACAGTCCCTTTGAGATATCTCAGAATTCTTTTAACAGCAATCCAGTGAGAGTCAAGAGGGTTGGACATGAATTGACACACCTTATTAACTGCAAAACTGATCTCAGGTCTAGTAATGGTAGTGTACTGTAGAGCACCAACTACTGACCGATATAAAGTGGGATCATGAAAAAGATCTGAACCAGACTTAGTAAGCTTGCAGTTGGAGACCATAGGAGATGAAATAGATTGAGCTTCAGTCATGTTTGTCTTCTGAAGGAGATCACGAATGTATTTACTCTGAGTTAAAACTAGAGATTTGTCTGCCATAGTTTTTACCTCAATGCCCAAGAAATAGTCTAGTTTGCCAAGTTGTTTCAGAGAGAAACTAGAGTTAAGTCTGTTTGTAAGATGCTGGATTAGCTGAGTAGAGCTGCCAGTAATGATGATATCATCAACATACACCAGAAGGTAGACAGTATGAGAGTGAGCTTGATAAATAAATAATGATGGATCACATTTACTTGCTTTGAAGCCAAACTGAATTAAGGTAGATTGTAGACGATCAAACCATTGTCTGGGGGCTTGTTTGAGCCCATAGAGGGCCTTGTTAAGTTTGCAGACCAAAGATTTGTCCTTATTTTCAAAACCAGGAGGCTGAGTCATGTAAACTGTTTCAGTGAGTAACCCATTGAGAAACGCATTGTTAACATCCAACTGAAAGAGATCCCACTGATTTGTTAAAGAAAGAGTGAGAATAAGTCTGATAGTGACAGGTTTGATGACAGGGGAAAAGGTTTCATGAAAGTCAAACCCATGAACTTGATGAAAACCTTTTGCAACTAATCTAGCTTTATACCTGTTAACTGAACCATCTGCATTTTCTTTAATTCTGAATACCCATTTACAACCAATAGCTTTCCTATTGGATGGCAGAGAAACCAGATCCCATGTATTATTCTTTATAAGAGCTTCATATTCTTGTTGCATGGCTGAGAACCAGTTGGTATCAGCTAAGGCATGCTTAACACTCTTCGGTTCACAGTGAGCTAAAAAAAAGAGAGGGATGAAGTTTGGGTTTGTGTATTCCAGACTTGGACCGAGTTTGCATAGGATGAACATTGACAATCCTGGGAGAAGACTGATCAGACTCAGCAATATTAGATATAGAAGTAGGTGACTGAGTAGGAACAATGTTAGAGTTATCATTGTCCAAAGACTGATCAGAACTGGAAACAGAGGGTTGAGCAGGATGAGAGCTAGGTGACTGAACAGGAGATTGTTGAACAGTGGATGGCATGTTAGAGGGAATGGAATTTGATGTAGTGATCTGTGGGGATACAGGAATAGTAGCTGGACAGGGTGTTACAATAGGTATAGATGCCATAGGAAAATGAGTGAATGGAACAGAAGTGGCAATAGATGAAGATTCAAATAAGTCAGTATAAGGAAACCTGAACTCATTGAATACAACATCTTTGGAAACAAAAACTTTCCCAGTGGGAGAAAGACATTTGTAACCTTTGTGACTAGTGGAATACCCCAAGAAAACACACTCATGAGACCTGAAATCCAACTTATGTTTGTTATAGGGTCTAAGAAAAGGAAAACATGCACAACCAAAAGTTTTGAGAAAACCATAATCTGGATTTTGTTTAAACAGGACAGTATAGGGAACATCAAACTTAAGAGAAGCTGTGGGAAGCCTATTTATAAGATAGACAGCAGTGGTAAAAGCAAAGTCCCAAAATTTAAGAGGTAAAGAAGCATGATTGAGTAGCGTGAGTCCAAGTTCTACAATGTGTCTGTGTTTTCTCTCAACCACACCATTTTGATGATGTGTGTGAGGGCAAATGACCCTATGATTAATGCCAAGATTAGCTAAGTAGTTGGACAGAGGTCTGAACTCACCTCCCCAGTCAGTTTGTAGGCTTTTAATTTTAGTATTAAACTGAAGTTCAGCCATAGCCTTGAATTGTTGAAAAACAGTGAAGGTTTCAGACTTAGTTTTAAGAAGAAAAAGCCAGGTAAACCTGGAATAAGCATCTACAAAAGTGATGTAGTATAGGAAACCATTCATGGAGGGAATATGAGAGGGACCCCAGAGATCACTATACACCAATTCCAAGGGAGCACTATAAACAGTTTCAGACATAGAAGAGGGAAGTCGGTGAGATTTGCCAACACAACAAGCAGAACAGAAATCACTGCTAGTTTTATTAACATTGGGTATATTACAATGATTAAGAACTAATCTGAGTACATGAAGATTGGGATGGCCAAGTCTGTTGTGCCACAATTTACTAGAATTATTAGAGCTATGTACATCAGAAATCTTAGAACTATGTACATCAGAATTTTGAGAAGTAGAAACACAACAAGAAACTGCAGCAGCTGAAGGAACTTGCAGCTTGAGATTGGGAAAAGTGTATAGCCCATCAGCACCAACAGAGCCTTGAAGCAAGACTTCATTGGTAACCTGGGATTTGACAGCACAATAATTGGAGTGAAATTCAAAAAAGACATTGTTATCCTTAGCAAACTTACTCACACTAATTAAATTTTTGGTTATAGATGGGACATGCAAGAGTTGATTTAAGGACAAAGATACTTTAGAGTTAAGAGGAGACATAAAACTGGAGGAACCAGAAGAGTGTATGTGCAAACCTTGACCATTGCCAATGAAAATCTGGTCAGGACCTTCAAACGGTCCTTGTTGTTGAATGTTCTGAGATTCTCCTGTGACATGGAAGGAGGCACCTGAGTCAGGAACCCAAGTAGAGACAGGTTGTGACTGAGTATTGGAACTTGTCAACATAGCACTAGGGTGTAATCCATTGTTAGGTTGAGCTTGAAACTGAAAATGAGTCGGATTTGAAGGCCTGTAGGAACTGTTCATCCAAGTGTAAGATGGGCGATAGCCATTATACTGTCCAAAAGCACCATTGAAGCTATTCTGAGATTGATAAGTCTGAGGTTGATAAGACTGATTAAAGCTCTGTGAATCTTGAAGAGTCAATGAAGGATTAGGTTGATAATGTTGGTCAAAACGATAGTAGCAGAAGGTGGCAGTGTGTCCAAATTTGAGACACACTTGACACTGTGTGTTTGCAAAACGACCACCGCGGCCTCTGCCACCACCGCGCCGGCCACCGCGACCGTAGCTACCTCCGCGGCCAAAACCACCACGACTATTAGGGGAGAAATTATCCAAATCAGATGCTTGAGAGGATTTGTTTGGCACAGTGAATGCATCAGAATTGGGTGACAGATTGGAATTAGGGTTCGTCGGAGCAGTTTGGGACAGATTAATCGATGGTGATTCTGAAAGTTTCTTGCGAAATTTGAGTAGACGGGCTTCATGCGCAAGAAGAAGCGCTTCAACCTCTTCGATTGGAAGAGGTTCAAAGTGACTTTCAATGACAGAGATTACAGAACCATAATCCGACGGAAGTCCTTCAAGAATGACATCAACGTGTTCTTGATGCGTGATAGGATTTCCTACGGAAGCAAGAGCATCAGCGATGGCTTTAACTCGAAGAAGAAATTCGTGCACAGGCTTATCATCAAGAGTTGTTGCGCGCAACTCGGTTCGTAATTGCCGAGACTTCGCACGTGTTTGTTTGTGAAAATAGTCATGGATTTTCTCCCAAACTTGAAACGAATGAACAGATCCTAAAATCCTAGAAAGAAAAGACGAAGATAACGTCGATTGCAACCATGTCAGAAGAACCTGATCTTGTTGTTCCCAAGCAGAGTACGCAGGGTTTTCATTCCCTTCCTCGCGATCTTCCTCTGTAAGATATCGTAGCGGAATCGATGGATTGGCCACAAATCGTTGAAGACGATGTGACTTGATAACTGGTTCGACTTGTTGTCGCCAGAGAAGAAAATTGGAGTCGTCAAGTTTCTCTGTGATAGCATGAGAAAAGGTTTGAGGAGCGGAAGAGGTGGGAGTAGAAGTCGCCATTGTTGACTACTAAGCTCTGGATCGTAGAGCTCTGGATACCATATTAGATTTCAGAGAATTGAGAGAATTCAGAGAAAACAGAAAATGGAAGTTCTTGTATTATTAAGTCACAAGACTAAAACTAATTACAAACTATTTATAGACAGATGACAGTTATCTATTGATAGCTGTCATAACAGACTTAATTCTTAACTAACATAACAGACTGAGTAAACTAACTGAGGTTGCAGTTGAGTAACTGCACCTCTTACAGTATTCTCTAATACCAACAAAAGAGAGATCCAAACAAAAGAACAAAAAAATAACTCTTACGAGTTCATTCATGCCCCCTCTGTTAATACTGTTTGGTATAAACATATTTGGAGGCCATCTATCCCTCCATCTGCCACTTTTTTGCTTTGGAAGCTTATCCATGAGAAGATCCCAATGGATGATAAACTGTGGAACAAAGGATGCACGATGGTCTCCATGTGTTCACTTTGTGAATGTGCTTTTGAAACTAATGATCATCTTTTTTTGCAGTGTCCTTTTGTTCAACACCTTTGGAGATGGCTTGGTGCTAAGCTTAATTGTTGCTTTGATACAACATCCATCAAGACCATTCTCCAAACTATTGCTACCAGTTGTCGCCTCAACTAGCTGACATAGCTCTAGGCGCCATCACCTTCATCATTGGATCGGTTTGGCACTGTAGAAACAAACTCAGATTCAACAATACTCGGGTCTCTATGCAATCAGCTTTAAGCTTGATTTGTTCCAAAATCAAAATGACTGGAAATGCTTCTCCAGCAAAAATGTCTTCAAGTGTTACTGACTTTATGATGATAAAAAGCTTTGATGTTCAGGGCCATCCGAAAAAGTACACAATTATGAAACAGGTGGACTGGCACCCTCTGCTCCAAGGCTGGCTTAAATGCAACACTGACGGTTCCTCCAGAGGGTCTCCAGGCATTGCTGGCTGTGCTGGTACTTATAGAGATCATAATGCAAATTGTGTAGGGTGCTTTGCCAAGTACCTTCATATTCAAAATTCCTTCTTCGCTGAGATTATGGGAGCCATTTTAGCAATTGAAATTGCTCAAAAGAAAGGGTGGAACTTTATTTGGCTTCAGTGTGATTCGTTGATGGTGGTTAAGGCTTTTCAAAAACCATATTTGGTTCCTTGGAGTATTAGTAATAGGTGGAAAAATTGCATAGCCAATATGAATTTTTTAGTTGACCATATTTATAGAGAAGACAATACTTGTGCAGATATTATTGCCTCTTTTGCTACTAATATTGATGATTTCTTTTGGTGGGATTCTGCTCTGTTTTTTGTCAAATCAGAATTGAGTAGGAATAGGATTGGTCTTCCTAATTATAGGTTTAAGTAAAGTTCTACCTACCATGGGTTTGGTTGATGCCCCCCATGGCTTTTTGTATCTTCTTCTGTTTTCATTTTAATGTTATGCAGGGCTAGCTGTTATCATGATTAGTGGTTGAGGTGCCAACATAGTTGGGATCTCCCCCACTATTGTGATGCTCTGTTGCCCTTTCTTTTGCTTAAAAAAAAACTCCAATAAAACTAAACAGACCTACACTCCCTAAGCTAGACAAGACTACCCTCAATCAATTAATATTGAGAATCCTCATACTCGAAACTTGATTTTCTAACAATCAAGCATTGTCTTGGTCCATGAGCCTAATTAAGAGGTGACAAATCCTTCAAGCAAGGTGTAGTAGGGGGAAAATTTTCTCTCCGGTACCGGAAAATTCTCTCTCCGGTACCGGAAAATTCCAGTAGGAGAGAGAAAGACAAAGTGTTTGTGCTAACACTTTGTATCTTTCTTTCTCTTACTAGAAAATGTGGGGCTCACAAACACTTTGTGTCTTTCTCTCTCCTATTGAAATTTTTAAGTCATTGGAGAGGAGCTAAACTTGTAGTAGGGTGTCGTCGACATGCGCTTGATGGGTACACTAAAATATAGTGCCATCCATGTTGAAAATGAGAACGTCAAATGATCAATGCGACTAAAGGTAAGGATAACATCTCCCTTGGAGATCACATGATGCCCTTTGTAATCGAAGCGCCATTCTCCTCAACCAACTCAATGCAAAGCATCGTCCTCCTCTCCTCGCCATCTACTGAACGAACAAAAAAGCCACAGGCAGAGTGATAGAAATCACAATAGAAAATAAGTTGAGAATCTTGACACAAGTTCAACAAGAGTACATGTGGATGATACTCAAAATAGTCATGACAAAAAAATACAAATATTTATTTATAGAGCAAATTATACTTGCACTCCCTGAGTTTTTTTCAAATTACATATAACACCACTTTTTTTTTCTATTCCTGCACTAACTCCCTTTTACATTTGAAAACATTACACTAACACCCTTTTAATGTTTGAAAATATTACACCGATACTCCTTATACATTACACTAACATCCCCTACAGGGAGGTTATTGTAATGGTTAAAAAAAAAAGATGTTTATGTAATTTCATGAAACTTCAGAGGCGATTAGTATAATTTACTCTTATATATATAATTAAAATAAATACATCATACCAAATCTCATCGTCATAGAATAACGATCATATATAGAAGCCAATAATCATGAGATGTCAATGCTAACCAAATCTAATGACTATGCATGAGACAAACACTACTCCATAGAACCAACAATGATACACTTGAGCAATTAGTGTAATGCCTCGTGGTATTACATTGATCCAAACAACTATAATTGTAGAAAATAAATAAATTTAAGGAAAATAAAACCTTATAGTATTTATATTGCGGATAAAATTTTCACTCTTCAAACATATAATTAATCAAAAGCCTGAGTATTTATAAAATAAATACCAAAAGGAATATCATAAATAAAGATAGCTAAATCACATCACGTACAAATAAGAAAATGAAAATTTGATCTATACTCAATTTTTTTTTGACTGCTGATCTATACTCAAATTAAGGTGCTGCAACCCATTAGTTGAGATAATAAATACATATTCAAATAACATAAGATATATCCTATAATAAGAGCTAATTAAGCAAAATACATCAAAATAACATCTCCAAAAAAGGAAACTCTACTCAAACTAGAACTGATCGAAGCCTCTGATCAGAGGTCCTCCTTTGAACTAGATATACATTGGTCACGGCCTCAGGTCCACGTGTAGAAGATGTGACTAATCCCTCTCCCGGAATATAGAAAAGAGCTCTCCTCATGTGCTTGATGGATAAGTTGAACTATACATTCATCCTAATAGAGAAAGAACGCAGAGACCTCCGAGTGAAAATAGGTAAATATCACGTCTTCATTATAACAAACATGGCGACCCTCCTAATCAAAATCTGCCATGAAACACGCACACACACATCAACTTAAGATTATTATTTCCAACTTCTCTTGTTGAGATATACTCAACCCAACATCGTGCCTAGGCTCCATGGGCAAGGTAAGTTACCTCAAAAACATTCTCAAAAAGCATTGACAAACAATGCCTAAAGCTCCATGTACAATGTAAGTTAGCTCAACAAATTCTCGAAAAGCTTTTTTGGCAGACAATGGAACCAAAGAAAACAGAGGAATTGAAGGTAGTAATAATAGCTAGTAATATTATAGCTAGCAATTACCTGTGTGGTTTTTGTGTACAAGGTAATAAAATTACGTGCGTCCCTATAGTGCAATAAAGATACATGTATGTGGTTTGGGAATTAAGTGAATTCGACTCATGTTTTTGCTTTGAAGTGTGTTAGTTGAACCTAAGAGTTCCCCCAAACACTTCATTGAAGAAGGCCTATAACGGGTACCAGTTTAGGCTAGCTACCCCCATCACATGAAGCGTTCAGAGGAACTCCAAGAGACAACCAACAGAAAATCCCTCAAGTTATACATGTTTCAGTACTACTTGCCTTCGATAGACAAAGAACAGCAACTGTTCTTATATGGTGGAGAATTTCATGTTCATTGATCAAAATAAATGTGAAATTTATGTGGACATGGAGAGTTCTATGCATCGAGGGTACTTTTCTATCTCTGAACCTGGTCAGGATGTTTGCCAAGAAGGAAAGTGGGTGATGGAGTGGGCTCATTGCTGCTAAAGTAATTCGAAAGCTTAGATAAATAAGATGCTTGCCCTATACCAGTCACTGTCATAGTCGTGAACTTTAAAGCTAGGGCAAACATAAGAGGTTATCTTATGTATTTAGAAAAAGACAATTAATGTCACAAAAAAAAAAAGACAATTAAATCGACCGGCAATCAAATATTATAATTTTACACTGTCATCTAATCATAAATCACCATTTATGATAAGTTTGTTGACTTTTGCAAAATTATCTTAAAAATCATACCAACTGTGATTTATGATTAGATGACAGTGTAAAATTGTTTTACATTGTCAGTATATCACCATTAAATTCTTATAAATATCCAATTGTGTGTTTGATATTTATATGAAGGTAAATAAGTCTGGTTAAATACATGAGGATGAGTCTCAAGAAAAGACGATAACATTCCAACCTACTTACATGATATACAATAAGAGGATAAATAGTAACTCATTGAAACTAGGGGTGTAGGTGGGTTGGGATCGACTTGAAAATCCGATCAACTCAACTACATTTCAGTGAGTTAGGTTGGGTTATCGAGTTGGGTTGAGTTTATTTTGGCTTAATTAGAATTTGATTGGATATCGGGATAATGAATTCTCTCAACTCGATTAACCCGACCTAACCTAACTTACATATTTTAATTATAATAAAATAATTATTAGTGTTGTTTGGGACATGCATTATCCATTCGGGACATGTATTTTTTCTTATGATAGTGTTGGATTTGAACATTTGGACTTATATTTTAAGTAATTCATTATTTTCTTATTTTGGGCGGGGATTTTTATATATATATATATATATATATATCAATTTCCAAAATATATTACTACTTTAATTAGTCAATCTGACTACCTAACCCGGCCAACCTGATTAAGGTTGGGTTGGGTTACTTAACAAAAACAGTAAACCTAACCCAACCTGTTAAAGGTGTTTAAACAATACGAGTATTTATTTTAAAATAATTAATAATTATAAATTTTGGAATTAATTGAGTTATAATTATTAATATTCTTACACTTTTACCTTAATACTCCAATTTATATCTATTTATAGATAAATTATTTTCTTATTATAAATATATGTTTATCTCATATTTCATTAAATAAATTTATGACAATATCTTCTCTATTAATATTTAAAAAATATAATTTAATATTTTATATATTTTTAATTGTTTTTAATTTAATTTTACCGCACAACATACTTTTCATATATTAGAATTATACGAGAATAATTTTTCTTTTCAAAATACAAACATGAACCACGTTAAATGACGTAATTAATACATAATGCCACTACCTACGGTAGACTTAAGATTAGATCAGTTCTTCAAAAAGCTATGGAACAAGTTTCTTCCATCCAAGGTCTCCGCATTCATATGGAAGGTGTGGCATAGAATAGAATATCAACTTTTGACAGCCTGGCTAAAAGGGGATCATATATCAAGAGGACTTGAAGTGTGTGTAGGGTATTTGTGTTGAAAATGAAAGTGTGTCACATCTGTTTTTTGAGTGCCAAAAGTGGCTTGGACAGTTGAACTGAGTTCTGCATCACACAATAGAGGCATTTCCTTCAATTTTTGAGTCTGCCTAGTTGTAATTCACACTCGCGAGAAGTAGGGCAGGTCATATGGTTTGCTATAATTTGGTCAATTTTGAAGGTTAGAAATCAGGCGGTGTTTGAATCAATAGTAGTGATTCTAGCTAGTGAATGTGGAACTTCTCCATAAGTTCTTATAGAAGAAGAAAATAACAAGATAAAATGAAATAAATATTTTCATAAGTTAAATTTAGTTTATGCATAAACTAATTTGTAGAAACTTTCTCATATTAACTTTTTCAAAAGTTAATTTTTAACTTATGCATAAGTTAATTTTAGTTTATAGTTTTGGTCTAGTTGATTGGGAACGTTCCAAGGTTTGCATATCATTTCTTAGCTAGATGCTTAATCCTGTAGGGTGTTTGAAAGCATTTTGAGATCTTAGTGGGAGGTGAGGTAGGTGATAGGGGCTGTGGAATCATATATAGTCAGAATGATCCAACTCCAAGCCTTGGATGTGGAACGAGCATGGAAGAAATTATAGGGTCTGCTTATATTCCTCTATAAAAAATTTCAGTACAACTTTGGCAGGTGTGTTACCCTTATGGAGCTCACGGGCTTCATTGGAAGCTTCCTGCATAATTAGATCTGAGATTTAGCATCTGGTTAGAGGTGGCACAAACAAGAAATTCGTGCATAAGTGTGAATGTACCCGAGAGGGAAGCATTGCTGATTGCAATGACATCTACATTGCTTTGTGTGTGATAGAGGTGTTCAATAGCCAAATGAAGGTGTTGCATTTAAGGAGGCTTGTTCTTGCCTCTTTCTATAGTATTTGGATTAGTATCATGTGCATAATTGTTTGTGATGCATTTGAGAACCGTCAAAATTATTGTCAACTGCGCTAGTTAGCTGCTAGTGACAATAAAAATGTATTAAATTTAAAAATAAAAGAAAGAAATTGAATTTCTACATAAAATTTGGGACAAAACTCAGATATAGTACCATAGGTACTGATGCACTGTTGGTGCTATTCTCCAATTAGATTTAGAGTTTGACCTCGGTAATATGCAAAACAAAGCAATCCATTAAATGTCATTGTGTATTAGTAAGATGAAACTCTAAATCTGATTGGAGAACAACATCGATCAACAATACATATGGTACTGTATCTAAGTTTTTTCCTAAAATTTGTATAAATGCTTTTACAATAAAAGCAAGACAAGAGAAAAAAATGTAAAATAAGATGATTGATACAATGGAAAGAGATTAAAAAAAGTAATATTATAGAAATATTATAAAATTTATTTTATAATTAACATAACTCAAAGAAAAAGAAAAAGGAAATAAAACAGTTCAACACATGCTACTTTTTGAGGAATATATGCATTAAAATTTGCTGGAGATTACACACAACTTAAAGCTAAGATATTGAGTGCTTTCATCTCTCTTAACGTTAAACAAATGGAAAAGGTTTTGAATGAGTAAGTTTTGGGTGTCGTTAATAATCGGGTAAACTACCTTTTTAGTACATGAAAGTGTAATCCACTCTCACTTAAGTCCCAGAAAGTATGAAATTGTTAATTAGGTCCCTGAAAGTGCAATTTGTCTGTCTTCCGATAAAAAAACTGTCTTTAAAATTAACGTTCGAGCCTACGTAACACGCTATTTGCCTATATGACATGTTATCCACGTGTGCACCATCAATTGCCATGTAGGTAGATAGCATATAATGTAGGCACAAATGTTAATTTTAAAGAAACTTTTTTAACGGAAGGACTAAAGTGACTGACAAATTGTACTTTCAGGTACCTAATTGACAATTTCATACTTTCAGGAACCTAAGTGATAGTAAATTACACATTCCGGGACCAAAGTGATAGTTCACCCAAATCTTTTTTTATGATTAGCAATAATATATTGATCTAATCTGTAGCTAGTTTTTTGCTTCAGTACATTGATCTAATCTGAAGCAAAAATAAAAAATAAAAAAATCTGTAGCTAGTTTAAAGCAAATATCCCTGGTGACATGTTCTTCAAGGAAATTGCTCGGCAACCAGGGTGGCTTCCTAAATTCCAAAATATTTATTTAAAAAATTTTAGCTGCCTGAAAACAATGACCTATATCCATGGATTTACTAAACAACCAGAGACATTTCTACATCGATCAGCTAAATTACATCGAAAACTTGTTCAGGTCAATAAATTATCTTCAAGCATTGGCAGATAACGGAATCAGAAAAAACAGATTGTGGAGAGAATTTGATTGTAGTAATTTTAATAAATTAGTCACATCTTACATTTTAATTTTAATAAAAAAAAGACATAAAATGAAACAATGATTCTAATCTATTTATAACAAGAAAATAAAACAATACATAGAAGGTACTACATAACCATACAGACTTTCTAAAAAAAAAAAAAAAGGCATCCCTCTAACCCTAGCCCTCAGCAGTTGCCCCTTCTCAGGGATGCCTGTTTAGCCTTGTGCTTTTTCCCTTGAAGATGATCGTTTAGTCCTTTCTCACTTGTGCTAGTAATTTGACATAAGCCACAACTACACCGCTTCTTGGGTTTCGTCGCCAAATTCCTATTGTCATCAATTAATGTAGGAGGTGTCACTGCCTTGCGCTTTGTACCATAACGATCAACATCTGGCTTAACCTATAATGCGATAAACCAAAAGAGAAAGCCTTTTGTTAAAGAAGAACCAGAAAAAAAATTGAAGAGAAAGATAAAGACATTAAAGAACAGTAAATTAAACATAACAATTTACACTAACCAATATAATCACTTTTCCCTTGTTATTAGTATTAGTATTTTGACCTGCGGGATGCGTAAAATAAAAACTTATTTACTTGTAGAATTAAATTGTTTGATAAATAAATATTTTGAATGTATAAATAAAACGTATTACAGTGAAAAATTATAATTTATAATTAAAAATATTTTGAATATATAAATTATATTTTATATTTATAATAAATAATTTGCATAATGATTTCAGGAAGCCAAATGACATTTTAATTGGGTCTCTAAAGATTAAAAAAAATTAATAATAAAATATTTTATTAGAAAGACAAACACTAATAAACATTTTTTTATATTTTCTTTTAAGTTCTTACTTTTGACTCAGTCAACTCATTATCAAATTCATTATTTTTTTTAATTTATTAAATGTATTTTATGTTTAGTTAATTAAAGGTATTTAGTGCATTGTACTGAATATAAATCTTGACAAATATATGGCAATAAAATTGGAATTCAAAATCTTAAATTTCAAATGAGGGTATTACTTTAGTTCTTTTCCTTATGTTTCACACGAAGAACAACATTAAAATTTTATCATATTGATAAGCTACTGTTTGTACCCGTGTGATGAACGCAATTTTTTTTATGTTAGACGTAAATTACAATGATAATAATTATTTAAATTATAAGACCCTGAGATTTTGTTGGCCCAGTGCGAAACTGTAGATAATGCCCCATATATATAATTATTAAAAAATATAGAGATATATTGAATAAAAAATAGACACAAAATTTAATTAAAAGCTGTATGTTTTATTACATTAAATGAATAACATAATTTTAAAAAAATTCAAAAAGATATATCATATTTTTTATTCACATGTTATCGTCTATCATCCAATTTACATCCCTCAAAATCATGACATACACATAAATATCTATATAAAATTAAGGTAACCCCCTAAAAGAAAAATATGTATGGAACCATAATTTCCAATTATTTTTTAGATTTCTATTTCTTCCTAAATGTTTCTTAATAGAAAAAGGAACTAAAAGAATGTTATTTCATTATTTGAAGTAAAGAATGCACTGTTTTTATTATTATCAGGCTAAGAAATAAATTTTACTTTAGCAAAATTTGAGGGTCACTTTTGGTTTTGAAACTTCAAATATGATATCCGAACATCATATATATTTTTATCATTAAAATTCATACAAAAATTTTTAAAACTAAATCTCTTTTCTGCCACTACAACATTATAATCTTATATATTTTGTTTAACTTATATGATTTTTGTTATCGTGATATGTGGTAAATTATTATAATTTTTTAGTTGTTGGTTAAATTTAATATGTGAACTAAAAAAATATAATTTACTTTACTTTCTATATTTGACTCCCTCAAACAAAATCCTATAACTCGGGCTATCGTTTATTATCGACAAAATATCTTCATTTGATATTAAAGCTCAAACTTTTGG
Organism: Pueraria montana var. lobata; assembly: GCA_026413185.1. Classification (NCBI taxonomy): domain Eukaryota; kingdom Viridiplantae; phylum Streptophyta; class Magnoliopsida; order Fabales; family Fabaceae; genus Pueraria; species Pueraria montana. Next base: position 44,177,255 of record CM048651.1, on the reverse strand, counting down.
TTCGTGTTTTTTTAAATTGTTAAAAAAAAGCACTTTAAATCTATTATCATGGATTCATTACATGTTGATATGTCACAATGAATTGAAAATTCATTAAATATGAATTTATAAAAGTAACACATAAAAAGACTAACAATTAACAAATTGATACCTTTTATTCAGATGTTACGTTTAAATTTTAATAAAAAAAAGACATAAAATGAAACAATCATTCTAATCTATTTATAACAGGAAAATAAAATAATACATAGAAGGTACTACATAACCATACAGACTTTCTAAAAAAAAATAAAAAAAAAGGCATCCCTCTAACCCTAGCCCTCAGCGGTTGCCCCTTCTCAGGGATGCCTGTTTAGCCTTGTGCTTTTTCCCTTGAAGATGCTCGTTCAGCCCTTTTTCACTTGCGGTAGTAATTTGACATAAGCCACAACTCCACTTCTTCTTGGGTTTCTTCGCCAAATTCCTATTGTCATCAATTAATGTAGGAGGTGTCACTGCTTTGCGCTTTGTACCATAACGATCAACATCTGGCTTAGCCTATAATGGGATAAACAAAAAGAGAAAGCCTTTTGTTTAAGAAGAAGCAGAAAAAAAAATTGAAGGGAAAGATAAAGACAGAAAAGAACGGTAAATTAAACATAACACTTTACACTAACCAATATAATCACTTTTCCCTTGTTGTTACTTTTAGTCTGCGTAAAAGGTTGTCTGATATCAACTTGGCGAGGTAACTGGGATTGTGGCCCCCCAAATCTGTCGATTTTATTAATTGGGTTGTTCATTCTACGATTCAAATATGCTTTATTAACCAAAACTTGTTTTCCAAACGGGAACCCCTCCATTCTTTCCATTGGGATTTCCACCATCCTTTCTGCTGCCATTTCCCCCTGACCTCTTCCTCCAGCTCTCGCCATCGTCCCAATGCCACTTCGCCGGCGATTATCTCTCTCCTTATTTCCACCTTCTGCATCCCCCGTCATAATTGGTCTTTCCCCAACTCTACCCGGAATGCTTCCTCAGCATTAATGGGCATCGCCGTTGGGAACACTCTAGGCGCTGAAACATTGCCAGTAAAACTACTTGGCGCAAACGCAGACCCTACAAAGTGAATATTGAATTAAACGAACTCATGTGACAAAAGTTTTGTTTTATATAAACAGCAAAACAAATGGATCTCTTGAAAGGAACAGGAAGAATAGTGAGCGTTACCTTGTAATGAGGGTCCAGAGATATCTGAATTCATGTAGGCAACAGTGGAAAAAGGGGGCTGCGTTGCGAATTGTGTCATTTGGTTTTGGCCATCATGATATTTGAACTCCATGGAAAAAGTTGAAATGTTAAACAAAGGGAAGGGGAAAGCGAGAAGAAAAACAGTGCCTATGAAATGAGAGACAATGATTATCTATGGGCAATGTGTGTGTTTGAGTGATTAATAAATAGGCCAGTGTGAAGCTTTGCACATTTGAGTTTGTAGATGTGGTTGACCCTATTTTGGTGTGATGAAGTGATTTTTGGTCAAATATTGAGAATTTACCAAATTTATCATTCAATGCTTGAGAAAGGAAAGAAAAGGAAAAAGGATTTGGTTCCAATTTTGAATGGGACATGCATACCATTTTGACCTGTTGGGATTTTAATTAGGAATTTCTCACACTTTTTAAACAAAGTTAATCAATTTTAGGTTGACTTGCAAAAAAAGAATTAAAAAAGCATTCAATGAATAAAATGTTTATATGTTAAATTTTGAAATATTTATTGTTTTAAGATTCAAGCATTGCGTATTTGTCGATCACAACATTTGATATTATTAACAAATTAGCTAAGTGGATAGCTAATAACTAGAAATCAAAAAATTGTCATCAAATTAATATAACTAGTATTTTGACCTGCGGGATGCGTAAAATAAAAACTTATTTACTTGTAGAATTAAATTGTTTAATAAATAAATATTTTGAATGTATAAATAAAATGTATTACAGTGAAAAATTATAATTTATAATTAAAAATATTTTGAATATATAAATTATATTTTATATTTATAATAAATAATTTGCATAATGATTTCAGGAAGCCAAATGACATTTTAATTGGGTCTCTAAAGATTAAAAAAAATTAATAATAAAATATTTTATTAGAAAGACAAACACTAATAAACAATTTTTTATATTTTCTTTTAAGTTCTTATTTTTGACTCAGTCAACTCATTATCAAATTCATTATTTTTTTAATTTATTAAATGTATTTTATGTTTAGTTAATTAAAGGTATTTAGTGCATTGTACTGAATATAAATCTTGACAAATATATGGCAATAAAATTGGAATTCAAAATCTTAAATTTCAAATGAGGGTATTACTTTAGTTCTTTTCCTTATGTTTCACACGAAGAACAACATTAAAATTTTATCATATTGATAAGCTACTGTTTGTACCCGTGTGATGAACGCAATTTTTTTTATGTTAGACGTAAATCACAATGATAATAATTATTTAAATTATAAGACCCTGAGATTTTGTTGGCCCAGTGCGAAACTGTAGATAATGCCCCATATATATAATTATTAAAAAATATAGAGATATATTGAATAAAAAATAGACACAAAATTTAATTAAAAGCTGTATGTTTTATTACATTAAATGAATAACATAATTTTAAAAAAATTCAAAAAGATATATCATATTTTTTATTCACATGTTATCGTCTATCATCCAATTTACATCCCTCAAAATCATGACATACACATAAATATCTATATAAAATTAAGGTAACCCCCTAAAAGAAAAATATGTATGGAACCATAATTTCCAATTATTTTTGAGATTTTAATTTCTTCCTAAATGTTTCTTAATAGAAAAAAGAACTAAAAGAATGTTATTTCATTATTTGAAGTAGAGAATGCACTGTTTTTATTATTATCAGGCTAAGAAATAAATTTTACTTTAGCAAAATTTGAGGGTCAATTTTGGTTTTGAAACTTCAAATATGATATCCGAACATCATATATATTTTTATCATTAAAATTGATACAAAAAATTTTAAAACTAAATCTCTTTTCTGCCACTACAACATTATAATCTTATATATTTTGTTTAACTTATATGATTTTTGTTATCGTGATATGTGGTAAATTATTATAATTTTTTAGTTGTTGGTTAAATTTAATATGTGAACTAAAAAAATATAATTTACTTTATTTTCTATATTTGACTCCCTCAAACAAAATCCTATAACTCGGGCTATCGTTTATTATCGACAAAATATCTTCATTTGATATTAAAGCTTAAACTTTTGGTTCGTGTTTTTTTAAATTGTTAAAAAAAGCACTTTAAATCTATTATCATGGATTCATTACATGTTGATATGTCACAATGAATTGAAAATTCATTAAATATGAATTTATAAAAGTAACACATAAAAAGACTAACAATTAACAAATTGATACCTTTTATTCAGATGTTACGTTTAAAATTTAATAAAAAAAGACATAAAATGAAACAATCATTCTAATCTATTTATAACAGGAAAATAAAACAATACATAGAAGGTACTACATATACATACAGACTTTCTAAATTTTTTTTTAAAAAAGGCCTCCCTCTAACCCTAGCCCTCAGCGGTTGCCCCTTCTCAGGGATGCCTCTTTAGCGTTGTGCTTTTTCCCTTGAAGATGATCGTTCAGCCCTTTCTCACTTGTGGTAGTAATTTGACATAAGCCACAACTCCACTGCTTCTTGGGTTTCTTCGCCAAATTCCTATTGTCATCAATTAATGTAGGAGGTGTCACTGCTTTGCGCTTTGTACCATAATGATCAACATCTGGCTTAGCCTATAATGGGATAAACAAAAAGAGAAAGCCTTTTGTTTAAGAAGAAGCAGAAAAAAAAATTGAAGGGAAAGATAAAGACAGAAAAGAACGGTAAATTAAACATAACACTTTACACTAACCAATATAATCACTTTTCTGTTGTTATTACTTTTAGTCTGCGTAAAAGGTTGTCTGATATCAACTTGGCGAGGTAACTGGGATTGTGGCCCCCCAAATCTGTCGATGTTATTAATTGGGTTGTTCATTCTACGATTCAAATATGCTCTATTAACCAAAACTTGTTTTCCAAATGGGAACCCCTCCATTCTTTCCATTGGGATTTCCACCATCCTTTCTGCTGCCATTTCCCCCCTGACCTCTTCCTCCAGCTCTCGCCGTCGTCCCAATGCCACTTCGCCGGCGATTATCTCTCTCCTTATTTCCTCCTTCTGCATCCCCCGTCATAATTGGTCTTTCCCCAACTCTACCCGGAATGCTTCCTCAGCATTAATGGGCATCGCCGTTGGGAACACTCTAGGCGCTGAAACATTATTCCCTCTCATGTCCTGTATGTTGATGACATCATGCTCTTTTGTAGAGGGTCCAAAAAATTTTTGATGAATTTGGTTAAGCTTTTCAATGACTATGGTGATGCGTCTGGTCAAATCATTAATCCTCTAAAATCTAAGTTTTATGCTGGTCCTGTTTCTGCTCAAAGAAAGCGTATAATTGCCAATACCCTCAGTTTCAATTATGGAGGTATTCCTTTCTCTTACTTGGGCATCCCTCTCTTTAAAGGAAAACCAAGGAAACATCATCTTCAACCTATTGCTGACAAAATCAAATCCAAGTTTGCTAAGTGGAAGGGTTCGATGCTAACTGTCATGGGCAGAGTTCTCCTCATGAAATCTGTTATTCATAGCATGTTGATATACTCCTTTCATGTTTATTCTTGGCCAATCAACCTTATCAAATCTATTGATGGATGGCTTCCTAATTTTATTTGGTCGGGGGATGTTAATACTCGAAAGTTGGTTACTGTTGCCCAGTCAAAAGTTTGCACTCCATTTTCAGAAGGAGGGCTAGGCTTAAGATCTCTTCGTCAAATCAACAATGCATCTTTGTTGAAATTAGCGTGGGAGATGGTTTCTGCTCAGGAACAATGGGCTTGTTTGATTAGAGCTCGAGCTTTCAAGCATAACAAGCCTATTTCTAGCCATGTTTCATCAGCTATTTGGGATGGTATAAAACATTTTGTCCCTACAGTCATGGAAAATATCTCTTGGCAGGTCGGAGATGGGAAACTTATCAATTTTTGGATGGATCGTTGGCTCTCCAAGAGGATGGATCTTCCAGAGGAGCCCCTGGTCATGCTGCTTGTGGGGGAATCTTCAGAGATTACAGGGCTGCTACTTTAGGTTGCTTCTCTTATTCTATTGGCAACTCCTTTGCTCTAAATGCGGAGATTATTGGTGCTATGATGGCCATTGAAATAGCTTATGCTAAAGGTTGGAGGAATTTCTGGTTGGAGTGTGATTCTTCTCTTGTTATCTTAGCCTTCTCATCTCACTCTTTAGTCCCCTGGAGACTAAGAAATAAATGGCTGAATTGTATAGAGCTTACTAGGAAAATGAACTTTAGATTTTCTCGTATTTTTCGTGAAGGCAACACATGTGCAGATAGACTTGCCCTCTACAGAACTAACAATCATGGGTTTTTTTGGTGGGATCTTATTCCTAATTTCATTAGGAAGGAGTTTTTTAGAAATAGATACTCTCTTCTTGAATATAGGTTCTGTTGATTTGCTTGGGTTGGGTCTATGCCCCCCCAAAACTCTTGTTTTTTTTTTTTGTTTTGACTATAATATTATCCTTGGTATGCTCCTTTCATAGCGTACCTTTTTGCTTAAAAAAAAACCTTTTCCCTTGTTATTACTATTAGTCTGCGTAAAAGGTTGTCTGATATCAACTTGGCGAGGTAATTGGGAATGTGGCCCCCCAAATCTATCGATGTTATTAATTGGGTTGTTCATTCTACGATTCAATATATGCTGAATTAACCAAAACTTGTTTTCCATACGGGAACCACTCCATTCTTTCCATTGGGATTTCCACCATCCTTTTTGCCGCCATTTCCCTCCTGACCTCTTCCTCCAGCTCTCGCCGTCGTCCCCATGCCACTTCACCGGCGATTATCTCTCTCCTTATTTCCTCCTTCTGCATCCCCCGTCGTAATTGCTCTTTCCCCAACTCTCGCTGGAATGCTTCCTCAGCATTAATGGACATTGCCGTTGGGAAAACTCTAGGCGCTGAAACATTGCCAGTAAAACTATTTGGCACAAACGCAGACCCTACAAAGTGAATAGTGAATAAAATGAATTCATGTGACAAAAGTTTTGTTTTGATAAATAGCAAAACAAATGGATCTCTTGAAGGGTACGAGAAGAATAGTGAGCGTTACCTTGTAATGAGGGTCCAGAGATATCCGAATTCATGTGGGCGACAGTGGAAAAAGGGCACTGCGTTGCAAATTGTGTCATTTGGTTTTGGCCATCATGATATTTGAACTCCATGGAAAAACTTGAAATGTTAAACAAAGGGAAGGGGAAAGCGAGAAGAAAAACAGTATCTATGAAATGAGAGACAATGATTATCTGTGGGCAGTGTGTGAGTTTGAGAGAGTGATTAATAAATAGGCCAATGTGAGGCTTTGCACATTTGTGTTTGTAGATGTGGTTGACCCTATTTTGGTGTGATGAAGTGATTTTTGGTCAAATATTGAGAATTTACCAAATTTATCATTCAACGCTTGAGAAAGGAAAGAAAAGGAAAAAGGATTTGGTTCCAATTTTGAATGGGACATGCATACCATTTTGACCAGTTAGGATTTTAATTAGGAATTTCTCACACTTTTTTAACAAAGTTAATTAATTTTAGGTTGACTTGCAAAAACAAAAAAGCATTCAATATGAATAAAATGTTTATATGTTAAAATTTGAAATATTTATTGTTTTAAGCTTCAAGCATTGTGTATTTATCGATTAAAACATTTGATATTATTAACAAATTATCTAAGTGGATAGCTAATAACTAGAAATCAAAAAATTGTCATCCAATTAATATAACTAGTATTTTGACTTGTGGGTTGCGTAAAATAAAAACTTATTTACTTTTAGAATTAAATTGTTTGATAAATAAATATTTTGAATGTATAAATTAAACGTATTACAGTGAAAAATTATAATTTTTATAATTAAAAATATTTTGAATGTATAAATTATATTTTATATTTATAATAAATAATTTGCATAATGATTTCAGGAAGCCAAATGATATTTTAATTGGGTTTCTAAACATTAATAAAAAATTAATAATAAAATATTTTATTAGAATGATATACATTAATAAACAATTTTTTATATTTTCTTTTAAGTTCTTACTTTTAATCTGTCAACTTATTAGCAAATTCATTATTTTTTAATTTATTAAATGTATTTTATATTTAATTAATTAAAGGTTTTTAATGCATTGTATTGAATATAAATCTTGACAAATATATGACACTAAAATTGGAATTTAAAATCTTGAATTTCAAATGAGGGTATTACTTTAATTATTTTCCTTATGTTTCACATGAAGAACAACATTAAAATTTTATCATATTGATAAGCTATTGTTTGTACCCGTGTGATGAACGGAATTTTTTTTTGTTAGATGTAAATTACAATGATAATAATTATTTAAATTATAAGACCATGAGATTTTGTTGGCCTAGTGCAAAACTGTAGATAAGGCCCCTTATATATAAATATTAAAAAATATAAATATATGTTGAATAAAAAATAGACACATAATTTGATTAAAAGCTGTATGTTTTATTACATTAAACGAATAACATAATTTTAAAAAAAATTCAAAAAGATTATCATATTTTTTATTCATATGTTATTGTCTATCATCCAATTTACATCCCTCAAAAACATGACATACACATAAATATCTATATAAAATTAAGGTAACACCATAAAAGAAAAAAAAAATACACACACAATATGTATATATAATTCTATAATGATATTATACAATTTTATTTCCTTTAATTAATTTCATTTTCTTTCTCTTTCTATTTTGTCTTTTCCTTTCTATCACATCTTCTATTGCATCGCATATTTTCTCTATCTCTCTTACCACTTATGATAGATGTAGGTCCCAAAAAATATGAAACCATATTTTCCAATTATTTTTAAGATTTCTATTTCTATCTAAATGTTTCTCAATAGGAAAAGAAATCAAAAGAATTTAATTAGGGATGGCAATGAGTAGGGTCTAGGTAGGGTTCTATAGTACCTGTCCCCATACCTTAAAAAAAATACCCGTATCCGGCCCCATACCCGCGCGGGTAGCAACTTTAATCCCCATTCCCGTACTTGCTGGGTACCTATATACCCATACCCGCTACCCGCATTTTACTTATGTATGAAGTTAATAAATCAATAAAAAAAATAGGCTTAAATGTAATTTTGGTCCCCTATTTTACACAATCCACAATTTTAGTCCTCCTATTTTAAAATAGAGACATTTAATCCCCCTATTTTGCACAATCAACAATCTTGGTCCCTCTATTTTAAACTAGAGACATTTAGTTCCCCAATTTTGTAAAATCCGTAATTTTGGTCCTTCCATCAAATTGAAAGCATTGACAGTTAAGAGATTAATATTGACCTTAATGTGGCCCAAATATATTGACATGACACGAGATTATTTATTTTTTAATTATTTTAAATACTGAGTAATAATTATTTGTTTATCTACGTCTCTAAAGAACATGTCACATCGACTTTAATGGTTAGGTAGTCGTGAGTCCTAATATAAAAATCACAAGTCTTAATCATTTATTTTAAACTAGTTCTATGTTGTTGAAGCACATGACACGTCATAGTCAAATAAATGATATTACCTTTTTTGAAAATATATTTTCATCAATTATTCTACTCATTATTTAAAATAATTAAAAAATAAATAAATAATCTCGTGTCATGTCACTATATTTGGACCACGTTAAGGTTAACGTTAATCTCTTAATGGTCAACATTTTCAATTTGATGGAAGGACCAAAATTACATATTTTACAAAATTGGGGGACTAAATGTCTCTATTTTAAAATAGGAGGGCTAAAATTGCGGATTGTGCAAAATAGAGGGAAAAAAATTAATTAAAAAAATTACTGCAAGTAAATTGAAAATTCAAGCTTAAATAATTCAAACTTAACATTAAAAGCATCCACACATAATATTAAAAATATAAAATATAAAATTATGGTAAGTTATAACATAAATCTTTTACTGTTAGTGTTAGTTTATGAAAAATATAACATTTTTTTTACAGAGAAGTATATATATATATATATATATATATATATATATATATATAACATAATTATTTATTTAGTAAGTTATTTTAATTACATTAATATATTAGTATATTATATTATATATATATATATATGGTAGGTGAAGGGCGGGGTAGGTACTATAGTACCCGTACCCGCACCTGCACCAGTGAAAAATTACGGATAAATACCTGGCCCCAGCCCCAATAAGCGGGTATTTACCCGACCCGCTTGCGAATATTTTTGCGGGTACCTGTAGGGTCCGGGTACACGTTGTCATCCCTAAGAATATTATTTCATTGTTTGAAGTAGAGAATGCATTATTTTTATTATTACCAGGCTTAGAAATAAATTTTACTTTAGCGAAATTTGAGGGTCAATTTTGCTTTTGAAACTTCAAATATGATACCTAAATATCATAAATATTTTTATCATTAAAATTGACACAATTAATTTCAAACTAAATCTCTTTTCTGCCATTACAACATTATAATCTTATATATTTTGTTTAATTTATATGATTTTTGTTTAGTGATAAGTGGTAAATTATTATAATTTTTTAGTTGTTGGTTAAATTTAATATATTACTTAAAATATAATTTACTTTAATTTTTATATTTGACTCCCTCAAACAAAATGCTATAACTCCAACTATCGTTTATTATCGACAAAATATCTTCATTTGATATTAAAGCTTAAACTTTTGGTTTGTGTTCTTTAAATTGTTAAAAAAAACAAACACTTTAAATCTATTATCATAGATTCATTGCATGTTGATACGTCACAATGAGTTGAAAATTCATTAAACATGAATTTATAAAAGTAACACATAAAAAGACTAACAATTAACAAATTGATACTTTTTATTCACATGTTACATTTAAATTTTAATAATAAAAAAAACATAAATTGAAACAATAATTTTAATCTATTTACAAGAAGAAAATAAAACAATATATAAAAAAAATACTAAATAACCTTTCAGACTTAAAAAAAAAAAATGGGCCCCTTCTAACCCTGAGCCCTCAGCGGTTGCCCCTTCTCAGGGATGCTTCTTTAGCCTTGTGCTTTTTTCCCTGAAGATGATCGTTCAGCCCTTTCTCACTTGTGGTAGTAATTTGACATAAGCCACAACTCCATTGCTTCTTGGGTTTCTTCGCCAAATTCTTATTGTCATCAATTAATGTAGGAGGTGTCACTGCTTTAAGCTTTGTACCACGACTATCAACATCTAGCTTAGCCTATAATGGGATAAACCAAAAGAGAAAACCTTTTGTTAGATTTCCATCTATATGAAATGGTGGAAGTAACCACAGAATTTTTTAGCTATAATATTTATACTAGTAATTTTTTTAGATAGGATTCTTTGTTCAGTAGCAGATTTAAAAATTTTCTAGAGCTATATATTTTCTCTGGGTTTTAAATTTTCAGAGCATGCTCTATCAACAGGTTCAGCCAGTGCATATTAGTTAGGTGATGTTAGAAGGAGTGTATATCTTATTCAACATGAGGAGAAATTTCATTGCTTTCAAGCTTATATTTTTTGTTTTCCGTTGTCTTTTCAAAGCATAGGTACTTAATGTGATAATCATCATATACTGATTTCTTTAGCAACATTTATAACTCACAAAATAGTTATATTTGTAAGCAATTTACCCTTCTCTGTCAATAAGTGTTTGAAAACCCAGTTTGGCCTGAACCTATTTAGTTTGGGCTGAATTGGCTGAACTGCTGACTGGAGTTTGGGCCCTAGTCTGGTCTAAGTTAAATCTTAAGACTTTAGTAGTTCATAACCCAAAAAACTGATTGATCATCCGAAAACCCGGCTTAACAGCCCAAAATTTGTGCTTTGTCAAAACATGGACTGGCTGGTCAACTTTTCCAATGCATGGTCCATTGCTGACATTATATTTGAGAGCTTACATAAATTAGACATATTTTAGTGTTTTCTGGTTCTGTTTGAATCATGGATTTTATCGTCATTTTATGTCAATGCTTCTATTGATTCCATCTAGATGACTTTCTCATAAAAGTTATTCATTGGATAGAATGAAAGTAGAGGGATATATAGTCAAGACATAACAAATACAGCAGATAATTTTTTGTCCTAGAGAGCATTTCTCTGATACCAGACAAGAAATTAGATCTAACTTCATTGACCCTCTAATGGCTTTCTTAGATGAAGCATCAACTGTAAGGTCCTGTCCGAAACAGAAAGTTATGCTGAATGCATCAGCTGAGAGTTTTCAGATGCTGCATCAAGTGATTGTTCACTCACGAGCTCAGATGAGGTATTTTTCACAACTGAGTACTAGGGACTCCTTCAGTACTGTATATAGATTATGGTGATCCGTGCAATATGAATCCAATTTCATCTATCTTCAATTACTCACCAGAAAATTCCATAAACTCTTGCTACTGATGTTTTCAAATAGTAGGCCATCTAAATAATTCACTGTTCAATCAGTTAGAATTCTCATTCGTATGATTAGTGTTCAAAGTGACTACAAGACCAGTTATATCAAGTTTCGTTTTCTAATTTGCACTATCTGTAGTAAAGTTTATAACATGTAAATTATAGTACTGAAAACTCAAGTTTCTGTAAATACCATTCACACTAAGTATATGACACTCAGGGGGTGGCAATCATATAGCATTTGAGTGCAGACTTATCAAATTCTTTCTTTCAAACAATCAAAGAAAAAAGTATATATGTACCACATGCTCATTTCAACACCCATATCAATTCATAATGAAAAGTTTTCAAGAGTAAAACTACCTCTGAACTATATAGCTATGATGAACCTAAAAGCAAGTCAATCAGAAAACAGTGTTTTAGCTAAATGTGAAACACTTTATTCATCCATACAAGATGTCCTGACACCTCAGTCTGCAGCACTCTGCATATTGCTTTCATGTTGAAAGCTAATATTTGTCACATGGTTTGCAGTTCATTTTCAATATCAAACAAGAACCATATCTCATTGACCCTATCATCATATTCAAAAGGGGAATTGTACTGTGCAACAGTGTAAACAGAAGCATGGCCAGCTCTCTTCTGGCTTTTCTCAATTGCATCAGCCCACTTGGTTCCAGCAATACTAGCCTTCAAGGCTGCAGCTTCCTCCCCAACACTAGAATCATTGACAAATCCACCAAACTGTCTAACTGCTGCAAACACAGTCTTCCATCTTTGAACGTGAAGGCCCTTTGCAGGAGGCGGGTTTGCTTGGTTCTCTTTTGGCACATAGAAGCTCACAACAGATGAGGACTCACAGAAAGGTCCATCACTGGGTAATACTTCACTGATCACAGGCGCTGTCATCTCAATTTTCTGCTTGTAGTTATTCTTACCCTGAATATAATCAAATAGCCTGAGCAAAACAGAAAGGTTACTCAAATTTAATTAACTCCTTGGATAGGACTATCCTCTGCCATAACTTATAAGCACTTAGTCTTACTGAAAACCTTTCCCAGTGTACACAAACTTATGATAAAAAATTGTAATTTAGTCAGAGCTATATAAGCTCAGGATAAAGTATGTTTTTGGTCTCTCTAAAATATGTGAAATCTGGAATTGGTTTTTCCAAAAATTTTCGTCCCATTTCGGTCCTTCTAAAATTTTAACATGTTACTATTCATTTAGGATGTTAACTCTGTTAGTAAATATGTTTTCTACTAGATAGGGTTGAACATAGATTCTATTCGAGGCATTTATACAACAATTTTAAAAACAAACTTGGTAGTGGTGCATGTTAAAATATTGGATGAATATACTAGATTTACTAATGGTTAACGTATTGGATGAACGGTAACATATTAAAATTTTAGAAGGATTAAAATGGGGCGATAAATTTTGGAGGAATCAATTCTGAATTTCACATATTTTAGAGTACCAATAACATACTTTACCCGATAGTTTAATAAAGAGAGAGAGAGAGAGAGAGAGAGAGATAAAATTACCTCCTGAAGCCGGTTCTTGTGGCTTCAACCAGAGAAATTTCTTGAATGGGGCTGTTTGAAATCCAAACGGGGTGAATTATAGCGACGGATTTCGTAGCCGTTGCCAACTTGTATGACATCATAGCTGGGACACTCTATGCGCTTGCATGTTGGGGGAATTGCCCCTACATTCTGATGAAGGGTATCTGACCTCACACCCAGTAACAGTGAAACTGAGAGTAGGCTCAAAACTAGTGAGAGCTTGCATGTGATGATGGTAGCAGCCATGGCACGAGTAGGTTGCACAATGCTGATGAGCAAAAGATAAAATGTGAAATTCTATGGCTATAGAGAAACTGAGTTTAATGTCCACACATTTTATGGACCTCTCTCGTCACTATTAGAAACTGCATTTTTATGTTATGCACGGGCATATGTTTGACTATAAAATAATATAAACCCATGGAATTTTTCTATTTTTACCAGAAATGTCTCCAAAGGGGATTGCTATTCTCATCCCAAAGAATTGCTATTCTCGCCCCAAAAAAGGTGAAAAGACCCCATTACCCCTGTCAGCAACCTCCCACCCCACCTCTCCCTCTTCCCCCCACCCTCTCACCTTCCCCGCCTCACACCCACCTTTTCTTCTCACCCCTTCGCCCATTCTCCTCTCCTTCCCCATTCTCCCTCACATTGTCTCCCTCTGCAACGTCTCTCCCTCACCTCTCTCCCAAAGTCTCCCCAATAGGTTCGTCCCCTCCCCCCCTTTTTTCAATTTAACGCAGTACAACGGAATTGTGATTCCGTTGTACTATTTGAAAAATCAAACACCACAACGGAATCGTAATTCCGTTGTGTTGCTTCAAAAATAACACAGCGGAATCGTGATTCCGTTGTGTTGTTTGAAAAGCAACACAACAGAATCGTGATTTCGTTGTGTTGTTTGAAAAATCAAACACCACAATGGAATCGTGATTCCATTGTACAAATTTGTTGCACCCCCTTGTACAACGGAATCACGATTCCATTGCACACTTTTCAACGGAATCACGATTCCGTTGTACAAGTATACAACGGAATCATGATTCCGTTGTACAAGGGTATTTTGGGAAATCAATAAAAAAACCACCCATGTGGGTGGTGAGAATAGCAAAGTCCATCTCCAAAATAGATAGATAGATTCCCCTAGGCCCAAGGCCCAACTAACTACGTAGTTTTGCTATGCAATTTGTCTGGATAAGGGGTTCTCCTTTTATTATTCACATCTCTTAAATTTTTTGAAATTTTTTATATACTTAATTATGTTTTTAGTCTCTTAAAATACAAGTTTATTTTTTTAGTCTCCTAAATCAAAATTTATATTTTTTAGTCCTCAAATTTTAAAAATATTCCTTTTAGTTCCTCCACTCAAATAAAAATTTACATTTTGTTAGTCTCTTAAATTTTGGCAAATGAACTAAAAAGAGCATTTTTAAATTTTAGAGACTAAAAACTCTAATTTTTATTTGGAAAAATAAAAAAAATAGATCTCCTAATTTGTTGAACTAGGCAGTTCACAAAGAAACCCATTGAACTTATGAGCATCTAAAGAAATGAGAGAAAAATTATCCTACAATGATCAACGACTTGTTTGGAATGGGGGAAAAGAAAGCGAGGGAGGAGAGAAAATATTGATTTTAAATTAAAGAGAAAGTGAAAGAAAAGAAATTTTTAATTTTTTTTCTTCTAGTAGTCATTTCTCAACCTTTTCCTTTCATTTTCTCATAAATAAATAAAAAATTGTTATTCGTATTTTTTTCCCTCTCAACCACACATACCATAAATGTTTCAAACAGTGAGGTGTTTAGATCTTAGGGAACATAATGATTGCATAAAAGAAAAGGTAATAAATAACTCATTGAATATAAACAAAATCAGTTACAAACTAACTAAAATCTTTTTGGTACATAAAACTAACTAAAAACACTACTAATTAAAAATTAACTAAATGAAATGATTTCCCTAAAACCTATATGTGAACAAACAAGCATACAAACAAACATAAGGAGTGAGGAATACTGGTTTCAACTTATCTACACATTGATGATAGGGCATGTTACAGTCAATCACCCAAACAACAAGACTTTATGGGTGAACGTAGAGTTTAACTAATTGTACTATTGATAAGGGATAATCGCAAGTGCACAGTAATCATTAAGTAATAAATATCAAATTCACATAAACTGCATTTTTTGCTTTGTAATTACATATCACAATTTAATGTAAATTAAACAAAAGAAAAAAAGGAATTAAGTTTGGGTATTGAATTATAGTAAAGAAATTTAAGAGTAAATTAAAATTAAAGCAAACAATTCAAATTGGGATGAATTCAATTATAGAAAATCTTTTGAGGCTTCCTATTAACTTAATCCATTTACCTCATTGTTCTTATTGGTCCTCTTTGAAGGTGAATTTATCTAAGATAATCTTCGTTCCTCTCAAAATACAAAGATGTATCTAATTGAATTAACTCATACTTTCATGGTAGTTATGTTCAATTAAACTCATTAAGTTCTATGTTAATTCATTGATTCTCGAACGATTAAACCTATTTTCATGATTTAATTCCTAAGTTATGGTCCAATGATTAGGTTCACCTCTTAGTTATTACTTAAGCATTTATAATTATGAAAAATGATGGTCAAACACTTTGCATAGATAAAATTAATAGAATAGAAATCAAGAAGCAAAGCCAAAAAAGCATAAAGATAATTTCAATTAACCATCAACAATTGTTAAGGGTTAAGTCCCATTCCTTAAGTAAAGAGATACTCACCTATAGTCATAAAAATAACCAAATAATAGAAAAGCAACATAACAAACAGGAAAAGAGTTGAAGAAGAAAATGATCATTCACTGTCTTTCTAAGTCATATGCTAATGAAGATTAGAATGCTTAATCCTAGGTAGAAAACTCTATTTAAAGACAATGGGCCAAAAAGATTTGGGCCCAAAATACATTCAAAACACAAAAAGATATGATAATTGTGTCTGGTGTCTTTCATGGCTGTGATCTTTGTTGCCTAGAAGTATTAAGGGTGAGTTAGTGGAGAGGTCTTGCCCATGACTAAAATGTCATAACTATGACCTTTGTCAGGTGTTCCGATTTTGCTTTTCTTCTATTCTTCAAGTATCTGTATGCTCCTAACTTTAATCCTTGAAGTCATCATGCTTCTTTCTCCTAGATTTGATGCCTTGAAAATCAAGAGAAGGCCCTGAAAAATGAAAATACCACAATCATAATTGGTTGCAAAAAGAATTGAAAAACAATGAAAATGTAAGGTTATTGAGTCCTAAATATCAGAATATGCAATTGATCATAAGTGAAATGTTATGCATGAATGGTATGAAATGTAACGCATCAACTATCTTACCCTTTGACATATGTTAATTATGTTAGGTCAATGTAAATCAAATCCAATGCTCATGCATGAGAAAGACACCACTTCATAGAGTTAACAACTTCTCATTCAAATGACCAGTCAACTGTGTTTTGTCAAGATGTGTCATGCGCGGGTATTTGCTACCCCAATACAGGATGCATAAATCCAATTCTCTTGGAGTCACACCTATACATCCTCAAGATTCAACAAATGACCTTCACTAACCTTCACTTACCCATCAAACACAAGGTCTAAAAGCTCATCATCAACAACTTGACACATGAATATATGGATGTATGACAACAACAATGAACATACATTATCAACTTTAGATTATTATTTGCAACTTTACATGTTAAGATATGCTCAACTCAACATTGTGCCTAAGTTTTACGGCCTCAAAATCCAACTGAACATCATGCCTAGGCTCCATGGACAAGGTAAGTTAGCTCCAGAAATTTTCAAAAGGCTTTGATAAAAAATGTAACCAAATTAGAAAGAAGAATGTAGAGAGAGAAATTGAAGGTATTAGTAATAATAGCTAGTATATATAGCTAGCAATT
The DNA here is from genome assembly GCA_026413185.1 of Pueraria montana var. lobata. Taxonomy (NCBI): domain Eukaryota; kingdom Viridiplantae; phylum Streptophyta; class Magnoliopsida; order Fabales; family Fabaceae; genus Pueraria; species Pueraria montana. Next base: position 44,160,137 of record CM048651.1, on the reverse strand, counting down.
ACTAGTGTGGTTTTCGTGTACAAGGTAATTAAACTGCATGCTTCCCTATTCTGGAGTGAAGTACGTGTGTAGTTTAGGAATGAAATGGCTTTGCAGTAGTGTTAGTTGAACCCAAGAGCTCCCCCAAACACTTAATCGAAGAAGGCTTATAATGGGTACCAGTTTACACTGGCTATACCCCCCTCACTCACATGAAGCATTCAGAGGAACTCCAAGGAACAGCCAACAGAAAACTCTTGATCTTGAAGTTATGCATGCTTCTGAACTACTACTTTGTCTTGGATAGACAAAGACACAGCAACACTGTTCTATTTATGGGGGAGATTTTCATGTTCATTGATCAAAATAAATGTGGATTTTATGTGGACATGGAGAATTCTACGCAATGAAGGTACTTTCTATCTCTGAACCTGGTCAGGATGTTCGCCAAGAAGGGGAGTCGGTGAGCGAGTGAGCTCGTTGCTGCTAAAGTGATTCGAAAGCTAACATAATAAGATCCCTGCCCTTCCAGTCACTTTCATAGTCATGAACTTTAAAGCTAGCTAGGGCAAACATAAGTGTTCTTCTTTGTTCACCGTGTCAAACATATATAAGAGTAATAAGAGGTAATTTTATGTCTTTTGAAAAAGGGATCATTCACTTTAATTATATGTAAATATGTAATTGTGCATTTGATAATATATTGCTCAACTCTGACACTTTTTCCATTATTTGTGATTCTACACCATTCACTTTAATTATCATCTTGTAATAAATTTTCTAATTAGATGTGCTTTCCGTTTAAAACTATAAGCTAATTTGGAGACTGGATTTTATTTTATTTTATTTTATTTTTTGGTCATAGGTCAAAGACCACGGTGTCCCCAACCCATTGGGTCAGAGACTAATTTTGCTCGCCATGCGTGGCTGCCGCTGACCCAAGGGAATTTTGTACACGGAGGGAATCAAACACGGGTTCTCTCGCTAAATGGATCGTTCCCTCACATGTGAACACAGCGGGGCCTTACACGCCAACCCTTTGGGTTAACTGGATTTTATTTAATTTTAGTTGTTGCATTTAAAAAAAAAAAAAACACAAAAAATTTATTAGACAAAAAAAATATAAGAAAAAGTTTAGTCAAGTGTAATATGGGATAACTTAATCGAATAATTTTTTTTTCTGGAAATAAAGCAATATTTTAATATAACCAAAGTTATATATCTATTGAAAACTTCTAATTGTTTAAAATGACTTTTCTTATGACAATATTTAGGTATAATTTTTTTAGAGATTTTAAGTGTTGTTATTTTAATTAAAATTGAAGCTTTACATCGATAATGTATATATAGTAAAGGTAGTAACCCAAAGGGTTGACACAGTGGTGTAAGGTCCCGCTGCGTTCACATGTGGGGGAACGATCCATTTAGCGAGAGAACCCATGTTTGATTCCTCCGTGTGCAAAATTCTCTTGGGCCAGCGGTAGCCATGCACCGCGAGCGAGATTAGTCTTACCTAGTGGGTTGGGGGATACCCGTGGCCTCTGATCTAGGATAAGAAAAAATATATAATAAAGGTAGACATTTAAAGTCATTGTTAATTTCTAAGGTAAAATTTCAATTGTGATTTGAAAACAATATTAAATGCACTAAGAGATTTTTATTTAAGTTTTTACATTTTCTATCTTATGTATCAAATAAGTCAAGCAAACAAAAATAAAAATTCATTTTTTTATAAAAAAGTGTAAAAGTATTGATTATATTAAAAATACAAAACTTAATTAATACTTATTATTTTAAGTAATTAAAAGTATTTAAGAGGGTGTATTTAGTTTCTCTTTACCTATGAGCTTGTTGCATTGAATTTTTAAATATTATTCTACATCTTCCTAAAATATCTTGATTCAAGTGTCGTGGTTGAATCTCAGTCAAACCTAGGAGATCCTGGACGAACCAGAAACCATGGCGGCAACTGCCGCTATTTGCCCTTGGTCTTTCCTTTGCCCATCTTCTGATTCACCAAGGCCTATCAACTCTGCTCAACCTCCCCCTATCATACGCAAATCCTTTGCCCAAGCTTTATCCAATTCGTGTGACATCCCTTTGAGCCAACTCCCCAAACCTTGTGTTAAAGGAGATGCTATTTCTATAAAAATTTCAGAGGAGGAGTACCAACAGGGAATCCTCTCCTGCAAAAACAACCTTCATGGACACTTGGTTTTGACTAAAGGTTCCAAACCTGTTACCTCTCAGGAACTTAGGGAAAGGCTGTTGAAGCTCTGGAAACCAATTGATAACTGGAAACTGATTCCTTGAGGGAAAGGTTACTATGAATTCAACTTTGCTTCTGTAGAAGACTTGAGAAGTGTCTGGACAGTGGGATCATGGAATCTTCAACCGAGTTTGTTGCGTCTTTACCAGTGGAGTCCGGATTTTAATCCGAGCACTATGAGGCAAACACATGCCCAGGTTTGGATTAGAATCACTGATCTCCCTTTAGAATATTGGAGGCCAAAGATTTTATTTGAGATTGCTAGTTGTGTAGGAACCCCAATTGCTCTTGACGTGGCCACCAAAAACAGAACATTGGGGCATTTTGCTAGAGTTCTTGTTGATTTGGATTTATCTGCGAAACTTCACTCTGATATTTTGGTGGAGAGGGAATCCTTTGCTTTCTTTGTGGGCATTTTGTGTGAGAGGCTTCCTCCATTTTGCACTTTCTGTAAAACTGTTGGACATGGTTTGGAGCACTGTAAGAAGGAAAGTTTTCATCAGAAACATAAGCCACACAATGGGTATCAATCATTGCATCCTGGTAATCGAGTCCACTCTTCAGGGAACTCATCTGAAAATTTTACTCTTCCCAACAAATCAACTGAACCAAATGTTCAGTCTGACCCCTCAACTGTTCGACAAAAGTCCCCAGAGCACTCTGCCTTTGGCACACAACAAATCAATGCATCAGAAAATCAACCTGACCCTGAGGCTACTAAAGTTATCAATGAGCGCATTGAAGTTGTTCCATCAAGTTTGTGCAGTCATGTTAACTCAGGAGAAGTGCAGGATATTGTTGTTGCACCGGATACAGCGGCTGGTCTCTCTATTAATGTTTCGTTACAAGATTATGCTTTGCAACCTTTAGTTCACAACGACATCAGAGCCTTGTCCAAGTGCTGGCCAGATATGATTGATAATAATTCAGAAGAGGATATATCAAATTCAGTTAACGCAGAAGATGAGAGTGGCAACTCTCATAACTTCCAATTAGTTCTTTCTAAGTATCAAAAACAGAAACTGAATACAATAGGGAAGCAACAACAGGTTGGTTCTATTTCATCCTTTCCAGAAGTTGTTCAAAAAGACCTTCAAATCCTTTCAAAATTTTGGGGTGATGAACAAGATGAGGAAACAGATATGACAGCAAACAACAACCTCTCTGCAGCCACTGCTAACAATTCAAAAACACAGAGAAAGAGGTTAGCCAAAAATAAGAAGACATAATCCTGCTTGCGACTTCTCTTTTTCAGAAGTTGAGAAAAAATTTTATGCCACCTTATAGACTCTATGTCTATAGCACTTTCTCTGATAGTTTTTAAGGAGTTTTTCCTATATCAGATGGCATTTTAGCTTTATAGGACAAATCCTTTTCTTTTAGAGATAGTTTTCTTTGGTTGCTATGGTGTGTAGCTGCACAATCTTTTTGATGTTTCTGTTGCTTCTTTTGCTTGGAGGAAGTTTACATAATAGCTTAGGCTTTCCTAGCTATAGCTCCTCTTGCTTTATTTTCATGGGTTTTAGTTTGGTCCCCCCATGTTTTCTTGTTTTCTTTTTTTTCTTTAATATATTTTATTTTGCTTAAAAAAAATAAAAAAATTCCTAAAATATCTTACTATTAATTAATCTCCTGCTTAATTAGTAAATTAACAAAATATTGAATTTTTCTTATTTTTGAGATATTAAATATATGACTTAAACATGTTTTTCTTTTCTAAAAAAATTAGTTCATGTTAATTTTGAACCTTTAAAAAATTAATTTGATTCAAAATTTTATTAAAATAAATTTCTTTGTAACCAACCATGTTATTCGACAGAAATTAATTATCGACAATGTTGTAGATACTTTGCACCAATAACATGTTAAAAAAATAGATTTTTTGGTCCATGTGTTTAGATTTGGTTCATTAAGTGATGACATAACACATATAAGTTATGTAACTTGCATAAAATTATAAATGATTCATTTGTCATATCATTACGTGATGGACAAAATCTACCGATAAGAACTAATTAAAAGCATGTATTTTAATAAAACTAGATTATCTCAATTAACTTGCATAATGTAATTTGTGAAGGTTTAAAATGCTGTTTTTGGTGGCTTTTAGCCACCACAAATGGTTTTCCTTGACCGCTAAAATAGCAGTCACTACCTGTACATCAGAAACTTTTTTTGATAGATTTAAAATAGTCATTGATATTGTCCTTAGAAAATTATCAGAAAATCCGCAATATTTATTGGCGGCTAAAAAATGCCACTAATTGCATGCTTAATTGATTTGCATCTTCCATTTACTGACAAATTTAAAATGCTAAACAGCTTTTAGCTGCCAAAAGTGTAATCATTTAAAATACCAGTATTTTACCAAACCCTATTGATTTAAAACCACCAATAATTGTTTATGAATTTCTTTCTAAAACCCTTTTCAATTCAATATTATATATTCCATTTTACTTTTCGTCTCAATTATCATTTAAAGTCAACATATTTTTAAATAACATTGTTGTAGTATAACTTTTCTTTAAATTTTAAAATAAAAAGCTAGCTTGCTATGTCAAATTAAAAATGGGTAATCAAGTACTTAAAATTAAACTGAACATGAGAAACTTAATTACTCGTGAGTTCAACTAAGTACATGAAAGTTGGCCTAAACAACATAGTATGTCAAGTTCAAATATACCAAGTACATAGAAGTTGAGAACAACTATATAGTATGTCAAGTTTAAACATACCAAGTACATGCATAAAAGTTGAACAACTACATAGTATGTCAAAAAATATATAAAAAAAATTCAAGCCTTTGCCCTCCCTCTTTTAAGACAATTGCGTCCAAGATGATAATTTCCATCATTTCCATGATCCTTGTGTTCTGATACATGTATTCCTGTAGTGCATAGTAAAAAAAAAAAATTATCCACATAACATGTCACTGTCCACATAACAAAAATTATCCTCACAGTAATTAAAAAAAGGCCCAAATTCAGATGAAAATATTAAAACTCAAGAATGTGTCATGATTTGTTGGAAGTTTTACGTTTTAACACTGTCCAAACACAATCAAAAGCAAAGGACTAACCTAAACAACATAAGATGTCAAATACCATTAGGATTACTAGCTAGTAAAGATCCTCCATGTGGTGTCGATACATCTTGTTGACTCTCTTCATCCTATAGAAGACCAAATAAATGCATTATGTTAGCACAATTAATTAATAAAATGTATACAAGATATACACTCCACTCAAGTTAATGAAATGATTACTCATTTACCCTTGGATTACTTGTATTGCCAAACATAGCACCTAACTCCGGAGAAATACATCCTTCCTTCATGTGTATGTATGCAAGCTTTACATTTTGTAATGTCTTGACATTTTCCTCTAAAGCTGCTAACCTAGCCCTCAAACTAATAACCTCCTCCTTTAATTGAGAACTTTCACTAGATTCAAAACTAGAGGACAATTGTGAAGCTTGCTGCCGCACAACTCAAACAATAATAGACGACAATTGTGGTCACCAGAGTAAAATAAAAACTGCAGTTTATCCCTAATTAGAGTGCAACTGCATTTCACAAGATGACTATAAGCCGAGTTCCAAGAAGTTACCTTGGGAGTTGGGAATGCTAAATAGGGTACGGTGTTTCAAGTTTGATAGAGTTGAGGCAGGCATGTAAATATGTAATGCTGAAAATTTCTCCACCAATTTTGTTTGTTGATTTTGTAAATACAATTCATGAGGAACCTTGTTTAAACTTTGCAAATTCTGATGAAAGCAATATATATTCGGACAATAGAATCAGACATTGCAGAATGTGGAGAGAAATTATTGAAGGCCAGGTTGGTTTTTGGTAACATATACGAATATTGCAAAATTTGTGTGCTTCACTATAATTATATGCAAGAATCTATTGCGGAAAGCTAAAAGGATAGAACAAAACCCTGAAGTTGATCACACAAATGCTCTAAACATGTCAATCAAAAGAGTTAGGCTCTTTGAGTATTCAAAGTACAAAAATTCACAATGGAAAATAAATGAAATTTATTTACTACTGATATGTTAATTGAATCCAGGAGTTACCCCCAAACACTTCATTGAAGAAGGACTATCCTTTCTAATGATTTTTTTTTTTTACTAGGTAGGCCCTCATATGAAGTGTTCAGAGGAACTCCAAGAGACAGCCAACAAATAATCTCTGACATGTTTCTATAACTTCTTGTCTTGGCTGAACAAATGCACACAAAGTGCTCTATATATAGTAGAGATATTAATCATATTATGCTCAGAGAATAAATAAAGGTGAAAATTTATGTGGTCATGCAGAATAATCTAAAGTAATTAAAGTTTATTTCCAGTTTCTAGCATTGATCCTAGTCATAATGTTCGCCAAGGAGAAAGGGGGACTAACAAAGAAAGACTCTTACTGCAACAACATATACAGTGGGCTTGTTTCTGGTAAAGTGATACAAATCTTCAAAATCTAACAAAAGATCCATTCTCAATCCCTTTCACTCTTTTTCATGGTCATGTATTCTTTTGCGCATGTAAATACAAGAGGTCTTGTGCGGTTAAAAGAAAAAGAAAATAAATGTAAATTACTCTCTTGTATCCGATATCTTTGTATATATTCCTTCCTAAATAAACTTTTCCCCATTGAGAATAAAATTAGCATTACTTGTAATACATATATTAGTGAATATCTTGTGTATTATGCGGATTTTATTTTATAATTTAAGCAGAGAAATAAAAGTAATTTAGATTTAGGGCGGAAAGAGAAAATTAATTTAAAAAAAATAAGAAAAAATATTTTTTAGTTTAAGTGAGTAGTTTTTTTTAATATTTCTTTTTTGACAATGGTAGTAGAACTGTAGAAGTAGTTAAAATATAAGATAAAAAGGAAAGCTTTAATATTAAAAAAAGTGAAGTTAAGATTTGTAAATGTAATAGGATTTAAATTTATATATTACAAGAAAAATTAATATTAGTGATGAAATAATTTATAGTAATATATATTTAAAACATATTCTTCACTAAAATTTTTGTGACGTTTGTATTAGTGACTAAATACCAATTTTTGTAACTAATATTAACTTTTCGCATATAGTATATGAATTTCAAATGTTTTATTTCTCTAAAATTCAATACAAGTTTTTCATACAAGTGATCTACATGAAGTTAGAGACAAATATTTAAGTAGATTTAAGTGTATTTTTATTTTTTTTACTCTATATTTTCACACAAATGATTGCATCATTCACACTTAACATATACTCTTTTGGGTCTTGAATATAAGAAAAAAAATTCTTGTAAACTGGTCTCAAATATAAGTAAAACTCAACAATAATTTTTTTCTTCATTAATAAAATTATCTCCAAAATACCCTTCATGATAATGGTAAAGTCATGTTAATGCATGTATATCTAAAGGTATTCAAGCATGTTTAGGAAGTTAATTCTGGAGAAAATAGCAGTTGTTTTTTAATTAAATTCTCTTTTAACAATATTTTTTATTGCAAGTTAAGTGAAAAAGAAATTAAAAGGTTTAATTCAATCACACACAAATAAGAAATATTATCAATGAAATGGAGGAAATTATTTTCTATGATTTGCATGATTGACATCTTTCCTTATATTTGTTTTAATGTTTTTTAACTTTTAATACCTAAACCAACAAACAATGTACACTAGTAAAGATTGGTTTTACTAGTAAAATTGAACAACTTCGATGAATTTGTGAACTTAATGAATAGTGGAGTGGTAGGAGTTTGAATAGTTAGCATGAGATCATTGGTTTAAGGTTTAAAGTTTAAAGTTTAAACCTCATTATTGTCATTCACAAAAAATAGTTTCTCATCTAATTTTTTTTTTTGTTGAAAACATAATACATTTGAACTGTGAGGATGATAACGTAAAAGAGTGAGAAGCTTTTTCTTTTACTACCTTCGTTCCTTTTTAATTGTTGAATTTTTGGAAAAAAAATATTTCTATTTATCTATCATTTTCAAAGTTTAAGATAACATTAATTACTCTTTATTATGCCCTTATTTTTCACTTAATCTTTAATTAATTTACACATATGCATTTATTATGAAGTTGAAATGAAAAAGAATAAAACATGAAACTCCACAACTATTTATTAGAATAAAAAAGTTTATTGTATTTCTTAGTTTCTACATAGAAACCTTAAAAAACAGATAAAAAGAAACAAATGTAGTAACTCTTTAGCAAAAGTGCAGAAAACAAGGGAAAAAAAAGTGAAGGACAAGAGTTTCCTAGCTACTTGGCTTCTGCCAAGCCAAAAACATTCTAGCAGCATCTCATTCGAAGAGCCATGTTGAGATTTCAAAGTAAAGTTTCACATACTCTCACGTACTAGATTCCACCTAACACACATCTCCCTGTGCATCAGAAAAGATTATAACAGAGGACACAGCAAAAACATGGTACAATTAAATATGTGGCCACTCGATATTGGGTTCTTTGATTCTCATCCTACTTTGGCTACTGCAATTCCCTATTGCCCAATATTGGGTCTAGGTTCACTTCCTTGCATCTTTACCACTTCTACTTTTACAAGGGAAAAGTTTATGGGCTAAAGCAAAGAGCATAACTTATTCAGGATAGTGAGCTCGGACACACAATGCATGCTGGACATAACATGTTGGTCACTTAGAATTTTTTTAAGTGTTGAAACTTCATATTTTGAGTTGACTAATATTCGAATACATGGAAGGCCACAAGACTTAGACTTGTCAAAATGTCTAAGTTATAAAATTCAAGATATATATCAAGTTTTTGAGGGAAATTCATTTTGAGCATGTGATGACAAAGTCATATTTGGAAGAATTGTTAAGTGTCTAAGTGTTGAAGATGTTGGAGATTTCAAGTAAAGTACATAAAAAAAACATGTCATTCAAAAGTTATTGACAATTATTGAAGTCATGCAAAAAAGATAGATGGTAGAATTTTAGATAATTGATCTAAGCAAATGTATACGTATATAGATCAAATTTTTCGACCGATAGGGTGAAAAGTTTATAAATAGGGAACCCTTATAACCATTTTTCATTGGTTGAAAACACTGCATTGCATCTCTATAACATCTATCTCGACAATCATCATAGCTACTGATTCAGTGAATGACTTGAATGTATTCACAAAAACTTTAACACAATCTGCCATTTGTTCTTTACAATTTGATTTAGTTGTTTTATGTTAAAGATGGAAATTTGTTTCAAGAATAGAAATGTCTTTAATTCTTGAATTGATGACTTACAACAATGACTATAACCAACTGTTGCCGCATAAAAATTAGCTATTTGGATCAGCCAACTACTTCAACACGATCCCAAATAATGATCAAACGATTTGTTCCAAGAAGGGGAATATGCTTCTTGAATATGGTTCCCAAGCTACTCTAGAAAGCGCTTGGTGTAGGTGAACGAAGAAGAAGGGAGGAAATAGGATTTTGCGTGAAAGGTAAAGGTTGAAAGCTGTAAATGAAGTAAATGAAGGGCTGTAAATGAAAGCAATAAAGAAAGGCTGTAAAGGAAAGCAATAAAGAAAAAAGGAAAGAGATAAAATAAATGCAGGATAAAATAGGCTTGTTTTTTGGTTTGATTATGTGTCCTTTGAAATTGAGTACAAGGCCTATTTATAGGCTAAAAACCCATATCCTCTACTGAACCACGTTTTTCCTACTTACTAATTACCTAAAACATGGTTTGGGAGTCATTCAGCTAATTTTACACTATTTCAACTAATTCTAGCAGATGAATTCGGCTAGCAACAGTTGAATTCGGCTAACTGAGTCTGATTCACCTTCCAGTAATCGCTGGTAACTGCTCCTAAAATCTAGGCACGTTCTCCTCTTTCCACAAGCCAACTGATCTATATTTCAAATTTTGAAGAAGATGGAAACCGCTTCCAATTTTTAAAGGAGTACTATCATTGATCAGTTTTAACCGCTACAAGCCATTTGAATATAAGAAAATTGTGGAAAATCTTCTCTTACATTTATTAAATTAAAATTGACTTAATTTAGCTAATTTTCTGATGCTGCCAATCAGCCAAATTCTGCTATTCGGCTAATATTGTAGGTAGCCGAATTGACCTTATCCACATTTAGCTAACCGCCATGTTAAGCTAATATTGAAAAATAGCCAGTTGTGCATTCAACTGGACTGACCTTCTCCTTATTCAACTAACATTAAAATTAGCCAAATTCCACATTAGCAGGCAGTAATTCTGCTAAATCTTCAACAACTGAATTTCATTGCTTGCAGCAGATTTTGGGTGACAACAAATGCCCCCTGCATCTTTTAGCTAACGACGTAAAGAGGAAGCTGAAAGATGCATTATATCAGTCTAATCATGTTGCCACCATTCTTCCTACTACCATTGCCTATGATTATTGGCTAACATGGTTTTGCTACATGTGGAAACTTGAATCTTCCAGAACTACTTGGTTTGCAGAAAGTAGACTTATAATGTTATAATAACACTACTATATGCCCCCAGCTTCAGCTTAACTAGGTTTACAGAAAGTAGACTCACAATGTTAGGATAACACTGTTATATGCCCCCAGCTTCAACTTTACTAGGTTTGTAGAAAGTAGACTCACAATGTTAGGATAACACTGTTATATGCCCCCAGCTTAAGTTGATCCAAGACGCTCCAACCCATTAACACTTTTGGATGACATTTCCATAAGAAACTAGGCTGCCATGACATTTAGCTGTAATCACCGTGATAATCAACTGCTTATTTAGACTCATCATAATCTTCAATAGAGACTAAATATGGCTCTATTTCTTGGTTAGATATCCTTTGCTTCTCCAAAACAAAACGTTCAATCATGGAAGCTTTGGTTGACAGGTGACTCAAGTCTGGATATTCCTGTGTAAGCAACATTTTCCTTAGTTGGAGGTGCATGTTACCAATAACTATGGCAACATATTCTGATCTTGGAAGTTGTATCGTACATTTGCTACTCAGCTTCCTGAATCTTTCTATAAAGTTAGTAGCCGTCTCATCCACTTGTTGTTTCAAATTCATCAAGTCAACTACCATAACTTCAAGTTGAGTCTTATAAAACATGTTATGGAAGCACCTTTCCATGTCTGTCCAGTTTTGAATAGAATGAGGTGGCAAGGAGGAATACCATGTAAAGGCAGTTCCTGTTAAAGATAACGGAAACAATTGTAATTTATAATATTCATTCTGGTTAGCCTCCCCACTTTGAGTAGTGAATCGACTAATGTATTCCACTGTAGATTTGTCGTCTTCGCCAGAGAAGGTTGTGAAGTTTGGAATTATAAAGTCACTCGGCAAAGGACTCATCTTGTCAACCCACTCAGGATACGATTTCCTGTGTGTCGGTTTGTCTAGCAATTTCAGCCAGATACCAGAATATTTCCTCATAGTTTCAGCTATCATGCTTGGGTCAATAAACTAAGCTGGATTCAACTGGATTGGGGGATGCAATCTTGGTTGAACTGAATTCGGCTGAACTAGCTGAACTGAATTTGGCTGGACTAGCTGAACTGAACTCGGCTAAACCGAATTCAGCTAGACTAGCTGATCCTAATTTGGCTTAACTAGTTGAACCAAATTTGGCTGAGCTGGCTGAACTGAATTCGGCTGAACTAGCTAAACCAAATTCGACTGAACTGGTTGATCCGAATTCAGCCAAAGTAGCTTAACCAAATTCGACCGAACTAGCTAATCCGAATTTGGTTGAACTAGTTGAACCAAATTTGGCTGAACTGGCTGAACTGAATTCGGTTGAACTAGCTAAACCAAATTCAACTGAACTGGCTGATCTGAATTCAGCCGAACTAGCTGAACCAAATTCGACTAAACTAGCTGATCCAAATTTGACTAAACTAGCTGAACCAGTTCTGCCTGAACTGAATTCAGGTGAACTAGCTGAACCAATCCTGCCTGTCTGTTTTCTATCTCCCTAGCTTGTTGAACCTCATTGTGAACCATGGGTTTCACAATATCTGCTAAATGTTTGGATAATTGACATATAATATTATGTATCCCCATATCAATCTGTTGTCGTATGAATGAGGCCGTCATCGATTGTTCTTCCACAAGCATTTCCGCTACAATAGAAGGAACTGCAATAGATACAGGCATGGTTTGTGTATGTTGGGAAGTAGTTGTAGACACCATTGTCGTAGGCATTCCCAAGGAAATTTCTTCAGTTGATTTGCGGGAATAACTTTTCTTATGTGCAGACTCCATGTTCACCTATCTGGTCCCACCGACCGTGCCAATTTGTTGTCATGTAAAAATTAGTCATTTGGATCGACCAACTGCTTCAACAAAATCCCAAATAATGATCAAACGATTTGAACCAAGAAGGGGAATATGCTTCTTGAATATGGATTCCCAAGCTACTTCGAAAAGCGCTTGGTGTAGGTGAACAAAGAAGAATGGAGGAAATAGGATTTTGCATGAAAGGTAAAGGTTGAAAGCTGTAAATGAAGAGATGTAAATGAAAGCATTAAAGAAAGGCTATAAAGGAAAGCAATAAAGAAAATTGTAAAGGAAAGAGATAAAATAAATGCAAGATAAAATAGGCTTGTTTTTTGGATTGATTGTGTGTCCTTTGAAATTGAGTACAAGGCCTATTTATAGGCTAAAAACCCATATCCTCTACCGAACCACGTTTTTCCTACTTACTAATTACCTAGAACATGGTTTGGGAGTCATTAAGCTAATTTTACACTATTTCGGCTAATTCTAGCAGATGAATTCGGCTAGCAGCATTTGAATTTGGCTAACTGAGTCTGATTCACCTTCTAGTAACCACTGGTAACTACTCCTAAAATCTAGGAACGTTCTTCTCTTTCCATAAGCCAACTGATCTATATTTCAAATTTTGAAGATGGAAACTGCTTCCTATTTTTAAGGGAGCACTATCATTGATCAGTTTTAACCGCTACAAGGCATTTGAATATAAGAAAATCGTGGAAAATCTTCTCTTACATTTATTAAATTAAAACTAACTTAATTTAGCTAATTTTTTGATGTTGCCAATCAATCGAATTCTGCCATTCGACTAATATTGTAGGTAGCTGAATTGACCTTATCCATATTCAATTAACCTCCTTGTTAAGCTAATATTGAAAAATATCCAACTGTGCATTCAGCTGGACTGACCTTTTCCTTATTCAGCTAACATTAAAATTATCCAAATTCCACATTAGTTGGCAGTAATTCTGCTGAATCTTCAACAGCCGAATTTCATCACTTGCAGTAGATTTTGGGTGACAACACCAACAAATATATTTTATTGGTGAAACTAGAATTACGATTAGTTGTGAGTTCTTTTTGGTCGAACTAGCAATGCAACGTTTTCAAGAATATTGAATTCGATTTCTAGAAAAGGAATTATATATATATATATATATATATATATATATATATATATATATATATATAGTTACATATATTTCGAAAAAGGGAAGTAGTGCATCCTTTCTATGCGTATTCATAAAAAAAAAGTGGAACCTAATATTATTCTCCTTTCTGAATTATAGTGAATAAATGCCAATAAAGTCAATCATCAATCAAATTCAAATATTATAAATATCCAATTGTGCGTGATTTTATACTGGTCAACTCTTAACATTTTATATGCATGGGAATATTTTTTTATTGTGAAAAATAAAAGTTTTAGACTATATTATAAATTTATTAGACAATCTAGTCGATAATATTTGTCTTAATTGCACATTTTATCACCTAACTATCATAATTTCACGATTTTACCGTTCAAGTTTTCAATTTTCGCACATTTTACCATTGCTGATATGTAAAAAAAAAGTTTAAAAAACAAAACGACATTGTTTTGTTACCAATATATTTTTTCGAAACGACATTGTTTTGTTACCAATATGATGGTAAAATGCATGAAAAAAAATTTGGGTGATAAAATTCACGAAATTATGATAGTTGAGTGGTAAAAGTGCAATTAAGGCATAATATTTTAACAATATTATTAATGCTTTTTACATTCTGAATATATCTATTATATTTTTTTTATTTTTATCACGTTAAATATTACATTTATTATTTTCTCTTTTTTTCGTCTCTCTCAAAATATACATTTCAATTGTTTTTTTAAAATTTATCTAAGATTTCATTTCACTTCATTTCAATAATCAATCTTGATAACTACATTTATTTATTGGTTTAACGATTAAATATGTTTTTGGTCCCTAATTTTTTTATTTTTACTTTTAGTCTGTAAATGAAAAAGTGTCCAATCTTAGTCTCTATAATTTTCTCACGTTAATATTTTTGGTCGTGCCATCAAGTATCATCATTAAGTAATGATGTGACAATCATGTGAGTTGTCATGTCATCAATTAGTCTTATGTGGTAGCCACGTGTAAGTTTTTGCATAAATTATGTTTTTAGTCTATAATCTTTTTGCGAAATTTACTTTTAGTCCCTCAACATTTTTTTGACTGGTTTTAGTCCTTTTCTTTTCACAAAATTCGCTTATAGTCACTCAACAATTTTTTGACTAGTATTAGTCCCTCAATTATTGTTCATCATTTTTTTAGTCTTTCCTGTCAAGTATCACTATTAAGCAATGTTGTGGCACTCGCGTGACTTGCCATGTGGACTATTAGTTTTACATAACAATCACAAGGTAAAATGTTGCTAGTTCAAGACATTTTGATCTAGTGGTTCTAAGGTGCTACAAATTTATTGGCAATGTAAAACTACTAGAAAAAGGGTTTGAAAAAAAAAGAAAATGAAGAAGATGAAGTAAGAAAAATCAACAACCACTTGAAATTTCTCGCATCTCGCAACATCGAAACTCATCATTGTTGTCTTGCTCTGATCTTGCCACCATTGCCACTTCCTACTCACCCTCTATGCACAATGTTACCTGTGGAGCAAAAGGGTTCATAGGAGTAAGATTAAAATGGAAGGATTTAGCATTTGTTTGAAAAGTTGTTGTATCATGGTTCAACGGGTTGCTAATTTGTGTATTATTGCTCATCCAAGAAAACAGTTGTACATCGAGGAGTTCCTCAAGAGATCTTCCAAGCACATAAACTTAGAGGAAGAAACCAAGGTAATCCAGATGAAAAACACCTCTACTGACAAAGGGAAAGTTGGCTGGATCATTGAGGGGCAAGAAAAATCAAGCCACCTAGAATGAACCTTGCTTACCATCCCTCAAAAGATTTGAAAACCATAGTACCATTGAACACATTGCATGTAACATTGTGTGACGTCACATTGACTTGACCAACAAATAAAATAAACTTGCAAAATATAAACATTTGCATCAAATAAAATGAGGTTAACTTTTTCTCTTTTCTTTTGTAGATAAATAAGATCAACATACATAAGAAAATACAAAATTAAAATCAACATCATTACAAAATAAAACATCGCCATAGTAGTTAATTGAATGCATAAGGAAATAAATATGCCATACATGTGTGAGTGATACAAATCGTCATCGTAAATCTAATACAAAACATCATGCGGTTGATGAAAGAAATTTTTTTGCCAACTCAATAGTAAAATACATATCCATCATAGCTAGATAGAGAGATCCCAACAAAAGAACAACAAAATAACTCCAATATAACTAAACAGACCTACACTCCCTAAGCTAGACAAGACTACCCTCAATCAACTAATATTGAGAATCCTCGAACTCAGAACTTGATATTCTAACAATCACGCATTGTCTTGGTCCATGCGCCTAATTAAGAGGTGACAAATCCTTCAAGCAAGGTGGGGGGGGGGGGGGATTTTGTCTCCAGTACTAGAAAATTCCAGTAGGAGAAAGAAAGACGCAAAGTGTTTGTGCAAACACTTTGAGTTGTTCTCTCTCCTATTGAAATTTTTTAGTCATTGTAGAGGAGCTGAAATTGTAGTAGGATGTCGTCCACATGCGCTCGATGGGTATTGAAATATAGTGTCATCCATGTTGAAAATGAGAATGCCGGATGATTAATGTGACTAAAGGTAAGGATAAAATCTCCTTGGAGATCACATGATGCCCTTTGTAATTGAAGCGCCATTTTGTATGCGCCTCATCGTCTTCCTCAACCAACTCAAAGCAAAGCATGTCCTTATGGAGACCTCTCCTAGCCATCTACTGAACGAACACAAAAGCCACAAGCATAGTGATAGAAATTACAATAGAAAACAAGGTGAGAATCTTGGCACAAGTTCAACAAGAGTACATGTGGATGATACTCAAAATACTCATGAAAAAAATACAGATATTTATGTATAGAGCAAATTGCACTCGCGCACTCTATCTGAACTTTTTTCAAATTACATATAACACCACTATTTTTTCTATTCTTACACTAACTCTCTTTTACGTTTAAAAACTTTACACTGACACCCCTTTAATGTTTGAAAATATTACAGATACCCCTTATATATTACACTAACACCTACAGGGAGGTTACTGTAATGGTTAAAAAAAATAGGGATGCTTATGTAATTTCACAAAACTTTAGTTAGTGTAATTTACTCTTATATATATATATAATTAAAATAAATACATCATACCAAATCTCATCATCATAGAACAACGATCATATATAGAAGCCCAATAATCATGAGATGTTAATGCTAACCAAATCTAATGACTATGCATGAGACAAACACCACTCCATAGAGTCAACAACAACACACTTGAGTGATTAGTGTAATGCCTCATGGTATTACATTGATCCAAACAACTATAATTGCGGAAAATAAATAAATTTACAAAAAATAAAACTTTATAATATTTATGTTGCAGATAAAATTTTCACTCTTCAAACATATAATTGATCAATAGCCTGAGTATTTATAAAATGAATACCAAAAGGAATATCATAAATAAAGATAGCTAAATCACATCACGCACAAATAAGAAAATGAAAATTTGATCCATAATCAAACTAAGGTGCTGCAACCCAATGGTTGAGATAATAAATACATATTCAAATAACATAAGATATCCTAGTAATAACAAAACATAGCTAATAAGAGCTAATTAAGCAAAATACATCAAAATAACATCTCCAAAAAGGAAACTCTACTAAAACTAGAACTGATCGAAGCCTCTGATCAGAGGTACTCCTTTGAACTAGATATACATTGGTAATGGGCTCGGTCCACGTGCAGAAGATGTGACTAATCCCTCTCTCGGAATATAGAAAGGAGCTCTCCACATGTGCTTGATGGATAAGTTAAACTATACAATACATTCATCCCAATAGAGAAAGAAACATGGCGAGCCTCCTAATCAAAATCTGCCTTGAAACACGCACACACACATCAACTTAAGATTATTATTTCCAACTTCTCTTGTTGAGAGATATACTCAACCCAAACATCATGCGGCAAAGTAAGTTACCTTGACAAATTCTCAAAAAGCTTTGACAAACAATGCCTAAGCTCCATGTACAGTGTAAGTTAGCTCAACAAATTCTCGAAAAGCTTTTTTGACAGACAATGGAACCAAAGAAAACAGTGGAATTGAAGGTAGTAATAATAGCTAGTAATAGTATAGCTAGCAATTACCTGTGTGGTTTTGTGTACAAGGTAACAAAATTGCGTGCATCCCTATAGTGCAATAAAGATACCTGTGTACGTGGTTTGGGAATTAAATGAATTCGATTCATATTTTTGCTTTGAAGTGTTAGTTGAACCTAAGAGTTCCCCCAAAAACTTCATCTAAGAAGCCCTATAACGGGTAGTACCAGTCTAGACTAGCTACCCCATCACATGAAGCGTTCAGAGGAACTCTAAGAGACAGCCAACCGAAAATCCCGGAATTAGTTATACATGTGCCACTACTACTTGTCTTGGATAGACAAAGAACAGAAACTGTTCTTATATGGTGGAGAATTTAATGTTCATTGCTGAAAATAAAAGCGAATTTTATGTGGGACATGGAAAGTTCTACGCAATGAAGGTACTTTCTATCTCTGAACCTGGTCAGGATGTTAGCCAAGGGGAGTGGGCTCGTTGCTGCTAAAGTAATTCGAAAGCTAACATAATAAGATGCTTGCCCCTCTAGTCACTGTCATAGTCATGAACGTTAAAGCTAGGGCAAACATAAAGAGGTGATCTTATGTATTTAGAAAGGCACAAAGGCACAGCACAGCAACTGTTGTATTTATGGTGGAGATTTTCATGTTCATTTTTCAAAATAAAAGTGAATTTTATGTGGACATGGAGAATTCTACGCAATGAAGGTACTTTCTTTCTCTAAACCTCGACTGGATGTTCGCCAAGAAGCCAGTGGAGTGGGCTCCTTGCTGCTAATAAAGTGATTCAAAACATACATCAAAAGCATACATAAGATCCTTTCTTGCCCTTCCAGTCATTTTCAGTCATTAAAAGACCAAGGAAAATATAAGAGATCATCATATATATGAGAGTGAGAGGAATAAATATTGACCACTAGATCTTATTTGAATGGTTAAGATTAAAACACACTATGTAATGTGAGTTTTTTAAAAAATCACATGACTTTTTTAAGTAGTCACATAACATTAAATCTTGACCCTCCATGTATGGTTATATATATATATATATATATATATATATATATATATATATATAACACAAAAAAGACAACACCCTTGAAGAATCATGTAAACCTGAAGTTGGGTAAAGAAAATCTAAAGTTCATATGCTCCTAACTTATCTGCACATTTGTGGCTTTCACATATTAAAATATGCCTACACTATATAAATTTGCATGTGCAAAGGGAAATGGAACTAAACCATTTAGTTATGTTTGGATGTCAATTAGGAAAGCTAGAAATTGCTTTTACTCTCTTAAAGCAATAATTTTTTCTTCTTTATTTTTTCTCGAAATTTGGGGATATCCATTAAAATTAGACTAAATGTTAATTTTGGTCCTTTATGTTTTAGTGGTTTTTCGTTTTGGCACATTAAGTTTTAAAAGTCTCATTTTGGTCCTTTATGTTTTCGAAAGTTTCATTTTAGTCCTTTCTGTCATTTTTCGTTAACAACGTTAGTGTTCTGTTAACTTTTATATTTTATAAGAATTAATTTTAGGCTAAACGTTACTTTTGGTCCTTTATGTTTTAGTTTTTTTAATTTTAGTCCTTTATGTTTACGAAAGTCTCATTTTGGTCCTTTATGTTTTCAAAAGTGTCATTTTAATCCTGTTTTCAGTTTTCCGTTAACTTTTATATTTTAAAATAATTAATTTTAACATAATGACGGTTAAAGACCACCACAATGTTTAAATTAGTTATATTTATGATAACATCATTAATTTAAACATTGAGGTGATTTTTAACTGCATCAATCTTTTTTTTATTAAAATTTTGAAAATGATTGTTCATCCTCAAGGTTCAATCTGTTAGGTGGTGTTCATGGTGGTTCAAAGGGGAATGTCATGGGCCATGACATTTTGAGTGAAGGAGGTGCACTGCAGTGAGTTGAGTGTGCTTGGGAGAAGGATGAAAGTGTGTTCATGAATGATAGTGTATGTTGAGTGAAGGATCTGGCATCATCTTCTCCATTGTCGATCTGGCGAGATTCTGAGACACGGCGGAGCACCACGAGCATGAGGAAGTGAAGGAATAAGAAACTCTTCCTTTTCATGCGAATAAGAAACTCTCCCGTTTCAAATCGCCAATTTGGTGTCGTCTTTTCCATAGTTTTTAGCTGCCACTATGTAAAATTAATTATTTTAAAATATAAAAGTTAATGGAACACTAACATTAATGGAAAATGGAAGAAAGGACCAAAATGAAACTTTCAAAAACATAAAGGATCAAAATGAGACTTTCAAAAATATAAAGGACCAAAATGAAAAAAAGCTAAAACATAAATGACCAAAAGTAACATTTAGCCATTATTTTAAAATATAAAAGTTAATGGAACACTAACATTGTTAACGGAAAATGAAAGAAATGACCAAAATGAAACTTTCGAAAACATAAAGGACCAAAATGAGACTTTTAAAACTTATTGTACCAAAACGAAAAAACACTAAAACATAAAGGACCAAAAGTAATATTTAGCCTTAAAATTACCAAAAGCACGCTCTCAACTTTTAATCAAACATAATATTAGAGTCCTAAACTGAGTTTTCATTGCAATAAAGGAATCAATAAAGACTATATCAAGCGAAGATGGATATATGCGGTGTAAGCAAAATTTGGCACGGGATGAACATGCAGCCCATCAAGCTTGGTCACCCCTAGGTCAAACAAGTTCCTCATGCAATACTCTATAATCATCACTCTCAAAAGCATATAAAAATTATTACATTAGTAAACAAAAGAAATAAATATTCATGAATCAACATACTACACGACATATAGCATGTGTTGTTCTGTACATCTAGAATTTGCAGCACACCAACATTATTTTGGCCAAATTTCTTCATATTAGTCAGGTTCTTTTTTCCATTTTTTATGGTTTTGCATGAAATTTTTTTTTGCAACTTCCAACTTGACAAAATAAACAATAAATTATTTAAACTTCTTCCTTGTATTCAATGCATTTGTTTCCCCCTCTTCTTTCCAAATATTTGTTTCATTTTCATTATCCAGACCACCTAAACCTTGGCTCTTCTGCATAGCCCGATCCTTTTATTTATAGGTTCTAATACACCTATGTATGTCGGGATATGCAAGGTCAAGGTCGACCATGATATTTTTTTGCCCTAGTACAAAAATGTAGATAAGGCCAATTATATATAATTATTGAAAAATATAAATATATATTGAATAAAAAATAGACACAATTTAATTAAAAACTGAATGTTTTATTACATTAAACGAATAACATAATTTTAACAAAATTCAAAAAGATATATCATATGTTTTATTCATATGTTATTGTTTATCGTCCAATTTACATCCCTCAAAAACATGACAAACACATAAATATCTATATAAATAATTAAGGTCACCCCCTGAAAGAAAAAAAAATACACATACAATATGTATATGTAATTCTGTAATGATAATACACAATTTTATTTCCTATAATTCATTCATTTTCTTTTTCTTTCTATTCTCTCTTTTCCTTTCTTATCCCATCTTCTATTACATCTCACATTTTCCCCCTTTTTCTATCTCTCTTACCACTCAAGATAGATGCAAGTCCCAAAAAATATGGAACCATAATTTCTAATGATTTTTTAAGGTTTCTATTTCTTCCTAAATGTTTCTCAATACAAAAAGGAATTAAAAGAATATTATTTAATTGTTTGACGTAGAGAATTCATTGTTTTTATTATTATCAGGTTAAGAAATAAATTTTTCTTTAGTGAAACTTGAGGCTCAATTTTGCTTTTAAAACTTCAAATATGATATCTATGTCTAATAAGTATTTTTATCATTAAAATCAACTGATACAATAAATTTTTAAAACTAGAACAATTTTGTGCCACTACAACATTATAAACTTGTATATTTTGTTTAATTTATAAGATTTTTGTTTTCGTGATATGTGGTAAATTATTATAATTTTTTAGTTGCTGGTTAAATTAATATGTGAATTAAAAATATAATTGACACCCTTCTTCAAAATGCTCTAACTTTAACGTCTATCATTTATTATCGACAAAATATCTTCATTTGATAATAAAGCTTAAACTTTTGGTTTTTGTTTTTTAAATTGTTAAAAAAAACAAATAATTTAAATCTATTATCCTAGATTCATTACATGTTGATAATTCACAATAAGCTAAAAATTCATTCAACATGAATTTATGAAGGTAACTCAAAAAATGACTAACAATTAACAATTTGATACTTTTTATCCACATGTTACATTTAAATTTGAATAAAAAGAGTTAGAAAACAAAACAATACCTTTAATCTGTTAGTAAGAATAAAATAAAACAATATATTAAAAAAATACTGCATAACCGTACAGACTTTTAAAAAAGAATAAATTGGGATTGCTATAACCCTAAGCCCTCAGTGGTTGCCCCTTCTTAGGGATGTAGCCTTGTGCTTTTTCCCCTGAAGATGATCGTTCAGCCCTTTCTCACTTGTGGTAGTAATTTGACATAAGCCACAAATCCACTGCTTCTTGGGTTTCTATGCCAAATTCTTATTGTCATCAATTAATTTAGGACGTCTCACTGCTTTGCGCTTTGTACCGTAATGATCAACATTCGGCTCAGCCTATAATGGGATAAACCAAAAGAGAAAACCTTTTGTTAAAGAAGAAGCATAAAAATATTAGAATATAAGTGAAATATAAAAAATGAAACAAATGGGTAAATTAAACATAACACTTTACACTAACCAATATAATCACTTTTCCCTTATTATTAGCATTAGTCTGCGAATAAAGTTGTCTGATATCAACTTGGCGAGGTAACTTGGGTTGTGGCCCACCAAATCTGTCAATATCATTAACTCGGTTGTTCATTCTTTTATTAAAATAAGCTGAATAATCTAAAACTTGTTCTCCTAACGGGAACAGCTCTGTTCTTTCCATTGGAATTCCCACCGTCCTTTCTGCCGGCATTTCCCTCCTGACTTCTTCCTCTAGCTCTCGCCGTCGTCCCAATGCCATCTCGCCAACGATTATCTCTCTCCTAATTTTGTCCTTCTCCAGCTCCAGTCGTATTTTCTCTTTGTCAATCCCACGCCAGAATACTTCCTCAGCATGAATGGGCATCGCCGATGGGAAAACTCTAGGCACTGAAACATTGTCGGGAAACTACTTGGCGCAAACATGGACCCTACAGAGTGAATAGTGAATTAAATGATCTCATGTGGCAAAAGTTTAGTTTTATAAATAGCAAAACGAATGGGTCTCTTGAAAGGAACATGAATAATAGTGAGTGTTACCTTGTAATGAGGGTGTAGAGATGTCTGAGTTCAAGTAGGCGACGGTGGAAAAAGGGCACTATTGAAATGTGAAACAAAGGGATGCGGAAAGCGAGAAGAAAAATAGTGCCTATGAAATGAGAGACAATGATTATGAGTGTGTAGTGTGAGTTTGAGAGAGTGTGATTATAAATGGGTCTGAGGGGTGGGTGTTTGCACATGTGTGTTTGTAGATGTCGTTGATCCTTTTTTTGTGTGATGAAGTGATATGTGGTCAAATATTGAGAATTTACCAAATTTGTCTTTCACCGCTTGAAAATGGAAAGAAAAGGAAAAATGATTTTTTTCCAATTTTGAATGGGTCATGGATACCTTTTTGACCTGCATGGATTTTAATTAGGAATTTCTAACACCTTTTTAATAAAGTTAATCAATTATATGTTGACTTGAAAAAAAAAGCATTAAATATAAAAAAAAATATTTATATGTTAAAATTTGAAATATTTATTGTATTAAGTTTCAAGCATTAAATATTTATCGATTACAACATTTGAGATTAATATTAACAAATTAACTAAGAGGATAACTCAACTACAAATTAAAAAAAATTCATGAAATTAACATAACTAGTATTTTGACTTGCGGGTTGCATATAAAAATACTTATTTTTTTATCGAATTAAATTTTTTAATAAATAAATATTTTGAATGTATAAATTAAATTTATTATAGTAAAAATTATAATTTATATTTAAAATACTTTAAATATATAAATTATATTTTATATTTTTAATAAATTATTTGCATAATGATTTCAGGAAACCAAATGATATTTTATTTGGGTCTCTTAACATTAATGAAAGAATTAACAATAAAATATTTTTTAGAAAGACAGAGACTAAAAAATAATTTTTTATATTTTCTTTTATGGTTTTACTCTTTACTCAGCCAACTTATTAGCAAATTCATTATTATTTTTTAATTTATTAGTTGTAATTTATATTTAATTAATTAAAGTGAATTAATGCATTATATTGAATATAAATCTTGACAAATATATGACACTAAAAGAAGAATTTAAAATCTTGAATTTTCAATGAGGGTATTACTTTAATTCTTTTTCCTTATGTTTCATATGAAGAACAACATTAATATTTTATTATATTGATATGCTATTCTTTGTACCCGTGTAAAGCACAGATTTCTTTTACGTTAGACGTGAATTATAATGATAATAGTTATTTAAATTACAAGGCCCTGAGATTTTGTTGGCCTAGTGTGAAACTTTAGATAAGGCCCATTATTTATATATATTGAATAAAAAATAGACACGTAATTTAATTAAAAACTGTATGTTATATTACATTAAATGAATAACATAGTTTTAACAAAATTAAAAACATATATCATATATTATTGTCATCATCCAATTTACATCCCTCAAACACATGACATACACATAAATATCTATATAAAATTAAGGTCACCCCTAAAAGAAAAAAAAAATACACACACAATATTATATATAATTCTGTATTGATATTATACAATTTTATTTCCAATAATTCATTCATTTTTAATAAAAGAAATAAATGACTAAAAAATGAAAACTTGGAACTTAATTTATTTGCATCTGTTACCTAAGATTGTGATGTTTTTTTTTTTTATGCTGTAGAAAAGAAACAAAGACAGAAAACCAGAAAAGGTAAACTAGTTCCTCAGAAACAAAACTCCTAAGGCATCTGCTACCAACATTGGTTTGACACTATCTGGACAGTTTTCCAGAACAACAAATTGAGAATCTCCTTTAGCTTCTTCGTTAGCGAGCCAGTGCCAGTCAGCTACTTGGTTACCTTCCCTCAGAGCATGCTTAAACTGAAGATGCCAATCCTGCTGCCACAAATCTTTTATCTACCTTACTATTGGATAGCAAGCATGAGTAGTTTCAATGCAATTGTTAATGAAATTTAGAGCACACTGCAAATCTGATTCGCAAATCAGATTACTGATGCCTTCTAACCAAGATATGCTTAAACCGTGATAAATTGCCTGGAGCTCTGCATGAATATTTGAAGTCACTCCACAAGAACCAAAGTAACAAACGATCCAGTTTCCATACATATCACGAACCACACCTCCATAACCTGCTTTACCCGGATTACCAAGTGCGCTGCCATTAGTATAGTTTCATGAAGATTCAATATTTGACTAAGGAGGAGGAAGTCTGGGATGATGGTCAGACGAAAAATTTTCTCATTCCTTGCCTTCCAAATCCACCAACACGCTGCTGCAAAAAAGGTGCTGCTACTATTGGTTGCATGCTTTCTATGCCACACGGAGCTGTTATCATCTAGAGGACCATTAAAAACATTAAACTGAAGCAAATTCCAGATGTCCCTAGCCTTAGGACAGTCCCTAAGAAGATGTAGGATTAATTCTTCACTGCTACCACACCTGAAACAAAGAGGATCAAAAGCAATGTGATGGTTAGTTCTAAAAAGCTTTGATGGTCAAATGGAGATCCTCACATCATGCATCTAGAGTAAATAAAAAGTGTAAAGGATGTCAAACAAGCCAATATGTCAAGTAAGCAACTGAATAGGTTGGTGTTGTCATGGGACAGAAATGGAGAATGGGAATTACAAGAAAATGTTGAGGAGATTCTTGAAGTGCTTCAACCTGATACCCAACAACTGGAGAGTTTGGGCGTGGTAAGAAATAAAGGTTCCCATTTCCCACAATGGATGTCTAGTCCTTCTCTCAAGCATTTGGAGATTAGAAGCTGCATTAAGGTGAAAGATTTGCTTGAGGCTTTACAACATATGACTGCCCTGCTGATGTCAACATTGCATGATCTTCCAAACCTAGAATCCTTGACTGACTGCTTGGGAAACCTTCCCTTGCTTCACGAATTAGCATTATAGGATATTCCAAAACTAGAATTGTAACACCCTAAATTTTTCAGTATCAGAAAAATATTAATACAGACAGAAATATACAGTAAACAAATTACTAAAGTGATAATAATACAATAATTTTCAATGAAAGTTATTAGTGTATTCTATTTTAATAATTCAAATTAAAATTTTAAAACAATAATTATCTTGTAATTGCATAAAATTTTAAATAGATAAAAATTTAATTATTCTATGCATAATTACACTGTGTAAATTTATACTGTGCAGAGATAATTTAATTACGCTTTTTCCTAAGATAATTATTCACAAATGAAATTTAATTTAATTGACTAAGAAAAATTTAAATTATGTATGTTATTTCATGTGACGAATTTTAGTGAAATTCGAATTTAATTAAAATCTAATTTTTACATTTTGTGAAATTGTACTATGTAAGATTACACTGTATAAATTAACATTGAGTGAGATTTATTTGAATTACACAATGTCCTAGGTGATTAGCGCAATAACCTATGTTAATTAACTAGAAATTAACCATATTTAGTAAAAGCAAATTTACCATTTTTACTTAATCCTACTTTAACCAATTAAAGCCAAAATTTTAAAAGCCAATTTTGCCAATAAAGGCCTTAACTTGTCCGGCCAGCTCTAGGCTCTCAGCACACATCAATTTGGTGTCAATCTTTACATCAAAGTGTCATGCAATCATACAATCTAATAACCAATAGCCTAATGCCAAGTCCTTAATATCTATTCAAATAGAAAACTAAAGAGAAAAGGAACTATTCTGTTGTGTGTGTTCCGTGAAACTTAAAGAGAGAAGGAGGAGAAAATTTCTTGAGTTTCATACTTGGTTCTTGGAGCTCTTGGACTCAAAAGTGCTCAAATCTTGCATCTTTTGCTTCTTTTGTGCTTGAATCTTGAGGTATGGAGGGGTTTCTACTCTTTCTCTAAGCTATTCCTTTTATTTGGTTGGTTATGGGCCGTTGTTGTTGTTAACTATATCTATATGTGAACACCATGAGTGTCATGAGAAATTTTGAAAACCTTGGAATGAGTTAAATGCTATCTTCATACTGCAGTAGTATATTTTGAATTTTCGTGCTCATTTTTTTTTTACAAGGTTTTGGTGATGTAAATACATTTTTCTATGTTTTGATGCCTCTGTATGTCGTGGTAATTGCTTTAGAATTTTTCAAGCACTGCAACTATTTTTACCGGAATTATTTTAGAAAACTGTTAAATCTAGAAAATGGGATGTTTTGAATTTTATAAAAAATTTGGGATGAAAACATGGAAAACTGGAACCATGGATTCACTTTATAAATCATGGAGACCATCTCATAATTTTTGTAAAGTCAGAAAAACGTAGGAAGTATTTTTACCAAATTAATCTTTAGTAAACCGAAAAGCTGGACAGTGCAGAGAATAAATGAAAAAAAATACTTTTTAAGATAAATTGGCTTTCAGAAAATTATATGATGTATTCTAAGCCATGTAGAGTGTTCATGAATTTTTCCAGAATTTTGTAAGCACTTTTTGTAATTATTGGTATTTTCTCAATGTAAACTCTGTTTTGGAACAATAATAAAATTGAAATTCAAAAAAGGCATTTTTCATGGTTGGTGTAACGACCCATCTTCGTTACAGATTTTTTATACTAAAACATTTTGTTAAATATAATTATATGAGACTACCTAGAAAAATTTCGCATTTAACATACACACATGTATCTACTTTCCTACACATAATGTACATCATCATATCATGGGCTTTAAAAAAAACTTAAAACATAAACAACATGTACATACTTCTCTTACAATGTAACCACATAAAAGCCCTATGCTGATCCATTCTATAAAAAAAGACTAAACAAAGAAAAGAGAGAACACAACTTCAATCTCGTGCTCGTTCCATCTACCACGCCTCCAAGAGGAGTCCACCTAGAAAGCCATCTGCTCCCCTGAACACGATGTCTGAGATTATTACAGGCACAAACCACACGTGCAACAGTGCAAGGGTAAGCTTACCAAACAAAACTATACATAATAACTGAAAATGTTATACAAAACTTAGTTCATAAACTCGAAACTCGGTTAAGCAATAAACATCAATAAACAACACCATCATGGCTCAACCATCTCAAATAGTTCATACAACATAGTTATATCGCCAATTATTAACATGAATCATCAAATCTCATGGATTTTATTCAATAATCAAAAGTCACAATCTCAACTTAATACAACCACCAACAATCATCATCAGAAGGTGATGTACAACATAAACCACTAGACAACCTTAGTCAACAAGATTGACTCTACTCCATGGAGTTTCAACATCATATGAGCGGTCCTCATAGGCCCCATCTCCTACCATAGTCTGTACATTCCGACCATTCAGGGAGTCCCTTGAACTAACCCTATGGAGGAAGTATGGATTTAATCGAATATAGACAAGTGTGGGTATTGACTTACCTATGTAAGGTTTGCAAAACCTTACATCTATAAGGTTTGCAAAACCTTACATCTATAGGAATTTGCCCACTTGGCTATTCTATAGGCCCACCGTTAGCCACCATGAAAACCTCCAGCACTAGGTTAAGAGTCCACCTAGCACCATTAACTTACGTGCCTACCCATATGTTTGTGCGCCAACTGTGCACACCTATGCACCAACTGTGCAAATACAACATTCGGAATATTTTTGTGCATCAACTATGCACACCGTATTCCAACGGCAAAACATATTTGGAATCCCTTACAGTTTTAGATACGACACCTCCGTACCTGCCTTCTTCTATAGCCTAACTTAAGGGTCCAAATACATCTCATCAATCAACAATCCTTAACCATGACAACAATCCATCCCCTATACACAAAAAGGGTCACTCAACCTCTTAGGAATTAATTCTCAACACTCCAACACGCCATTCGGAGCCAAAACATAGGGTGGTACTCAGGAAGATATCCCACTAGGCGAGACCCCCGGGTCGCTGTAGTGGGAGGGAGTTTTGGTGTGAAACTCACCCTCCCAAGTATACCATTTTTCTATAAAAATCTTCCCAAAGGATATAGCTAACTCCTCTTTAACATATAGGGATGGTTCCAACACATAGTTCACATACACATCACATATATCGTCATTTCATTTCAATTTCTCAAAACATCATAATCTCTTTAATATCACCTTCAACAAATAGAAATTTATATTTCTTCATGTACATAATCATTTATAATTCAACACATCATTCATCCATCAACATCATCTTATCAACAATTCATATACATCCCAATAATAATACATTCACCTCAAAAATAACATAATCATCTTATAATTAAACATACTACCTTTATATAAACATTTCAAAATCATAAAATCAAAAGGGGAAAAGTTTCAAAAGAATATCAATTTACCAAATTCTAGCCCGGCCTCACAAACTTTCGTGCTGAGCCAGAGCCCCCACGCCTGGCAGCATAAGCTCTCATGCTTAGCCATAACCCCCATGATCGGTAGCACAAGCTCTCATGCTGAGCCAGAACCCTCTGGAGCTAAATGCCCATTCTAACACTCTCATGCCCAACAGCACAACTTTCGTCCTGAGCCAGAACCCCCATGCCCAGCAGCACAAGCTTTCATGCTGGGCCAGAACATCTCTAGAAATGAATATCGCTATTGACTCTCTCGCGCCTGGTAGTGCAAGCTCTGCCATGCTGGGCATGAAAAACCCTGGAACTGAAAGTTCCATTCTAACGTCCTCTCGCCCAGCAGCACCAAAATTCATGCTGGGCATGAGCGAAACAGGGGCTGCGACCTGCGAGATTCATGGCCCTCAATGGTTTACCCACTCATCCTAACCTTATACAATGACTCTCCCAAGCTCATAAACATCACAAACATCAATTACATCATCAATCCAAACATAAAACACCACCAAATCATTCAGACAAATTAAAGCTTCCCTTACCCTATGAATTGACCCAAAACCTTGAAGAAGAAGCTATGGAGGAAACTTGATGATCCAAGAAGGATCTTTTTGAACTTTTGATATGGAAACAACTAGGAGGAACCTAAACCAAGATCAAAGTAGGCTTCAATCAAGATTTCATCTACTCATCAAAATTCTAACCAAAACCCATTTGAGAACTCCTTGAGAGGAAAGAAGATGAACTTCAAGAAACCAAAGCAGAAGAGAAGTGTTGCTTACCCACTAGGAATCAGTCAAGGAAGCTCTAGGAACACCAAAAATCAAAGCTTTCTTATAGAGAACTCCCACAAAACTCAATCTCTTGTGAGGAGGAGAAGGAGAAGCTTAGAGGGGAAGGAATAAATGAAGGAAATGAGGAACAAGAGAAGCTTTTGAACGTGCAAAAGCTTTAGGATTGGCTTCAATTTTGCTACTTGCACTTGTGTTTCCTCTAATGACACCCCTTTTTTTCTACAACTAAAGGAAACTCACATATAAGTCCCAACAATCTCACCATCTACACTCTAAGCCTAACAATTCATGAAAATCTATCAATAACACTATGTCACATAACAAAATCAATATATTTATTAATTCTTTTATAATTATCGTAAATTTTAAATTTAATTTCCTCTTACGGTATTTATCAAGCACTTAATATACGTTACGAAAAATCACAGTGTTACAGTTGGTTTATGCTGAAAAAATTATATGTAATGCTCTACATGCTTGAGATGATCTCTGGAAAATTCAGTGGAAATCGGACTTGATCTCATATTTTCTAAAATTCTCGAAAAGCGTTTTACAGAGTGTGTCCAGCCTCTGTTTTTATATCAAAGTAATTACTTAGGAATTGAATTTTTACCTGAGAATTTTATGTGAAGAAATATATATATTAATGAGTATCTCTACAAATTTTTATGATATTCTAAGTTGATTTAGTTTGTCTAATAATTTATGATGTGTGAATTCAGCTCTATGTTCATAATTGTAATGTACTTGAAATAATTGCAAAAGTGATGTTGTTTGACTTATATGTGTTAATGACGAAGTATTCCACCTAAAAAGGGGAAATTTCATATAAATGTGAGTGTATTAATTTTTGATGATTTGTGCTTGAATTGTGATTTATTGATTATTGTCGTTTATCTTATTTATAATTGTTTAATTGGAGACCGGGAGGAATGTGATCCTCGGGCAACGAGTGCTGGAAAATTTTGTTTGTGCATGTGATTTGTGTGATAAATTGTTGTTTTGGGGAAACAAGAATATTGTATTCTTGTATGGGGACAAATGAACTCCAACGGAGTGCATTTGTGATGCTAGAATGTTATTCTAGCGACTAATAACATTCACTATGAACAATAGTGAATCAATTAAAAGTTAAGAGTGTGAATCTAATAATATAATGGACTAGTAATTAATACCTATGCACATGGACGATGCTGGATATTTGGACTTAGAATGAAAATTAGGACCTTTGCATGGACCTTGAGACCCGATAACTAAAGCAAGCATAAAACTTGAGAGTGAGCAAGGATTCAACAAGATATAATACGATGGTGAAATCATGAATTGGGTCATGATTGGGTGAAGTGCATTATGCACGTGTGTCTGGTGTTTTGAGAAATTATTATTTGCTTTGGACATTGTGAGAAACGAAAGGAGAAGGAAGAACCCTTTTTCTGTTGGGTCGCATGTGACCGTTAGAAGTGAAATGTGTTCGTGAAGAGGGCGACCTATTAATTGAGAAGGAAAACCTTACATGATCAAAAGCCAAATGGGCAAGTGTTGAGAGGTCGTGTGTAGGCTTTATCTACTGTGAGCATTGTGCTTGTGAGATGACAGGGGTCGTAATGTTTAACCACTGTGATAGTGAGGGAGATGAATCTCCGTGTTGTATGTCTGGGACATATGTTGATTGAGGGCTGCCATTGAGTACCTTTGGTAGAGAAGCCCACACGGACCTATAAAAGATGAACTCCGAGGGGAGTGAGTGGTTGAGGAGTCAGTCCTCAGAGATTGGATGGCCTCACAAAGTGGTACCTAAGGTATGCTCGCTGACTTGATGTTTCTTGGGGATCTGGGGGCCGAGTTTGTGGTCGTGTTTTCCACAGTGCCGACTTGGCAATCCTGACAAATACGAGGCATAACCGTGTTGGTGAAAGCCCTACCATTGTACCATGGTGAAGGGTGTACACCCAGCAAGTCATCCAACTTAAATTATGTAAGTCCACTGAGTTCTGGGAGTTCTAGTGGCAACGGGCCCGAATGGAGATAAGTTGTATGAGACAGAGAAATACAGAAATGGATTAAGGACTTTCGAGTGAGACTCGTGAGAGCACCACTGTAAAGTGGTTGATGTTGTATGTTTGTTTGAGACTGTAATGGTCATTTGTCTGTTAGTTTAGTGGAGGAGAGAGACTCACTCCATGCGCCTTTATTTTTTAGATTTAGATGAATGTTCTTGTGCAAACAACGAAGATGGAATGGAAAAGCTACGAAAAGCACTGTGAACACGAGTGGACATTTTAAGAGAAAGAAAAGGATCCTTCTAGGATGCTTTATGGGTTAACAGGGTGTTTTGGATTTTCATTGAATCGCTGCTCTGAGTCTCAATCTTTTTCTCATATAAGAAAGGGTAGACTAGGTTTTAATATCACGATGTATCGATTCCTTTTATGTGACTCAAATGTATAACGTGTTTAATTCCAAGAATGTAAATGCATAAGTATATCCTGTGTAATAGAATAGTATAATGATGGATCTAATGATGTTCTTAATTAAGGAACATTTTGTTATGTTTCATGGTTTACAACGAAGTTAATGTCTTGAAAAATGAGTTTGATTTGTTAAGACTGCCATTTCATCAAAAGGTGTTTTAATATGATGATAAGTTATTATAGATGATCGTCGTTTGAAATCTGAAGCAATCACATTTTAAAGGAAAACAAATATCCTCGTATTTTTAAAGGTTATTTTCAATAATTGGGTATTAAATTACTTCACAAATTTCAATAATAAATAAGAAAATCTTAAATAGTAATAAGGGGTGTTACAAGAATCATTGTCTGACTGCTTGGGAAACCTTCCCTTGCCTCGTGAATTAGCATCATGGGATATTCCAAACCTGGAATCCTTGCCTGACTGTTTTGAAAGCCTTCCCTTTCTTCATGACTTGGTTATTAGTAATTGTTCAAAACTGAGGTATCTTCCAATGAGCCTAGGCCTTAGCAATCTAAATTTTTTTAGGATTATGGGTTACCTTGAGTTAAAGAAGCAATGTAAGAAGGAAACGGGCGAGGACTGGCCAAAAGTAGCTCACATTCCAAATTAAAAGTAGTTCTATTCTATTCTAGAGGAGGATGTTGCTATTATGATTGTTGTGGCTGTGCAGGTATATTGTTTTAAAATCAATGTTCTCCTTCCATTCATCTTCTTGCAAATCGTATATATATCCAGCGGAGTTGTTGATGCAAATATAAATTGGTTAGGAGAAAGTAATTTAAGTATTGAATCACCTTGTGACAAGAAAGAATAAGCTTAGTTGTCAATGTCATGTTTCGCACTTCAAAATTTATATATTAGAAAGGCTTAAATAACTTTTAGGTCCTTTCTAAATTTCCAAATTTTGCTTTGGGTCCTAATAAATTTTTTCATTGTTTTGATTCCCTGATATATCCAAACTTTTGTTTTTAGTCTCTACCGTCAGTTAAGGGATGACGTGGCACCATCTCAACGGTTGATATATATTGGGAAGATTTGTTCGAATGGTGCCACGTCATCACTTAATTGAAAGTAAGGACTCAAAACATAAGTTTTGATATATCAGAGACTCAAAACAATGGAAAAATTTATCAGGGACCCAAAGAAAAATTTTGAAATTTATCAAGGACCTAAAAGTTATTTAAGCCTATTAGAAATAGATATGTTAAGTGTTCTATGAGGAATGAAATTCTTTCTGTTATGAAGTGTTTCTTTTTTGGCATGATTTCCTACCTATATGTGTGATTTAAGACTAACTTTGGAGAATGAGTCATTTTTTTATTCACTAAAAAGAAAAAGCTAGGGAACTAGTCCTATCTTTTAGAATGGTTTATTATGGATGTATTTAGTTTTAAACTTTTAAGTTCAGAATTATAATGGCTGAACCTTTACGAACGTGACTGAGTCCTTAGGTTCTTTCTGCTAAAATCCTATAATTATGTTAACATACCTCCCATCAAAAGCGTGTACACACTAGGAAACCAGGAACAGTTAATCAGAACCTCAATTAATTGATGATGATGATGATACTAATAGCTGTCATGGACATAGGAGACAGTCATGGGAATAACTGGTGGAGGGAGAATATAAAGCAGAGGGATCAATTTTGAAAGAGTAAGGATAGTTATCATCATTGGCAATGTATATATATGTATATATCTGTAATATATCTCTCAAATACTTGGAAGATTTGCTACTGTTTATTATATCTGTAAATTCTTCTTATTTTTTCACTGGCAATGTACCCCATAAAATTGAGTAAGGATAGTTATCATCACTAAAATATCTTTTCTTTCAAGATTATGTGCCAGTTGTCCTAAATTATAATTATGTTTAGTGCGAGTGAATCCACTTCTTATTTGCCACATGCCAGAGGTTCTTTTGCAACGGGTTTTTGTTATATCTTCCATCTACAAGAAATGGTGGAAGTAACCGTAGATTTTTTAGTATGCTGCGATACACGCTGGTACGCTGGTATAGTGTCGGAGAAAATTCTTAGTATGCTCTGTGGTTGCGGTATAGTCTGATCTACCACATCAGAAAAGAATTATTCTTGTTACTGGATATAGAGTGAGGTAGTGTGAAACGGCATGTCTAGGAAAGTTCTGGCTAAGGAAAGACTTGGTATTTAAGCATGTCCGTTGGTGACCCACCTTTCTTTCTTGGGAACTTACCTGGTGCACTGGTTCACAATCTACAGTCATTGTTCCAATAGGCGGTACTATATACGGTGGAAGTTGTGTAAGTCGGCTCTTTAGTGTGAAATCATGGCAGCAAAATACAAGACTGAGAAGTTCAACGGGAATAATTTCTCCCTGTGGAAATTGAGGATAAAGGCAATTTTGAGGAAGGATAATTGTCAAGATGCAATTGAAGGCAAACCTAAAGAGATCACTGATGAAAGGTGGAAAGAGATGGATGACAATGTCGTTGCCAATTTGCACTTAGCAATGGTGGATTCGATTTTGTCCAGTGTTGCAGAAAAAAAGACCGCGAAGGAGATTTGGGATACTCTCCACAAATTGTACGAGGTCAAGTCACTTCACACTAGAATATTCTTGAAGAGAAAACTCTACACTCTTCGAATGAGTGAGTCCACTTCGGTGATGGACTACATCAATAATCTGAATACTCTTTCGCTCCACTTTCTGCGTCAGATTTCAATGTAGAAGAAAATGAGCGGGTGGAACTTCTACTTCAGAGTTTACCAAATTCGTATGATCAACTCATCATCAACATAACGAACAATAATATTGTCGGTCGTCTAACCTTTGATGATGTTGCTGGAACTATTCTTGAAGAAGAATCCAGGCGAAAGAATAAGGAAGATAGGCTGGAAAATTCCAAGCAAGCAGAAGCTTTAATGATGACGAGAGGCAGATCAACGGAACGTGGCTCTGGTGGGAGTCAAAATCATGGTAGATCAAAGTCTCGAAGAAGGAAGAACATCAAATGCTACAATTGTGGCATGAGAGGGTACTTGAAGAAAGATTGTTGGCACAAGAAGAATGGAGGAAAGAATTCTGAAGCATTAACCTCTCAAGGTTGTGTTGCAAGTACCTCAGATAATGGAGAAATCCTGTATAGTGAAGCAGCAATTAGTTCTAAAGGCGGAAGACAACTTCATGATTGTTGGATATTGGATTCGGGTGCAACCTGGCACATGACTCCACGTCGAGATTGGTTTTTCACTTATGAGCCTATCTCGGAATGATCTGTGTTCATGGGAAATGATCATGCCTTGGAAATTGTTGGAGTCGATACTGTCAAATTCAAAATGTACGATGGTACTGTTCGCACACTTCAAGGGGTATGCCATGTGAAGGGCTTGAAGAAGAACTTATTGTCCGTTGGGCAATTGGATGACGTCGGGTGCAAGATCCATACTGAAGGTGGGATCTTAAAGGTAGTGAAAGGCAATCTTGTAGTAATGAAAGATGAGAAGATCACAGCTAATCTATACATGAGATACGTTACAAGAAGCAGATGCATCAGTTGCAGCAACAAGTCAAGAAGAAGCAACAATGATGTGGCATCGTAGACTTGGACATATGTCAGAGTGAGGCTTGAAAGTCCTTGCTAAACGTAATCTCTTGCTTGGGCTCAAAACAGTCAATTTACCATTTTGTGAGCATTGTGTGATAAGAAAGCAACATAGATTAAAGTTTGCTAAAGTAACTACTAGAAGCAAATACATACTGGACTTGGTCCATTTAGATGTGTGGGAATCACCAGAAGTATCCCTGGGAGGAGCAAAGTATTTTGTATCATTCATTGATGATTATTCCACGAGATTGTGGGTGTACCAAATTAAGAAGAAGTCAGATGTGTTTCCAGTATTCAAGGAATTCAAAGCACAAGTGAAGCTTGAAACTAGAAAAAGAATTAAGTGCTTGAGGACAGACAATGGAGGAGAATATGTAGATGGTGAATTTCTAGCATTCTGCAAATAAGATGGTATTTTAAGACAATTCACAGTTCCACATACACCTCAGTAGAATGGTGTGGCAGAGCGGATGAACAAAACTCTCCTAGATAGAATAAGAGTTATGCTGAAAACAGCGGGAGTAGACAAATCTTTCTGGGCAGAAGCAGTTAAAATCGCCTGTTTCATGATAAATCGATCACCATCAACAACGATTGGTTTAAAGATGCCGATGGAGATGTGGAAAGGCAAACCAGCTGATGATTCTTCCTTACATGTGTTTGGGTGTCATGTGTACGTGATGTATAACTCCTAAGAAAGAACAAAGTTGGATCCAAAATCCAAGAAATGTATATTCTTGGGTTATGCTGACAATGTTAAGGGGTATCACTTAGGGATCCCACTGCCTGCAAGGTTGTTGTTAGCAGAGATGTAGTTTTTGGAGAAAATGAATTGCAAAGTGAGCAGAAAAATGACAGCACTACCAAAGACACTACTATAGTGTAGATAGAGAAGGTGTCTGGAGAAGATGACTTTTCTGAAGCAGAACAGGAGCACGAAGAACAAGAGCCAAATGAGGTCAATGATGGAGGAGGTCTTCAACAATCAACACGACAAAAATCTAAACCAAGTTGGCACTCACAATTTGTCATGGCAAGTCATGATGCGTACTGTCTTCTAACTGAAAAAGGAGAACCATAAACCTTTCAAGAGGCCATGAGTAGTTCGGATGCTTCTCAATGGATGGCAGTAATGCATGAAGAAATGGAAGCCTTGCATAGAAACAAGAATGGGAACTTGTTAAACTTTCAAAGGGTCAAAAAGCCATTGGAAACAAATGGGTATACAAAATCAAACGAGATGACAATGATCAAGTGGAACGATATCGTGCAAGATTGGTGGTCAAAGGATATGCTCAGAAAGAAGGTGTTGATTTCAATGAGATATTCTCGCCAGTTGTTCGATTGACAATAATTAGAGTTATTTTGGCTATGTGTGCTGCATTTGATTTACATCTTGAGCAACTTGATGTAAAGACTGCTTTTCTCGATGGAGAACTTGAAGAGGAGATATATATGCTCCAACCTGAAGGCTTTAAAGAATAAGGAAAAGAAAAATTGGTTTGTAGGTTGACCAAATCTTTGTACAGTCTAAAGCAGGCGCCAAGATGTTGGTACAAGAGATTTGATTCCTTCATTATTAGCCTTGGTTACAACAGACTGAGTTCAGACCATTGTACATACTACAATAGGTTTGATGATAATGATTTCATCATTTTGCTATTGTATGTGGATGACATGTTGGTGGTAAGCCCCAACAAAGATCGAATCCAAGAATTGAAGGCAGAGTTGGATAGGGAGTTTGATATGAAGGACTTGGGACCCGTAAACAAGATTTTAGGGATGCGAATTCACCAAGACGGAAAAGATAGGAAGCTTTGGCTTTCTCAGAAGAATTACTTACAAAAGGTCTTGTGGCGCTTCAACATGCAAGACTATAAGCCAATTTCTGCCCCATTTCCGGTCAATTATAAGTTATCCTCAAGTATGAGTCATAGCAATGAAGCAGAGAGGATGGAAATATCTCGAGTACCATATGCATCAGCGGTGGGAAGCCTTATGTACGCCATGATTTGTACAAGACCAGGCATTGCACAAGCAGTAGGAACAGTTAGTAGGTTCATGGCAGATCCTGGTAAAGAGCATTGGAATGTTGTTAAGAGGACCCTTAGATACATCAAAGGAACTTCGGATGTTGCATTATGTTTTGAAGGATAGGAATTTATTGTTAGGGGCTATGTTGATTCAGATTTTGCAGGTGATCTTGATAAAAGAAAGTCTACTATTGGCTCTGTGTTTACACTTGCAGGAGGGGTGGTAAGCTGGTTATCCAAATTATAGACTGTTGTAGCTTTGTCTACTACAGAAGCTGAGTACATGGCAGCTACCCAAGCATGCAAAGAAGCTATTTGGATTCAAAGGCTATTGGAGGAACTTGGGCACAAGCAGCAATAGATTACTGTGTATTGTGACAGTCAAAGTGCCTTGCATATTGCAAGGAATCCAACCTTTCATTCTAGGACAAAGCACATAGGTGTTCAATACCATTTTGTCAGAGAAGTAGTAGAGGAAGGAAGCGTGGACATGCAGAAGATTCACACCAAAGATAACCTAGCAGATGTTATGACGAACCATATCAATACAAACAAGTTTGTATGGTGTCGATCCTTATTTGGCCTATCGGAAACATAAACAACAAGGAAGTGGTAAGATAGAGAGATATTTGAAAACTCACAAAAGTAACTTTAAGTGGGAGATTGTGAAGTCGTGGAAAGTAAAGCCACTTTTGTGGCTTTAGTCAAAAAGGCTTGGAGTAAAAATTCTAACTCTACTATGCTAGGCCTGCAAAATTGGTTGGATAGAGGAAAATATTGCAATGCATTAAATGCTTGAGCTCCCATCTTTAGCTATAAATAGCACCTCCCCTCCATCAGATTTTGCATCCCACTACAATTGTAGTAATTTTAGAGAGTTAGCAACACTAATGGTGTGTGTGTTATCCTATTAAGAGAGAGTGTAATTGTTCTCTCCTTATATTTAGAGAGAGGTTGTAATTTTCTTCCACTTAGTAAAATATTTCTCTAGTCTTGCCCATGGTTTTTCCCTTATCCGTTGAGGGTTTTCCATGTTAAAATATTGTGTCAATTCCTATTTTTCTCATCTCTTATTTAAGTTGAGTTATTTTGTTACTCTGGTACCCAACAAGTTATACTTGTAATTTTTGTTAGAATAGTATTCTATGTTCACTAGGAGATTTAACAATTTTCTTGAACTATACATTTTCTCTAGGTTTTAAATGTTCAAAGTACGCTCTATCAACAGGTTCAGCCAGTGCATATTAGTTAGGTGATGTTAGAAGGAGTGTATATCTTATTCAACATGAGGTAGAGATTTCACTGTTGTCAAGTTTATATTTTTGTTTTCCTTTGTCTTTTCAAAGCATTGGTACTTAATGTGATAATCATCATATACTGATATCTTTAGCAACATTTATAGCTTACAAAATAGTTATATTTGTAGGCAATTTGCCCTGCTCTGTCAATAAGTGTTTGAAAACCCAATTTGGCCTGAACCTATTTAGTTTGGGTTGAATTGGCTGAACTGCTGACTGGAGTCTGGACCCTAGTCTGGTCTAATTTAAATCTTAAAACTTTAGTGGTTCATAACCCAAAAAACTGATTAATCATCCGAAAACCGGCTTAACAGCCCAAAATTGGAAAACTAAAACTTGTGCTTTGTCTAACATGGACTGGCTGGTGAACTTTTCCAATGGTACATTGCTGACATAATATTAGAGAGCTTACATAAATTAGACATATTTTAGTGTTGTGTGGCTCTGTTTGAATCATGGATTTTATTGTTATTTTATGTCAATGCTTCTATTGATTCCATCTAGATGACTTTCTCATAAAAGTTATTTATTGGATAGAATGAAAGTAGAGGGATATATAATCAAGACATAACAAATACAGCAGATAATTTGTTGTCCTAGAGGGCATTTCTCTGATACCAGACAAGAAATTAGATCTAACTTCATTGACCCTCTAATGGCTTTCTTAGATGAAGCATCAACAGAGAGGTCCTGTCCCAAAAAAGAAGGTTATGCTGAATGCATCAGCTGAGAGTTTTCAGATGCTGCATCAAGTGATTGTTCACTTTTCACAAGCTCAGATGAGGTATCTTTCACAACTGAGAGTACTAGGGACTCCTTCAGTACTGTATATAGATTATGGTGATCCGGGCAATATGAATCCAATTTCATCTATCTTCAATTACTCACCAGAAAATTCCATAAACTCTTGCTACTGATGTTTTCAAATAGTAGGCCATCTAAATAATTCGCTATTCAATCAGTTAGAATTCTCATTCGTAGGATTAGTGTTCAAAGTGACTACAAGACCAGTTATATCAAGTCTCCCTTTCTAATTTGCACTATCTGTAGTAAAGTTTATAACGTGTAAATTATAGTACTGAAAACTCAAGTTTCTGTAAATACCATTCACACTTAGTATATGATACTCAGGGGGTGGCAATCATATTGCATTTGAGTGCAGACTTATCAAATTATTTCTTTAAAACAATCAAAGAAAAAAGTATATATGTACCACATGCTCATTTCAACACCCATATCAATTCATTATGAAAAGTTTTCAAGAACAAAATTACCTCTGAACTATATAGCCATGATGAACCTAAAAGCAAGTCAATCAGAAAATAGTATTTTAGCTAAATGTGAAACACTTTATTCATCCATACAAGATGTCCTGACACCTCAGTCTGCAGCACTCTGCATATTGCTTTCATGTTGAAAGCTTATTTGTCAATGTGAAACAAAGGGAAGGGGAAAGCGAGAAGAAAAACAGTGCCTATGAAATGAGAGACAATGATTATGAGTGTGCAGTGTGAGTTTGAGAGAGTGTCATTATAAGCAGGTCTGAGGGGTGGGTGTTTGTAGATGTCGTTGACCCTTTCTTTGTGTGATGAAGTGATTTGTGGTCAAATATTGAAAAGGAAACAGGATTTTGTTCCATTTTTGAATGGGAGATGTATACCCTCTTGACCTGCTGGGATTTTAATTAGCAATTTCTAACACCTTTCTAATAAAGTTAATCAATTATAGGTTGACTTGGAAAAAAAGAATTAAATATGAAAAAAAAATGTTTATCTGTTAAAATTAGAAATGTTTATTGTATCAAGTTTCAAGCATTAAATATTTATCGATTACAACATTTGATATTAATATTAACAAATTAACTAAGTGGATAACTCATAACTACAAATTAAAAAATTGTCATCAAATTAACATAACTAGTATTTTGACTTGCGGGTTGCATAAAATAAATACTTATTTTTCTATAGAATTAAATTTTTTAATAAATAAATATTTTGAATGTATAAATTAAATGTATTATAGTGAAAAATTATAATTTAAAATTAAAAAAATTTTGAATATATAAATTGTATTTTCTTTTTATAATAAATGATTTGCATAATGATTTTAGGAAACCAAATGACATTTTAATTGGGTCTC
Source organism: Pueraria montana var. lobata (assembly GCA_026413185.1). Classification (NCBI taxonomy): domain Eukaryota; kingdom Viridiplantae; phylum Streptophyta; class Magnoliopsida; order Fabales; family Fabaceae; genus Pueraria; species Pueraria montana. The sequence goes on along the minus strand of CM048651.1, from coordinate 44,118,386 downwards.
TAAACATTAATTAAAGAATTAATAATAAAATATTTTCTTAGAAGACATAGATTAATAAACAATTTTTTATATTTTCTTTTAAGTTCTTACATGTTACTCCATCAACTTATTAGCAAATTCATTATTTTTTTAATTTATTAAACGTATTTTTTATTTAATTAACTAAATGTATTGAAAGCATTATATATTGAATATAAATCTTGACAAATATATGACACTGAAAGAGGAATTTAAAATCTTGAATTTTTAATGGGGGCATTACTTTAATTCTTTTTCCTTATGTTTCATATGAAGAACAACATTAATATTTTATTATATTGATAAGCTATTCTTTGTACCCGTGTAAAGCACGGATTTTTTTATGTTAGACGCAAATTATAATGATAATAGTTATTTAAATTATAAGGCCCTGAGATTTTGTCGGCCTAGTGTGAAACTGTAGATAAGGCCCATTATATATAAATATTGAAAAATATAAATATATATTTAACAAAAAAATAGACACGTAGCAGAGCAGAAAATGCAAGCCGTGATGGCACAAAATCCTAAGGAGAAGGCTAGCTTTGATGGGAAGAAATTTCATAACAAGAATGGCAAGTTCCAGAAGCAGTTGCGACCTATGTCCACCATCAACAAAGGGAAGCAGATGCAAGGAGTTAGGACTGACGGAGGTACCGGGTGTCAGAACTGTGGCTTGATTCATAGGGATCGCCCGTGTCCCGTGGCACAGACTACTTGGTACAAATGCGGGAAGGTGGGACACTATGCTAGGAATTGCAAGAGTGGAGGTCAATCCCAACCAAGGCCACAGAACCAAGGGAGGGTCTTTACACTCCAAGGAGAAAAGGTGAAGGAGTCAGATGGTTTGATCCAAGGTATGGGCTTTATTAAAGAAAAAGGAATAATTATATTGTTTGATTCAGGAGTGACACATTCGTTCATATCTCTTGATTGTGTGAAAAATTTAGCCTTACCTGTTTCTAAATTGCCTTTTGATTTGAGTGTTGCTACTCCTGCAAAGGAAAAGCTTGTTACTTCAATTGCTTGCTTGAATTGTCCTTTAGTGTATCAAGGCATGTCTTATTCTGTTGATCTTATATGCTTGCCTATGTCTGGTTTAGATGTCATACTTGGTATGAATTGGTTGTCTTCAAATCGTGCTGTTATAAATTGTTCTGATAAAATTGTTTCCATTGCTACTCAACCAATGCCAATCGATTCTTCCATGTCCAATCCTATTGTTTCTGCTAGTGCCTGCCTTAAGTGTTTAGTTGAGGGGGCTCAAGGATACATGCTCTTGTTCTCTGCTAAGGTAGAGGCTGAAGATGATGTGGCAGCTATACCTGTAGTGTGTGAATTCCAAGATGTTTTTCCTAAGGCGGTATCTAGTTTACCTCCAAATAGGGATGTTGAGTTTAGCATAGACCTTGTGCCTGGAAGTGGGCCTGTTTCAGTAGCACCTTATAGGATGTCACCTTTAGAGTTGAGTGAGCTTAAGAAACAACTAGAGGAGATGTTAGAAAAGGGGTTCATTAGGCCTAGTGTGTCACCTTGGGGAGCGCCAGTACTCTTGGTGAAGAAGAAGGATGGGAGCATGAGGTTATGCGTAGATTACAGGCAACTGAACAAAGTGACCATTAAGAATAAATATTCGTTGCCTAGGATAGATGACCTTCTAGATCAGTTGAGGGGAGCGTCAGTGTTCTCTAAGATAGACTTAAGGTCGGGGTACCACCAGATTAGAGTCAAGAGTGAGGACATTCCTATGACAGCCTTTAGGACAAGGTACGGGCACTACGAGTATGTAGTAATGCCTTTTGGTGTGACTAATGCTCCGGTCGTGTTCATTGACTACATGAACCGGATCTTTAGGCCATTCTTGGACAGATTTGTGGTGGTGTTCATAGATGATATCTTGATATACTCTAGGACACTAGAAGACCATGAGGAGCATTTGAGGGTAGTGTTGCAGATTATGAGGGATGAGCACTTATCTGCCAAGCCAGAAAAGTGTGAATTTTGGCTTGACGAGGTGAAGTTCCTAGGGCATACCATCTCTAGGAGTGGTGTAGCAGTTGACTCTAGTAAAGTTGATGCAGTGTTAGGATGGGAGCGACCTAAGTCGGTGACTGAAGTAAGGAGTTTCCTAGGCTTGGCAGGTTATTATAGGAAGTTCATAGAGGGGGTTCTCTAGACTAGCCTTACCACTTACCCAGTTAACTAGGAAAGCAAAACTGTTTGAATGGGATAAGGAGTGTGAAGAAAGTTTTCAAGAGCTTAAGAGGAGGTTGGTCTCATCACCGGTCTTAACTATTCCTGACCCTTCAGAGAGCTTAGTAGTATATTGTGATGCTTCTAAAAATGGGTTAGGATGTGTGCTGATGCAAGAGGGCAAGGTGGTGGCGTATGCGTCTAGGCAACTTAGGATTCATGAGGGAAACTATCCCACCCATGATCTTGAGTTGGCAGCCATGGTGTTTGCCTTAAAGATTTGGAGGCATTACTTGTATGGTGCAAAATTTGAGGTTTTTAGTGACCATAAGAGCCTCAAATATTTGTTTGACCAAAAGGAGTTGAATATGAGACAGAGGAGGTGGATGGAATTCCTTAAAGATTATGATTTTGTACCACCCAGGGAAAGCCAATGTAGTGGCTGATGCTCTAAGTAGGAAATCCTTGCACATGTCTAGCTTAATGGTGCAAGAGATGAACCTGATGGAAGAGTTTAGGGATTTGAACTTGAACGTGTCTTTGAATGCATTAAGCATGAGGTTGAATAGGTTAGAGATTGGTAGTGACCTTAGAGAGCTGATTAAGAGGGAACAACTTCTAGACCAAGATTTGTAGTCATTGGTGAACCAAGATGGTTATACCTTATCTGCTGATGGTTTAGTGTTGTTTAAGGATAGAGTTGTGGTTCCTAAGGAGGGGAGCCTCAGGGAGAAAATTTTAAAGGAAGCCCATAAGGGTAAGTTCACCATACATCTAGGGATAACCAAGATGTATCAGGATTTAAAAAGATGTATTGGTGGCCGGGGATGAAGAAAGATGTGGCTAACTTTGTGTCTAGGTGTTTAGTATGCCAAAAGGTTAAGATTGAACACCAGAAACCTTCAGGTTTGCTACAACCTCTAGAGATTCCTAAGTGGAAATGGGAACGAATCTCTATGGATTTTGTGACAGGGTTGCCTAGAACTCGTCTGGGCCTAGATGCAATATGGGTGATTGTGGATAGGTTGACCAAGTCTGCCCACTTCTTGCCAATTAAGGAAGCCTACAAATTGGACAAGTTGGCGGACCTATACATTAAGGAGATAGTTAAGCTTCATGGCATACCTACCTCTATAGTGTCAGATAGGGATCCTAGATTTACTTCTAGATTTTGGAGGGCGTTCCAGCAAGCTTTTGGTTCTAAATTAAGTTTTAGTACTGCTTATCATCCTCAGATAGATGGTCAGTCAGAGAGGACCATTCAAACCCTTGAGGACATGCTTAGAGCGTGTGTTCTAGATGAAGGTGGAAGTTGGGACAGGTTCTTACCTCTTATAGAGTTTGTGTATAACAACAGTTATCACGCTAGCATAGGCATGGCGCCCTATGAAGCTCTTTATGGAAGGAAGTGTAGATCCCCTTTATGTTGGTGTGAGGTGGGAGAGAAGACCTTGATAGGGCCAGATATAGTCCAGGAAACCACAGATAAGATCAGGTTGATTAGAGAGAGGATGCAAAGTAGGCAAAAGAGTTATGCTGACAAGAGAAGGAAACCTCTAGAATTCCAAGCAGGAGAACATGTATTCTTGAGAGTCACTCCTAAGACTGGGGTTGGGAGGTCCATGAAGGTCAGAAAGCTAAGTCCTCGATTCATAGGTCCCATTCAAATCCTAAAAAGTGTCGGGCCTGTTGCTTACCAATTAGCTCTTCCACCACAGCTGTCAAATCTTCATGACGTCTTCCATGTTTCTCAACTCCGAAAGTACGTACAGGATGTTTCACACATCATAGCTCCTGAGTCAATACAATTAAAGGGTAATTTGACTTATAAGCCCAAGCCTGTTCAAATCATTGACAAGAGCACCAAGACTCTGAGGAACAAGACAATCCCATTGGTGAAGGTGATATGGGAAGGATTGACTCCAGAAGAGGCTACATGGGAGCTTGAGGACGATGTTAGGTGTCAGTATCCGCACCTCATTAATTGAGGTACGTTCACTCTTAAAGATCATGATATGCTATCCGATCAATAAGTATTATTAATTTCGAGGACGAAATTCTTGAAGGAGGGGAGAAAATGTAATATCCTAAAATCCTCAAATAATCATTTAGATATTTTATTAAAATAAAGATCATCTAGAAATATGATTACTTGGTTATTTAGTAACAGAAAATATTAGGTTGTTATAATCTTTTGGAGAGATATTAGTATAATAATTTATTAGACTAATTTAAAGATAATAATAATATAAATAAAAGGAAATTGGCCTTAGCCAATTTTGTTGCCCTTGTACGTGAATGTTTCACGTCATGTATTAGATAGAAAAAAAGAAGAGAGAAACGGTTGCCTATCTTAAATAAAAAGAAAGATAAGAAATTGTGGAGATAGTTTAAAATAAATAATTAAATAAATCAAAGATATATAAAGATTTGATCTTAAATTTCATACAATTTAATATTCTAATCATAAATCACGTACAACACTTATATAAGGGATAGACAATTCCTTTCCTAGAATCACATAGACGTTGTCTCTTGGCAAATTAGTGGGTTGCTCAAGGATTGAGGAGGAGGAAGAAAGCAAGGAATTTTGTTGACGCAGCAAATAGTGGAAGAGAAAAATAACGAAGAGCACGAATTACTTGCTTCAAGAGGTGAGTAAAACACTTATCTTCTAAAATCATCCATGGTATTTATGTTGTGTTTGCTATGATAATCGCTACTTCTGGACGCATATGCTGTGAAATTTTGTGAGTGCTCCTTCATTTTGCCAAGTGTGTCAATTGAGTTCACTGGTTATGGAATTCTAAGATTGTGACCCTCGTTTATAAATATATAAGCGCTGTACAATTTTTTTCTCATTATCCTCTTGAAAAATTTGTGAATTTTCCACGACGCAGTTTTAGTGCTATATACAAAAAATTGAATACGTTGGTGATTGGCTAGCCTTTTCATGGTTTATAATTTATGTACGTGATTAAGTGATTAGTTCTTAGCAATTGCAACCTGCGGTGCTTGATTGGCCGAAGAAAAAAAAATTGCTTTCCACACCATGAAATTACTTACGTACAGACCCAGGACCAATTCGCTTACGGGTTACATGATTTGCGTAGTATTATTATTATTATTATTATTCCCCAGTACTAATTGATGTTGTATTGTTACAGTGTTATTATGATATGACTTTAGAAATTATTTTTGTGTTAGAGTGTGAGAATTGGATTGGAAATATCATGAATGATTATTTTCTTTATTGTAAGAGTCAGTCATTACCTTCTGGGAAGGAATGATGGTATACATTCTATTCCGGGAATAGGATGAGGGATGTCACCGTCTAGGATGGGATGTCTATTTATTCAAATATCCACATCTGGGATGTGATATTAGATACCTCCATCTGGGATGGGAAAGGCAGTGGGACACCATTGCATGGATATGAGCTCATAGACCTTAGTGAATCTGGGATTCACGATGGATCTGGGATCCACACTGGTTCCGGGAACCAAAGAGTCAAGTTTAGCGAATTCTGGGAATCACTGGGTTGTGTTCGTAATATTTATTTGAATGCTTTGAGGTGTTAATGTTATTTATTGAAATATTTTCTTTATTGAAGGATGTTATGGGAATAATTGTGGTTGTTTTAATTTGACTTTTATTGGAGTATAATATAATATTTTATTTTAAAATCCTTGCGGGTACCATGGTTGAGTTTTTCCGGATTACCGCATCGGCTGAGAATAACATTATTTGCAAATTCTTTTAGAACTTGTTTTATTCACTGGGATTATCATCTCATTAAAAGTGTTGTTTTCAGAGCACGAGGAGGAAGCTATTGAAACTGAGGAGACTTGAAGATTTAGTTTTATTTAGATTGGTTAGTACTTTAGAATAAATGCTGAATGTGGCTAGTGTCATTATACCTTTAGCGTTCGTTTCTTTTTAGATGCCCATATTTGAGGATAAGGTTTTTTTTAATTATGTAAGGACTCATTTATTTTATCTTTTTCTATAATATTTGAGGTATTTCAAACCATTTAGGATTTTGAAATTTTATCTTTTAAAATATGTTTTATTATGGATTGTTATTGTAACGAAGGACGTTACAGATACGACTCTTCTTCAAGATACATGAGATGAGACTCTTTGTCAAGAGTCATGAGATGTGACTCTTCACCAAGGGTCATGAGATGTGACTCTTCACCAAGAGTCATGAGATGTGTCTCTTTGAAAGATCAAATCTCTTCACCAAAAGACATGAGATGGTCTATAAATAGAACCAATCTACATGCAGAAAAATATAACAACAAACATAGAAATCACCAGATTCTCTGTATCCAAATCATTTCCTTTCTTCCCTTGTGCGCAAAGAGAATTAAGGAAACTATTATTCTGTAAACTGCCATTGACGATACGCTTGTTTGTGGGTGTGCAAACCATATCAAGGGCTCCATTGTATCCTGAAGGGGATTCGCCAAGACACCCTATTGTATCCAACTTCTATAGAGGTTGGTGGGGGTGAATCGAACCTAAAGGTTAGTGTTTACACACGCCTTGGAGATTTGCACCTTCTTTCTTCTTTGTTGCAGAACCATCAAAAGACAACCAACAATCTTTAGGTTCGATTTCATTCTAACAATAATGGCTGCAACTTTGAAAGAGATGACTTCTGATTTTGTCAAACTTGCGAAATTTGATGGAGGAAACTTCATTCGTTGGCAAAAGAAAATGCACTTCCTTCTTACTACTTTGAAGGTGGTGTATGTCTTGAACACTCCAAGACCACCAGATAGGGAAGATGAGACCATGGCTGAAACCCGTGAGAAAAACAAGTGGGATAATGATGATTACATCTGTATGGGACACATTCTAAATGGGATGAGCGACACTTTGTTCGATATGTATCAGAATTCTGGATCTGCTAAGGAACTTTGGGAAAAACTTGAAGCAAGATACATGATGGAGGACGCAACAAGTAAGAAATTTCTTGTTAGTTGTTTTAATAATTATAAGATAATTGATAGTAGGCCTGTCATGGAACAAATGCATGAAATTGAGTGTATTTTGAATAACTACAAACAACACAATATGCATATGGCTGAAAGCATCATTGTCTCCTCAATCATTGACAAACTTCCTCCTCCATGGAAAGACTTTAAAAGAAGTCTAAAACATCATAAAGATGATATTTCTCTTGAACAATTGGGCAATCACCTTCGTTTAGAAGAAGAGTATCGTAAACAAGACGATACTAAGGATCTATCTGTTCAAGAAAAAGTGCATGTAACGGAGGAAGGGACATTGGTAAGTCCTTTAAGAAAAGGAAGCGAGATTTTGGAAAATCTCATGAGAACAGCAGTGGAAATGGTAACAAGCAAAGAAAAAGGAAAGGAAGTTGTTATCATTGTGGCAAACCAGGACACTTCATAAATGAATGTAGGTTCCTGAAGAAGAAAAACAAAGAGAAGGAATCTAGAGCAACGAAAGACAACCTTGTTGCAGTCATTTTCGAAATCAACATGATTGAAGATGTTGGTTCATGGTGGATTGACTCCGGAGCAACCCGCAATGTGTGTAAAAACAAAGATCTCTTCAAAACAATTAAGGAAGAAGATGAAACTGTTCTATATATGGGAAATGCTTCAACTGTCCAAATCAAAAGACAACCAACAAAGTTGGGTAACTCATACAGAAGACCACTCCTCAACTAGTGGGTGGATCTTCACTCTTGGTGGAGGTGCTATATCTTGGGGTTCCAAGAAACAAACTTGCATTGCTGACTCCACCATGGCTGCAGAATTCATAGCATTGGCTGCAGGTAGCAAAGAGGCGGAATGGCTAAGAAATTTGTTGTATGAGATGCCAATTTGGACAAAGCCAATGGCACCAATATCCATACATTGTGATAGTCAATCAACACTATCAAAGGCATATAGTCAAGTATATAATGGAAAGTCTAGACACATTGGACTTAGACATAGCTATGTGAAAGATCTAATTGCAAATGGAGTAATATCCATAATATTTATAAGAACTAAAAGAAATCTTGTAGATCCTTTGACGAAAGGATTGGCAAGGGATATGGTGTATAAAACATCATTAGGGATGGGACTCAAGCCCATATCTAATTAATCACCAATAATGGAAACCCAACTCACACTTGAGTAGCATCAAGTCTTGAGTTCAATGGTGAAAGTACATTATTAGAGTGATTGGAAGTACTTAACAATAATAGATACATCCCAAAGGTTTTAAAAGTACTTGGACCATAAAGTAAATAAAAGGGGAAGGTTGAACATTTGTTCTTAATGGACTTATAGCATGTATATGCTGGAGTGTTTATTTATGGGGCACTTCTGATAAAGTCTACCTATATGGGAGTGAAGTGTGGCCGCTTCTTGGAGTTAAGGGCTTCACTCTTAAAGCTCTCATGAAAAGGATACATGACACAAGGCCTTATCAAATGTGTCACTTTAACAATTCATTCAATGGTACCGAGATTGCATGTGTAAGTTATGCGCGCTTGTTCTAATGATTATTTGGTTCAAAGCTTGTCTACCACAATATTCGGGATGAGTGAAACCCATAACTTACTAAGTAAAGGTTCAAATCGCGAGATACCTTTATCTGAAACCATGTGATTTCCGGAATAATTGGATTTGGATATATTTTGAAAATGGTGGGGGATTGTGAGAGATTTTCAAAATTAATGAAAGGTTGTATTCTTTCATGAAGTTATGTGTCTATTCATATAAAGGTGTAAATATGAATAGATACGACTCTTCTTCAAGAGACATGAGATGAGACTCTTTGTCAAGAGTCATGAGATGTGACTCTTCACCAAGGGTCATGAGATGTGACTCTTCACCAAGAGTCGTGAGATGTGTCTCTTTGAAAGGTCAAATCTCTTCACCAAAAGACATGAGACGGTCTATAAATAGAACCAATCTACATGCAGAAAAATATAACAACACACATAGAAATCACCAGATTCTCTGTATCCAAATCATTTCCTTTCTTCCCTTGTGCGCAGAGAGAATTAAGGAAACTATTATTCTGTAAACTGCCATTGACGATATGCTTGTTTGTGGGTGTGCAAATCATATCAAGGGCTCCATTGTATCCTGAAGGGGATTCGCCAAGATACCCTATTGCATCCAATTTCTATAGAGGTTGGTGGGGGCGAATCGAACCTAAAGGTTAGTGTTTACACACGCCTTGGAGATTTGCGCCTTCTCTCTTCTTTGTTGTAGAACCATCAAAAGACAACCAACAAGGCATTGTCTTGGTCCATGTGCCTAATTAAGAGGTGACAAATCCTTCAAGCAAGGTGTAGTAGGGGGAAATTTTCTCTCCGGTACCGGAAAATTCCAGTAGGAGAGAGAAAGACAAAGTGTTTGTGCTAACGCTTTGTATCTTTCTTTCTCTTACTAGAAAATGTGGGGCTCACAAACACTTTGTGTCTTTCTCTCTCCTATTGAAATTTTTTAGTCACTGGAGGGGAGCTGAACTTGTAGTAGGGTGTCGTCGACATGCGCTTGATGGGTAGACTGAAATATAGTGCCATCCATGTTGAAAATGAGAATGTTGATGATCAATGGAACTAAAGGCAAGGATAACATCTCCCTTGGAGATCATGTGATGCCCTTTGTAATCGAAGCGTCATTCTCCTCAACCAACTCAATGCAAAGCATTGTCCTCCTCTCCTCGCCATCTACTGAACAAACAAAAAAGCCACAGGCAGAGTGGTAGAAATCACAATATAAAATAAGGTGAGAATCTTGACACAAGTTCAACAAGAGTACATGTGGATGATACTCAAAATAGTCATGACAAAAAAATACAAATATTTATATATAGAGCAAATTATACTTGCTCTCCCTGAGTTTTTTTTAAAATTACATATAACACCACTATTTTTTCTATTCCTGCATTAACTCCCTTTTACGTTTGAAAATATTACACTAACACCCTTTTAATGTTTGAGAATATTACATCGATACTCCTTATACATTTCACTAACATCCCATACAGGGAGGTTACTGTAATGGTTTAAAAAGAAAAGATGTTTATGTAATTTCATGAAACTTCATAGGCGATTAGTATAATTTACTCTTATATATATAATTAAAATAAATACATCATACCAAATCTCATCGTCAAAGAATAACGATCATATATAGAAGCCAATAATCATGAGATGTCAATGCTAACCAAATCTAATGACTATGCATGAGACAAACACTACTCCATAGAACCAACAATGATACACTTGAGCAATTAGTGTAATGCCTCGTGGTATTACATTGATCCAAACAACTACAATTGTAGAAAATAAATAAATTTACGGAAAATAAAACTTTATAGTATTTATATTGCGGATAAAATTTTCACTCTTCAAACATATAATTAATCAAAAGCCTGAGTATTTATAAAATAAATACCAAAAGGAATATCATAAATAAAGATAGCTAAATCACATCACGTACAAATAAGAAAATGATAATTTGATCTATACTCAATTTTTTTTTGACTGCTGATCTATACTCAAATTAAGGTGCTGCAACCCATTAGTTGAGATAATAAATACATATTCAAATAACATAAGATATATCCTATAATAAGAGCTAATTAAGCAAAATACATCAAAATAACATCTCCAAAAAAGGAAACTCCACTCAAACTAGAATTGATCGAAGCCTCTGATCAGAGGTCGTCCTTTGAACTAGATATACATTGGTCATGGCCTCGGTCCACGTGTAAAAGATGTGACTAATCCCTCTCTCGGAATATAGAAAGGAGCTCTCCACATGTGCTTGATGGATAAGTTGAACTATACAATACATTAATCCCAATAGAGAAAGAAACATGGCGACCCTCCTAATCAAAATCTGCCTTGAAACACGCACACACACATCAACTTAAGATTATTATTTCCAACTTCTCTTGTTGAGATATACTCAACCCAACATCGTGCCTAGGCTCCATGGGCAAGGTAAGTTACCTCAAAAAAATTCTCAAAAAGCATTGACAAACAATGCCTAAAGCTCCATGTACAATGTAAGTTACCTCAACAAATTCTCGAAAAGCTTTTTTGGCAGACAATGGAACCAAAGAAAACAGAGGAATTGAAGGTAGTAATAATAGCTAGTAATAGTATAGCTAGCAATTACCTGTGTGGTTTTTGTGTACATGGTAATAAATTTGCGTGCGTCCCTATAGTCCAATAAAGATACTGTGTACGTGGTTTGGAAATTAAGTGAATTCGACTCATATTTTTGCTTTGAAGTGTGTTAGTTGAACCTAAGAGTTCCCCCAAACACTTCATTGAAGAAGGCCTATAATGGGTACCAGTTTAGACTAGCTACCCCCATCACATGAAGCGTTCAGAGGAACTCCAAGAGACAACCAACAGAAAATCCCTCAAGTTATACATGTTTCACTACTACTTGCCTTCGATAGACAAAGAACAGCAACTGTTCTTATATGGTGGAGAATTTCATGTTCATTGATCAAAATAAATGTGAATTTTATGTGGACATGGAGAGTTCTACGCAACGAGGGTACTTTCTATCTCTGAACCTGGTCAGGATGTTCGCCAAGAAGGGAAGTGAGTGATGGAGTGGGCTCGTTGCTGCTAAAGTAATTCGAAAGCTAACATAAATAAGATGCTTGCCCTATACCAGTCACTGTCATAGTCATGTACTTTAAAGCTAGGGCAAACATAAGAGGTTATCTTATGTATTTAGAAAAAGACAATTAATGTCACAAAAAAAAAGGCAATTAAATCGACCGGCAATCAAATATTATAATTTTACATTGTCATCCAATCATAAATCACCATTTATGATAAGTTTGTTGACTTTTGCAAAATTATCTTAAAAATCATACTAACTATGATTTATGATTGGACGACAGTGTAAAATTGTTTTACACTGTCGGTATATCACCATTAAATTCTTATAAATATCCAATTGTGTGTTTGATATTTATATGAAGGTAAATAAGTCTGGTTAAATACATGAGGATGAGTCTCAACAAAAGACGATAACATTCCAACCTACTTACATGATATACAATAAGAGGATAAATAGTAACTCATTGAAACTAGGGGTGTAGGTGGGTTGGGATCGACTTGAAAATCCGATCAACTCAACTACATTTCAGTGAGTTAGGTTGGGTTATCGAGTTGGGTTGGGTTTATTTTGGCTTAATTAGAATTTGATTGGATATCGGGTTAATGAATTCTCTCAACTCGATTAACCCGACCTAACCCAACTTATATATTTTAATTATAATAAAATAATTATTAGTGTTGTTTGGGACATGCATTATCCATTCGGGACATGTATTTTTTCTTATGATAGTGTTGGATTTGAACATTTGGACTTATATTTTAAGTAATTCATTATTTTCTTATTTTGGGCTGGGGCAAGTAACTCATTGTTTTTTTCTTGTTTTTTTATAATTATATATATATATATATATATATATATATATATATATATATCAATTTCCAAAATATATTACTATTTTAATTAGTCAATCTGACTACCTAACCCGGCTAACCTGATTAAGGTTGGGTTGGGTTACTTAACAAAAATAGTAAACCTAACCCAACCAGTTAAAGATGTTAAAACAATACGAGTATTTATTTTAAAATAATTAAACTTTGGAATTAATTGAGTTATAATTATTAATATTCTTACACTTTTACCTTAATACTCCAATTTATATCTATTTATAGATAAATTATTTTCTTATTATAAATATATGTTTATCTCATATTTCATTAAATAAATTTATGACAATATCTTCTCTATTAAAATTTTAAAAATATAATTTAATATTTTATATATTTTTAATTGTTTTTAATTTAATTTTACCGCACAACATACTTTTCATATATTAGAATTATACGAGAATACTTTTTCTTTTCAAAATACAAACATGAACCGCGTTAAATGACTTAATTAATACATAATGTCACTACCTACGGTAGACTTATGATTAGATCAGTTCTTCAAAAAGCTATGGAACAAGTTTCTTCCATCCAAGGTCGCCGCATTCGTATGGAAGGTGTGGCATGGAATAGAATATCAACTTTTGACAGCCTGGCTAAAGGGGGATCATATTTCAAGAGGACTTGAAGTGTGTGTAGGGTATTTGTGTTGAAAATGAAAGTGTGTCACATCTGTTTTTTGAGTGCAGAACCTTCTCACAAGTTGGATGGAATGCCTAAAGTGGCTTGGACAGTTGAACTGAGTTCTGCATCACACAATAGAGGCGTTTCCTTCAATTTTTGAGTCTGCCTAGTTGTAATTCACACTCACAAGAGGTAGGGCAGGTCATATGGTTCACTATAATTTGGTCAATTTTGAAGGTTAGAAATCAAGCGGTGCTTGAATCAATAGTAGTGATTCTAGCTAGTGAATGTGGAACTTCTCCATAAGTTCTTATAGAAGAAGAAAATAATAAGAAAAAATGAAATAAATATTTTCATAAGTTAAATTTAGTTTATGCATAAACTAATTTGTAGAAACTTTCTCATATTAACTTTTTCAAAAGTTAATTTTTAACTTATGCATAAGCTAATTTTAGTTTATAATTTTGGTCTGGTTGATTGGGAACATTCCAAGGTTTGCATATCATTTCTTAGCTAGATGCTTAATCCTGTAGGGTGTTTGAAAGCATTTTGAGATCTCAGTGGGAGGTGAGGTAGGTGATAGGGGCTGTGGAATCATATATAGTCAAAATGATCCAACTCCAAGCCTTGGATGTGGAGCAAGCATGGAAGAAATTATAGGGTCTGCTTATATTCCTCTATGAAAATTTTCAGTACAGCTTTGGCAGGTGTGTTACCCTTATGGAGCTCACGGGCATTTAGCATCTGGTTAGAGGTGGCACCAACAAGAAATTCGTGCATAAATGTGAATGTACCCAAGAGGGAAGCATTGCTGATTGCAATGACATCTACATTGCTCTGTGTGTGATGGAGGTGTTCAATAGCTAAATGAAGGTGTTGCATTTAAGGAGGCTTGTTCTTGCCTCTTTCTATAGTATTTGGATTAGTATCATGTGCATAATTGTTTGTGATGCATTTGAGAACCGTCAAAATTATTGTCAACTGCGCTAATTAGCTGCTAGTGACTATAAAAATGTATTAAATTTAAAAATAAAAGAAAGAAATTGAATTTGTACATAAAATTTGGGACAAAACTCAGATACAGTACCATATGGTACTGACGCACTGTTGGTGCTATTCTCCAATTAGATATAGAGTTTCTCCTTGGTAATATGCAAAACAAAGCAATCCATTAAATGTCATTGCGTATTATTACTAAGATGAAACTCTAAATCTGATTGGAGAACAACATCGATCAACAATACATATGGTACTGTATCTAAGTTTCTTCCTAAAATTTGTATAAATGTTTTTACAATAAAAGCAAGACAAGAGAAAAAAATGTAAAATAAGATTATTGATACAATGGAAAGAGATTAAAAAAAAGCAATATTATAGAAAATATTATAAAATTTATTTTATAATTAACATAACTCAAAAAGAAAAAGAAAAAGGAAATAAAACAGTTCACCGCATGCTACTTTTTGAGGAATATATGCATTAAAATTTGCTGCAGATTACACACAAATTAAAGCTAAGATATTGAGTGCTTTCATCTCTGTTAACGTTAAACAAATGGAAAAGGTTTTGAATGAGTAAGTTTTGGGTGTTGTTAATACTCGGGTAAACTATCTTTTTAGTACATGAAAGTGTAATCCACTCTCACTTAAGTCCCTAAAAGTATGAAACTGTTAATTAGGTCCCTGAAAGTGCAATTTGTCTGTCATGACATGTCTTTCTTTTAAAATTAACGTTCGAGCCTACATGACACGCTATTTGCCTACATGACTTGTTATCCACATGTGCATCATCAATCGCCACGTAGGTAGATAGCATATAATGTAGACACAAACGTTAATTTTAAAGAATGTTTTTTTAATGGAAGGACTAAAATGATAGACAAATTGCACTTTCAAGGACCTAATTGACAATTTCATACTTTCAGGGACCTAAGTGATAGTAAATTACACTTTTCGGGACCAAAGTGATAGTTCACCCAAATTTTTTTTTTTTATGATTAGCAATAATATATTGATCTAATCTGAAGCTAGTTTTTTGCTTCAGTATATTGATCTAATCTGAAGCAACAAAAAAAAATTCTGTAGCTAGTTTAAAGCAAATATCGCTGGTGAAATGTTCTTCAAGGAAATTGCTTGGCAACCAGGGTGGCTTCCTAAATTATATTTTATATTTATAATAAATAATTTGCATAATGAATTCAGGAAGCCAAATGATATTTTAATTGGCTCTCTAAACATTAATTAAAAATTAATAATGAAATATCTTATTAGAAAGACATACATTAATAAACAATTTTTTATATTTTCTTTTAAGTTCTTACTCTTTACTCAGTCAACTTATTAGTAAATTCATTATCTTTTTAATTTATTAAATGTATTTTATATTTAATTAATTAACGGTATTTAATGCATTGTATTGAATATAAATCTTGACAAATATATGACACTAAAATTGGAATTTAAAATCTTGAATTTCACATGAGGGTATTACTTTAATTCTTTTCCTTATGTTTCACATGAAGAACAACTTTAGAATTTTATCATATTGACAAGCTATTGTTTGTACCCGTGTGATGAACGGAATTTTTTTAAGTTAGACGTAAATTACAATGATAATAATTATTTAAATTATAAGACCATGAGATTTTGTTGGCCTAGTGCGAAACTGTATAAGGCCCCTTATATATAAATATTCAAAAATATAAATATATATTGAATAAAAAATAGACACATAATTTAATTAAAAGCTGTATTGTTTATTATATTAAACGATTAACATAATTTTAAAAAAATTCAAAAAGATATATCATATTTTTTATTCATATGTTATCGTCTATCATCCAATTTACATCCCTAAAAAACGTGACATACACATAAATATCTATATAAAATTAAGGTAACCCCCTAAAAGAAAAAAAAATATGGAACCGTAATTTCCAATTATTTTTTAGATTTCTATTTCTTCCTACATAACCATACAGCCTTTCTAAAAAAAAAAAAAAAAAAAGGCTCCCTCTAACCCTAGCCCTTAGCAGTTGCCCCTTCTCAGGGATGCTTCTTTAGCCTTGTGCTTTTTCCCTTGAAGATGATCGTCCAGCCCTTTCTCACTTGTGGTAGTAATTTGACATAAGCCACAACTCCACTGCTTCTTAGGTTTCTTCACCAAATTCCTATTGTCATCAATTAATGTAGGAGGTGTCACTTCTTTGCGCTTTGTACCATAACGATCAACGTCTGGCTTAGCCTATAATGGGATAAACCAAAAGAGAAAACCTTTTGTTAAAGAAGAAGCAGAAAAAAAATTGAAGAGAAAGATAAAGACAGAAAAGAACAGTAAATCAAACATAACACTTTACACTAACCAATATAATCACTTTTCCCTTTTTATTAGTATTAGTCTGCGTAAAAGGTTGGCTGATATCAACTTGGCGATGTAACTGGCGTTGTGGCCCCCCAAATCTGTCGATGTTATTAATTGGGTTGTTCATTCTACGATTCATATATGTTGAATTAACGAAAACTTGTTTTCCAAACGGGAACCCCTCCATTCTTTCCATTGGGATTTCCACCATCCTTTCTGCCACCATTTCCCTCCTGACCTCTTCCTCCAGCTCTCGCCGTCGTCCGAATGCCACTTCTCCTGCGATTATCTCTCTCCTTCTTTCCTCCTTCTGCATCCCCCGTTGTAATTGCTCTTTCCCCAACTCTCGCCGGAATGCTTCCTCAGCATTAATGGGCATCGTCGTTGGGAAAACTCTAGGCACTGAAACATTGCCAGTAAAACTACTTGGCGCAAACGCAAACGCAGACCCTACAAAGATTTGTTGAATTAATAGTGAATTAATAAAATTAATGTGACAAAAGATTTGTTTTTATAAACAGCAAAACAAATGGATCTCTTGAAAGGAACGACAAGAATAGTGAGCGTTACCTTGTAATGGTGGTCCAGAGATATCTGAATTCATGTAGGCGACAGTGGAAAAAGGGCGCTGCATTGGGAATTGTGTCATTTGGTTTTGGCCATCATGATATTTGAACTCCATGGAAAAAGTTGAAATGTTAAACAAAGGGAAGGGGAAAGCGAGAAGAAAAACAGTGCCTATGAAATGAGAGACAATGATTATCTGTGGGCAGTGTGAGTTTGAGAGAGTGATTAATAAATAGGCCTGTGTGAGGCTTTGAACATTTGTGTTTGTAGATGTGGTTGACCATATGTTAGTGTGATGAAGTGATTTTTGGTCAAATATTGAGAATTTACCAAATTTATCATTCAATGCTTGAGAAAGGAAAGAAAAGGAAAAAGGATTTTGTTCCAATTTTGAATGGGACATGCATACCATTTTGACCTGTTGGGATTTTAATTGGGAATTTCTCACACTTTTTTTTAACAAAGTTAATCAATTTTGGGTTGACTTGCAAAAAAAAAGCAAAAAAGCATTCAATATGAATAAAATGTTTATATATTAAAATTTGAAATATTTATTGTTTTAAGATTCAAGCATTGCATATTTATCGATTACAACATTTGATATTATTAACAAATTAACTAAGTGGATAGCTAATAACTAGAAATCAAAAAATTGTCATCAAATTAATATAACTAGTATTTTGACTTGCGGGATGCGTAAAATAAAAACTTATTTACTTTTGGAATTAAATTGTTTGATAAATAAATATTTAAAATGTATAAATAAAACGTATTACAGTGAAAATTTATAATTTACAATTAAAAATATTTTGAATATATAAATTATATTTAATATTTATAATAAATAATTTGCATAATGATTTCAGGAAGCCAAATGACATTTTAGTTGGGTCTCTAAAGATTAATAAAAAATTAATAATAAAATATTTTATTAGAAAGACATACATTAATAAACAATTTTTTATATTTTCTTTTAAGTTCTTACTTTTGACTCAGTCAACTTATTATCAAATTCATTATTTTTTAATTTATTAAATGTATGTTATATTTAATTAATTAAAGGTATTTAGTGCATTGTACTGAATATAAATCTTGACAAATATATGACAATAAAATTGGAATTCAAAATCTTGAATTTCAAATGAGGGTATTGCTTTAGTTCTTTTCCTTATGTTTCACATGAAGAACAACATTAAAATTTTATCATATTGATGAGCTACTGTTTGTACCCGTGTGATGAAAGGAATTTTTTTTTTATGTTAGACGTAAATTACAATGATAATAATTATTTAAATTATAAGACCCTGAGATTTTGTTGGCCCAATGCGAAACTGTAGATAATGCCCCTTATATATAAATATTCAAAAATATAAAGATATATTGAATAAAAAATAGACACATAATTTAATTAAAATCTGTATGTTTTATTACATTAAACGAATAACATCATTTTACAAAAAATCAAAAAGATATATCATATTTTTTATTCACATGTTATCATGTATCATCCAATTTACATCCCTCCAAAACATGACATACACATAAATATCTATATAAAATTAAGGTAACCCCCTAAAAGAAAAAATATATATGGAACCATAATTTCCAATTATTTTTTAGATTTCTATTTCTTCCTAAATGTTTCTTAATAGAAAAAGGAACTAAAAGAATGTTATTTCATTATTTGAAGTAGAGAATGCATTATTTTTATTATTATCAGGCTAAGAAATAAATTTTACTTTAGCAAAATTTGAGGGTCAATTTTGGTTTTGAAACTTCAAATATGATATCCAAACATCATAAATATTTTTATTATTAAAATTGATACAAAAAATTTTAAAACTAAATCTCTTTTCTGCCACTACCACATTATAATCATATATATTTTGTTTAACTTATATTATTTTTGTTTTCGTGATATGTGGTAAATTATTATAATCTTTTAGTTGTCGGTTAAATTTAATATGTGAACTAAAAAATATAATTTACTTTATTTTCTATATTTGACTCCCTCAAACAAAAATGCTATAACTCCGGCTATCGTTTATTATCGACAAAATATCTTCTTTTGATATTAAAGCTTAAACTTTTGGTTCGTGTTTTTTTAAGTTGTTAAAAAAAACACTTTAACTTTAAATCTATTATCATGGATTCATTACATGTTGATATGTCACAATGAATTGAAAATTCATTAAATAAGAATTTATAAAAGTAACACATTAAAAGACTAACAATTAACAAATTGATACCTTTTATTCACATGTTACGTTTAAATTTAATCTATTTATAAGAAGAAAATAAAACAATACATAGAAGGTATCAAACTTTCTAAAAAAAAAAAAAAAAAAAGGCCTCCCTCTAACCCTAGCCCTCAGCGGTTGCCCCTTCTCAGGGATGCCTCTTTAGCATTGTGCTTTTTCCCTTGAAGATGATCGTTCAGCCCTTTCTCACTTGTGGTAGTAATTTGACATAAGCCACAACTCCACTGCTTCTTGGGTTTCTTCGCCAAATTCCTATTGTCATCCATTAATGTAGGAGGTGCCACTGCTTTGCGCTTTGTACCATAACGATCAACATCTGGCTTAGCCTATAATGGGATAAACCCAAAGAGAAAACCTTTTGTTAAAGAAGAAGCTGAAATTTTTTTTTGAAGAGAAAGATAAAGACAGAAAAGAACGGTAAATTAAACATAACACTTTACACTAACCAATATAATCACTTTTCCCTTGTTATTACTATTAGTCTGCGTAAAAGGTTGTCTGATATCAACTTGGCGAGGTAATTGGGATTGTGGCCACTTAAATCTGTCGATGTTATTAATTGGGTTGTTCATTCTACGATTCAAATATGCTCTATTAACCAAAACTTGTTTTCCAAACGGGAACCCCTCCATTCTTTCCATTGGGATTTCCACCATCCTTTTTGCTGCCATTTCCCTCCTGACCTCTTCCTCCAGCTCTCGCCGTCGTCCCAATGCCACTCCGCCGGCGATTATCTCTCTCCTTATTCCCTCCTTCTGCATCCCCCGTCGTAATTGCTCTTTCCCCAACTCTACCCGGAATGCTTCCTCGGCATTAATGGGCATCGCCGTTGGGAACACTCTAGGCGCTGAAAAATTGCCGGTAAAATTACTTGGCGCAGAAGCAGACCCTACGAAGTGAATAGTGAATTAAATGAACTCACGTGACAAAAGTTTTGTTTTATATAAACAGCAAAACAAATGGATCTCTTGAAAGGAACGGGAAGAATAGGGAGCGTTACCTTGTAAAGAGGGTCCAGAGATATCTGAATTCATGTAGGCGACAGTGGAAAAAGGGGGCTGCGTTGCGAATTGTGTCATTTGGTTTTGGCCATCGTGATATTTGAACTCCATGGAAAAAGTTGAAATTTGAAACAAAGGGAAGGGGAAAGCGAGAAGAAAAACAGTGCCTATGAAATGAGAGACAATGATTATCTATGGGCAGTGTGTGTGTTTGAGTGATTAATAAATAGGCCAGTGTGAGGCTTTGCACATTTGAGTTTGTAGATGTGGTTGACCCTATTTTGGTGTGATGAAGTGATTTTTGGTCAAATATTGAGAATTTACCAAATTTATCATTCAACGCTTGAGAAAGGAAAGAAAAGGAAAAAAGGATTTTGTTCCAATTTTGAATGGGACATGCATACCATTTTGACCTGTTGGGATTTTAATTGGGAATTTCTCACACTTTTTTTAACAAAGTTAATCAATTTTGGGTTGACTTGCAAAAAAAAGCAAAAAAGCATTCAATATGAATAAAATGTTTATATGTTAAAATTTGAAATATTTATTGTTTTAAGATTCAAGCATTGCGTATTTATCGATTACAACATTTGATATTATTAACAAATTAACTAAGTGGATAGCTAATAACTAGAAATCAAAAAATTGTCATCAAATTAATATAACTAGTATTTTGACATGCGGGATGCGTAAAATGAAAACTTATTTACTTTTGGAATTAAATTGTTTGATAAATAAATATTTAAAATGTATAAATAAAACGTATTACAGTGAAAAATTATAATTTACAATTAAAAATATTTTGAATATATAAATTATATTTTATATTTATAATAAATAATTTGCATAATGATTTCAGGAAGCCAAATGACATTTTAGTTGGGTCTCTAAAGATTAATAAAAAAAATTAATAATAAAATATTTTATTAGAAAGACATACATTAATAAACAATTTTTTATATTTTCTTTTAAGTTCTTACTTTTGACTCAGTCAACTTATTATCAAATTCATTATTTTTTAATTTATTAAATGTATTTTATATTTAATTAATTAAAGGTATTTAGTGCATTGTACGGAATATAAATCTTGACAAATATATGACAATAAAATTGGAATTCAAAATCTTGAATTTCAAATGAGGGTATTGCTTTAGTTCTTTTCCTTATGTTTCACATGAAGAACAACATTAAAATTTTATCATATTGATGAGCTACTGTTTGTACCCGTGTGATGAAAGGAATTTTTTTTTATGTTAGACGTAAATTACAATGATAATAATTATTTAAATTATAAGACCCTGAGATTTTGTTGGCCCAGTGCGAAACTGTAGATAATGCCCCTTATATATAAATATTCAAAAATATAAAGATATATTGAATAAAAAATAGACACATAATTTAATTAAAATCGGTATGTTTTATTACATTAAACGAATAACATCATTTTACAAAAAATCAAAAAGATATATCATATTTTTTATTCACATGTTATCATCTATCATCCAATTTACATCCCTCAAAAACATGGCATACACATAAATGTCTATATAAAATAAAGGTAACCCCCTAAAAGAAAAAATATATATGGAACCCTAATTTCCAATTATTTTTTAGATTTCTATTTCTTCCTAAATGTTTCTTAATAGAAAAAGGAACTAAAAGAATGTTATTTCATTATTTGAGGTAGAGAATGCATTATTTTTATTATTATCAGGCTAAGAAATAAATTTTACTTTAGCAAAATTTGAGGGTCAATTTTGGTTTTGAAACTTCAAATATGATATCCAAACATCATAAATATTTTTATCATTAAAATTGATACAAAAAATTTTAAAACTAAATCTCTTTTCTGCCGCTACCACATTATAATCATATATATTTTGTTTAACTTATATGATTTTTGTTTTCGTGATATGTGGTAAATTATTATAATCTTTTAGTTGTCGGTTAAATTTAATATGTGAACTAAAAAATATAATTTACTTTATTTTCTATATTTGACTCCGTCAAACAAAAATGCTATAACTCCGGCCATCGTTTATTATCGACAAAATATCTTCATTTGATATTAAAGCTTAAACTTTTGCTTCGTGTTTTTTTAAGTTGTTAAAAGAAACACTTTAACTTTAAATCTATTATCATGGATTCATTACATGTTGATATGTCACAATGAATTGAAAATTCATTAAATATGAATTTATAAAAGTAACACATTAAAAGACTAACAATTAACAAATTGATACCTTTTATTCACATGTTACGTTTAAATTTAATCTATTTATAGGAAGAAAATAAAACAATACATAGAAGGTAACAAACTTTCTAAAAAACAAAAAAAAAAGAAAGGCCTCCCTCTAACCCTAGCCCTCAGCGGTTGCCCCTTCTCAGGGATGCCTCTTTAGCGTTGTGCTTTTTCCCTTGAAGATGATCGTTCAGCCCTTTCTCACTTGTGGTAGTAATTTGACATAAGCCACAACTCCACTGCTTCTTGGGTTTCTTCGCCAAATTCCTATTGTCATCAATTAATGTAGGAGGTGTCACTGCTTTGCGCTTTGTACCATAACGATCAACATCTGGCTTAGCCTATAATGGGATAAACCCAAAGAGAAAACCTTTTGTTAAAGAAGAAGCTGAAATTTTTTTTTGAAGAGAAAGATAAAGACAGAAAAGAACGGTAAATTAAACATAACACTTTACACTAACCAATATAATCACTTTTCCCTTGTTATTACTATTAGTCTGCGTAAAAGGTTGTCTGATATCAACTTGGCGAGGTAATTGGGATTGTGGCCACTTAAATCTGTCGATGTTATTAATTGGGTTGTTCATTCTACGATTCAAATATGCTCTATTAACCAAAACTTGTTTTCCAAACGGGAACCCCTCCATTCTTTCCATTGGGATTTCCACCATCCTTTTTGCTGCCATTTCCCTCCTGACCTCTTCCTCCAGCTCTCGCCGTCGTCCCAATGCCACTCCGCCGGCGACTATCTCTCTCCTTATTCCCTCCTTCTGCATCCCCCGTCGTAATTGCTCTTTCCCCAACTCTACCCGGAATGCTTCCTCGGCATTAATGGGCATCGCCGTTGGGAACACTCTAGGCGCTGAAAAATTGCCGGTAAAATTACTTGGCGCAGAAGCAGACCCTACGAAGTGAATAGTGAATTAAATGAACTCACGTGACAAAAGTTTTGTTTTATATAAACAGCAAAACAAATGGATCTCTTGAAAGGAACGGGAAGAATAGGGAGCGTTACCTTGTAAAGAGGGTCCAGAGATATCTGAATTCATGTAGGCGACAGTGGAAAAAGGGGGCTGCGTTGCGAATTGTGTCATTTGGTTTTGGCCATCGTGATATTTGAACTCCATGGAAAAAGTTGAAATTTGAAACAAAGGGAAGGGGAAAGCGAGAAGAAAAACAGTGCCTATGAAATGAGAGACAATGATTATCTATGGGCAGTGTGTGTGTTTGAGTGATTAATAAATAGGCCAGTGTGAGGCTTTGCACATTTGAGTTTGTAGATGTGGTTGACCCTATTTTGGTGTGATGAAGTGATTTTTGGTCAAATATTGAGAATTTACCAAATTTATCATTCAACGCTTGAGAAAGGAAAGAAAAGGAAAAAAGGATTTTGTTCCAATTTTGAATGGGACATGCATACCATTTTGACCTGTTGGGATTTTAATTGGGAATTTCTCACACTTTTTTTAACAAAGTTAATCAATTTTGGGTTGACTTGCAAAAAAAAGCAAAAAAGCATTCAATATGAATAAAATGTTTATATGTTAAAATTTGAAATATTTATTGTTTTAAGATTCAAGCATTGCGTATTTATCGATTACAACATTTGATATTATTAACAAATTAACTAAGTGGATAGCTAATAACTAGAAATCAAAAAATTGTCATCAAATTAATATAACTAGTATTTTGACATGCGGGATGCGTAAAATGAAAACTTATTTACTTTTGGAATTAAATTGTTTGATAAATAAATATTTAAAATGTATAAATAAAACGTATTACAGTGAAAAATTATAATTTACAATTAAAAATATTTTGAATATATAAATTATATTTTATATTTATAATAAATAATTTGCATAATGATTTCAGGAAGCCAAATGACATTTTAGTTGGGTCTCTAAAGATTAATAAAAAAAATTAATAATAAAATATTTTATTAGAAAGACATACATTAATAAACAATTTTTTATATTTTCTTTTAAGTTCTTACTTTTGACTCAGTCAACTTATTATCAAATTCATTATTTTTTAATTTATTAAATGTATTTTATATTTAATTAATTAAAGGTATTTAGTGCATTGTACGGAATATAAATCTTGACAAATATATGACAATAAAATTGGAATTCAAAATCTTGAATTTCAAATGAGGGTATTGCTTTAGTTCTTTTCCTTATGTTTCACATGAAGAACAACATTAAAATTTTATCATATTGATGAGCTACTGTTTGTACCCGTGTGATGAAAGGAATTTTTTTTTATGTTAGACGTAAATTACAATGATAATAATTATTTAAATTATAAGACCCTGAGATTTTGTTGGCCCAGTGCGAAACTGTAGATAATGCCCCTTATATATAAATATTCAAAAATATAAAGATATATTGAATAAAAAATAGACACATAATTTAATTAAAATCGGTATGTTTTATTACATTAAACGAATAACATCATTTTACAAAAAATCAAAAAGATATATCATATTTTTTATTCACATGTTATCATCTATCATCCAATTTACATCCCTCAAAAACATGGCATACACATAAATGTCTATATAAAATAAAGGTAACCCCCTAAAAGAAAAAATATATATGGAACCCTAATTTCCAATTATTTTTTAGATTTCTATTTCTTCCTAAATGTTTCTTAATAGAAAAAGGAACTAAAAGAATGTTATTTCATTATTTGAGGTAGAGAATGCATTATTTTTATTATTATCAGGCTAAGAAATAAATTTTACTTTAGCAAAATTTGAGGGTCAATTTTGGTTTTGAAACTTCAAATATGATATCCAAACATCATAAATATTTTTATCATTAAAATTGATACAAAAAATTTTAAAACTAAATCTCTTTTCTGCCGCTACCACATTATAATCATATATATTTTGTTTAACTTATATGATTTTTGTTTTCGTGATATGTGGTAAATTATTATAATCTTTTAGTTGTCGGTTAAATTTAATATGTGAACTAAAAAATATAATTTACTTTATTTTCTATATTTGACTCCGTCAAACAAAAATGCTATAACTCCGGCCATCGTTTATTATCGACAAAATATCTTCATTTGATATTAAAGCTTAAACTTTTGCTTCGTGTTTTTTTAAGTTGTTAAAAGAAACACTTTAACTTTAAATCTATTATCATGGATTCATTACATGTTGATATGTCACAATGAATTGAAAATTCATTAAATATGAATTTATAAAAGTAACACATTAAAAGACTAACAATTAACAAATTGATACCTTTTATTCACATGTTACGTTTAAATTTAATCTATTTATAGGAAGAAAATAAAACAATACATAGAAGGTAACAAACTTTCTAAAAAAAAAAAAAAAAGAAAGGCCTCCCTCTAACCCTAGCCCTCAGCGGTTGCCCCTTCTCAGGGATGCCTCTTTAGCGTTGTGCTTTTTCCCTTGAAGATGATCGTTCAGCCCTTTCTCACTTGTGGTAGTAATTTGACATAAGCCACAACTCCACTGCTTCTTGGGTTTCTTCGCCAAATTCCTATTGTCATCAATTAATGTAGGAGGTGTCACTGCTTTGCGCTTTGTACCATAACGATCAACATCTGGCTTAGCCTATAATGGGATAAACCCAAAGAGAAAACCTTTTGTTAAAGAAGAAGCTGAAATTTTTTTTTGAAGAGAAAGATAAAGACAGAAAAGAACGGTAAATTAAACATAACACTTTACACTAACCAATATAATCACTTTTCCCTTGTTATTACTATTAGTATGCGTAAAAGGTTGTCTGATATCAACTTGGCGAGGTAATTGGGATTGTGGCCACTTAAATCTGTCGATGTTATTAATTGGGTTGTTCATTCTACGATTCAAATATGCTCTATTAACCAAAACTTGTTTTCCAAACGGGAACCCCTCCATTCTTTCCATTGGGATTTCCACCATCCTTTTTGCTGCCATTTCCCTCCTGACCTCTTCCTCCAGCTCTCGCCGTCGTCCCAATGCCACTCCGCCGGCGACTATCTCTCTCCTTATTCCCTCCTTCTGCATCCCCCGTCGTAATTGCTCTTTCCCCAACTCTACCCGGAATGCTTCCTCGGCATTAATGGGCATCGCCGTTGGGAACACTCTAGGCGCTGAAAAATTGCCGGTAAAATTACTTGGCGCAGAAGCAGACCCTACGAAGTGAATAGTGAATTAAATGAACTCACGTGACAAAAGTTTTGTTTTATATAAACAGCAAAACAAATGGATCTCTTGAAAGGAACGGGAAGAATAGGGAGCGTTACCTTGTAAAGAGGGTCCAGAGATATCTGAATTCATGTAGGCGACAGTGGAAAAAGGGGGCTGCGTTGCGAATTGTGTCATTTGGTTTTGGCCATCGTGATATTTGAACTCCATGGAAAAAGTTGAAATTTGAAACAAAGGGAAGGGGAAAGCGAGAAGAAAAACAGTGCCTATGAAATGAGAGACAATGATTATCTATGGGCAGTGTGTGTGTTTGAGTGATTAATAAATAGGCCAGTGTGAGGCTTTGCACATTTGAGTTTGTAGATGTGGTTGACCCTATTTTGGTGTGATGAAGTGATTTTTGGTCAAATATTGAGAATTTACCAAATTTATCATTCAACGCTTGAGAAAGGAAAGAAAAGGAAAAAAGGATTTTGTTCCAATTTTGAATGGGACATGCATACCATTTTGACCTGTTGGGATTTTAATTGGGAATTTCTCACACTTTTTTTAACAAAGTTAATCAATTTTGGGTTGACTTGCAAAAAAAAGCAAAAAAGCATTCAATATGAATAAAATGTTTATATGTTAAAATTTGAAATATTTATTGTTTTAAGATTCAAGCATTGCGTATTTATCGATTACAACATTTGATATTATTAACAAATTAACTAAGTGGATAGCTAATAACTAGAAATCAAAAAATTGTCATCAAATTAATATAACTAGTATTTTGACATGCGGGATGCGTAAAATGAAAACTTATTTACTTTTGGAATTAAATTGTTTGATAAATAAATATTTAAAATGTATAAATAAAACGTATTACAGTGAAAAATTATAATTTACAATTAAAAATATTTTGAATATATAAATTATATTTTATATTTATAATAAATAATTTGCATAATGATTTCAGGAAGCCAAATGACATTTTAGTTGGGTCTCTAAAGATTAATAAAAAAAATTAATAATAAAATATTTTATTAGAAAGACATACATTAATAAACAATTTTTTATATTTTCTTTTAAGTTCTTACTTTTGACTCAGTCAACTTATTATCAAATTCATTATTTTTTAATTTATTAAATGTATTTTATATTTAATTAATTAAAGGTATTTAGTGCATTGTACGGAATATAAATCTTGACAAATATATGACAATAAAATTGGAATTCAAAATCTTGAATTTCAAATGAGGGTATTGCTTTAGTTCTTTTCCTTATGTTTCACATGAAGAACAACATTAAAATTTTATCATATTGATGAGCTACTGTTTGTACCCGTGTGATGAAAGGAATTTTTTTTTATGTTAGACGTAAATTACAATGATAATAATTATTTAAATTATAAGACCCTGAGATTTTGTTGGCCCAGTGCGAAACTGTAGATAATGCCCCTTATATATAAATATTCAAAAATATAAAGATATATTGAATAAAAAATAGACACATAATTTAATTAAAATCGGTATGTTTTATTACATTAAACGAATAACATCATTTTACAAAAAATCAAAAAGATATATCATATTTTTTATTCACATGTTATCATCTATCATCCAATTTACATCCCTCAAAAACATGGCATACACATAAATGTCTATATAAAATAAAGGTAACCCCCTAAAAGAAAAAATATATATGGAACCCTAATTTCCAATTATTTTTTAGATTTCTATTTCTTCCTAAATGTTTCTTAATAGAAAAAGGAACTAAAAGAATGTTATTTCATTATTTGAGGTAGAGAATGCATTATTTTTATTATTATCAGGCTAAGAAATAAATTTTACTTTAGCAAAATTTGAGGGTCAATTTTGGTTTTGAAACTTCAAATATGATATCCAAACATCATAAATATTTTTATCATTAAAATTGATACAAAAAATTTTAAAACTAAATCTCTTTTCTGCCGCTACCACATTATAATCATATATATTTTGTTTAACTTATATGATTTTTGTTTTCGTGATATGTGGTAAATTATTATAATCTTTTAGTTGTCGGTTAAATTTAATATGTGAACTAAAAAATATAATTTACTTTATTTTCTATATTTGACTCCGTCAAACAAAAATGCTATAACTCCGGCCATCGTTTATTATCGACAAAATATCTTCATTTGATATTAAAGCTTAAACTTTTGCTTCGTGTTTTTTTAAGTTGTTAAAAGAAACACTTTAACTTTAAATCTATTATCATGGATTCATTACATGTTGATATGTCACAATGAATTGAAAATTCATTAAATATGAATTTATAAAAGTAACACATTAAAAGACTAACAATTAACAAATTGATACCTTTTATTCACATGTTACGTTTAAATTTAATCTATTTATAGGAAGAAAATAAAACAATACATAGAAGGTAACAAACTTTCTAAAAAACAAAAAAAAAAGAAAGGCCTCCCTCTAACCCTAGCCCTCAGCGGTTGCCCCTTCTCAGGGATGCCTCTTTAGCGTTGTGCTTTTTCCCTTGAAGATGATCGTTCAGCCCTTTCTCACTTGTGGTAGTAATTTGACATAAGCCACAACTCCACTGCTTCTTGGGTTTCTTCGCCAAATTCCTATTGTCATCAATTAATGTAGGAGGTGTCACTGCTTTGCGCTTTGTACCATAACGATCAACATCTGGCTTAGCCTATAATGGGATAAACCCAAAGAGAAAACCTTTTGTTAAAGAAGAAGCTGAAATTTTTTTTTGAAGAGAAAGATAAAGACAGAAAAGAACGGTAAATTAAACATAACACTTTACACTAACCAATATAATCACTTTTCCCTTGTTATTACTATTAGTCTGCGTAAAAGGTTGTCTGATATCAACTTGGCGAGGTAATTGGGATTGTGGCCACTTAAATCTGTCGATGTTATTAATTGGGTTGTTCATTCTACGATTCAAATATGCTCTATTAACCAAAACTTGTTTTCCAAACGGGAACCCCTCCATTCTTTCCATTGGGATTTCCACCATCCTTTTTGCTGCCATTTCCCTCCTGACCTCTTCCTCCAGCTCTCGCCGTCGTCCCAATGCCACTCCGCCGGCGACTATCTCTCTCCTTATTCCCTCCTTCTGCATCCCCCGTCGTAATTGCTCTTTCCCCAACTCTACCCGGAATGCTTCCTCGGCATTAATGGGCATCGCCGTTGGGAACACTCTAGGCGCTGAAAAATTGCCGGTAAAATTACTTGGCGCAGAAGCAGACCCTACGAAGTGAATAGTGAATTAAATGAACTCACGTGACAAAAGTTTTGTTTTATATAAACAGCAAAACAAATGGATCTCTTGAAAGGAACGGGAAGAATAGGGAGCGTTACCTTGTAAAGAGGGTCCAGAGATATCTGAATTCATGTAGGCGACAGTGGAAAAAGGGGGCTGCGTTGCGAATTGTGTCATTTGGTTTTGGCCATCGTGATATTTGAACTCCATGGAAAAAGTTGAAATTTGAAACAAAGGGAAGGGGAAAGCGAGAAGAAAAACAGTGCCTATGAAATGAGAGACAATGATTATCTATGGGCAGTGTGTGTGTTTGAGTGATTAATAAATAGGCCAGTGTGAGGCTTTGCACATTTGAGTTTGTAGATGTGGTTGACCCTATTTTGGTGTGATGAAGTGATTTTTGGTCAAATATTGAGAATTTACCAAATTTATCATTCAACGCTTGAGAAAGGAAAGAAAAGGAAAAAAGGATTTTGTTCCAATTTTGAATGGGACATGCATACCATTTTGACCTGTTGGGATTTTAATTGGGAATTTCTCACACTTTTTTTAACAAAGTTAATCAATTTTGGGTTGACTTGCAAAAAAAAGCAAAAAAGCATTCAATATGAATAAAATGTTTATATGTTAAAATTTGAAATATTTATTGTTTTAAGATTCAAGCATTGCGTATTTATCGATTACAACATTTGATATTATTAACAAATTAACTAAGTGGATAGCTAATAACTAGAAATCAAAAAATTGTCATCAAATTAATATAACTAGTATTTTGACATGCGGGATGCGTAAAATGAAAACTTATTTACTTTTGGAATTAAATTGTTTGATAAATAAATATTTAAAATGTATAAATAAAACGTATTACAGTGAAAAATTATAATTTACAATTAAAAATATTTTGAATATATAAATTATATTTTATATTTATAATAAATAATTTGCATAATGATTTCAGGAAGCCAAATGACATTTTAGTTGGGTCTCTAAAGATTAATAAAAAAAATTAATAATAAAATATTTTATTAGAAAGACATACATTAATAAACAATTTTTTATATTTTCTTTTAAGTTCTTACTTTTGACTCAGTCAACTTATTATCAAATTCATTATTTTTTAATTTATTAAATGTATTTTATATTTAATTAATTAAAGGTATTTAGTGCATTGTACGGAATATAAATCTTGACAAATATATGACAATAAAATTGGAATTCAAAATCTTGAATTTCAAATGAGGGTATTGCTTTAGTTCTTTTCCTTATGTTTCACATGAAGAACAACATTAAAATTTTATCATATTGATGAGCTACTGTTTGTACCCGTGTGATGAAAGGAATTTTTTTTTATGTTAGACGTAAATTACAATGATAATAATTATTTAAATTATAAGACCCTGAGATTTTGTTGGCCCAGTGCGAAACTGTAGATAATGCCCCTTATATATAAATATTCAAAAATATAAAGATATATTGAATAAAAAATAGACACATAATTTAATTAAAATCGGTATGTTTTATTACATTAAACGAATAACATCATTTTACAAAAAATCAAAAAGATATATCATATTTTTTATTCACATGTTATCATCTATCATCCAATTTACATCCCTCAAAAACATGGCATACACATAAATGTCTATATAAAATAAAGGTAACCCCCTAAAAGAAAAAATATATATGGAACCCTAATTTCCAATTATTTTTTAGATTTCTATTTCTTCCTAAATGTTTCTTAATAGAAAAAGGAACTAAAAGAATGTTATTTCATTATTTGAGGTAGAGAATGCATTATTTTTATTATTATCAGGCTAAGAAATAAATTTTACTTTAGCAAAATTTGAGGGTCAATTTTGGTTTTGAAACTTCAAATATGATATCCAAACATCATAAATATTTTTATCATTAAAATTGATACAAAAAATTTTAAAACTAAATCTCTTTTCTGCCGCTACCACATTATAATCATATATATTTTGTTTAACTTATATGATTTTTGTTTTCGTGATATGTGGTAAATTATTATAATCTTTTAGTTGTCGGTTAAATTTAATATGTGAACTAAAAAATATAATTTACTTTATTTTCTATATTTGACTCCGTCAAACAAAAATGCTATAACTCCGGCCATCGTTTATTATCGACAAAATATCTTCATTTGATATTAAAGCTTAAACTTTTGCTTCGTGTTTTTTTAAGTTGTTAAAAGAAACACTTTAACTTTAAATCTATTATCATGGATTCATTACATGTTGATATGTCACAATGAATTGAAAATTCATTAAATATGAATTTATAAAAGTAACACATTAAAAGACTAACAATTAACAAATTGATACCTTTTATTCACATGTTACGTTTAAATTTAATCTATTTATAGGAAGAAAATAAAACAATACATAGAAGGTAACAAACTTTCTAAAAAACAAAACAAAAAGAAAGGCCTCCCTCTAACCCTAGCCCTCAGCGGTTGCCCCTTCTCAGGGATGCCTCTTTAGCGTTGTGCTTTTTCCCTTGAAGATGATCGTTCAGCCCTTTCTCACTTGTGGTAGTAATTTGACATAAGCCACAACTCCACTGCTTCTTGGGTTTCTTCGCCAAATTCCTATTGTCATCAATTAATGTAGGACGTGTCACTGCTTTGCGCTTTGTACCATAACGATCAACATCTGGCTTAGCCTATAATGGGATAAACCCAAAGAGAAAACCTTTTGTTAAAGAAGAAGCTGAAATTTTTTTTTGAAGAGAAAGATAAAGACAGAAAAAGAACGGTAAATTAAACATAACACTTTACACTAACCAATATAATCACTTTTCCCTTGATATTACTATTAGTCTGCGTAAAAGGTTGTCTGATATCAACTTGGCGAGGTAATTGGGATTGTGGCCACTTAAATCTGTCGATGTTATTAATTGGGTTGTTCATTCTACGATTCAAATATGCTCTATTAACCAAAACTTGTTTTCCAAACGGGAACCCCTCCATTCTTTCCATTGGGATTTCCACCATCCTTTTTGCTGCCATTTCCCTCCTGACCTCTTCCTCCAGCTCTCGCCGTCGTCCCAATGCCACTCCGCCGGCGATTATCTCTCTCCTTATTCCCTCCTTCTGCATCCCCCGTCGTAATTGCTCTTTCCCCAACTCTACCCGGAATGCTTCCTCGGCATTAATGGGCATCGCCGTTGGGAACACTCTAGGCGCTGAAAAATTGCCGGTAAAATTACTTGGCGCAGAAGCAGACCCTACGAAGTGAATAGTGAATTAAATGAACTCACGTGACAAAAGTTTTGTTTTATATAAACAGCAAAACAAATGGATCTCTTGAAAGGAACGGGAAGAATAGGGAGCGTTACCTTGTAAAGAGGGTCCAGAGATATCTGAATTCATGTAGGCGACAGTGGAAAAAGGGGGCTGCGTTGCGAATTGTGTCATTTGGTTTTGGCCATCGTGATATTTGAACTCCATGGAAAAAGTTGAAATTTGAAACAAAGGGAAGGGGAAAGCGAGAAGAAAAACAGTGCCTATGAAATGAGAGACAATGATTATCTATGGGCAGTGTGTGTGTTTGAGTGATTAATAAATAGGCCAGTGTGAGGCTTTGCACATTTGAGTTTGTAGATGTGGTTGACCCTATTTTGGTGTGATGAAGTGATTTTTGGTCAAATATTGAGAATTTACCAAATTTATCATTCAACGCTTGAGAAAGGAAAGAAAAGGAAAAAAGGATTTTGTTCCAATTTTGAATGGGACATGCATACCATTTTGACCTGTTGGGATTTTAATTGGGAATTTCTCACACTTTTTTTAACAAAGTTAATCAATTTTGGGTTGACTTGCAAAAAAAAGCAAAAAAGCATTCAATATGAATAAAATGTTTATATGTTAAAATTTGAAATATTTATTGTTTTAAGATTCAAGCATTGCGTATTTATCGATTACAACATTTGATATTATTAACAAATTAACTAAGTGGATAGCTAATAACTAGAAATCAAAAAATTGTCATCAAATTAATATAACTAGTATTTTGACATGCGGGATGCGTAAAATGAAAACTTATTTACTTTTGGAATTAAATTGTTTGATAAATAAATATTTAAAATGTATAAATAAAACGTATTACAGTGAAAAATTATAATTTACAATTAAAAATATTTTGAATATATAAATTATATTTTATATTTATAATAAATAATTTGCATAATGATTTCAGGAAGCCAAATGACATTTTAGTTGGGTCTCTAAAGATTAATAAAAAAAATTAATAATAAAATATTTTATTAGAAAGACATACATTAATAAACAATTTTTTATATTTTCTTTTAAGTTCTTACTTTTGACTCAGTCAACTTATTATCAAATTCATTATTTTTTAATTTATTAAATGTATTTTATATTTAATTAATTAAAGGTATTTAGTGCATTGTACGGAATATAAATCTTGACAAATATATGACAATAAAATTGGAATTCAAAATCTTGAATTTCAAATGAGGGTATTGCTTTAGTTCTTTTCCTTATGTTTCACATGAAGAACAACATTAAAATTTTATCATATTGATGAGCTACTGTTTGTACCCGTGTGATGAAAGGAATTTTTTTTTATGTTAGACGTAAATTACAATGATAATAATTATTTAAATTATAAGACCCTGAGATTTTGTTGGCCCAGTGCGAAACTGTAGATAATGCCCCTTATATATAAATATTCAAAAATATAAAGATATATTGAATAAAAAATAGACACATAATTTAATTAAAATCGGTATGTTTTATTACATTAAACGAATAACATCATTTTACAAAAAATCAAAAAGATATATCATATTTTTTATTCACATGTTATCATCTATCATCCAATTTACATCCCTCAAAAACATGGCATACACATAAATGTCTATATAAAATAAAGGTAACCCCCTAAAAGAAAAAATATATATGGAACCCTAATTTCCAATTATTTTTTAGATTTCTATTTCTTCCTAAATGTTTCTTAATAGAAAAAGGAACTAAAAGAATGTTATTTCATTATTTGAGGTAGAGAATGCATTATTTTTATTATTATCAGGCTAAGAAATAAATTTTACTTTAGCAAAATTTGAGGGTCAATTTTGGTTTTGAAACTTCAAATATGATATCCAAACATCATAAATATTTTTATCATTAAAATTGATACAAAAAATTTTAAAACTAAATCTCTTTTCTGCCGCTACCACATTATAATCATATATATTTTGTTTAACTTATATGATTTTTGTTTTCGTGATATGTGGTAAATTATTATAATCTTTTAGTTGTCGGTTAAATTTAATATGTGAACTAAAAAATATAATTTACTTTATTTTCTATATTTGACTCCGTCAAACAAAAATGCTATAACTCCGGCCATCGTTTATTATCGACAAAATATCTTCATTTGATATTAAAGCTTAACTTTTGCTTCGTGTTTTTTTAAGTTGTTAAAAGAAACACTTTAACTTTAAATCTATTATCATGGATTCATTACATGTTGATATGTCACAATGAATTGAAAATTCATTAAATATGAATTTATAAAAGTAACACATTAAAAGACTAACAATTAACAAATTGATACCTTTTATTCACATGTTACGTTTAAATTTAATCTATTTATAGGAAGAAAATAAAACAATACATAGAAGGTAACAAACTTTCTAAAAAAAAAAAAAAAAGAAAGGCCTCCCTCTAACCCTAGCCCTCAGCGGTTGCCCCTTCTCAGGGATGCCTCTTTAGCGTTGTGCTTTTTCCCTTGAAGATGATCGTTCAACCCCTTTCTCACTTGTGGTAGTAATTTGACATAAGCCACAACTCCACTGCTTCTTGGGTTTCTTCGCCAAATTCCTATTGTCATCAATTAATGTAGGACGTGTCACTGCTTTGCGCTTTGTACCATAACGATCAACATCTGGCTTAGCCTATAATGGGATAAACCCAAAGAGAAAACCTTTTGTTAAAGAAGAAGCTGAAATTTTTTTTTGAAGAGAAAGATAAAGACAGAAAAGAACAGTAAATTAAACATAACACTTTACACTAACCAATATAATCACTTTTCCCTTGTTATTACTATTAGTCTGCGTAAAAGGTTGTCTGATATCAACTTGGCGAGGTAATTGGGATTGTGGCCACTTAAATCTGTCGATGTTATTAATTGGGTTGTTCATTCTACGATTCAAATATGCTCTATTAACCAAAACTTGTTTTCCAAACGGGAACCCCTCCATTCTTTCCATTGGGATTTCCACCATCCTTTTTGCTGCCATTTCCCTCCTGACCTCTTCCTCCAGCTCTCGCCGTCGTCCCAATGCCACTCCGCCGGCGACTATCTCTCTCCTTATTCCCTCCTTCTGCATCCCCCGTCGTAATTGCTCTTTCCCCCAACTCTACCCGGAATGCTTCCTCGGCATTAATGGGCATCGCCGTTGGGAACACTCTAGGCGCTGAAAAATTGCCGTAAAATTACTTGGCGCAGAAGCAGACCCTACGAAGTGAATAGTGAATTAAATGAACTCACGTGACAAAAGTTTTGTTTTATATAAACAGCAAAACAAATGGATCTCTTGAAAGGAACGGGAAGAATAGGGAGCGTTACCTTGTAAAGAGGGTCCAGAGATATCTGAATTCATGTAGGCGACAGTGGAAAAAGGGGGCTGCGTTGCGAATTGTGTCATTTGGTTTTGGCCATCGTGATATTTGAACTCCATGGAAAAAGTTGAAATTTGAAACAAAGGGAAGGGGAAAGCGAGAAGAAAAACAGTGCCTATGAAATGAGAGACAATGATTATCTATGGGCAGTGTGTGTGTTTGAGTGATTAATAAATAGGCCAGTGTGAGGCTTTGCACATTTGAGTTTGTAGATGTGGTTGACCCTATTTTGGTGTGATGAAGTGATTTTTGGTCAAATATTGAGAATTTACCAAATTTATCATTCAACGCTTGAGAAAGGAAAGAAAAGGAAAAAAGGATTTTGTTCCAATTTTGAATGGGACATGCATACCATTTTGACCTGTTGGGATTTTAATTGGGAATTTCTCACACTTTTTTTAACAAAGTTAATCAATTTTGGGTTGACTTGCAAAAAAAAGCAAAAAAGCATTCAATATGAATAAAATGTTTATATGTTAAAATTTGAAATATTTATTGTTTTAAGATTCAAGCATTGCGTATTTATCGATTACAACATTTGATATTATTAACAAATTAACTAAGTGGATAGCTAATAACTAGAAATCAAAAAATTGTCATCAAATTAATATAACTAGTATTTTGACATGCGGGATGCGTAAAATGAAAACTTATTTACTTTTGGAATTAAATTGTTTGATAAATAAATATTTAAAATGTATAAATAAAACGTATTACAGTGAAAAATTATAATTTACAATTAAAAATATTTTGAATATATAAATTATATTTTATATTTATAATAAATAATTTGCATAATGATTTCAGGAAGCCAAATGACATTTTAGTTGGGTCTCTAAAGATTAATAAAAAAAATTAATAATAAAATATTTTATTAGAAAGACATACATTAATAAACAATTTTTTATATTTTCTTTTAAGTTCTTACTTTTGACTCAGTCAACTTATTATCAAATTCATTATTTTTTAATTTATTAAATGTATTTTATATTTAATTAATTAAAGGTATTTAGTGCATTGTACGGAATATAAATCTTGACAAATATATGACAATAAAATTGGAATTCAAAATCTTGAATTTCAAATGAGGGTATTGCTTTAGTTCTTTTCCTTATGTTTCACATGAAGAACAACATTAAAATTTTATCATATTGATGAGCTACTGTTTGTACCCGTGTGATGAAAAGGAATTTTTTTTTATGTTAGACGTAAATTACAATGATAATAATTATTTAAATTATAAGACCCTGAGATTTTGTTGGCCCAGTGCGAAACTGTAGATAATGCCCCTTATATATAAATATTCAAAAATATAAAGATATATTGAATAAAAAATAGACACAT
The DNA here is from genome assembly GCA_026413185.1 of Pueraria montana var. lobata. Taxonomy (NCBI): domain Eukaryota; kingdom Viridiplantae; phylum Streptophyta; class Magnoliopsida; order Fabales; family Fabaceae; genus Pueraria; species Pueraria montana. Next base: position 44,080,158 of record CM048651.1, on the reverse strand, counting down.
AATTTAATTAAAATCGGTATGTTTTATTACATTAAACGAATAACATCATTTTACAAAAAAATCAAAAAGATATATCATATTTTTTATTCACATGTTATCATCTATCATCCAATTTACATCCCTCAAAAACATGGCATACACATAAATGTCTATATAAAATAAAGGTAACCCCCTAAAAGAAAAAATATATATGGAACCCTAATTTCCAATTATTTTTTAGATTTCTATTTCTTCCTAAATGTTTCTTAATAGAAAGGAACTAAAAGAATGTTATTTCATTATTTGAGGTAGAGAATGCATTATTTTTATTATTATCAGGCTAAGAAATAAATTTTACTTTAGCAAAATTTGAGGGTCAATTTTGGTTTTGAAACTTCAAATATGATATCCAAACATCATAAATATTTTTATCATTAAAATTGATACAAAAAATTTTAAAACTAAATCTCTTTTCTGCCGCTACCACATTATAATCATATATATTTTGTTTAACTTATATGATTTTTGTTTTCGTGATATGTGGTAAATTATTATAATCTTTTAGTTGTCGGTTAAATTTAATATGTGAACTAAAAAATATAATTTACTTTATTTTCTATATTTGACTCCGTCAAACAAAAATGCTATAACTCCGGCCATCGTTTATTATCGACAAAATATCTTCATTTGATATTAAAGCTTAAACTTTTGCTTCGTGTTTTTTTAAGTTGTTAAAAGAAACACTTTAACTTTAAATCTATTATCATGGATTCATTACATGTTGATATGTCACAATGAATTGAAAATTCATTAAATATGAATTTATAAAAGTAACACATTAAAAGACTAACAATTAACAAATTGATACCTTTTATTCACATGTTACGTTTAAATTTAATCTATTTATAGGAAGAAAATAAAACAATACATAGAAGGTAACAAACTTTCTAAAAAAAAAAAAAAAAGAAAGGCCTCCCTCTAACCCTAGCCCTCAGCGGTTGCCCCTTCTCAGGGATGCCTCTTTAGCGTTGTGCTTTTTCCCTTGAAGATGATCGTTCAGCCCTTTCTCACTTGTGGTAGTAATTTGACATAAGCCACAACTCCACTGCTTCTTGGGTTTCTTCGCCAAATTCCTATTGTCATCAATTAATGTAGGAGGTGTCACTGCTTTGCGCTTTGTACCATAACGATCAACATCTGGCTTAGCCTATAATGGGATAAACCCAAAGAGAAAACCTTTTGTTAAAGAAGAAGCTGAAATTTTTTTTTGAAGAGAAAGATAAAGACAGAAAAGAACGGTAAATTAAACATAACACTTTACACTAACCAATATAATCACTTTTCCCTTGTTATTACTATTAGTCTGCGTAAAAGGTTGTCTGATATCAACTTGGCGAGGTAATTGGGATTGTGGCCACTTAAATCTGTCGATGTTATTAATTGGGTTGTTCATTCTACGATTCAAATATGCTCTATTAACCAAAACTTGTTTTCCAAACGGGAACCCCTCCATTCTTTCCATTGGGATTTCCACCATCCTTTTTGCTGCCATTTCCCTCCTGACCTCTTCCTCCAGCTCTCGCCGTCGTCCCAATGCCACTCCGCCGGCGATTATCTCTCTCCTTATTCCCTCCTTCTGCATCCCCCGTCGTAATTGCTCTTTCCCCAACTCTACCCGGAATGCTTCCTCGGCATTAATGGGCATCGCCGTTGGGAACACTCTAGGCGCTGAAAAATTGCCGGTAAAATTACTTGGCGCAGAAGCAGACCCTACGAAGTGAATAGTGAATTAAATGAACTCACGTGACAAAAGTTTTGTTTTATATAAACAGCAAAACAAATGGATCTCTTGAAAGGAACGGGAAGAATAGGGAGCGTTACCTTGTAAAGAGGGTCCAGAGATATCTGAATTCATGTAGGCGACAGTGGAAAAAGGGGGCTGCGTTGCGAATTGTGTCATTTGGTTTTGGCCATCGTGATATTTGAACTCCATGGAAAAAGTTGAAATTTGAAACAAAGGGAAGGGGAAAGCGAGAAGAAAAACAGTGCCTATGAAATGAGAGACAATGATTATCTATGGGCAGTGTGTGTGTTTGAGTGATTAATAAATAGGCCAGTGTGAGGCTTTGCACATTTGAGTTTGTAGATGTGGTTGACCCTATTTTGGTGTGATGAAGTGATTTTTGGTCAAATATTGAGAATTTACCAAATTTATCATTCAACGCTTGAGAAAGGAAAGAAAAGGAAAAAAGGATTTTGTTCCAATTTTGAATGGGACATGCATACCATTTTGACCTGTTGGGATTTTAATTGGGAATTTCTCACACTTTTTTTAACAAAGTTAATCAATTTTGGGTTGACTTGCAAAAAAAAGCAAAAAAGCATTCAATATGAATAAAATGTTTATATGTTAAAATTTGAAATATTTATTGTTTTAAGATTCAAGCATTGCGTATTTATCGATTACAACATTTGATATTATTAACAAATTAACTAAGTGGATAGCTAATAACTAGAAATCAAAAAATTGTCATCAAATTAATATAACTAGTATTTTGACATGCGGGATGCGTAAAATGAAAACTTATTTACTTTTGGAATTAAATTGTTTGATAAATAAATATTTAAAATGTATAAATAAAACGTATTACAGTGAAAAATTATAATTTACAATTAAAAATATTTTGAATATATAAATTATATTTTATATTTATAATAAATAATTTGCATAATGATTTCAGGAAGCCAAATGACATTTTAGTTGGGTCTCTAAAGATTAATAAAAAAAATTAATAATAAAATATTTTATTAGAAAGACATACATTAATAAACAATTTTTTATATTTTCTTTTAAGTTCTTACTTTTGACTCAGTCAACTTATTATCAAATTCATTATTTTTTAATTTATTAAATGTATTTTATATTTAATTAATTAAAGGTATTTAGTGCATTGTACGGAATATAAATCTTGACAAATATATGACAATAAAATTGGAATTCAAAATCTTGAATTTCAAATGAGGGTATTGCTTTAGTTCTTTTCCTTATGTTTCACATGAAGAACAACATTAAAATTTTATCATATTGATGAGCTACTGTTTGTACCCGTGTGATGAAAGGAATTTTTTTTTATGTTAGACGTAAATTACAATGATAATAATTATTTAAATTATAAGACCCTGAGATTTTGTTGGCCCAGTGCGAAACTGTAGATAATGCCCCTTATATATAAATATTCAAAAATATAAAGATATATTGAATAAAAAATAGACACATAATTTAATTAAAATCGGTATGTTTTATTACATTAAACGAATAACATCATTTTACAAAAAATCAAAAAGATATATCATATTTTTTATTCACATGTTATCATCTATCATCCAATTTACATCCCTCAAAAACATGGCATACACATAAATGTCTATATAAAATAAAGGTAACCCCCTAAAAGAAAAAATATATATGGAACCCTAATTTCCAATTATTTTTTAGATTTCTATTTCTTCCTAAATGTTTCTTAATAGAAAAAGGAACTAAAAGAATGTTATTTCATTATTTGAGGTAGAGAATGCATTATTTTTATTATTATCAGGCTAAGAAATAAATTTTACTTTAGCAAAATTTGAGGGTCAATTTTGGTTTTGAAACTTCAAATATGATATCCAAACATCATAAATATTTTTATCATTAAAATTGATACAAAAAATTTTAAAACTAAATCTCTTTTCTGCCGCTACCACATTATAATCATATATATTTTGTTTAACTTATATGATTTTTGTTTTCGTGATATGTGGTAAATTATTATAATCTTTTAGTTGTCGGTTAAATTTAATATGTGAACTAAAAAATATAATTTACTTTATTTTCTATATTTGACTCCGTCAAACAAAAATGCTATAACTCCGGCCATCGTTTATTATCGACAAAATATCTTCATTTGATATTAAAGCTTAAACTTTTGCTTCGTGTTTTTTTAAGTTGTTAAAAGAAACACTTTAACTTTAAATCTATTATCATGGATTCATTACATGTTGATATGTCACAATGAATTGAAAATTCATTAAATATGAATTTATAAAAGTAACACATTAAAAGACTAACAATTAACAAATTGATACCTTTTATTCACATGTTACGTTTAAATTTAATCTATTTATAGGAAGAAAATAAAACAATACATAGAAGGTAACAAACTTTCTAAAAAAAAAAAAAAAAGAAAGGCCTCCCTCTAACCCTAGCCCTCAGCGGTTGCCCCTTCTCAGGGATGCCTCTTTAGCGTTGTGCTTTTTCCCTTGAAGATGATCGTTCAGCCCTTTCTCACTTGTGGTAGTAATTTGACATAAGCCACAACTCCACTGCTTCTTGGGTTTCTTCGCCAAATTCCTATTGTCATCAATTAATGTAGGAGGTGTCACTGCTTTGCGCTTTGTACCATAACGATCAACATCTGGCTTAGCCTATAATGGGATAAACCCAAAGAGAAAACCTTTTGTTAAAGAAGAAGCTGAAATTTTTTTTTGAAGAGAAAGATAAAGACAGAAAAGAACGGTAAATTAAACATAACACTTTACACTAACCAATATAATCACTTTTCCCTTGTTATTACTATTAGTCTGCGTAAAAGGTTGTCTGATATCAACTTGGCGAGGTAATTGGGATTGTGGCCACTTAAATCTGTCGATGTTATTAATTGGGTTGTTCATTCTACGATTCAAATATGCTCTATTAACCAAAACTTGTTTTCCAAACGGGAACCCCTCCATTCTTTCCATTGGGATTTCCACCATCCTTTTTGCTGCCATTTCCCTCCTGACCTCTTCCTCCAGCTCTCGCCGTCGTCCCAATGCCACTCCGCCGGCGATTATCTCTCTCCTTATTCCCTCCTTCTGCATCCCCCGTCGTAATTGCTCTTTCCCCAACTCTACCCGGAATGCTTCCTCGGCATTAATGGGCATCGCCGTTGGGAACACTCTAGGCGCTGAAAAATTGCCGGTAAAATTACTTGGCGCAGAAGCAGACCCTACGAAGTGAATAGTGAATTAAATGAACTCACGTGACAAAAGTTTTGTTTTATATAAACAGCAAAACAAATGGATCTCTTGAAAGGAACGGGAAGAATAGGGAGCGTTACCTTGTAAAGAGGGTCCAGAGATATCTGAATTCATGTAGGCGACAGTGGAAAAAGGGGGCTGCGTTGCGAATTGTGTCATTTGGTTTTGGCCATCGTGATATTTGAACTCCATGGAAAAAGTTGAAATTTGAAACAAAGGGAAGGGGAAAGCGAGAAGAAAAACAGTGCCTATGAAATGAGAGACAATGATTATCTATGGGCAGTGTGTGTGTTTGAGTGATTAATAAATAGGCCAGTGTGAGGCTTTGCACATTTGAGTTTGTAGATGTGGTTGACCCTATTTTGGTGTGATGAAGTGATTTTTGGTCAAATATTGAGAATTTACCAAATTTATCATTCAACGCTTGAGAAAGGAAAGAAAAGGAAAAAAGGATTTTGTTCCAATTTTGAATGGGACATGCATACCATTTTGACCTGTTGGGATTTTAATTGGGAATTTCTCACACTTTTTTTAACAAAGTTAATCAATTTTGGGTTGACTTGCAAAAAAAAGCAAAAAAGCATTCAATATGAATAAAATGTTTATATGTTAAAATTTGAAATATTTATTGTTTTAAGATTCAAGCATTGCGTATTTATCGATTACAACATTTGATATTATTAACAAATTAACTAAGTGGATAGCTAATAACTAGAAATCAAAAAATTGTCATCAAATTAATATAACTAGTATTTTGACCTGCGGGATGCGTAAAATAAAAACTTATTTACTTTTGGAATTAAATTGTTTGATAAATAAATATTTAAAATGTATAAATAAAACGTATTACAGTGAAAAATTATAATTTACAATTAAAAATATTTTGAATATATAAATTATATTTTATATTTATAATAAATAATTTGCATAATGATTTCAGGAAGCCAAATGACATTTTAGTTGGGTCTCTAAAGATTAATAAAAAAATTAATAATAAAATATTTTACTAGAAAGACATACATTAATAAACAATTTTTTATATTTTCTTTTAAGTTCTTACTTTTGACTCAGTCAACTTATTATCAAATTCATTATTTTTTAATTTATTAAATGTATTTTATATTTAATTAATTAAAGGTATTTAGTGCATTGTACTGAATATAAATCTTGACAAATATATGACAATAAAATTGGAATTCAAAATCTTGAATTTCAAATGAGGGTATTGCTTTAGTTCTTTTCCTTATGTTTCACATGAAGAACAACATTAAAATTTTATCATATTGATGAGCTACTGTTTGTACCCGTGTGATGAAAGGAATTTTTTTTTATGTTAGACGTAAATTACAATGATAATAATTATTTAAATTATAAGACCCTGAGATTTTGTTGGCCCAGTGCGAAACTGTAGATAATGCCCCTTATATATAAATATTCAAAAATATAAAGATATATTGAATAAAAAATAGACACATAATTTAATTAAAATCGGTATGTTTTATTACATTAAACGAATAACATCATTTTACAAAAAATCAAAAAGATATATCATATTTTTTATTCACATGTTATCATCTATCATCCAATTTACATCCCTCAAAAACATGGCATACACATAAATGTCTATATAAAATAAAGGTAACCCCCTAAAAGAAAAAATATATATGGAACCCTAATTTCCAATTATTTTTTAGATTTCTATTTCTTCCTAAATGTTTCTTAATAGAAAAAGGAACTAAAAGAATGTTATTTCATTATTTGAAGTAGAGAATGCATTATTTTTATTATTATCAGGCTAAGAAATAAATTTTACTTTAGCAAAATTTGAGGGTCAATTTTGGTTTTGAAACTTCAAATATGATATCCAAACATCATAAATATTTTTATCATTAAAATTGATACAAAATTTTTTAAAACTAAATCTCTTTTCTGCCACTACCACATTATAATCATATATATTTTGTTTAACTTATATGATTTTTGTTTTCGTGATATGTGGTAAATTATTATAATCTTTTAGTTGTCGGTTAAATTTAATATGTGAACTAAAAAATATAATTTACTTTATTTTCCATATTTGACTCCGTCAAACAAAAATGCTATAACTCCGGCCATCGTTTATTATCGACAAAATATCTTCATTTGATATTAAAGCTTAAACTTTTGCTTCGTGTTTTTTTAAGTTGTTAAAAGAAACACTTTAACTTTAAATCTATTATCATGGATTCATTACATGTTGATATGTCACAATGAATTGAAAATTCATTAAATATGAATTTATAAAAGTAACACATTAAAAGACTAACAATTAACAAATTGATACCTTTTATTCACATGTTACGTTTAAATTTAATCTATTTATAGGAAGAAAATAAAACAATACATAGAAGGTAACAAACTTTCTAAAAAAAAAAAAAAAAGAAAGGCCTCCCTCTAACCCTAGCCCTCAGCGGTTGCCCCTTCTCAGGGATGCCTCTTTAGCGTTGTGCTTTTTCCCTTGAAGATGATCGTTCAGCCTTTTCTCACTTGTGGTAGTAATTTGACATAAGCCACAACTCCACTGCTTCTTGGGTTTCTTCGCCAAATTCCTATTGTCATCAATTAATGTAGGAGGTGTCACTGCTTTGCGCTTTGTACCATAACGATCAACATCTGGCTTAGCCTATAATGGGATAAACCCAAAGAGAAAACCTTTTGTTAAAGAAGAAGCTGAAATTTTTTTTTGAAGAGAAAGATAAAGACAGAAAAGAACGGTAAATTAAACATAACACTTTACACTAACCAATATAATCACTTTTCCCTTGTTATTACTATTAGTCTGCGTAAAAGGTTGTCTGATATCAACTTGGCGAGGTAATTGGGATTGTGGCCACTTAAATCTGTCGATGTTATTAATTGGGTTGTTCATTCTACGATTCAAATATGCTCTATTAACCAAAACTTGTTTTCCAAACGGGAACCCCTCCATTCTTTCCATTGGGATTTCCACCATCCTTTTTGCTGCCATTTCCCTCCTGACCTCTTCCTCCAGCTCTCGCCGTCGTCCCAATGCCACTCCGCCGGCGATTATCTCTCTCCTTATTCCCTCCTTCTGCATCCCCCGTCGTAATTGCTCTTTCCCCAACTCTACCCGGAATGCTTCCTCGGCATTAATGGGCATCGCCGTTGGGAACACTCTAGGCGCTGAAAAATTGCCGGTAAAATTACTTGGCGCAGAAGCAGACCCTACGAAGTGAATAGTGAATTAAATGAACTCACGTGACAAAAGTTTTGTTTTATATAAACAGCAAAACAAATGGATCTCTTGAAAGGAACGGGAAGAATAGGGAGCGTTACCTTGTAAAGAGGGTCCAGAGATATCTGAATTCATGTAGGCGACAGTGGAAAAAGGGGGCTGCGTTGCGAATTGTGTCATTTGGTTTTGGCCATCGTGATATTTGAACTCCATGGAAAAAGTTGAAATTTGAAACAAAGGGAAGGGGAAAGCGAGAAGAAAAACAGTGCCTATGAAATGAGAGACAATGATTATCTATGGGCAGTGTGTGTGTTTGAGTGATTAATAAATAGGCCAGTGTGAGGCTTTGCACATTTGAGTTTGTAGATGTGGTTGACCCTATTTTGGTGTGATGAAGTGATTTTTGGTCAAATATTGAGAATTTACCAAATTTATCATTCAACGCTTGAGAAAGGAAAGAAAAGGAAAAAAGGATTTTGTTCCAATTTTGAATGGGACATGCATACCATTTTGACCTGTTGGGATTTTAATTGGGAATTTCTCACACTTTTTTTAACAAAGTTAATCAATTTTGGGTTGACTTGCAAAAAAAAGCAAAAAAGCATTCAATATGAATAAAATGTTTATATGTTAAAATTTGAAATATTTATTGTTTTAAGATTCAAGCATTGCGTATTTATCGATTACAACATTTGATATTATTAACAAATTAACTAAGTGGATAGCTAATAACTAGAAATCAAAAAATTGTCATCAAATTAATATAACTAGTATTTTGACCTGCGGGATGCGTAAAATAAAAACTTATTTACTTTTGGAATTAAATTGTTTGATAAATAAATATTTAAAATGTATAAATAAAACGTATTACAGTGAAAAATTATAATTTACAATTAAAAATATTTTGAATATATAAATTATATTTTATATTTATAATAAATAATTTGCATAATGATTTCAGGAAGCCAAATGACATTTTAGTTGGGTCTCTAAAGATTAATAAAAAAATTAATAATAAAATATTTTACTAGAAAGACATACATTAATAAACAATTTTTTATATTTTCTTTTAAGTTCTTACTTTTGACTCAGTCAACTTATTATCAAATTCATTATTTTTTAATTTATTAAATGTATTTTATATTTAATTAATTAAAGGTATTTAGTGCATTGTACTGAATATAAATCTTGACAAATATATGACAATAAAATTGGAATTCAAAATCTTGAATTTCAAATGAGGGTATTGCTTTAGTTCTTTTCCTTATGTTTCACATGAAGAACAACATTAAAATTTTATCATATTGATGAGCTACTGTTTGTACCCGTGTGATGAAAGGAATTTTTTTTTATGTTAGACGTAAATTACAATGATAATAATTATTTAAATTATAAGACCCTGAGATTTTGTTGGCCCAGTGCGAAACTGTAGATAATGCCCCTTATATATAAATATTCAAAAATATAAAGATATATTGAATAAAAAATAGACACATAATTTAATTAAAATCGGTATGTTTTATTACATTAAACGAATAACATCATTTTACAAAAAATCAAAAAGATATATCATATTTTTTATTCACATGTTATCATCTATCATCCAATTTACATCCCTCAAAAACATGGCATACACATAAATGTCTATATAAAATAAAGGTAACCCCCTAAAAGAAAAAATATATATGGAACCCTAATTTCCAATTATTTTTTAGATTTCTATTTCTTCCTAAATGTTTCTTAATAGAAAAAGGAACTAAAAGAATGTTATTTCATTATTTGAAGTAGAGAATGCATTATTTTTATTATTATCAGGCTAAGAAATAAATTTTACTTTAGCAAAATTTGAGGGTCAATTTTGGTTTTGAAACTTCAAATATGATATCCAAACATCATAAATATTTTTATCATTAAAATTGATACAAAAAATTTTAAAACTAAATCTCTTTTCTGCCGCTACCACATTATAATCATATATATTTTGTTTAACTTATATGATTTTTGTTTTCGTGATATGTGGTAAATTATTATAATCTTTTAGTTGTCGGTTAAATTTAATATGTGAACTAAAAAATATAATTTACTTTATTTTCTATATTTGACTCCGTCAAACAAAAATGCTATAACTCCGGCCATCGTTTATTATCGACAAAATATCTTCATTTGATATTAAAGCTTAAACTTTTGCTTCGTGTTTTTTTAAGTTGTTAAAAGAAACACTTTAACTTTAAATCTATTATCATGGATTCATTACATGTTGATATGTCACAATGAATTGAAAATTCATTAAATATGAATTTATAAAAGTAACACATTAAAAGACTAACAATTAACAAATTGATACCTTTTATTCACATGTTACGTTTAAATTTAATCTATTTATAGGAAGAAAATAAAACAATACATAGAAGGTAACAAACTTTCTAAAAAAAAAAAAAAAAGAAAGGCCTCCCTCTAACCCTAGCCCTCAGCGGTTGCCCCTTCTCAGGGATGCCTCTTTAGCGTTGTGCTTTTTCCCTTGAAGATGATCGTTCAGCCCTTTCTCACTTGTGGTAGTAATTTGACATAAGCCACAACTCCACTGCTTCTTGGGTTTCTTCGCCAAATTCCTATTGTCATCAATTAATGTAGGAGGTGTCACTGCTTTGCGCTTTGTACCATAACGATCAACATCTGGCTTAGCCTATAATGGGATAAACCCAAAGAGAAAACCTTTTGTTAAAGAAGAAGCTGAAATTTTTTTTTGAAGAGAAAGATAAAGACAGAAAAGAACGGTAAATTAAACATAACACTTTACACTAACCAATATAATCACTTTTCCCTTGTTATTACTATTAGTCTGCGTAAAAGGTTGTCTGATATCAACTTGGCGAGGTAATTGGGATTGTGGCCACTTAAATCTGTCGATGTTATTAATTGGGTTGTTCATTCTACGATTCAAATATGCTCTATTAACCAAAACTTGTTTTCCAAACGGGAACCCCTCCATTCTTTCCATTGGGATTTCCACCATCCTTTTTGCTGCCATTTCCCTCCTGACCTCTTCCTCCAGCTCTCGCCGTCGTCCCAATGCCACTCCGCCGGCGATTATCTCTCTCCTTATTCCCTCCTTCTGCATCCCCCGTCGTAATTGCTCTTTCCCCAACTCTACCCGGAATGCTTCCTCGGCATTAATGGGCATCGCCGTTGGGAACACTCTAGGCGCTGAAAAATTGCCGGTAAAATTACTTGGCGCAGAAGCAGACCCTACGAAGTGAATAGTGAATTAAATGAACTCACGTGACAAAAGTTTTGTTTTATATAAACAGCAAAACAAATGGATCTCTTGAAAGGAACGGGAAGAATAGGGAGCGTTACCTTGTAAAGAGGGTCCAGAGATATCTGAATTCATGTAGGCGACAGTGGAAAAAGGGGGCTGCGTTGCGAATTGTGTCATTTGGTTTTGGCCATCGTGATATTTGAACTCCATGGAAAAAGTTGAAATTTGAAACAAAGGGAAGGGGAAAGCGAGAAGAAAAACAGTGCCTATGAAATGAGAGACAATGATTATCTATGGGCAGTGTGTGTGTTTGAGTGATTAATAAATAGGCCAGTGTGAGGCTTTGCACATTTGAGTTTGTAGATGTGGTTGACCCTATTTTGGTGTGATGAAGTGATTTTTGGTCAAATATTGAGAATTTACCAAATTTATCATTCAACGCTTGAGAAAGGAAAGAAAAGGAAAAAAGGATTTTGTTCCAATTTTGAATGGGACATGCATACCATTTTGACCTGTTGGGATTTTAATTGGGAATTTCTCACACTTTTTTTAACAAAGTTAATCAATTTTGGGTTGACTTGCAAAAAAAAGCAAAAAAGCATTCAATATGAATAAAATGTTTATATGTTAAAATTTGAAATATTTATTGTTTTAAGATTCAAGCATTGCGTATTTATCGATTACAACATTTGATATTATTAACAAATTAACTAAGTGGATAGCTAATAACTAGAAATCAAAAAATTGTCATCAAATTAATATAACTAGTATTTTGACCTGCGGGATGCGTAAAATAAAAACTTATTTACTTTTGGAATTAAATTGTTTGATAAATAAATATTTAAAATGTATAAATAAAACGTATTACAGTGAAAAATTATAATTTACAATTAAAAATATTTTGAATATATAAATTATATTTTATATTTATAATAAATAATTTGCATAATGATTTCAGGAAGCCAAATGACATTTTAGTTGGGTCTCTAAAGATTAATAAAAAAATTAATAATAAAATATTTTACTAGAAAGACATACATTAATAAACAATTTTTTATATTTTCTTTTAAGTTCTTACTTTTGACTCAGTCAACTTATTATCAAATTCATTATTTTTTAATTTATTAAATGTATTTTATATTTAATTAATTAAAGGTATTTAGTGCATTGTACTGAATATAAATCTTGACAAATATATGACAATAAAATTGGAATTCAAAATCTTGAATTTCAAATGAGGGTATTGCTTTAGTTCTTTTCCTTATGTTTCACATGAAGAACAACATTAAAATTTTATCATATTGATGAGCTACTGTTTGTACCCGTGTGATGAAAGGAATTTTTTTTTATGTTAGACGTAAATTACAATGATAATAATTATTTAAATTATAAGACCCTGAGATTTTGTTGGCCCAGTGCGAAACTGTAGATAATGCCCCTTATATATAAATATTCAAAAATATAAAGATATATTGAATAAAAAATAGACACATAATTTAATTAAAATCGGTATGTTTTATTACATTAAACGAATAACATCATTTTACAAAAAATCAAAAAGATATATCATATTTTTTATTCACATGTTATCATCTATCATCCAATTTACATCCCTCAAAAACATGGCATACACATAAATGTCTATATAAAATAAAGGTAACCCCCTAAAAGAAAAAATATATATGGAACCCTAATTTCCAATTATTTTTGAGATTTCTATTTCTTCCTAAATGTTTCTTAATAGAAAAAGGAACTAAAAGAATGTTATTTCATTATTTGAAGTAGAGAATGCATTATTTTTATTATTATCAGGCTAAGAAATAAATTTTACTTTAGCAAAATTTGAGGGTCAATTTTGGTTTTGAAACTTCAAATATGATATCCAAACATCATAAATATTTTTATCATTAAAATTGATACAAAAATTTTTAAAACTAAATCTCTTTTCTGCCACTACCACATTATAATCATATATATTTTGTTTAACTTATATGATTTTTGTTTTCGTGATATGTGGTAAATTATTATAATCTTTTAGTTGTCGGTTAAATTTAATATGTGAACTAAAAAATATAATTTACTTTATTTTCCATATTTGACTCCGTCAAACAAAAATGCTATAACTCCGGCTATCGTTTATTATCGACAAAATATCTTCATTTGATATTAAAGCTTAAACTTTTGCTTCGTGTTTTTTTAAGTTGTTAAAAAAAACACTTTAACTTTAAATCTATTATCATGGATTCATTACATGTTGATATGTCACAATGAATTGAAAATTCATTAAATATGAATTTATAAAAGTAACACATTAAAAGACTAACAATTAACAAATTGATACCTTTTATTCACATGTTACGTTTAAATTTAATCTATTTATAAGAAGAAAATAAAACAATACATAGAAGGTAACAAACTTTCTAAAAAAAAAAAAAAAAGAAAGGCCTCCCTCTAACCCTAGCCCTCAGCGGTTGCCCCTTCTCAGGGATGCCTCTTTAGCGTTGTGCTTTTTCCCTTGAAGATGATCGTTCAGCCCTTTCTCACTTGTGGTAGTAATTTGACATAAGCCACAACTCCACTGCTTCTTGGGTTTCTTCGCCAAATTCCTATTGTCATCAATTAATGTAGGAGGTGTCACTGCTTTGCGCTTTGTACCATAACGATCAACATCTGGCTTAGCCTATAATGGGATAAACCCAAAGAGAAAACCTTTTGTTAAAGAAGAAGCTGAAATTTTTTTTTGAAGAGAAAGATAAAGACAGAAAAGAACGGTAAATTAAACATAACACTTTACACTAACCAATATAATCACTTTTCCCTTGTTATTACTATTAGTCTGCGTAAAAGGTTGTCTGATATCAACTTGGCGAGGTAATTGGGATTGTGGCCACTTAAATCTGTCGATGTTATTAATTGGGTTGTTCATTCTACGATTCAAATATGCTCTATTAACCAAAACTTGTTTTCCAAACGGGAACCCCTCCATTCTTTCCATTGGGATTTCCACCATCCTTTTTGCTGCCATTTCCCTCCTGACCTCTTCCTCCAGCTCTCGCCGTCGTCCCAATGCCACTCCGCCGGCGATTATCTCTCTCCTTATTCCCTCCTTCTGCATCCCCCGTCGTAATTGCTCTTTCCCCAACTCTACCCGGAATGCTTCCTCGGCATTAATGGGCATCGCCGTTGGGAACACTCTAGGCGCTGAAAAATTGCCGGTAAAATTACTTGGCGCAGAAGCAGACCCTACGAAGTGAATAGTGAATTAAATGAACTCACGTGACAAAAGTTTTGTTTTATATAAACAGCAAAACAAATGGATCTCTTGAAAGGAACGGGAAGAATAGGGAGCGTTACCTTGTAAAGAGGGTCCAGAGATATCTGAATTCATGTAGGCGACAGTGGAAAAAGGGGGCTGCGTTGCGAATTGTGTCATTTGGTTTTGGCCATCGTGATATTTGAACTCCATGGAAAAAGTTGAAATTTGAAACAAAGGGAAGGGGAAAGCGAGAAGAAAAACAGTGCCTATGAAATGAGAGACAATGATTATCTATGGGCAGTGTGTGTGTTTGAGTGATTAATAAATAGGCCAGTGTGAGGCTTTGCACATTTGAGTTTGTAGATGTGGTTGACCCTATTTTGGTGTGATGAAGTGATTTTTGGTCAAATATTGAGAATTTACCAAATTTATCATTCAACGCTTGAGAAAGGAAAGAAAAGGATAAAAGGATTTTGTTCCAATTTTGAATGGGACATGCATACCATTTTGACCTGTTGGGATTTTAATTGGGAATTTCTCACACTTTTTTTAACAAAGTTAATCAATTTTGGGTTGACTTGCAAAAAAAAGCAAAAAAGCATTCAATATGAATAAAATGTTTATATGTTAAAATTTGAAATATTTATTGTTTTAAGATTCAAGCATTGCGTATTTATCGATTACAACATTTGATATTATTAACAAATTAACTAAGTGGATAGCTAATAACTAGAAATCAAAAAATTGTCATCAAATTAATATAACTAGTATTTTGACATGCGGGATGCGTAAAATGAAAACTTATTTACTTTTGGAATTAAATTGTTTGATAAATAAATATTTAAAATGTATAAATAAAACGTATTACAGTGAAAAATTATAATTTACAATTAAAAATATTTTGAATATATAAATTATATTTTATATTTATAATAAATAATTTGCATAATGATTTCAGGAAGCCAAATGACATTTTAGTTGGGTCTCTAAAGATTAATAAAAAAAATTAATAATAAAATATTTTATTAGAAAGACATACATTAATAAACAATTTTTTATATTTTCTTTTAAGTTCTTACTTTTGACTCAGTCAACTTATTATCAAATTCATTATTTTTTAATTTATTAAATGTATTTTATATTTAATTAATTAAAGGTATTTAGTGCATTGTACGGAATATAAATCTTGACAAATATATGACAATAAAATTGGAATTCAAAATCTTGAATTTCAAATGAGGGTATTGCTTTAGTTCTTTTCCTTATGTTTCACATGAAGAACAACATTAAAATTTTATCATATTGATGAGCTACTGTTTGTACCCGTGTGATGAAAGGAATTTTTTTTTATGTTAGACGTAAATTACAATGATAATAATTATTTAAATTATAAGACCCTGAGATTTTGTTGGCCCAGTGCGAAACTGTAGATAATGCCCCTTATATATAAATATTCAAAAATATAAAGATATATTGAATAAAAAATAGACACATAATTTAATTAAAATCGGTATGTTTTATTACATTAAACGAATAACATCATTTTACAAAAAATCAAAAAGATATATCATATTTTTTATTCACATGTTATCATCTATCATCCAATTTACATCCCTCAAAAACATGGCATACACATAAATGTCTATATAAAATAAAGGTAACCCCCTAAAAGAAAAAATATATATGGAACCCTAATTTCCAATTATTTTTTAGATTTCTATTTCTTCCTAAATGTTTCTTAATAGAAAAAGGAACTAAAAGAATGTTATTTCATTATTTGAGGTAGAGAATGCATTATTTTTATTATTATCAGGCTAAGAAATAAATTTTACTTTAGCAAAATTTGAGGGTCAATTTTGGTTTTGAAACTTCAAATATGATATCCAAACATCATAAATATTTTTATCATTAAAATTGATACAAAAAATTTTAAAACTAAATCTCTTTTCTGCCGCTACCACATTATAATCATATATATTTTGTTTAACTTATATGATTTTTGTTTTCGTGATATGTGGTAAATTATTATAATCTTTTAGTTGTCGGTTAAATTTAATATGTGAACTAAAAAATATAATTTACTTTATTTTCTATATTTGACTCCGTCAAACAAAAATGCTATAACTCCGGCCATCGTTTATTATCGACAAAATATCTTCATTTGATATTAAAGCTTAAACTTTTGCTTCGTGTTTTTTTAAGTTGTTAAAAGAAACACTTTAACTTTAAATCTATTATCATGGATTCATTACATGTTGATATGTCACAATGAATTGAAAATTCATTAAATATGAATTTATAAAAGTAACACATTAAAAGACTAACAATTAACAAATTGATACCTTTTATTCACATGTTACGTTTAAATTTAATCTATTTATAGGAAGAAAATAAAACAATACATAGAAGGTAACAAACTTTCTAAAAAAAAAAAAAAAAGAAAGGCCTCCCTCTAACCCTAGCCCTCAGCGGTTGCCCCTTCTCAGGGATGCCTCTTTAGCGTTGTGCTTTTTCCCTTGAAGATGATCGTTCAGCCCTTTCTCACTTGTGGTAGTAATTTGACATAAGCCACAACTCCACTGCTTCTTGGGTTTCTTCGCCAAATTCCTATTGTCATCAATTAACGTAGGAGGTGTCACTGCTTTGCGCTTTGTACCATAACGATCAACATCTGGCTTAGCCTATAATGGGATAAACCCAAAGAGAAAACCTTTTGTTAAAGAAGAAGCTGAAATTTTTTTTTGAAGAGAAAGATAAAGACAGAAAAGAACGGTAAATTAAACATAACACTTTACACTAACCAATATAATCACTTTTCCCTTGTTATTACTATTAGTCTGCGTAAAAGGTTGTCTGATATCAACTTGGCGAGGTAATTGGGATTGTGGCCACTTAAATCTGTCGATGTTATTAATTGGGTTGTTCATTCTACGATTCAAATATGCTCTATTAACCAAAACTTGTTTTCCAAACGGGAACCCCTCCATTCTTTCCATTGGGATTTCCACCATCCTTTCTGCTGCCATTTCCCTCCTGACCTCTTCCTCCAGCTCTCGCCGTCGTCCCAATGCCACTTCGCCGGCGATTATCTCTCTCCTTGTTCCCTCCTTCTGCATCCCCCGTCGTAATTGCTCTTTCCCCAACTCTACCCGGAATGCTTCCTCGGCATTAATGGGCATCGCCGTTGGGAACACTCTAGGCGCTGAAAAATTGCCGGTAAAACTACTCGGCGCAGACGCAGACCCTACGAAGTGAATAGTGAATTAAATGAACTCATGTGACAAAAGTTTTGTTTTATATAAACAGCAAAACAAATGGATCTCTTGAAAGGAACGGGACGAATAGGGAGCGTTACCTTGTAAAGAGGGTCCAGAGATATCTGAATTCATGTAGGCGACAGTGGAAAAAGGGGGCTGCGTTGCGAATTGTGTCATTTGGTTTTGGCCATCGTGATATTTGAACTCCATGGAAAAAGTTGAAATTTGAAACAAAGGGAAGGGGAAAGCGAGAAGAAAAACAGTGCCTATGAAATGAGAGACAATGATTATCTATGGGCAGTGTGTGTGTTTGAGTGATTAATAAATAGGCCAGTGTGAGGCTTTGCACATTTGAGTTTGTAGATGTGGTTGACCCTATTTTGGTGTGATGAAGTGATTTTTGGTCAAATATTGAGAATTTACCAAATTTATCATTCAACGCTTGAGAAAGGAAAGAAAAGGAAAAAGGATTTTGTTCCAATTTTGAATGGGACATGCATACCATTTTGACCTGTTGGGATTTTAATTGGGAATTTCTCACACTTTTTTTAACAAAGTTAATCAATTTTGGGTTGACTTGCAAAAAAAAGCAAAAAAGCATTCAATATGAATAAAATGTTTATATGTTAAAATTTGAAATATTTATTGTTTTAAGATTCAAGCATTGCGTATTTATCGATTACAACATTTGATATTATTAACAAATTAACTAAGTGGATAGCTAATAACTAGAAATCAAAAAATTGTCATCAAATTAATATAACTAGTATTTTGACCTGCGGGATGCGTAAAATAAAAACTTATTTACTTTTGGAATTAAATTGTTTGATAAATAAATATTTAAAATGTATAAATAAAACGTATTACAGTGAAAAATTATAATTTACAATTAAAAATATTTTGAATATATAAATTATATTTTATATTTATAATAAATAATTTGCATAATGATTTCAGGAAGCCAAATGACATTTTAGTTGGGTCTCTAAAGATTAATAAAAAAATTAGTAATAAAATATTTTATTAGAAAGACATACATTAATAAACAATTTTTTATATTTTCTTTTAAGTTCTTACTTTTGACTCAGTCAACTTATTATCAAATTCATTATTTTTTAATTTATTAAATGTATTTTATATTTAATTAATTAAAGGTATTTAGTGCATTGTACTGAATATAAATCTTGACAAATATATGACAATAAAATTGGAATTCAAAATCTTGAATTTCAAATGAGGGTATTGCTTTAGTTCTTTTCCTTATGTTTCACATGAAGAACAACATTAAAATTTTATCATATTGATGAGCTACTGTTTGTACCGGTGTGATGAAAGGAATTTTTTTTTATGTTAGACGTAAATTACAATGATAATAATTATTTAAATTATAAGACCCTGAGATTTTGTTGGCCCAGTGCGAAACTGTAGATAATGCCCCTTATATATAAAAAAATATTCAAAAATATAAAGATATATTGAATAAAAAATAGACACATAATTTAATTAAAAGCTGTATGTTTTATTACATTAAACGAATAACATAATTTTACAAAAATTCAAAAAGATATATCATATTTTTTATTCACATGTTATCATCTATCATCCAATTTACATCCCTCAAAAACATGGCATACACATAAATGTCTATATAAAATAAAGGTAACCCCCTAAAAGAAAAAATATATATGGAACCCTAATTTCCAATTATTTTTGAGATTTCTATTTCTTCCTAAATGTTTCTTAATAGAAAAAGGAACTAAAAGAATGTTATTTCATTATTTGAAGTAGAGAATGCATTATTTTTATTATTATCAGGCTAAGAAATAAATTTTACTTTAGCAAAATTTGAGGGTCAATTTTGGTTTTGAAACTTCAAATATGATATCCAAACATCATAAATATTTTTATCATTAAAATTGATACAAAAAATTTTAAAACTAAATCTCTTTTCTGCCACTACCACATTATAATCATATATATTTTGTTTAACTTATATGATTTTTGTTTTCGTGATATGTGGTAAATTATTATAATCTTTTAGTTGTCGGTTAAATTTAATATGTGAACTAAAAAATATAATTTACTTTATTTTCTATATTTGACTCCATCAAACAAAAATGCTATAACTCCGGCCATCGTTTATTATCGACAAAATATCTTCATTTGATATTAAAGCTTAAACTTTTGCTTCGTGTTTTTTTAAGTTGTTAAAAAAAAACACTTTAACTTTAAATCTATTATCATGGATTCATTACATGTTGATATGTCACAATGAATTGAAAATTCATTAAATATGAATTTATAAAAGTAACACATTAAAAGACTAACAATTAACAAATTGATACCTTTTATTCACATGTTACGTTTAAATTTAATCTACTTATAAGAAGAAAATAAAACAATACATAGAAGGTAACAAACTTTCTAAAAAAAAAAAAAACAAAGAAAGGCCTCCCTCTAACCCTAGCCCTCAGCGGTTGCCCCTTCTCAGGGATGCCTCTTTAGCGTTGTGCTTTTTCCCTTGAAGATGATCGTTCAGCCCTTTCTCACTTGTGGTAGTAATTTGACATAAGCCACAACTCCACTGCTTCTTGGGTTTCTTCGCCAAATTCCTATTGTCATCAATTAACGTAGGAGGTGTCACTGCTTTGCGCTTTGTACCATAACGATCAACATCTGGCTTAGCCTATAATGGGATAAACCCAAAGAGAAAACCTTTTGTTAAAGAAGAAGCTGAAATTTTTTTTTGAAGAGAAAGATAAAGACAGAAAAGAACGGTAAATTAAACATAACACTTTACACTAACCAATATAATCACTTTTCCCTTGTTATTACTATTAGTCTGCGTAAAAGGTTGTCTGATATCAACTTGGCGAGGTAATTGGGATTGTGGCCACTTAAATATGTCGATGTTATTAATTGGGTTGTTCATTCTACGATTCAAATATGCTCTATTAACCAAAACTTGTTTTCCAAACGGGAACCCCTCCATTCTTTCCATTGGGATTTCCACCATCCTTTCTGCTGCCATTTCCCTCCTGACCTCTTCCTCCAGCTCTCGCCGTCGTCCCAATGCCACTTCGCCGGCGATTATCTCTCTCCTTGTTCCCTCCTTCTGCATCCCCCGTCGTAATTGCTCTTTCCCCAACTCTACCCGGAATGCTTCCTCGGCATTAATGGGCATCGCCGTTGGGAACACTCTAGGCGCTGAAAAATTGCCGGTAAAACTACTCGGCGCAGACGCAGACCCTACGAAGTGAATAGTGAATTAAATGAACTCATGTGACAAAAGTTTTGTTTTATATAAACAGCAAAACAAATGGATCTCTTGAAAGGAACGGGACGAATAGGGAGCGTTACCTTGTAAAGAGGGTCCAGAGATATCTGAATTCATGTAGGCGACAGTGGAAAAAGGGGGCTGCGTTGCGAATTGTGTCATTTGGTTTTGGCCATCGTGATATTTGAACTCCATGGAAAAAGTTGAAATTTGAAACAAAGGGAAGGGGAAAGCGAGAAGAAAAACAGTGCCTATGAAATGAGAGACAATGATTATCTATGGGCAGTGTGTGTGTTTGAGTGATTAATAAATAGGCCAGTGTGAGGCTTTGCACATTTGAGTTTGTAGATGTGGTTGACCCTATTTTGGTGTGATGAAGTGATTTTTGGTCAAATATTGAGAATTTACCAAATTTATCATTCAACGCTTGAGAAAGGAAAGAAAAGGAAAAAGGATTTTGTTCCAATTTTGAATGGGACATGCATACCATTTTGACCTGTTGGGATTTTAATTGGGAATTTCTCACACTTTTTTTAACAAAGTTAATCAATTTTGGGTTGACTTGCAAAAAAAAGCAAAAAAGCATTCAATATGAATAAAATGTTTATATGTTAAAATTTGAAATATTTATTGTTTTAAGATTCAAGCATTGCGTATTTATCGATTACAACATTTGATATTATTAACAAATTAACTAAGTGGATAGCTAATAACTAGAAATCAAAAAATTGTCATCAAATTAATATAACTAGTATTTTGACCTGCGGGATGCGTAAAATAAAAACTTATTTACTTTTGGAATTAAATTGTTTGATAAATAAATATTTAAAATGTATAAATAAAACGTATTACAGTGAAAAATTATAATTTACAATTAAAAATATTTTGAATATATAAATTATATTTTATATTTATAATAAATAATTTGCATAATGATTTCAGGAAGCCAAATGACATTTTAGTTGGGTCTCTAAAGATTAATAAAAAAATTAGTAATAAAATATTTTATTAGAAAGACATACATTAATAAACAATTTTTTATATTTTCTTTTAAGTTCTTACTTTTGACTCAGTCAACTTATTATCAAATTCATTATTTTTTAATTTATTAAATGTATTTTATATTTAATTAATTAAAGGTATTTAGTGCATTGTACTGAATATAAATCTTGACAAATATATGACAATAAAATTGGAATTCAAAATCTTGAATTTCAAATGAGGGTATTGCTTTAGTTCTTTTCCTTATGTTTCACATGAAGAACAACATTAAAATTTTATCATATTGATGAGCTACTGTTTGTACCGGTGTGATGAAAGGAATTTTTTTTTATGTTAGACGTAAATTACAATGATAATAATTATTTAAATTATAAGACCCTGAGATTTTGTTGGCCCAGTGCGAAACTGTAGATAATGCCCCTTATATATAAAAAAATATTCAAAAATATAAAGATATATTGAATAAAAAATAGACACATAATTTAATTAAAAGCTGTATGTTTTATTACATTAAACGAATAACATAATTTTACAAAAATTCAAAAAGATATATCATATTTTTTATTCACATGTTATCATCTATCATCCAATTTACATCCCTCAAAAACATGGCATACACATAAATGTCTATATAAAATAAAGGTAACCCCCTAAAAGAAAAAATATATATGGAACCCTAATTTCCAATTATTTTTGAGATTTCTATTTCTTCCTAAATGTTTCTTAATAGAAAAAGGAACTAAAAGAATGTTATTTCATTATTTGAAGTAGAGAATGCATTATTTTTATTATTATCAGGCTAAGAAATAAATTTTACTTTAGCAAAATTTGAGGGTCAATTTTGGTTTTGAAACTTCAAATATGATATCCAAACATCATAAATATTTTTATCATTAAAATTGATACAAAAAATTTTAAAACTAAATCTCTTTTCTGCCACTACCACATTATAATCATATATATTTTGTTTAACTTATATGATTTTTGTTTTCGTGATATGTGGTAAATTATTATAATCTTTTAGTTGTCGGTTAAATTTAATATGTGAACTAAAAAATATAATTTACTTTATTTTCTATATTTGACTCCATCAAACAAAAATGCTATAACTCCGGCCATCGTTTATTATCGACAAAATATCTTCATTTGATATTAAAGCTTAAACTTTTGCTTCGTGTTTTTTTAAGTTGTTAAAAAAAAACACTTTAACTTTAAATCTATTATCATGGATTCATTACATGTTGATATGTCACAATGAATTGAAAATTCATTAAATATGAATTTATAAAAGTAACACATTAAAAGACTAACAATTAACAAATTGATACCTTTTATTCACATGTTACGTTTAAATTTAATCTACTTATAAGAAGAAAATAAAACAATACATAGAAGGTAACAAACTTTCTAAAAAAAAAAAAAACAAAGAAAGGCCTCCCTCTAACCCTAGCCCTCAGCGGTTGCCCCTTCTCAGGGATGCCTCTTTAGCGTTGTGCTTTTTCCCTTGAAGATGATCGTTCAGCCCTTTCTCACTTGTGGTAGTAATTTGACATAAGCCACAACTCCACTGCTTCTTGGGTTTCTTCGCCAAATTCCTATTGTCATCAATTAACGTAGGAGGTGTCACTGCTTTGCGCTTTGTACCATAACGATCAACATCTGGCTTAGCCTATAATGGGATAAACCCAAAGAGAAAACCTTTTGTTAAAGAAGAAGCTGAAATTTTTTTTTGAAGAGAAAGATAAAGACAGAAAAGAACGGTAAATTAAACATAACACTTTACACTAACCAATATAATCACTTTTCCCTTGTTATTACTATTAGTCTGCGTAAAAGGTTGTCTGATATCAACTTGGCGAGGTAATTGGGATTGTGGCCACTTAAATATGTCGATGTTATTAATTGGGTTGTTCATTCTACGATTCAAATATGCTCTATTAACCAAAACTTGTTTTCCAAACGGGAACCCCTCCATTCTTTCCATTGGGATTTCCACCATCCTTTCTGCTGCCATTTCCCTCCTGACCTCTTCCTCCAGCTCTCGCCGTCGTCCCAATGCCACTTCGCCGGCGATTATCTCTCTCCTTGTTCCCTCCTTCTGCATCCCCCGTCGTAATTGCTCTTTCCCCAACTCTACCCGGAATGCTTCCTCGGCATTAATGGGCATCGCCGTTGGGAACACTCTAGGCGCTGAAAAATTGCCGGTAAAACTACTCGGCGCAGACGCAGACCCTACGAAGTGAATAGTGAATTAAATGAACTCATGTGACAAAAGTTTTGTTTTATATAAACAGCAAAACAAATGGATCTCTTGAAAGGAACGGGACGAATAGGGAGCGTTACCTTGTAAAGAGGGTCCAGAGATATCTGAATTCATGTAGGCGACAGTGGAAAAAGGGGGCTGCGTTGCGAATTGTGTCATTTGGTTTTGGCCATCGTGATATTTGAACTCCATGGAAAAAGTTGAAATTTGAAACAAAGGGAAGGGGAAAGCGAGAAGAAAAACAGTGCCTATGAAATGAGAGACAATGATTATCTATGGGCAGTGTGTGTGTTTGAGTGATTAATAAATAGGCCAGTGTGAGGCTTTGCACATTTGAGTTTGTAGATGTGGTTGACCCTATTTTGGTGTGATGAAGTGATTTTTGGTCAAATATTGAGAATTTACCAAATTTATCATTCAACGCTTGAGAAAGGAAAGAAAAGGAAAAAGGATTTTGTTCCAATTTTGAATGGGACATGCATACCATTTTGACCTGTTGGGATTTTAATTGGGAATTTCTCACACTTTTTTTAACAAAGTTAATCAATTTTGGGTTGACTTGCAAAAAAAAGCAAAAAAGCATTCAATATGAATAAAATGTTTATATGTTAAAATTTGAAATATTTATTGTTTTAAGATTCAAGCATTGCGTATTTATCGATTACAACATTTGATATTATTAACAAATTAACTAAGTGGATAGCTAATAACTAGAAATCAAAAAATTGTCATCAAATTAATATAACTAGTATTTTGACCTGCGGGATGCGTAAAATAAAAACTTATTTACTTTTGGAATTAAATTGTTTGATAAATAAATATTTAAAATGTATAAATAAAACGTATTACAGTGAAAAATTATAATTTACAATTAAAAATATTTTGAATATATAAATTATATTTTATATTTATAATAAATAATTTGCATAATGATTTCAGGAAGCCAAATGACATTTTAGTTGGGTCTCTAAAGATTAATAAAAAAATTAGTAATAAAATATTTTATTAGAAAGACATACATTAATAAACAATTTTTTATATTTTCTTTTAAGTTCTTACTTTTGACTCAGTCAACTTATTATCAAATTCATTATTTTTTAATTTATTAAATGTATTTTATATTTAATTAATTAAAGGTATTTAGTGCATTGTACTGAATATAAATCTTGACAAATATATGACAATAAAATTGGAATTCAAAATCTTGAATTTCAAATGAGGGTATTGCTTTAGTTCTTTTCCTTATGTTTCACATGAAGAACAACATTAAAATTTTATCATATTGATGAGCTACTGTTTGTACCGGTGTGATGAAAGGAATTTTTTTTTTATGTTAGACGTAAATTACAATGATAATAATTATTTAAATTATAAGACCCTGAGATTTTGTTGGCCCAGTGCGAAACTGTAGATAATGCCCCTTATATATAAAAAAATATTCAAAAATATAAAGATATATTGAATAAAAAATAGACACATAATTTAATTAAAAGCTGTATGTTTTATTACATTAAACGAATAACATAATTTTACAAAAATTCAAAAAGATATATCATATTTTTTATTCACATGTTATCATCTATCATCCAATTTACATCCCTCAAAAACATGGCATACACATAAATGTCTATATAAAATAAAGGTAACCCCCTAAAAGAAAAAATATATATGGAACCCTAATTTCCAATTATTTTTGAGATTTCTATTTCTTCCTAAATGTTTCTTAATAGAAAAAGGAACTAAAAGAATGTTATTTCATTATTTGAAGTAGAGAATGCATTATTTTTATTATTATCAGGCTAAGAAATAAATTTTACTTTAGCAAAATTTGAGGGTCAATTTTGGTTTTGAAACTTCAAATATGATATCCAAACATCATAAATATTTTTATCATTAAAATTGATACAAAAAATTTTAAAACTAAATCTCTTTTCTGCCACTACCACATTATAATCATATATATTTTGTTTAACTTATATGATTTTTGTTTTCGTGATATGTGGTAAATTATTATAATCTTTTAGTTGTCGGTTAAATTTAATATGTGAACTAAAAAATATAATTTACTTTATTTTCTATATTTGACTCCATCAAACAAAAATGCTATAACTCCGGCCATCGTTTATTATCGACAAAATATCTTCATTTGATATTAAAGCTTAAACTTTTGCTTCGTGTTTTTTTAAGTTGTTAAAAAAAAACACTTTAACTTTAAATCTATTATCATGGATTCATTACATGTTGATATGTCACAATGAATTGAAAATTCATTAAATATGAATTTATAAAAGTAACACATTAAAAGACTAACAATTAACAAATTGATACCTTTTATTCACATGTTACGTTTAAATTTAATCTACTTATAAGAAGAAAATAAAACAATACATAGAAGGTAACAAACTTTCTAAAAAAAAAAAAAACAAAGAAAGGCCTCCCTCTAACCCTAGCCCTCAGCGGTTGCCCCTTCTCAGGGATGCCTCTTTAGCGTTGTGCTTTTTCCCTTGAAGATGATCGTTCAGCCCTTTCTCACTTGTGGTAGTAATTTGACATAAGCCACAACTCCACTGCTTCTTGGGTTTCTTCGCCAAATTCCTATTGTCATCAATTAACGTAGGAGGTGTCACTGCTTTGCGCTTTGTACCATAACGATCAACATCTGGCTTAGCCTATAATGGGATAAACCCAAAGAGAAAACCTTTTGTTAAAGAAGAAGCTGAAATTTTTTTTTGAAGAGAAAGATAAAGACAGAAAAGAACGGTAAATTAAACATAACACTTTACACTAACCAATATAATCACTTTTCCCTTGTTATTACTATTAGTCTGCGTAAAAGGTTGTCTGATATCAACTTGGCGAGGTAATTGGGATTGTGGCCACTTAAATATGTCGATGTTATTAATTGGGTTGTTCATTCTACGATTCAAATATGCTCTATTAACCAAAACTTGTTTTCCAAACGGGAACCCCTCCATTCTTTCCATTGGGATTTCCACCATCCTTTCTGCTGCCATTTCCCTCCTGACCTCTTCCTCCAGCTCTCGCCGTCGTCCCAATGCCACTTCGCCGGCGATTATCTCTCTCCTTGTTCCCTCCTTCTGCATCCCCCGTCGTAATTGCTCTTTCCCCAACTCTACCCGGAATGCTTCCTCGGCATTAATGGGCATCGCCGTTGGGAACACTCTAGGCGCTGAAAAATTGCCGGTAAAACTACTCGGCGCAGACGCAGACCCTACGAAGTGAATAGTGAATTAAATGAACTCATGTGACAAAAGTTTTGTTTTATATAAACAGCAAAACAAATGGATCTCTTGAAAGGAACGGGACGAATAGGGAGCGTTACCTTGTAAAGAGGGTCCAGAGATATCTGAATTCATGTAGGCGACAGTGGAAAAAGGGGGCTGCGTTGCGAATTGTGTCATTTGGTTTTGGCCATCGTGATATTTGAACTCCATGGAAAAAGTTGAAATTTGAAACAAAGGGAAGGGGAAAGCGAGAAGAAAAACAGTGCCTATGAAATGAGAGACAATGATTATCTATGGGCAGTGTGTGTGTTTGAGTGATTAATAAATAGGCCAGTGTGAGGCTTTGCACATTTGAGTTTGTAGATGTGGTTGACCCTATTTTGGTGTGATGAAGTGATTTTTGGTCAAATATTGAGAATTTACCAAATTTATCATTCAACGCTTGAGAAAGGAAAGAAAAGGAAAAAGGATTTTGTTCCAATTTTGAATGGGACATGCATACCATTTTGACCTGTTGGGATTTTAATTGGGAATTTCTCACACTTTTTTTAACAAAGTTAATCAATTTTGGGTTGACTTGCAAAAAAAAGCAAAAAAGCATTCAATATGAATAAAATGTTTATATGTTAAAATTTGAAATATTTATTGTTTTAAGATTCAAGCATTGCGTATTTATCGATTACAACATTTGATATTATTAACAAATTAACTAAGTGGATAGCTAATAACTAGAAATCAAAAAATTGTCATCAAATTAATATAACTAGTATTTTGACCTGCGGGATGCGTAAAATAAAAACTTATTTACTTTTGGAATTAAATTGTTTGATAAATAAATATTTAAAATGTATAAATAAAACGTATTACAGTGAAAAATTATAATTTACAATTAAAAATATTTTGAATATATAAATTATATTTTATATTTATAATAAATAATTTGCATAATGATTTCAGGAAGCCAAATGACATTTTAGTTGGGTCTCTAAAGATTAATAAAAAAATTAGTAATAAAATATTTTATTAGAAAGACATACATTAATAAACAATTTTTTATATTTTCTTTTAAGTTCTTACTTTTGACTCAGTCAACTTATTATCAAATTCATTATTTTTTAATTTATTAAATGTATTTTATATTTAATTAATTAAAGGTATTTAGTGCATTGTACTGAATATAAATCTTGACAAATATATGACAATAAAATTGGAATTCAAAATCTTGAATTTCAAATGAGGGTATTGCTTTAGTTCTTTTCCTTATGTTTCACATGAAGAACAACATTAAAATTTTATCATATTGATGAGCTACTGTTTGTACCGGTGTGATGAAAGGAATTTTTTTTTATGTTAGACGTAAATTACAATGATAATAATTATTTAAATTATAAGACCCTGAGATTTTGTTGGCCCAGTGCGAAACTGTAGATAATGCCCCTTATATATAAAAAAATATTCAAAAATATAAAGATATATTGAATAAAAAATAGACACATAATTTAATTAAAAGCTGTATGTTTTATTACATTAAACGAATAACATAATTTTACAAAAATTCAAAAAGATATATCATATTTTTTATTCACATGTTATCATCTATCATCCAATTTACATCCCTCAAAAACATGGCATACACATAAATGTCTATATAAAATAAAGGTAACCCCCTAAAAGAAAAAATATATATGGAACCCTAATTTCCAATTATTTTTGAGATTTCTATTTCTTCCTAAATGTTTCTTAATAGAAAAAGGAACTAAAAGAATGTTATTTCATTATTTGAAGTAGAGAATGCATTATTTTTATTATTATCAGGCTAAGAAATAAATTTTACTTTAGCAAAATTTGAGGGTCAATTTTGGTTTTGAAACTTCAAATATGATATCCAAACATCATAAATATTTTTATCATTAAAATTGATACAAAAAATTTTAAAAATAAATCTCTTTTCTGCCACTACCACATTATAATCATATATATTTTGTTTAACTTATATGATTTTTGTTTTCGTGATATGTGGTAAATTATTATAATCTTTTAGTTGTCGGTTAAATTTAATATGTGAACTAAAAAATATAATTTACTTTATTTTCTATATTTGACTCCATCAAACAAAAATGCTATAACTCCGGCCATCGTTTATTATCGACAAAATATCTTCATTTGATATTAAAGCTTAAACTTTTGCTTCGTGTTTTTTTAAGTTGTTAAAAAAAAACACTTTAACTTTAAATCTATTATCATGGATTCATTACATGTTGATATGTCACAATGAATTGAAAATTCATTAAATATGAATTTATAAAAGTAACACATTAAAAGACTAACAATTAACAAATTGATACCTTTTATTCACATGTTACGTTTAAATTTAATCTACTTATAAGAAGAAAATAAAACAATACATAGAAGGTAACAAACTTTCTAAAAAAAAAAAAAACAAAGAAAGGCCTCCCTCTAACCCTAGCCCTCAGCGGTTGCCCCTTCTCAGGGATGCCTCTTTAGCGTTGTGCTTTTTCCCTTGAAGATGATCGTTCAGCCCTTTCTCACTTGTGGTAGTAATTTGACATAAGCCACAACTCCACTGCTTCTTGGGTTTCTTCGCCAAATTCCTATTGTCATCAATTAACGTAGGAGGTGTCACTGCTTTGCGCTTTGTACCATAACGATCAACATCTGGCTTAGCCTATAATGGGATAAACCCAAAGAGAAAACCTTTTGTTAAAGAAGAAGCTGAAATTTTTTTTTGAAGAGAAAGATAAAGACAGAAAAGAACGGTAAATTAAACATAACACTTTACACTAACCAATATAATCACTTTTCCCTTGTTATTACTATTAGTCTGCGTAAAAGGTTGTCTGATATCAACTTGGCGAGGTAATTGGGATTGTGGCCACTTAAATCTGTCGATGTTATTAATTGGGTTGTTCATTCTACGATTCAAATATGCTCTATTAACCAAAACTTGTTTTCCAAACGGGAACCCCTCCATTCTTTCCATTGGGATTTCCACCATCCTTTCTGCTGCCATTTCCCTCCTGACCTCTTCCTCCAGCTCTCGCCGTCGTCCCAATGCCACTTCGCCGGCGATTATCTCTCTCCTTGTTCCCTCCTTCTGCATCCCCCGTCGTAATTGCTCTTTCCCCAACTCTACCCGGAATGCTTCCTCGGCATTAATGGGCATCGCCGTTGGGAACACTCTAGGCGCTGAAAAATTGCCGGTAAAACTACTCGGCGCAGACGCAGACCCTACGAAGTGAATAGTGAATTAAATGAACTCATGTGACAAAAGTTTTGTTTTATATAAACAGCAAAACAAATGGATCTCTTGAAAGGAACGGGACGAATAGGGAGCGTTACCTTGTAAAGAGGGTCCAGAGATATCTGAATTCATGTAGGCGACAGTGGAAAAAGGGGGCTGCGTTGCGAATTGTGTCATTTGGTTTTGGCCATCGTGATATTTGAACTCCATGGAAAAAGTTGAAATTTGAAACAAAGGGAAGGGGAAAGCGAGAAGAAAAACAGTGCCTATGAAATGAGAGACAATGATTATCTATGGGCAGTGTGTGTGTTTGAGTGATTAATAAATAGGCCAGTGTGAGGCTTTGCACATTTGAGTTTGTAGATGTGGTTGACCCTATTTTGGTGTGATGAAGTGATTTTTGGTCAAATATTGAGAATTTACCAAATTTATCATTCAACGCTTGAGAAAGGAAAGAAAAGGAAAAAGGATTTTGTTCCAATTTTGAATGGGACATGCATACCATTTTGACCTGTTGGGATTTTAATTGGGAATTTCTCACACTTTTTTTAACAAAGTTAATCAATTTTGGGTTGACTTGCAAAAAAAAGCAAAAAAGCATTCAATATGAATAAAATGTTTATATGTTAAAATTTGAAATATTTATTGTTTTAAGATTCAAGCATTGCGTATTTATCGATTACAACATTTGATATTATTAACAAATTAACTAAGTGGATAGCTAATAACTAGAAATCAAAAAATTGTCATCAAATTAATATAACTAGTATTTTGACCTGCGGGATGCGTAAAATAAAAACTTATTTACTTTTGGAATTAAATTGTTTGATAAATAAATATTTAAAATGTATAAATAAAACGTATTACAGTGAAAAATTATAATTTACAATTAAAAATATTTTGAATATATAAATTATATTTTATATTTATAATAAATAATTTGCATAATGATTTCAGGAAGCCAAATGACATTTTAGTTGGGTCTCTAAAGATTAATAAAAAAATTAGTAATAAAATATTTTATTAGAAAGACATACATTAATAAACAATTTTTTATATTTTCTTTTAAGTTCTTACTTTTGACTCAGTCAACTTATTATCAAATTCATTATTTTTTAATTTATTAAATGTATTTTATATTTAATTAATTAAAGGTATTTAGTGCATTGTACTGAATATAAATCTTGACAAATATATGACAATAAAATTGGAATTCAAAATCTTGAATTTCAAATGAGGGTATTGCTTTAGTTCTTTTCCTTATGTTTCACATGAAGAACAACATTAAAATTTTATCATATTGATGAGCTACTGTTTGTACCGGTGTGATGAAAGGAATTTTTTTTTATGTTAGACGTAAATTACAATGATAATAATTATTTAAATTATAAGACCCTGAGATTTTGTTGGCCCAGTGCGAAACTGTAGATAATGCCCCTTATATATAAAAAAATATTCAAAAATATAAAGATATATTGAATAAAAAATAGACACATAATTTAATTAAAAGCTGTATGTTTTATTACATTAAACGAATAACATAATTTTACAAAAATTCAAAAAGATATATCATATTTTTTATTCACATGTTATCATCTATCATCCAATTTACGTCCCTCAAAAACATGGCATACACATAAATGTCTATATAAAATAAAGGTAACCCCCTAAAAGAAAAAATATATATGGAACCCTAATTTCCAATTA
The DNA here is from genome assembly GCA_026413185.1 of Pueraria montana var. lobata. NCBI lineage: Eukaryota > Viridiplantae > Streptophyta > Magnoliopsida > Fabales > Fabaceae > Pueraria > Pueraria montana. Next base: position 44,047,358 of record CM048651.1, on the reverse strand, counting down.
TTTTTGAGATTTCTATTTCTTCCTAAATGTTTCTTAAAAGAAAAAGGAACTAAAAGAATGTTATTTCATTATTTGAAGTAGAGAATGCATTATTTTTATTATTATCAGGCTAAGAAATAAATTTTACTTTAGCAAAATTTGAGGGTCAATTTTGGTTTTGAAACTTCAAATATGATATCCAAACATCATAAATATTTTTATCATTAAAATTGATACAAAAAATTTTAAAATTAAATCTCTTTTCTGCCACTACCACATTATAATCATATATATTTTGTTTAACTTATATGATTTTTGTTTTCATGATATGTGGTAAATTATTATAATCTTTTAGTTGTCGGTTAAATTTAATATGTGAACTAAAAAATATAATTTACTTTATTTTCTATATTTGACTCCCTCAAACAAAAATGCTATAACTCCGGCCATCGGTTATTATCGACAAAATATCTTCATTTGATATTAAAGCTTAAACTTTTGGTTCGTGTTTTTTTAAGTTGTTAAAGAAAACACTTTAACTTTAAATCTATTATCATGGATTCATTACATGTTGATATGTCACAATGAATTGAAAATTCATTAAATATGAATTTATAAAAGTAACACATTAAAACACTAACAATTAACAAATTGATACCTTTTATTCACATGTTACGTTTAAATTTAATCTATTTATAAGAAGAAAATAAAACAATACATAGAAGGTAACAAACTTTCTAAAAAAGAAAAAGAAAAAAGAAAGGCCTCCCTCTAACCCTAGCCCTCAGCGGTTGCCCCTTCTCAGGGATGCCTCTTTAGCGTTGTGCTTTTTCCCTTGAAGATGATCGTTCAGCCCTTTCTCACTTGTGGTAGTAATTTGACATAAGCCACAACTCCACTGCTTCTTGGGTTTCTTCGCCAAATTCCTATTGTCATCAATTAACGTAGGAGGTGTCACTGCTTTGCGCTTTGTACCATAACGATCAACATCTGGCTTAGCCTATAATGGGATAAACCCAAAGAGAAAACCTTTTGTTAAAGAAGAAGCTGAAATTTTTTTTTGAAGAGAAAGATAAAGACAGAAAAGAACGGTAAATTAAACATAACACTTTACACTAACCAATATAATCACTTTTCCCTTGTTATTACTATTAGTCTGCGTAAAAGGTTGTCTGATATCAACTTGGCGAGGTAATTGGGATTGTGGCCACTTAAATCTGTCGATGTTATTAATTGGGTTGTTCATTCTACGATTCAAATATGCTCTATTAACCAAAACTTGTTTTCCAAACGGGAACCCCTCCATTCTTTCCATTGGGATTTCCACCATCCTTTCTGCTGCCATTTCCCTCCTGACCTCTTCCTCCAGCTCTCGCCGTCGTCCCAATGCCACTTCGCCGGCGATTATCTCTCTCCTTGTTCCCTCCTTCTGCATCCCCCGTCGTAATTGCTCTTTCCCCAACTCTACCCGGAATGCTTCCTCGGCATTAATGGGCATCGCCGTTGGGAACACTCTAGGCGCTGAAAAATTGCCGGTAAAACTACTTGGCGCAGACGCAGACCCTACGAAGTGAATAGTGAATTAAATGAACTCATGTGACAAAAGTTTTGTTTTATATAAACAGCAAAACAAATGGATCTCTTGAAAGGAACGGGACGAATAGGGAGCGTTACCTTGTAAAGAGGGTCCAGAGATATCTGAATTCATGTAGGCGACAGTGGAAAAAGGGGGCTGCGTTGTGAATTGTGTCATTTGGTTTTGGCCATCGTGATATTTGAACTCCATGGAAAAAGTTGAAATTTTAAACAAAGGGAAGGGGAAAGCGAGAAGAAAAACAGTGCCTATGAAATGAGAGACAATGATTATCTATGGGCAGTGTGTGTGTTTGAGTGATTAATAAATAGGCCAGTGTGAGGCTTTGCACATTTGAGTTTGTAGATGTGGTTGACCCTATTTTGGTGTGATGAAGTGATTTTTGGTCAAATATTGAGAATTTACCAAATTTATCATTCAACGCTTGAGAAAGGAAAGAAAAGGAAAAAGGATTTTGTTCCAATTTTGAATGGGACATGCATACCATTTTGACCTGTTGGGATTTTAATTGGGAATTTCTCACACTTTTTAAACAAAGTTAATCAATTTTGGGTTGACTTGCAAAAAAAGAATTAAAAAAGCATTCAATATGAATAAAATGTTTATATGTTAAATTTTGAAATATTTATTGTTTTAAGATTCAAGCATTGCGTATTTGTCGATCACAACATTTGATATTATTAACAAATTAGCTAAGTGGATAGCTAATAACTAGAAATCAAAAAATTGTCATCAAATTAATATAACTAGTATTTTGACCTGCGGGATGCGTAAAATAAAAACTTATTTACTTTTGGAATTAAATTGTTTGTTAAATAAATATTTAGAATGTATAAATAAAACGTATTACAGTGAAAAATTAAAATTTGTAATTAAAAATATTTTGAATATATAAATTATATTTTATATTTACAATAAATAATTTGCGTAATGATTTCAGGAAGCCAAATGACATTTTAATTGGGTCTCTAAAGATCAATAATAAATGCATAATAAAATATTTTATTAGAAAGACATACATTGATAAACAATTTTTTATATTTTTTTTTAAGTTCTTACTTTTGACTCAGTCAACTTATTATCAAATTCATTATTTTTTTAATTTATTAAATGTATTTTATATTTAGTTAATTAAAGGTATTTAGTGCATTGTACTGAATATAAAGCTTGACAAATATATGACAATAAAATGGGAATTCAAAATCTTAAATTTCAAATGAGGGTATTACTTTAGTTCTTTTCCTTATGTTTCACATGAAGAACAACAGTAAAATTTTATCATATTGATGAGCTAATGTTTGTACCCGTGTGATGAACAGAATTTTCTTTTATGTTAGACGTAAATTACAATGATAATAATTATTTAAATTATAAAAACCTGAGATTTTGTTGGCCCAGTGCAAAACTGTAGATAATGCCCCTTATATATAAATATTAAAAAATATAAAGATATATTGAATAAAAAATAGACACATAATTTAATTAAAAGCTGTATATTTTTTTACATTAAACGAATAACATAATTTTACAAAAATTCAAAAAGATATATCATATTTTTTATTCACATCTTATCGTCTATCATCCAATTTACGTCCCTCAAAAACATGACATACACATAAATATCTATATAAAATGAAGGTAACCCCCTAAAAGAAAAAAATATATATGGAACTGTAATTTCCAATTATTTTTGAGATTTCTATTTCTTCCTAAATGTTTCTTAAAAGAAAAAGGAACTAAAAGAATGTTATTTCATTATTTGAAGTAGAGAATGCATTATTTTTATTATTATCAGGCTAAGAAATAAATTTTACTTTAGCAAAATTTGAGGGTCAATTTTGGTTTTGAAACTTCAAATATGATATCCAAACATCATAAATATTTTTATCATTAAAATTGATACAAAAAATTTTAAAACTAAATCTCTTTTCTGCCACTACCACATTATAATCATATATATTTTGTTTAACTTATATGATTTTTGTTTTCGTGATATGTGGTAAATTATTATAATCTTTTAGTTGTCGGTTAAATTTAATATGTGAACTAAAAAATATAATTTACTTTATTTTCTATATTTGACTCCCTCAAACAAAAATGCTACAACTCCGGCCATCGTTTATTATCGACAAAATATCTTCATTTGATATTAAAGCTTAAACTTTTGGTTCGTGTTTTTTTAAGTTGTTAAAGAAAACACTTTAATTTTAAATCTATTATCATGGATTCATTACATGTTGATATGTCACAATGAATTGAAAATTCATTAAATATGAATTTATAAAAGTAACACATTAAAAGACTAACAATTAACAAATTGATACCTTTTATTCACATGTTACGTTTAAATTTAATCTATTTATAAGAAGAAAATAAAACAATACATAGAAGGTAACAAACTTTCTAAAATAGAAAAAGAAAAAAGAAAGGCCTCCCTCTAACCCTAGCCCTCAGCGGTTGCCCCTTCTCAGGGATGCCTCTTTAGCGTTGTGCTTTTTCCCTTGAAGATGATCGTTCAGCCCTTTCTCACTTGTGGTAGTAATTTGACATAAGCCACAACTCCACTGCTTCTTGGGTTTCTTCGCCAAATTCCTATTGTCATCAATTAACGTAGGAGGTGTCACTGCTTTGCGCTTTGTACCATAACGATCAACATCTGGCTTAGCCTATAATGGGATAAACCCAAAGAGAAAACCTTTTGTCAAAGAAGAAGCTGAAATTTTTTTTTGAAGAGAAAGATAAAGACAGAAAAGAACGGTAAATTAAACATAACACTTTACACTAACCAATATAATCACTTTTCCCTTGTTATTACTATTAGTCTGCGTAAAAGGTTGTCTGATATCAACTTGGCGAGGTAATTGGGATTGTGGCCACTTAAATCTGTCGATGTTATTAATTGGGTTGTTCATTCTACGATTCAAATATGCTCTATTAACCAAAACTTGTTTTCCAAACGGGAACCCCTCCATTCTTTCCATTGGGATTTCCACCATCCTTTCTGCTGCCATTTCCCTCCTGACCTCTTCCTCCAGCTCTCGCCGTCGTCCCAATGCCACTTCGCCGGCGATTATCTCTCTCCTTGTTCCCTCCTTCTGCATCCCCCGTCGTAATTGCTCTTTCCCCAACTCTACCCGGAATGCTTCCTCGGCATTAATGGGCATCGCCGTTGGGAACACTCTAGGCGCTGAAAAATTGCCGGTAAAACTACTTGGCGCAGACGCAGACCCTACGAAGTGAATAGTGAATTAAATGAACTCATGTGACAAAAGTTTTGTTTTATATAAACAGCAAAACAAATGGATCTCTTGAAAGGAACGGGACGAATAGGGAGCGTTACCTTGTAAAGAGGGTCCAGAGATATCTGAATTCATGTAGGCGACAGTGGAAAAAGGGGCTGCGTTGCGAATTGTGTCATTTTGTTTTGGCCATCGTGATATTTGAACTCCATGGAAAAAGTTGAAATTTTAAACAAAGGGAAGGGGAAAGCGAGAAGAAAAACAGTGCCTATGAAATGAGAGACAATGATTATCTATGGGCAGTGTGTGTGTTTGAGTGATTAATAAATAGGCCAGTGTGAGGCTTTGCACATTTGAGTTTGTAGATGTGGTTGACCCTATTTTGGTGTGATGAAGTGATTTTTGGTCAAATATTGAGAATTTACCAAATTTATCATTCAACGCTTGAGAAAGGAAAGAAAAGGAAAAAGGATTTTGTTCCAATTTTGAATGGGACATGCATACCATTTTGACCTGTTGGGATTTTAATTGGGAATTTCTCACACTTTTTAAACAAAGTTAATCAATTTTAGGTTGACTTGCAAAAAAAGAATTAAAAAAGCATTCAATATGAATAAAATGTTTATATGTTAAATTTTGAAATATTTATTGTTTTAAGATTCAAGCATTGCATATTTGTCGATCACAACATTTGATATTATTAACAAATTAGCTAAGTGGATAGCTAATAACTAGAAATCAAAAAATTGTCATCAAATTAATATAACTAGTATTTTGACCTGCGGGATGCGTAAAATAAAAACTTATTTACTTTTGGAATTAAATTGTTTGTTAAATAAATATTTAGAATGTATAAATAAAACGTATTACAGTGAAAAATTAAAATTTGTAATTAAAAATATTTTGAATATATAAATTATATTTTATATTTACAATAAATAATTTGCGTAATGATTTCAGGAAGCCAAATGACATTTTAATTGGGTCTCTAAAGATCAATAATAAATGCATAATAAAATATTTTATTAGAAAGACATACATTGATAAACAATTTTTTATATTTTCTTTTAAGTTCTTACTTTTGACTCAGTCAACTTATTATCAAATTCATTATTTTTTTAATTTATTAAATGTATTTTATATTTAGTTAATTAAAGGTATTTAGTGCATTGTACTGAATATAAAGCTTGACAAATATATGACAATAAAATGGGAATTCAAAATCTTAAATTTCAAATGAGGGTATTACTTTAGTTCTTTTCCTTATGTTTCACATGAAGAACAACAGTAAAATTTTATCATATTGATGAGCTAATGTTTGTACCCGTGTGATGAACAGAATTTTCTTTTATGTTAGACGTAAATTACAATGATAATAATTATTTAAATTATAAGACCCTGAGATTTTGTTGGCCCAGTGCAAAACTGTAGATAATGCCCCTTATATATAAATATTAAAAAATATAAAGATATATTGAATAAAAAATAGACACATAATTTAATTAAAAGCTGTATGTTTTTTTACATTAAACGAATAACATAATTTTACAAAAATTCAAAAAGATATATCATATTTTTTATTCACATCTTATCGTCTATCATCCAATTTACGTCCCTCAAAAACATGACATACACATAAATATCTATATAAAATGAAGGTAACCCCCTAAAAGAAAAAATATATATGGAACTGTAATTTCCAATTATTTTTGAGATTTCTATTTCTTCCTAAATGTTTCTTAAAAGAAAAAGGAACTAAAAGAATGTTATTTCATTATTTGAAGTAGAGAATGCATTATTTTTATTATTATCAGGCTAAGAAATAAATTTTACTTTAGCAAAATTTGAGGGTCAATTTTGGTTTTGAAACTTCAAATATGATATCCAAACATCATAAATATTTTTATCATTAAAATTGATACAAAAAATTTTAAAACTAAATCTCTTTTCTGCCACTACCACATTATAATCATATATATTTTGTTTAACTTATATGATTTTTGTTTTCGTGATATGTGGTAAATTATTATAATCTTTTAGTTGTCGGTTAAATTTAATATGTGAACTAAAAAATATAATTTACTTTATTTTCTATATTTGACTCCCTCAAACAAAAATGCTACAACTCCGGCCATCGTTTATTATCGACAAAATATCTTCATTTGATATTAAAGCTTAAACTTTTGGTTCGTGTTTTTTTAAGTTGTTAAAGAAAACACTTTAATTTTAAATCTATTATCATGGATTCATTACATGTTGATATGTCACAATGAATTGAAAATTCATTAAATATGAATTTATAAAAGTAACACATTAAAAGACTAACAATTAACAAATTGATACCTTTTATTCACATGTTACGTTTAAATTTAATCTATTTATAAGAAGAAAATAAAACAATACATAGAAGGTAACAAACTTTCTAAAAAAGAAAAAGAAAAAAGAAAGGCCTCCCTCTAACCCTAGCCCTCAGCGGTTGCCCCTTCTCAGGGATGCCTCTTTAGCGTTGTGCTTTTTCCCTTGAAGATGATCGTTCAGCCCTTTCTCACTTGTGGTAGTAATTTGACATAAGCCACAACTCCACTGCTTCTTGGGTTTCTTCGCCAAATTCCTATTGTCATCAATTAACGTAGGAGGTGTCACTGCTTTGCGCTTTGTACCATAACGATCAACATCTGGCTTAGCCTATAATGGGATAAACCCAAAGAGAAAACCTTTTGTCAAAGAAGAAGCTGAAATTTTTTTTTGAAGAGAAAGATAAAGACAGAAAAGAACGGTAAATTAAACATAACACTTTACACTAACCAATATAATCACTTTTCCCTTGTTATTACTATTAGTCTGCGTAAAAGGTTGTCTGATATCAACTTGGCGAGGTAATTGGGATTGTGGCCACTTAAATCTGTCGATGTTATTAATTGGGTTGTTCATTCTACGATTCAAATATGCTCTATTAACCAAAACTTGTTTTCCAAACGGGAACCCCTCCATTCTTTCCATTGGGATTTCCACCATCCTTTCTGCTGCCATTTCCCTCCTGACCTCTTCCTCCAGCTCTCGCCGTCGTCCCAATGCCACTTCGCCGGCGATTATCTCTCTCCTTGTTCCCTCCTTCTGCATCCCCCGTCGTAATTGCTCTTTCCCCAACTCTACCCGGAATGCTTCCTCGGCATTAATGGGCATCGCCGTTGGGAACACTCTAGGCGCTGAAAAATTGCCGGTAAAACTACTTGGCGCAGACGCAGACCCTACGAAGTGAATAGTGAATTAAATGAACTCATGTGACAAAAGTTTTGTTTTATATAAACAGCAAAACAAATGGATCTCTTGAAAGGAACGGGACGAATAGGGAGCGTTACCTTGTAAAGAGGGTCCAGAGATATCTGAATTCATGTAGGCGACAGTGGAAAAAGGGGCTGCGTTGCGAATTGTGTCATTTGGTTTTGGCCATCGTGATATTTGAACTCCATGGAAAAAGTTGAAATTTTAAACAAAGGGAAGGGGAAAGCGAGAAGAAAAACAGTGCCTATGAAATGAGAGACAATGATTATCTATGGGCAGTGTGTGTGTTTGAGTGATTAATAAATAGGCCAGTGTGAGGCTTTGCACATTTGAGTTTGTAGATGTGGTTGACCCTATTTTGGTGTGATGAAGTGATTTTTGGTCAAATATTGAGAATTTACCAAATTTATCATTCAACGCTTGAGAAAGGAAAGAAAAGGAAAAAGGATTTTGTTCCAATTTTGAATGGGACATGCATACCATTTTGACCTGTTGGGATTTTAATTGGGAATTTCTCACACTTTTTAAACAAAGTTAATCAATTTTAGGTTGACTTGCAAAAAAAGAATTAAAAAAGCATTCAATATGAATAAAATGTTTATATGTTAAATTTTGAAATATTTATTGTTTTAAGATTCAAGCATTGCATATTTGTCGATCACAACATTTGATATTATTAACAAATTAGCTAAGTGGATAGCTAATAACTAGAAATCAAAAAATTGTCATCAAATTAATATAACTAGTATTTTGACCTGCGGGATGCGTAAAATAAAAACTTATTTACTTTTGGAATTAAATTGTTTGTTAAATAAATATTTAGAATGTATAAATAAAACGTATTACAGTGAAAAATTAAAATTTGTAATTAAAAATATTTTGAATATATAAATTATATTTTATATTTACAATAAATAATTTGCGTAATGATTTCAGGAAGCCAAATGACATTTTAATTGGGTCTCTAAAGATCAATAATAAATGCATAATAAAATATTTTATTAGAAAGACATACATTGATAAACAATTTTTTATATTTTCTTTTAAGTTCTTACTTTTGACTCAGTCAACTTATTATCAAATTCATTATTTTTTTAATTTATTAAATGTATTTTATATTTAGTTAATTAAAGGTATTTAGTGCATTGTACTGAATATAAAGCTTGACAAATATATGACAATAAAATGGGAATTCAAAATCTTAAATTTCAAATGAGGGTATTACTTTAGTTCTTTTCCTTATGTTTCACATGAAGAACAACAGTAAAATTTTATCATATTGATGAGCTAATGTTTGTACCCGTGTGATGAACAGAATTTTCTTTTATGTTAGACGTAAATTACAATGATAATAATTATTTAAATTATAAGACCCTGAGATTTTGTTGGCCCAGTGCAAAACTGTAGATAATGCCCCTTATATATAAATATTAAAAAATATAAAGATATATTGAATAAAAAATAGACACATAATTTAATTAAAAGCTGTATGTTTTTTTACATTAAACGAATAACATAATTTTACAAAAATTCAAAAAGATATATCATATTTTTTATTCACATCTTATCGTCTATCATCCAATTTACGTCCCTCAAAAACATGACATACACATAAATATCTATATAAAATGAAGGTAACCCCCTAAAAGAAAAAATATATATGGAACTGTAATTTCCAATTATTTTTGAGATTTCTATTTCTTCCTAAATGTTTCTTAAAAGAAAAAGGAACTAAAAGAATGTTATTTCATTATTTGAAGTAGAGAATGCATTATTTTTATTATTATCAGGCTAAGAAATAAATTTTACTTTAGCAAAATTTGAGGGTCAATTTTGGTTTTGAAACTTCAAATATGATATCCAAACATCATAAATATTTTTATCATTAAAATTGATACAAAAAATTTTAAAACTAAATCTCTTTTCTGCCACTACCACATTATAATCATATATATTTTGTTTAACTTATATGATTTTTGTTTTCGTGATATGTGGTAAATTATTATAATCTTTTAGTTGTCGGTTAAATTTAATATGTGAACTAAAAAATATAATTTACTTTATTTTCTATATTTGACTCCCTCAAACAAAAATGCTACAACTCCGGCCATCGTTTATTATCGACAAAATATCTTCATTTGATATTAAAGCTTAAACTTTTGGTTCGTGTTTTTTTAAGTTGTTAAAGAAAACACTTTAATTTTAAATCTATTATCATGGATTCATTACATGTTGATATGTCACAATGAATTGAAAATTCATTAAATATGAATTTATAAAAGTAACACATTAAAAGACTAACAATTAACAAATTGATACCTTTTATTCACATGTTACGTTTAAATTTAATCTATTTATAAGAAGAAAATAAAACAATACATAGAAGGTAACAAACTTTCTAAAAAAAAAAAAGAAAAAAGAAAGGCCTCCCTCTAACCCTAGCCCTCAGCGGTTGCCCCTTCTCAGGGATGCCTCTTTAGCGTTGTGCTTTTTCCCTTGAAGATGATCGTTCAGCCCTTTCTCACTTGTGGTAGTAATTTGACATAAGCCACAACTCCACTGCTTCTTGGGTTTCTTCGCCAAATTCCTATTGTCATCAATTAATGTAGGAGGTGTCACTGCTTTGCGCTTTGTACCATAACGATCAACATCTGGCTTAGCCTATAATGGGATAAACCCAAAGAGAAAACCTTTTGTTAAAGAAGAAGCTGAAATTTTTTTTTGAAGAGAAAGATAAAGACAGAAAAGAACGGTAAATTAAACATAACACTTTACACTAACCAATATAATCACTTTTCCCTTGTTATTACTATTAGTCTGCGTAAAAGGTTGTCTGATATCAACTTGGCGAGGTAATTGGGATTGTGGCCACTTAAATCTGTCGATGTTATTAATTGGGTTGTTCATTCTACGATTCAAATATGCTCTATTAACCAAAACTTGTTTTCCAAACGGGAACCCCTCCATTCTTTCCATTGGGATTTCCACCATCCTTTCTGCTGCCATTTCCCTCCTGACCTCTTCCTCCAGCTCTCGCCGTCGTCCCAATGCCACTTTGCCGGCGATTATCTCTCTCCTTGTTCCCTCCTTCTGCATCCCCCGTCGTAATTGCTCTTTCCCCAACTCTACCCGGAATGCTTCCTCGGCATTAATGGGCATCGCCGTTGGGAACACTCTAGGCGCTGAAAAATTGCCGGTAAAACTACTTGGCGCAGACGCAGACCCTACGAAGTGAATAGTGAATTAAATGAACTCATGTGACAAAAGTTTTGTTTTATATAAACAGCAAAACAAATGGATCTCTTGAAAGGAACGGGACGAATAGGGAGCGTTACCTTGTAAAGAGGGTCCAGAGATATCTGAATTCATGTAGGCGACAGTGGAAAAAGGGGGCTGCGTTGCGAATTGTGTCATTTGGTTTTGGCCATCGTGATATTTGAACTCCATGGAAAAAGTTGAAATTTTAAACAAAGGGAAGGGAAAAGCGAGAAGAAAAACAGTGCCTATGAAATGAGAGACAATGATTATCTATGGGCAGTGTGTGTGTTTGAGTGATTAATAAATAGGCCAGTGTGAGGCTTTGCACATTTGAGTTTGTAGATGTGGTTGACCCTATTTTGGTGTGATGAAGTGATTTTTGGTCAAATATTGAGAATTTACCAAATTTATCATTCAACGCTTGAGAAAGGAAAGAAAAGGAAAAAGGATTTTGTTCCAATTTTGAATGGGACATGCATACCATTTTGACCTGTTGGGATTTTAATTGGGAATTTCTCACACTTTTTAAACAAAGTTAATCAATTTTAGGTTGACTTGCAAAAAAAGAATTAAAAAAGCATTCAATATGAATAAAATGTTTATATGTTAAATTTTGAAATATTTATTGTTTTAAGATTCAAGCATTGCGTATTTGTCGATCACAACATTTGATATTATTAACAAATTAGCTAAGTGGATAGCTAATAACTAGAAATCAAAAAATTGTCATCAAATTAATATAACTAGTATTTTGACCTGCGGGATGCGTAAAATAAAAACTTATTTACTTTTGGAATTAAATTGTTTGTTAAATAAATATTTAGAATGTATAAATAAAACGTATTACAGTGAAAAATTAAAATTTGTAATTAAAAATATTTTGAATATATAAATTATATTTTATATTTACAATAAATAATTTGCGTAATGATTTCAGGAAGCCAAATGACATTTTAATTGGGTCTCTAAAGATCAATAATAAATGCATAATAAAATATTTTATTAGAAAGACATACATTGATAAACAATTTTTTATATTTTCTTTTAAGTTCTTACTTTTGACTCAGTCAACTTATTATCAAATTCATTATTTCTTTAATTTATTAAATGTATTTTATATTTAGTTAATTAAAGGTATTTAGTGCATTGTACTGAATATAAAGCTTGACAAATATATGACATAAAATTGGAATTTAAAATCTTAAATTTCAAATGAGGGTATTACTTTAGTTCTTTTCCTTATGTTCCACATGAAGAACAACATTAAAATTTTATCATATTGATGAGCTACTGTTTGTACCCGTGTGATGAACAGAATTTTCTTTTATGTTAGACGTAAATTACAATGATAATAATTATTTAAATTATAAGACCCTGAGATTTTGTTGGCCCAGTGCAAAACTGTAGATAATGCCCCTTATATATAAATATTAAAAAATATAACGATATATTGAATAAAAAATAGACACATAATTTAATTAAAAGCTGTATGTTTTTTTACATTAAACGAATAACATAATTTTACAAAAATTCAAAAAGATATATCATATTTTTTATTCACATCTTATCGTCTATCATCCAATTTACGTCCCTCAAAAACATGACATACACATAAATATCTATATAAAATGAAGGTAACCCCCTAAAAGAAAAAATATATATGGAACTGTAATTTCCAATTATTTTTGAGATTTCTATTTCTTCCTAAATGTTTCTTAAAAGAAAAAGGAACTAAAAGAATGTTATTTCATTATTTGAAGTAGAGAATGCATTATTTTTATTATTATCAGGCTAAGAAATAAATTTTACTTTAGCAAAATTTGAGGGTCAATTTTGGTTTTGAAACTTCAAATATGATATCCAAACATCATAAATATTTTTATCATTAAAATTGATACAAAAAATTTTAAAACTAAATCTCTTTTTTGCCACTACAACATTATAATCTTATATATTTTGTTTAACTTAGATGATTTTTGTTTTCGTGATATGTGGTAAATTATTATAATTTTTTAGTTGTTGGTTAAATTTAATATGTGAACTAAAAAATATAATTTACTTTATTTTGTATATTTGACTCCCTCAAACAAAATGCTATAACTCCGGCTACCGTTTATTATCGACAAAATATCTTCATTTGATATTAAAGCTTAAGCTTTTGGTTCGTGTTTTTTTAAGTTATTAAATTATTGTTGGGTTATATCTAAATATTCATCTGCGTTTGAGCGTGATTCTAAATAATTGTATTATTTTGATTATAAAAAGTAAATAACTTGCTGTGATAAATTGTGTTCTATGAACAATCTGCAAACTTCCATTACCAGTACCCTGTTATTTCTTTTGTGCGCAATAAAGAAATTGTGCCGAAGTGGAAATCAAATTCTTACTGTGTATGCGTATAATAATTACTTGTGAAAAGTTTGTGGCGGTAATATTATAGTTTGGCCTTCCTTTCTTTTATTCCTATTCATTTTTCATCATTGTCCCTGTTTCGTGATTGTATATGTGTTGGTAATGGTTTTTTTGTAGGTGCAGGATATTAAAAAGCTTTTGTTTTATTAGCTTCGAGGCCATTTCCTTTGTAAACTTTTAGTGGGTTCACGTTGATCATAAAATTGACAAAGGCTTGATCATTATATATACATATATTTTCAATTGAATTAATTTGGAGATACAGACCCGTAGCTTTTTGATTATTATGTTTAAATCATATAATATATTTATATATAAAAAGACATTTATGAAATATTGTTTTATATTATTAATTAATTGATAAGTGGTTTCCTTATTTGTAGCCTATACACGTGATTAGCAAATTAACAATTGCAAGAATTATGTTACAGTGGTTTATCTAATTTTAGTCTAAACAAGGAGAAATTGCCATCATATATATATATATATATATATATATATATAGAAATTGCCATCATATATATATATATATATATATATATATATATATATATATATATATATATTTGAAAGCTTTGTTACGTGCAGGAACAATTCATTCACGGATTATTATTATTATTATTATTATTATTATTATTATTATTATATGTATAGTAAGTGTTTTCGGTGTGAATTGATGTTTATGATGAAATGTTGCTATGGTTTGATTTGATTTATGTGTGTATGTTGTGCTATGTGAATATTGCTAAGAATGTTATGATATGATATGCTTGATGATGTGCTTGATACGAGTAAAGTATGCATGCTTAAGATGTCATGGTGTATTGTTGATATTGAATAAATGAGGACCAAACCTATGTGAGGTTGGATCCTCCATGTGATAAGTTAAATGAAGCCATGAGTATCTGCATGAACCATGCATCATAACATGATATATTTGTGTTTTTGAAAGTAGTTTATGAACCTAACTGGGGAGGCTGTGAAGAGCTCGTTGAGTTTTGGCCTTGAGGGTATTATCTAGTTTGGAATCTCCTTTAAGCTCATGCTAATCCATGGGTTGGAGTATCCTTGCAAGACCGGGTAACCTTGACGAGCTGCTAGGGGTATCATCCTGGTGTAGACTGTTAGTGTCGGATGCCCATGGTGTGGCTATTCGTCGACTGCACATACTCTTAGACTACTTTCACAAAAGAGTTAGGGGCATAGAACACATTACGTTGCATGAATACTTGAATCTGGTTGTGCTTGACATATGTGAATGCTAAGAGATCAATGTTGATTGTGTTTGTGTTGCTACCTGTCTCCATTTTCATACCACGAGCATGTAGTGAGATGTATCTCACTCCCTTTGTTTTGTGTTTTTCTTGTGTATGTGTTGGTGATAGGTGATGTCCAGCAGGACCAAGAGGATGCCGCTAGAGATGAGGCATAGGCCTCTATTTATGTATTTATTTACATTTAAATTGGGTTTGTAAAGCTCTTATAGGTTGTGACATCGAGGTTGGATATTAATGTTATTATTTATTAAGTTTAGTTTTTTTTATATAACCTTTTGTATGGCCTTTGGAGTGCCAAGATAGTTTTGATTTAAATAAATATTTTAAGTTTTATTTGTGTATTGTTTAAAAATGTGATGTTCTCTACTTGCGAAAAGTTTTTGAAAAATTGTCTTTCTTTTTCACAACGTAGCATTTGTTATAATTATGCTATAGGGGTAAAGAGTATCACAATTTGCGTGACTTGCCATGTGGATTATTAGTTTTATGTAACAATCACATGATAAAATGTTGCTAGTTTAAGACATTTTGATCTAGTGGTTCTAAGGTGCTACAAATTTCTTGGCAATGCAAAATTGCTAGAAAAAGGGTTTGAAAAAAAAAACAACAGAAAATTAAGAAGATGAAGTAAGAAAAATCAACAACCTGCTTAAAATTTCTCGCAACATCGAAACTCATTATTGTTGCCTTGCTCTGATCTTGTCACCATTGCGACCTCCTACTCACCTTTTATGCACAATGTTACCTATGGAGCAAAAGGATTCATGGGAGTAAGATTAAAATGGAAGGATTTAGCGTTTGTTTGAAAAGTGGTTGTTGTATCATGGTTCAATGGGTTGCTAATTTGTGTATCATTGCTCATCCAAGAAAAGAGTTGTAACATAGAGGAGTTCCTCAAGAGATCCTCCAAGCACATAAACTTAGAGGAAGAAACCAAGGTAATCCAGATGAAAAACACCTCTGCTAACAAAGGGAAAGTTGGCTAGATCATCGAGGGGCAAGAAAAATCAAGCCACCTAGAATGAACCTTGCTTACCATCCCTCTAAAGATTTGAAAACCATACACCATTGAACACATTGCATGTAACATTGCGTGACGTCACATTGACTTGACCAACAAATAAAATAAACTAGCGAAATATAAACATTTGCATTAAATAAAATGAGGTTAACTTTTTCTCTTTTCTTTTGTAGATAAATAAGATTAACATACATAAGAAAATACAAAATTAAAATAAACATCATTACAAAATAAAACATCGCCATAATAGTTAATCGAATCCATAAGGAAATAAATATGCCATACACGTTTGAGTGATACAAATCGTCATCATAAATCTAATACAAAACGTCATGTAGTTGATGAAAGAAAAATGTTTGCCAACTCAATAGTAAAATACATATTCATCATAGCTAGATAGAGAGATCCCACCAGAAGAACAACAAAATAACTCCAATACAACTAAACAGACCTACACTTCCTAAGCTAGACAATCAACTAATATTGAGAATCCTCGAACTCGGAACTTGATATTCTAACAATCAGGCATTGTCTCGGTCCATGCGCCTAATTAAGAGGTGACAAATCCTTCAAGCAAGGTGTAGTAGGGGGAAAATTTTTTCTCCAGTAGTAGGAGTGAGAAAGACACAAAGTGTTTGTGCAAACACTTTGTATCTTTCTCTTTCTTACTGGAAAATGTGAGACTCACAAACACTTTGTTCCTTTCTCTCTGTTATTGGAATTTCTTAGTCACCGGAGAGGAACTAAACTTGTAGTAAGGTGTCGTCCACATGCGCTCAATGGGTAGATTGAAATATAGCGTCATCCATGTTGAAAATGAGAATGTTGGATGATTAATGTTACTAAAGGTATGGATAAAATCTCCTTGGAGATCACATGATGCCCTTTGTAATCGAAGTGCCATTGTGTATGCGCCTCATCGTCCTCCTCAACCAACTCAATGCAAAGCATGTCCTTATAGAGACCTGTCCTCGCCATCTACTGAACGGACACAAAAGCCACAAGCAGAGTGACAAAAATCACAATAGAAAACAAGGTGAGAATCTTGGCACAAGTTCAACAAGAGTACATGTGGATGATACTCAAAATAGTCATGAGAAAAAAATACAGATATTTATATATAGAGCAAATTACACTTGCACTCCGTGAACTTTTTTCAAATTACATTTAACACTACTCTTTTTTTTTATTCTTACACTAACCCCATTTACGTTTGAAAACACACTGACACTCTTTAATGTTTGAAAATATTACACTCATACTCATTATGTATTACATTAACACCTCCTACAAAGAGGTTATTGTAATGATTAAAAAAACAGGAGTGTTTATGTAATTTCACGAAACTTCAGAAGTTATTAGTGTAATTTACTCTTATATATATAATTAAAATAAATACATCGTACCAAATCTCATCATCATAGAACAATGATCATATATAGAAATCATTAATCATGAGATGTCAATGCTAACCAAATCTATGACTGTGCTGTATGCATGAGACAAACACCACTTGAATCACTTGATAGAGCCAACAACGACACACTTGAGTGATTAGTGTAATGCCACGTGTGGTAGGTATTACATTGATCCAAACAACTATAATTGCGGAAAATAAATAAATTTACGGAAAATAAAACTTTATTGTATTTATATTGCAGATAAATTTTTCACTCTTCAAACATATAATTAATCAAAAGCTTGAGTATTTATAAAATAGAGCAAACTATGTTTTTGATCCCTAAACTTTTCGACATTTATGGTTTTGGTTCCAAAAACCTTTTTACGACCGGTCAACATCCTCCAACTTTTTTTCCGTCATAAATTTTAGTCCTTTCCGTCTCTTTCACCGTTAAATGATGATGTGGTGTTTACTTTTATTATTATTTTATTGTGTTTTTTTTCTGGCGGTTAAAAAACCACCAAAAATTGTTTCCTCATAAATTGCTTCCTTAAGCACAAACTACTTCATTGAAGCTCTTTTAAAAAATTAAATAATTTTTGGTGGCTAGCTGCCACAAATTGCTTGATTTTGGAATAAAGTAAGAATCTATATATTGATAGAATGATTTCGTCTCTATTGCTTTTCCAAATAACAAGCCCCAATTCAACCACTTGAAAAACCCAATTCAAAGCATTAACACAGATTCAAAGACGCGTAGGGGTAACCCAAAGGGTTGGCGCAGTGGTGTAAAGCCCTGCCGTGTTCGATTCCCTCCGTGTGCAAAATTCTCTTGGGCCAATGGTAGCCATGTACCGCAAGCAGAATTAGTCTCTGACCCAGTAGGTTGGGGGACACCCGTGATCTCTGACCTAGGACAAAAAAAAAGACATGTAGGGGAGTATTGAAATGATCTATCTCCACATGATTTATTTTTGTATTAACTCAAATTTATTTCATTGCCTATATAATTTTAAAAGGACAAAATCTGACAATCAATTCCTAATTCATAAATGCTTCCAACAAAACTCTATGAATAAGCTGCTGCATTGTTTAAGGCCTAAATTCACGCACATCAAAACGGACTCAACGAAAGAACCATTTGATAAGCTGCTGCATTGTTTCACATAGCAAAAAGGGAACGACACATAAAGGGAAAACTAACGTAGTCGTCGGAAGCGCTGTGAAGCGCCACGTAGTCGCCAGAAAACTAACGATGACACAGATGACGGCTGAGAGAATGAGAACCCTGCCGTGAAGATGCGTTTGAAAGTTTGATTATTTCTCCGTGCGGTGGTAGATCTTGAATCTGGAGTTGCAGTGATAGATCTGGAGTTGCGATGGTAGTTTTGAAGGGTTCACTGAGGGCTCGCAACAAAGCCTGCGGCAATCCAAATATTGTGCGGCGTGGCTGGCAGCGTTGTCGACATCTCTGTCCAATGCACCTCTGATCCAAATTCTGTTTGGTACTAGTAATCCATTAAACAAAAGTGAAGATGGGAACTCCTCCTAAAGAATTTAACGTTCAGATTGATACGGGAAGTAATATATTATGGGTTAATTGCAATACTTGCAGTACTTGTCCTCAATCTAGTCAACTAGGGGTGAGGAATTTTGAATTTGATTTTGGTGCTTAATGTGTTGAGCTTCTTGTTATTATGCATACTTGATCTGTTCTTGCCTCATCTTTCTTTATCTTAATCTATGCGTTCATCTCTGGTTTTCATTTTAGAAGATGAGAAATTTGCTTGTTATTCCTAGGCAAGCAAATTCCGGTGGTTTTTAGCCGCCAGAAAAAGAATCATAATAAAATTATAATATAAATAAATGTCACGTCATTATTTAACGATGGAATAGACGAAAACGACTAAAACATTGAATGGAAAAAAAAGTTCGAGGACATTGACCGGTCCTAAAAAAGTTTAGGGATCAAAACCATAAATATCGAAAAGTTTAGGAACCAAAAACATAGTTTGCTCTATAAAACAAATACCAAAAGGAATATAATAAATAAAGATAGCTAAATCACATCACGCTCAAATAAGAAAATGAAAATTTGATCCATACTCAAATTAATTAAGGTGCTGCAACCCATTAGTTGAGATAATAAATACATATTCAAATAACATAAGATATATCCTATAATAAGAGCTAATTAAGCAAAATACATCAAAATAACATCTCCAAAAAGGAAACTGTACTCAAACTAGATCTGATCGAATCCTCTGATCAGAGGTCCTCCTTTGAACTAGATATACATTGGTCATAATAGCCTCGGTCCACGTGCTGAAGATGTGACTAATCCCTCTCTCGGAATATATAGAAAAGAGCTCTCCAGTGCTTGATGGATAAGTTGAACTATACAATACATTCATCCTAATAGAGAAAGAACGCAGAGACATCTGAGCCAAAAATAGGTAAATATCACGTCTTCATTACAACAAACATGGCGACCCTCCTAATCAAAATCTGCCGTGAAACACACACACACATGCATCAACTTAAGATTATTATTTCCAGCTTCTCTTGTTGAGATATACTCAACCCAACATCGTGCCTAGGCTCCATGGGCAAGGTAAGTTACCTCAACAAATTCTCAAAAAGCATTGACAAACAATGCCTAAAGCTCCATCTACAATGTAAGTTAGCTCAACAAATTCTCCAAAAGCTTTTTTGACAGACAATCGAACCAAAGAAAACAGAGAAATTGAAGGTCATAGTAATAATAGCTAGTAATAGTATAGCTAGCAATAAGCAATTACCTGTGTGGTTTTCGTGTACAAGGTAATAAAATTGAGTGCTTCCCTATAGTGCAATAAAGATATATACCTGTGTACGTGGTTTGGGAATGAAATGAATTCGACTCACATTTTTGCTTTGAAGTGTTAGTTGAGCCCAAGAGTTCCCCCAAACACTTCATCGAAGAAGGCCTATAACGGGTACCAGTTTAGACTAGCTAGCTAGCCCATCACATGAAACGTTCAGAGGAACTCCAAGAGACAGCCAACAGAAAATCCTTGAAGTTATACATGTGTCACTACTACTTGTCTTGGATAGACAAAGAACAGCAACTGTTCTTATATGGTGGAGAATTTAATGTTCATTTATGAAAATAAAAGTGAATTTTATGTGGACATGGAGAGTTCTACGCAATGAGGGTACTTTCTATCTTTGAACCTGGTCAGGATGTTTGCCAAGAAGGGGAGTGGGCTCGTTGCTGCTAAAGTAATTCGAAATAAGATGCTTGCGCTTCCAGTCATAGTTATGAACTTTAAAGCTAGGGCAAACATAAGAGGTGATCTTATGTATTTAGAAAAAGGCAATTAAATCGACCGGCAATATGATATTATAATTTTACACTGTCATCCAATCATAAATCACCATTTATGATAAGTTTGTTGATTTTACAAAATTATCTTAAAAATCATACCAACAATGATTTATGATTGAATGACAGTGTAAAATTATTTTACACTGTCACTATATCACCATTAAACTCTTATAAATATCCAATTGTGTGTTTGATATTTATATGTAGGTAAACAAGTCCGGTAAAATACATGAGGACGAGTCTCAACAAAAGACGATAACATTCCAACCTACTTACATGATATACAATAAGAGGATAAATAGTAACTCATTGAAACTAGGGGTGTAGATGGGTTGGGATCGACTTGAAAATCCGATCAACTCAACTACATTTTAGTGAGTTAGGTTGGGTTATCGAGTTGGGATTTTGGCTTAATTAGAATTTGATTGGATATTGGGTTAATGAATTCTCTCAACTCGATTAACCCGACTTAACCTGACTTACATATTTTAATTATGATAAAATAATTATTAGTGTTGTTTGGGACATGCATTATGCATTTGGGACATGTATTTTTTCTTATGATAGTGTTGGATTTGAACATTTGGACTTATATTTTAAGTAATTCATTATTTTCTTATTTTGGGCCGGGGCAAGTAACTTGTTGTTTTTTTAATTTTTTTTTAATTTTATGAATATATATATATATCAATTTCTAAAATAATTAATAATTATAAATTTTGGAATTAATTGAGTTATAATTATTAATATTCTTACACTTTTACCTTAATACTCCAATTTATATCTATTTATAGATAAATTATTTTCTTATTATAAATATATGTTTATCTCATATTTTATTAAATAAATTTATGACAATATCTTTATTAAAATTAAAAAAATATAATTTAATATTTTATATATTTTTAATTGTTTTTAATTTATTTTTACCGCACAACATACTTTTCATATATTAGAATTATACGAGAATACTTTTTCTTTTCAAAATACAAACATGAACCATGTTAAATGACGTAATTAATACATAATGCCACTACCTACGGTAGACTTAAGATTAGATCAGTTCTTCAAAAAGCTATGGAACAAGTTTCTTCCATCCAAGGTCGCCGCGTTTGTATGGAAGGTGTGGCATGGAATAGAATATCAACTTTTGACAGCCTGGCTAAAAGGGGATCATATATCAAGAGGACTTGAAGTGTGTGTAGGGTATTTGTGTTGAAAATGAAAGTGTGTCACATCTGTTTTTTGAGTGCCTAAAGTGGCTTGGACAGTTGAACTGAGTTCTGCATCACACAATAGAGGCATTTCCTTCAATTTTTGAGTCTGCCTAGTTGTAATTCACACTCGCAAGAGGTAGGGCAGGTCATATGGTTTGCTATAATTTGGTCAATTTTGAAGGTTAGAAATCAAGCGGTGTTTGAATCAATAGTAGTGATTCTAGCTAGTGAATGTGGAACTTCTCCATAAGTTCTTATAGAAGAAGAAAATAACAAGAAAAAATGAAATAAATATTTTCATAAGTTAAATTTAGTTTATGCATAAACTAATTTGTAGAAACTTTCTCATATTAACTTTTTCAAAAGTTAATTTTTAACTTATGCATAAATTAATTTTAGTTTATAGTTTTGGTCTGGTTGATTGGGAACGTTCCAAGGTTTGCATATCATTTCTTAGCTAGATGCTTAACCTGTAGGGTGCGTTTGAAAGCATTTTGAGATCTCAATGGGAGGTGAGGTAGGTGATAGGGGCTGTGGAATCATATATAGTCAGAATGATCCAACTCCAAGCCTTGGATGTGGAACAAGCATGGAAGAAATTCTAGGGTCTGCTTATATTCCTCTATAAAAATTTTCAGTACAGCTTTGGCAGGTGTGTTACCCTTATGGAGCTGACGGGCTTCATTGGAAGCTTCCTGCATAATTAGATCAGAGATTTAGCATATGGTTAGGGGTGGCACCAGCAAGAAATTCGTGCATAAATGTGAATGTACCCGAGAGGGAAGCATTGCTGATTGCAATGACATCTACATTGCTCTGTGTGTGATGGAGGTGCTCAATAGCCAAATGAAGGTGTTGCATTTAAGGAGGCTTGTTCTTGCCTCTTTCTATAGTATTTGGATTAGTATCATGTGCATAATTGTTTGTGATGCATTTGAGAACCGTCAAAATTATTGTCAACTGCGCTAGTTAGCTGCTAGTGACAATAAAAATGTATTAAATTTAAAAATAAAAGAAAGAAATTGAATTTCTACATAAAATTTGGGACAAAACTCAGATACAGTACCATAGGTACTGACGCACTGTTGGTGCTATTCTCCAATTAGATTTAGAGTTTCACCTCGGTAATATGCAAAACAAAGCAATACATTAAATGTCATTGTGTATTACTAAGATGAAACTCTAAATCTGATTGGAGAACAACATCGATCAACAATACATATGGTACTGTATCTAAGTTTTTTCCTAAAATTTGTATAAATGCTTTTACAATAAAAGCAAGACAAGAGAAAAAAATGTAAAATAAGATGATTGATACAATGGAAAGAGATTAAAAAAAGTAATATTATAGAAATATTATAAAATTTATTTTATAATTAACATAACTCAAAGAAAAAGAAAAAGGAAATAAAACAGTTCACCGCATGCTACTTTTTGAGGAATATATGCATTAAAATTTGCTGGAGATTACACACAACTTAAAGCTAAGATATTGAGTGCTTTCATCTCTCTTAACGTTAAACAAATGGAAAAGGTTTTGAATGAGTAAGTTTTGGGTGTCGTTAATAATCGGGTAAACTACCTTTTTAGTACATGAAAGTGTAATCCACTCTCACTTAAGTCCCCGAAAGTATGAAATTGTTAATTAGATCCCTGAAAGTGCAATTTGTCCGTCTTCCGATAAAAAAACTGTCTTTAAAATTAACGTTAATTGCCATGTTATCCACGTGTGCACCATCAATTGCCATGTAGGTAGATAGCATATAATGTAGGCACAAATGTTAATTTTAAAGAAAGTTTTTTAACAGAAGGACTAAAGTGACAGACAAATTGTACTTTCAGGTACCTAATTGACAATTTCATACTTTTAGGGACCTAAGTGATAGTAAATTACACATTCGGGGACCAAAGTGATAGTTCACCCAAATCTTTTTTTTATGATTAGCAATAATATATTGATATAATTTGTAGCTAGTTTTTTGCTTCAGTACATTGATCTAATCTGAAGCAAAAAAAAATAAAAAAATCTGTAGCTAGTTTAAAGCAAATATCGCTAGTGACATGTTCTTCAAGGAAATTGCTCGGCAACCAGGGTGGCTTCCTAAATTCCAAAATATTTATTTAAAAAATTTTAGCTACCTGAAAACAATAGACCTATATCCATGGATTTACTAAACAATCAGAGACATTTCTACATCGATCAGCTAAATTACATCGAAAACTTGTTCAGGTCAATAAATTATCTTCAAGCATTGGCAGATAACGGGATCAGAAAAAACAGATTGTGGAGAGAATTTGGTGGTAGTAATTTTAATAAATTAGCCACATGTTACATTTTAATTTTCATAAAAAAAAAAAGACACATAAAATAAAAAAATAATTTTAATCTATTTATCAGAAGAAAATAAAAAATTACATCAAAGGTACTACATAACCATACAGACTTTCTAAAAAAAACCAAGGGGCTCCCTCTAACCCTAGCCCTCAGCGGTTGCCCCTTCTCAGGATGCCTCTTTAGCCTTGTGCTTTTTCCCTTGAAGATGATCGTTCAGTCCTTTCTCACTTGTGGTAGTAATTTGACATAAGCCACAACTCCATCGCTTCTTGGGTTTCTTCGCCAAATTCCTATTGTCATCAATTAATGTAGGAGGTGTCACTACTTTGCGCTTTGTACCATAACGATCAACATCTGGCTTAACCTATAATGCGATAAATTAAAAGAGAAAGCCTTTTGTTAAAGAAGATGCAGAAAAAAAATAAAATTGAAGAGAAAGATAAAGACATTAAAGAACAGTAAATTAAACATAACAATTTACACTAACCAATATAATCACTTTTCCCTTGTTATTAGTATTAGTATTTTGACTTGCGGGTTGCGTAAAATTAAAACTTATTTACTTTTAGAATTAAATTGTTTGATAAATAAATATTTTGAATGTATTAATTAAACGTATCACAGTGAAAAATTATAATTTTTAATTAAAAATATTTTGAATATATAAATTATATTTTATAATTATAATAAATAATTTGCATAATGATTTCAGGAAGCCAAATGACATTTTAATTGGGTCTCTAAAGATTAATAAAAAATTAATAATAAAATATTTTATTAGAAAGACATAAATTAATAAACAATTTTGTATATTTTCTATTAAGTTCTTACTTTTGAATCAGTCAACTCATTATCAAATTCATTATTTTTTTAATTTATTAAATGTATTTTATATTTAATTAATTAAAGGTATTTAATGCATTGTACTGAATATAAATCTTGACAAATATATGACAATAAAATTGGAATTCAAAATCTTGAATTTCAATTGAGGGTATTACTTTAGTTCTTTTCCTTATATTTCACATGAAGAACAACATTAAAATTTTATCATATTGATAAGCTACTGTTTGTACCCGTGTGATGAACGGAATTTTTTTTATGTTAGACGTAAATTACAATGATAATAATTATTTAAATTACAACACCCTGAGATTTTGTTTGCCCAGTGCGAAACTGTAGATAATGCCCCTTATATATAAATATTAAAAAATATAAAGATATATTGAATAAAAAATAGACACATAATTTAATTAAAATCTGTATGTTTTATTACATTAAACGAATAACATAATTTTACAAAAATTCAAAAAGATATATCATATTTTTTATTCACATGTTATCGTCTATCATCCAATTTACATCCCTCAAAAACATGACACACACATAAATATCTATATAAAATTAAGGTAACCCCCTAAAAGAAAAAATATATATGGAACAATAATTTCCAATTATTTTTTAGATTTCTATTTCTTCCTAAATGTTTCTTAATAGAAAAAGGAACTAAAAGAATGTTATTTCATTATTTGAAGTAGAGAATGCATTATTTTTATTATTATCAGGCTAAGAAATAAATTTTACTTTAGCAAAATTTGAGGGTCAATTTTGGTTTTGAAACCTCAAATATGATATCCAAACATCATAAATATTTTTATCATTAAAATTGATACAAAAAATTTTAAAACTAAATCTCTTTTCTGCCACTACAACATTATAATCATATATATTTTGTTTAACTTATATGATTTTTGTTTTCGTGATATGTGGTAAATTATTATAATTTTTTAGTTGTTGGTTAAATTTAATATGTGAACTAAAAAATATAATTTACTTTATTTTCTATATTTGACTCCCTCAAACAAAACCCTATAACTCCGGCTATCGTTTATTATCGACAAAATATCTTCATTTGATATTAAAGCTTAAACTTTTGGTTCGTGTTTTTTTAAGTTGTTAAAAAAAACACTTGAACTTTAAATCTATTATCATGGATTCATTACATGTTGATATGTCACAATGAATTGAAAATTCATTAAATATGAATTTATAAAAGTAACACATTAAAAGACTAACAATTAACAAATTGATACCTTTTATTCACATGTTACGTTTAAATTTTAATAAAAAAAAGGCATAAAATGAAACAATCATTTTAATCTATTTATAAGAAGAAAATAAAACAATACATAGAAGGTACTACATAACCATACAGACTATCTAAAAATAAAAATAAAAAAGAAAGGCCTCCCTCTAACCCTAGCCCTCAGCGGTTGCCCCGTCTCAGGGATGTCTCTTTAGCCTTGTGCTTTTTCCCTTGAAGATGATCAGCCACGACTCCACTGCTTCTTCGGTTTCTTTGCCAAATTCCTATTGTCATCAATTAATGTAGGAGGTGCCACTGCTTTGCGCTTTGTACCATAACGATCAACATCTGGCTTAGCCTACAATGGGATAACCCAAAAGAGAAAACCTTTTGTTAAAGAAGAAGCAGAAAAAAATATAAATTGAAGAGAAAGATAAAGACAGAAAAGAATGGTAAATTTAACATAACACTTTACACTCACCAATATAATCACTTTTCCCTTGTTATTACTATTAGTCTGCGTAAAAGGTTGTCTGATATCAACTTGGCGAGGTAATTGGGATTGTGGCCCCCCAAATCTATTGATGTTATTAATTGGGTTGTTCATTCTACGATTCAAATATGCTCTATTAACCAAAACTTGTTTTCCAAACGGGAACCCCTCCATTCTTTCCATTGGGATTTCCACCATCCTTTCTGCTGCCTTTTCCCTCCTGACGTCTTCCTCCAGTTCTCGCCATCGTCCTAATGCCACTTCGCCGGCGATTATCTCTCTCCTTATTTCCTCCTTCTGCATCCCCCGTCGTAATTGCTCCTTCCCCAACTCTTCCCGGAGTGCTTCCTCAGCATTAATGGGCATCGCAGTTGGGAAAACTCTAGGCACTGAAACATTGCCAGTAAAAGTAGTTGGCGCAAATGCAGACCCTACAAAAGTGAATAGTGAATTAAATGGACTCATGTGACAAAAGTTTTGTTTTTTATAAACAGCAAAACAAGTGGATCTCTTGAAAGGAACGAGAAGAATAGGGAGCGTTACCATGTAAAGAGGGTCAAGAGATATCTGAATTCATGTAGGCGACAGTGGAAAAAGGGGGCTGCATTGCGAATTGTGTCATTTGGTTTTCGCCATCATGATATTTGAACTCCATGGAAAAAGTTGAAATGTTAAACAAAGGGAAGGGGAAAGCGAGAAGAAAAACAATGCCTATGAAATGAGAGACAATGATTATCTATGGGCAGTGTGTGTGTTTGAGTGATTAATAAATAGGCCAGTGTGAGGCTTTGCACATTTGAGTTTGTAGATGTGGTTGACCCTATTTTGGTGTGATGAAGTGATTTTTGGTCAAATATTGAGAATTTACCAAATTTATCATTCAACGCTTGAGAAAGGAAAGAAAAGGAAAAAGGATTTTGTTCCAATTTTGAATGGGACATGCATACCATTTTGACCTGTTGGGATTTTAATTAGGAATTTCTGACACTTTTTTAACAAAGTTAATCAATTTTAGGTTGACTTGCAAAAAAAAAATTAAAAAAGCATTCAATATGAATAAAATGTTTATATGTTAAAATTTGAAATATTTATTGATTTAAGATTCAAGCATTGCGTATTTATCGATTACAACATTTGATAATATTAACAAATTAACTAAGTGGATAGCTAATAACTAGAAATCTAAAAATTGTCATCAAATTAATATAACTAGAATTTTGACTTGCGGGATGCGTAAAATAAAAACTTATTTACTTTTAGAATTAAATTGTTTGATAAATAAAAATTTTGAATGTATAAATAAAACGTATTACAGTGAAAAATTATAATTTATAATTAAAAATATTTTGAATATATAAATTATATTTTACATTTATAATAAATAATTTGCATAATGATTTCAAGAAGCCAAATGACATTTTAATTGGGTCTCTAAAGATTAATAAAAAGTTAATAACAAAATATTTTATTAGAAAGACATACATTAATAAACAATTTTTTTATATTTTCTTTTAAGTTCTTACTTTTGACTCAGTCAACTCATTATCAAATTCATTATTTTTTTAATTTATTAAATGTATTTTAAATTTAATTAATTAAAGGTATTTAATGCATTGTACTGAATATAAATCTTGACAAATATATGACAATAAAATTGGAATTCAAAATCTTGAATTTCAAATGAGGGTATTACTTTAGTTCTTTTCCTTATGTTTCACATGAAGAACAACATTAAAATTTTATCATATTGATAAGCTACTATTTGTACCCGTGTGATGAATGGAATTTTTTTTTTATGTTAGACGTAAATTACAATGATAATAATTATTTAAATTATAAGATTATGAGATTTTTTTGGCCCAGTGCGAAACTGTAGATAATGCCCCTTATATATAAATATTCAAAAATATAAATATATATTGAATAAAAAATAGGAACTTAATTTAATTAAAAGCTGTATGTTTTATTACATTAAACGAATAACATAATTTTACAAAAATTCAAAAAGATATATCATATTTTTTATTCACATGTTATCGTATATCATCCAATTTACATCCCTCAAAAACATGACATACACATAAATATCTATATAAAATTAAGGTAACCCCCTAAAAGAAAAAATATATATGGAACTGTAATTTCCAATTATTTTTGAGATTTCTTTTTCTTCCTAAATGTTTCTTAATAGAAAAAGGAACTAAAAGAATGTTATTTCATTATTTGAAGTAGAGAATGCATTATTTTTATTATTATTAGGCTAAGAAATAAATTTTACTTTAGCAAAATTTGAGGGTCAATTTTGGTTTTGAAACTTCAAATATGATATCCAAACATCATAAATATTTTTATCATTAAAATTGATACAAAAAATTTTAAAACTAAATCTCTTTTCTGCCACTACAACATTATAATCTTATATATTTTGTTTAACTTAGATGATTTTTGTTTTCGTGAAATATTTTGTTTAACTTAGATGATTTTTGTTTTCGTGATATGTGGTAAATTATTATAATATTTTAGTTGTTGGTTAAATTTAATATGTGAAGTAAAAAATATAATTTACTTTATTTTGTATATTTGACTCCCTCAAACAAAATGCTATAATTCCGGCTATCGTTTGTTATCGACCAAATATCTTCATTTGATATTAAAGCTTAAACTTTTGGTTCGTGTTTTTTTAAGTTGTTAAAAAAAACACTTTAAATCTATTATCATGGATTCATTACATGTTGATATGTCACAATGAATTGAAAATTCATTAAATATGAATTTATAAAAGTAACACATTAAAAGACTAACAATTAACAAATTGATACCTTTTATTCACATGTTACGTTTAAATTTTAATAAAAAAAGACTTAAAATGAAACAATCATTTTAATATATTTATAAGAATAAAATAAAACAATACATAGAAGGTACTACATAACCATACAGACTTTCTAAAAAAAGAATAAAAAAGAAAGGCCTCCCTCTAACCCTAGCACTCAGCGGTTGCCCCTTCTCAGGGATGCCTCTTTAGCCTTGTCCTTTGTCCCTTGAAGATGATCATTCAACCATTTCTCACTTGTGGTAGTAATTTGACATAAGCCACAACTCCACTGCTTCTTGGGTTTCTTTGCCAAATTCCTATTGTCATCAATTAATGTAGGAGGTGTCACTGCTTTGCGCTTTGTACCATAGCGATCAACATCTGGCTTAGCCTACAATGGGATAACCCAAAAGAGAAAACCTTTTGTTAAAGAAGAAGCAGCAAAAAATATAAATTGAAGAGAAAGATAAAGACAGAAAAGAACGGTAAATTTAACATAACACTTTACACTCACCAATATAATCACTTTTCCCTTGTTACAAAACAACTAATCCTATAACGCAAATGAAAGAGTGAGGGGCATGATCAACTCTCATTAGGGCTCTGCTAGGGTTTCCTCGGAATCTCCATGGCAGCTGCTGTCAAGCCAGTTTGTCATTGGGGCTTTCTGGCCGCTTTCTCCTCCTCTTCATCTGAGACTGAGACTATAGCACCTTCGTCTCCCCCTGTACAGAAGAAAAACTTTGCTCAAGTAGTTTCTAACTCCTGCGATATCCCCGTGAGCCAGCTTCCAAGGCCGTGCTTCAAAGGAGATGCCTTTGCAATCAAAATCCCAGAAGATAAGTACAAAGCGGGACTAGCGAGCTGCAAGAACCATCTACATGGTCGTCTAATTCTCTCAAAAGGGGACGCCCCTGTCAAGTTTACAGATCTTCGAACTAAGCTAGTAGGCCTGTGGAAGGCTATTGGTCCTTGTAGTATGGTCTCTACAGGAAGAGGATTTTATGAATTTGCTTTTTCTTCAATTGAGGACCTTTGTAGTGTTATGTCAAATGGTTCCTGGAATTTGAAGCCAGTCATCTTGCATTTGTCTTTGTGGTCTCCGGATTTTAATCCAAGCGAGCAACGTCAAACACATGCCCAGTGCTGGATCAAAATATCAGGTCTCCCTCAAGAATATTGGCGTCCCGTTATTCTGTTTGCTATTGCAGGAGGTGTTGGGGTCCCTATTGCTCTGGATGATGCCACTGTCAAAAAGTCCTTTGGGCATTTTGCTAGAGTCCTTGTTGATCTAGATCTCTCAGCAGGAATCCTTGACAAGATTTTTGTTAAGAGAGAAGGTTATGCCTGGAATATGAAAATCTGCCATTTTTTTGTTCTAACTGTTAGGTTATTGGGCATTCTTTAGAGACCTATAGAAAGAATGGGGTGAATGATTCCAAAGCTATTAAACATAAGGGGAAGTCTAATCCTCCTTCCAATAGGCAAGGTACCAAGTTTGTTTCTAAAGATTTGCAGAAGGAGACTTTAAATGACGTTACAACTAACAAATCAAGCTAACTTGATAAAGAAGATAGTCAATGGTTCTTCTGGGAACAGTGCTAGCAAAGATAAGCAGGTGCCAAATGTTGTCAATGATGGCTCTACAGATGCTCCCACAGAATCAATTCTTCCACACCCATCAGATAAAGCAGAGGAAGAGGAAGGAAATGCTGCTGCAATAACTTCTGAAAGTTCTCCCAAGAATGGTCAGAACACTCCAACTTTGGTTGTTGAATTGATAGGAGATGAAGAAGAGGATGAAAGCAATATGGACTCTAGAGTAGAGGATTCATTATCCTCTAGTAATTCGGACAGTGAAGAGGACTCCACTCCTAAGACGTTTTATGTCGCTGGTCCTTCCATCACCAAAGTTCAAACAAGTCAGAATGAAATTGTTAATCATGACCTGCGAATTGTTGGAAAGTTGTGGGGTGACATGGTTGTTCAAGAAGAGGACGAGGAAGAGGAATTGTCTCAACCTTCTAGTATGCCGGCAGCAGGGCAGCAGCCTATTTCTAAGTACTTGAAAGATGACTTCACTAAAGTTATCTCAAAAGCTAGCCAGAAACGCTTGAAGAAGCAAGGTAGTCAAACTCGTCCAAAGGGGAAGTCTAGAACCCAACAAAAGGGTGGTTCTCAAAAGCTTGATTTATGAATATTTTGTATTGGAATGCCAGAGGCATTGCCAACCAGGCAACCAGGTTGGTTCTTCAAAACTTGTGCAAAACAAATAAGCCAGACTTATTGTTTGTTTCAGAGCCTTAGATGAAGGTTGATGATTTCCCTATTGCTTTTTGGAGGAAACTTAATTTGAAATTGGTAGCTGTTAATAATAGAGGCTCCTTAGTTCCCAATTTGTGGTATGTTTGCGCAGCTCATATGGATCCTAAGGTTGTGGCCTCTTCCAGCCAACACATCTCCATCTCCATTCAGTTTGATCAAACTGAAGTTTTTGTGGCTGCTATATACGCCTCCACATCTTATCATTTGTACAGAAATCTTTGGACGGAGCTGAATAACTTGCAAGATGCTCACATTGGTCCCTAGGGTTTTATAGGTGACTTCAATGTTGTTCTGGGAGCACATGAGTGCAGAGGAAGCAGGCTTCTAAATCACATTGTTGTTGACGATTTTAAATCCTGGACAGACAACCACCAACTCTATCACTTCCCTACTAGAGGCTCTCAGTATACCTGGTCAAATGGTAGGAGAGGGTTGGCCTTCACTGAAAAGAGACTTGATAGAGCGATTGGTAATGGGGACTGGATAAACTTTTGGTCATCCATTTCTTGTGGCACTTTAACTCGTAGCCATTCAGATCACTTCCCGTTGTTGCTTTTTGTAAAAAAAGGAGATTAGTAGAGTTCCTATTTCCTTCAAATTCATGAAAATGTGGGCCTTTCACCCAGATTGTTATAAACTGATTGAAGAGGCTTGGAAATCTTCTTTTGTAGGATGTCCTATGGTTATTCTCTCTCAGAAATTAAGGGCTGTCAAACGCTCAAGGGTTGGAATAAAAATATGTTTGGAGATGTGCACCTTAGAGTGAAAAATGTTGTTGATAAAGTGGATGAAATTCAGGCTCAATTGGATTACTATGTTTTTTCTGATGATCTTTTTACACAGGAAAAATAGGCTCAAACTGAATTACATCATGCATTGCACCTTCAAGAGGAATTCTGGAAGGAGAAGGCAAGAATTAACTGGCAGACTCAAGGAGATAGAAACACTGCTTATTTTCATAAGTTGGCCAAAATTCAAAATGTGACTAAGAAGATCTCAATGCTAAGGAAAGATGACAGACTGCTTCTTAATATGGATGATATTGAAAATCATATTATAGCTTATTATGAGGATCTTTTTGCTTCTTCCAATACTTGTGTTCAAAATAGGATCATAGAGGAGGTAATTCCAAATTTAGTTACTCATGATGACAACTCTGGTCTAATTAGGGTGCCCTCCTTTGAAGAAGTTAAAAATGCTGTGTTTGCTCTTAATGGAGACAGTGCTCCAGGTCCGGATGGATTTGGTGGCTTTTTCTTCCAAAAGTTTTAGGAATATCATTCATCAGGATGTGTACAATGCTGTTTTACAGTTTTTCAACACAGGCTGGCTTCCTCCTAATATGAATTCCAATGTTGTTGTTTTGATTCCTAAGGAGCAAGGTGCAGACACTATTGAGCAGTTTATACCTATAGCTTTGGCTAACTTCCGTTTCAAGATCATCACCAAGGTTTTGGCAGACAGGCTAGCAAAAGTGACTCCAAAAATTGTTTCCCAAAGTCAAAGAGGATTCTTACAAGGAAGGCAAATTTCTGATTGCATTTGTGTTGCATCTGAAGCAATTAATATGCTAGAGAAGAAAGCTTTTGCTGGAAATGTTGCTCTCAAAATTGATATAAGGAAAGATTTTGATACTTTAGATTGGAACTTTCTTTTAAAAGTCCTCCAATACTTTGGCTTTCATGATAGATTCTGCAATTGGGTGAGGACAATCCTTTTTTCTGCTAAACTTTCTATCTTAGTCAACAGAAAATTGGTAGGTTTCTTCTCTTGTAGGAGGGGTGTTAGACAGGGAGATCCCCTATCCCCTCTCTTGTTTTGTCTTGCAGAGGAAGTCCTAAGTAGAGGGATCTCCAAATTGGTCACTGAGGGGAAGCTGGACCTCATGGCTGGTCCTAGAAGATACAATATTCCCTCTCATGTCCTGTATGTTGATGACATCATGCTCTTTTGTAGAGGGTCCAGAAAAAAGTTGATGAATTTGGTTAAGCTTTTCAATGACTATGGTGATGCGTCTGGTCAAATCATTAATCCTCTAAAATCTGAGTTTTATGCTGGTCCTGTTTCTGCTCAAAGAAAGCATATAATTGCCAATACCCTCAGTTTCAATTATGGAGGTATTCCTTTCTCTTACTTGGGCATCCCTCTCTTTAAAGGAAAACCAAGGAAACATCATCTTCAACCTATTGCTGACAAAATCAAATCCAAGTTGGCTAAGTGGAAGGGTTCGATGCTAACTATCATGGGCAGAGTTCTCCTCGTGAAATCTGTTATTCATAGCATGTTGATATACTCCTTTCATGTTTATTCTTGGCCAATCAACCTTATCAAATCTATTGATGGATGGCTTCCTAATTTTATTTGGTCGGGGGATGTTAATACTCGAAAGTTGGTTACTGTTGCCCAGTCAAAAGTTTGCACTCCATTTTCAGAAGGAGGGCCAGGCTTAAGATCTCTTCGTCAAATCAACAATGCATCTTTGTGAAATTAGCGTGGGAGATGGTTTCTGCTCAGGAACAATGGGCTTGTTTGATTAGAGCTCGAGTTTTCAAGCATAACAAGCCTATTTCTAGCCATGTTTCATCAACTATTTGGGCTGGTATAAAACATTTTGTCCCTACAGTCATGGAAAATATCTCTTGGCGGGTCGGAGATGGGAAACTTATCAATTTTTGGAAGGATCGTTGGCTCTCCAAGCCTCTGGTGGAAATCATGAATATCCCTTATGATGTTCAAAATTCATTAATTGCTACTGTTAGTGATTTCATTCAAGAGAAGAAATGGCATATTCCTTTTAATTTGCTTGAGCAGTTTCCTCTTCTTGCTATAGAAATCAACAACATTTCTATCCCTTCAAAGGAATCCTTTGATCAAATCATGTGGAATTCAACCTCCTCTGGTTTTCTTTCGCTAAAAGAAGCCTTTATTTTTCAGAATCAACCATCTCTGCACCAACAAAATTGGGCTATTGCAATATGGAACAAATTCGTGCCCCCTTCTAAATCTTTTCTTGTTTGGAGAATTCTCCAAAATAGGTTGCCTACTGACAATAACCTTTGGAAGCGTGGATGCACTATGGTTTCTATGTGCAGCTTGTGCCAAAATGCTGCTGAAACCACCAACCATCTGTTTTTGGAATGCCATTCGCTATTAAGCTCTGGAGATGGTTTGAAGCTATAATTAAACACAATATCAACACATCATCTTTGAATGATATTTTCCACATTTGCAACAGTGAGTGGAGTTCCCAAACTCGAGACATTGTTACGGCTGGCCTCATCAACATTGTCTCCATAATTTGGTTCTGCAGGAACAAAGCAAGGTTTGACAACAAAAATATTTCTTACGCTGCTGCTCTCAATACGGTTGGTGCTAATGTTTCTCTTGTTGGGAATCCTAGCAATGGTACCATGAATTCCAACATTCTGGAATTTCATATTTTAAAGACTTTTTCTATTGTAGTGCATCCTAGAAAGGCTCCTAAGATTAAGCAAGTGGATTGGTTTCCGCCTAGTTGCAATTGGATTAAATGTAATACGGATGGATCTTCCAGAAGAGCCCCTGGTCATGCTGCTTGTGGGGGAATCTTCAGAGATTACAGGGCTGCTACTTTAGGTTGCTTCTCTTATTCTATTGGCAACTCCTTTTCTCTAAATGTGGAGATTATTGGTGCTATGATGGCCATTGAAATAGCTTATGCTAAAGGTTGGAGGAATTTCTGGTTGGAGTGTGATTCTTCTCTTGTTATCTTAGCCTTCTCATCTCACTCTTTAGTCCCCTGGAGACTAAGAAATAGATGGCTGAATTGTACAGAGCTTACTAGGAAAATGAAATTTAGATTTTCTCATATTTTTCGTGAAGGCAACACATGTGCAGATAGACTTGCCCTCTACGGAACTAACAATCATGGGTTTTTTTGGTGGGATCTTATTCCTAATTTCATTAGGAAGGAGTTTTTTAGAAATAGATACTCTCTTCCTGAATATAGGTTTTGTTGATTTGCTTGGGTTTGGTCTATGCCCCCCAAAAACTCTTGTTTTTTTTTGGTTTTGCCTCTAATATTATCCTTGGTATGCTCCTTTCATAGCGTACCTTTTTGCTTAAAAAAAAAACTTTTCCCTTGTTATTACTATTAGTCTGCGTAAAAGGTTGTCTGATATCAACTTGGCGAGGTAATTGGGATTGTGTCCCCCCAAATCTGTCGATGTTATTAATTGGGTTGTTCATTCTATGATTCAAATATGTTGAATTAACCAAAACTTGTTTTCAATACTGGAACCACTCCATTCTTTCCATTGGGATTTCCACCATCCTTTCTGCCGCCATTTCCCTCCTGACCTCTTCCTCCAGCTCTCGCCGTCGTCCCCATGCTACTTCGCCGGCGATTATCTCTCTCCTTATTTCCTCCTTCTGCATCCCCCATTGTAATTGCTCTTTCCCCAACTCTCGCCGGAATGCATCCTCAACATTAATGGGCATCGCGGTTGGGAAAACTCTAGGCGCTGAAACATTGCTAGTAAAACTACTTGGCGCAAATGCGGACCCTACAAAGTGAATAGTGAATAAAATGAATTCATGTGACAAAAGTTTTGTTTTGATAAATAGCAAAACAAATGGATCTCTTGAAGGGTACGAGAAGAACAGTGAGCGTTACCTTGTAATAAGGGTCCAGCGATATCTAAATTCATGTAGGCGATAGTGGAAAAAGGGCGCTGCGTTGCGAATTGTGTCATTTGGTTTTGGCCATCATGATATTTGAACTCCATGGAAAAAGTTGAAATGTTAAACAAAGGGAAGGGGAAAGCGAGAAGAAAAACAATATCTATGAAATGAGAGACAATGATTATCTGTGGGCAGTGTGTGAGTTTGAGAGTGATTAATAAATAGGCCAGTGTGAGGCTTTGCACATTTGTGTTTGTAGATGTGGTTGACCCTATTTTAGTGTGATGAAGTGATTTTTGGTCAAATATTGAGAATTTACCAAATTTATCATTCAACGCTTGAGAAAGGAAAGAAAACGAAAAAGGATTTTGTTCCAATTTTGAATGGGACATGCATACCATTTTGACCAGTTAGAATTTTAATTAGGAATTTCTCACACTTTTTTAACAAAGTTAATTAATTTTAGGTTGACTTGCAAAAAAAAAAAAAAAGCATTCAATATGAATAAAATGTTTATATGTTAAAATTTGAAATATTTATTGTTTTAAGCTTCAAGCATTGTGTATTTATCGATTAAAACATTTGATATTATTTACAAATTATCTAAGTGAATAGCTAATAACTAGAAATAAAAAAATTGTCATCAAATTAATATAACTAGTATTTTGACTTGTGGGTTGCGTAAAATAAAAGCTTATTTACT
This sequence comes from Pueraria montana var. lobata, assembly GCA_026413185.1. NCBI lineage: Eukaryota > Viridiplantae > Streptophyta > Magnoliopsida > Fabales > Fabaceae > Pueraria > Pueraria montana. The sequence goes on along the minus strand of CM048651.1, from coordinate 44,009,888 downwards.
TTTAGAATTAAATTGTTTGATAAATAAAATTTTGAATGTATAAATTAAACGTATTACAGTGAAAAATTATAACTTATAATTAAAAATATTTTGAATATATAAATTATATTTTATATTTATAATAAAGAATTTGCATAATGATTTCAGGAAGCCAAATGACATTTTAGTTGGGTCTCTAAAGATTAATAAAAAATTAATAATAAAATATTTTATTAGAAAGACATACATTAATAAACAATTTTTTATATTTTCTTTTAAGTTCTTACTTTTGAGTCAGTCAACTTATTATCAAATTCATTATTTTTTAATTTATTAAATGTATTTTATATTTAATTAATTAAAGGTATTTAATGCATTGTACTGAATATAAATCTTGACAAATATATGACAATAAAATTGGAATTCAAAATCTTGAATTTCAAATGAGGGTATTGCTTTAGTTCTTTTCCTTATGTTTCACATGAAGAACAACATTAAAATTTTATCATATTGATAAGCTACTGTTTGTACCCGTATGATGAACGGAATTTTTTTTATGTTAGACGTAAATTACAATGATAATAATTATTTAAATTATAAGACCATGAGATTTTGTTGGCCTAGTGCAAAACTGTAGATAAGGCCCCTTATATATAAATATTCAAAAATATAAATATATGTTGAATAAAAAATAGACACATAATTTGATTAAAAGCTGTATGTTTTATTACATTAAACGAATAACATAATTTTAAAAAAATTCAAAAAGATTATCATATTTTTTATTCATATGTATTGTCTATCATCCAATTTACATCCCTCAAAAACAGGACATACACATAAATATCTATATAAAATTAAGGTAACACCATAAAAGAAAAAAAAAATACACACACAATATATTATACAATTTTATTTCCTTTAATTAATTTCATTTTCTTTCTCTTTCTATTTTGTCTTTTCCTTTCTATCACATCTTCTATTGCATTGCATATTTTCTCTATCTCTCTTACCACTGATGATAGATGCAGGTCCCAAAAAATATGAAACCATATTTTCCAATTATTTGTAAGATTTATATTTCTTCCTAAATGTTTCTTAATAGAAAAAGCAATCAAAAGAATATAATTAGGGATGTCAATGGGTAGGGTCTGGGTAGGGTTCTATAGTATCCAGCCCCATACCCTAAAAAAAATACCCGTATCCAGCCCCATACCCGCTCGGCTAGCAACTTTAATTCCCATCCTCGTACCTGCTGGGTACCTATATACCCATACCCGCCACCCGCATTTTACTTATGTATGAAGTTAATAAATCAATAAAAAAAAGGCTTAAATGTAATTTTGGTCCCCTATTTTACACAATCCGCAATTTTAGTCCTCCTATTTTAAAATAGAGACATTTAATCCTCCTATTTTGCACAATCAACAATCTTGGTCCCTCTATTTTAAAATAGAGACATTTAGTTCCCCAATTTTGTAAAATCCGTAATTTTGGTCCTTCCATCAAATTGAAAGCATTGACAGTTAAGAGATTAATATTGACCTTAACGTGGCTCAAATATAGTGACATGACACGAGATTATTTATTTATTTTTTAATTATTTTAAATACTGAGTAATAATTATTTGTTTATCTACGTCACTAAAGCACATGTCACGTCGACTTTAATGGTTAGGTAGTCGTGAGTCCTAATATAAAAATCACAAGTTTTAATCATTTATTTTAAACTAGTTCTACGTTGTTGAAGCACATGACATGTCATAGTCAAATAAATGATATTACCTTTTTTTAAAATATATTTTCATCAATTATTCTACTCAGTATTTAAAATAATTAATAAATAAATAAATAATCTCGTGTGACGTCACTATATTTGGACCACGTGAAGGTTAACGTTAATCTCTTAACGGTCAACGTTTTCAATTTGATGGAAGGACCAAAATTACATATTTTACAAAATTGGGGGGCTAAATGTCTCTATTTTAAAATAGGAGGGCTAAAATTGCAGATTGTGCAAAATAGAGGGACAAAAATTGCATTTAAGCCATAAAAGTATTAATTAAAAAAATTACTACAAGTAAATTGAAAATTCAAGCTTAAATAATTCAAACTTAACATTAAAAGCATCCACACATAATACTAAAAATATAAAATATAAAATTATGGTAAGTTATAACATAAATCTTTTACTGTTAGTGTTAGTTTATGGAAAATATAAAATTATTTTTTATACAGAAAAGTATATATATATATATATAACATAATTATTTATTTAGGTAAGTTATTTTAATTACATTAATATATTAGTATATTACATTATATATATATGGTAGGTGCGGGGCGGGGCAGGTACTATAGTACCCGTACCCGCACCCGCACCAGCGAAAAATTACGGATAAATACCCGGCCCCAGCCCTAATAAGCGGGTATTTACCCAACCCGCTTGCGGATATTTTTGCGGGTACCTGTAGGGTCCAGGTACACTTTGTCATCCCTAAGAATATTATTTCATTGTTTGAAGAAGAGAATGCATTATTTTTATTATTACCAGTCTTAGAAATAAATTTTACTTTACCGAAATTTGAGGGTCAATTTTGCTTTTGAAACTTCAAATATGATATCTAAATATCATAAATATTTTTATCATTAAAATTGACACAATTAATTTCAAAACTAAATCTCTTTTCTGCCATTACAACATTATAATCTTATATATTTTGTTTAATTTATATGATTTTTGTTTAGTGATATGTGGTAAATTATTATAATTTTTTAGTTGTTGGTTAAATTTAATATGTTAGTTAAAAATATAATTTACTTTAATTTTTATATTTGACTCCCTCAAACAAAATGCTATAACTCCAACTATCGTTTATTATTGACAAAATATCTTCATTTGATATTAAAGCTTAAACTTTTGGTTTGTGTTGTTTAAATTGTTAAAAAAAACAAACACTTTAAATCTATTATCATAGATTCATTGAATGTTGATACGTCACAATGAGTTGAAAATTCATTAAACATGAATTTATAAAAGTAACACATAAAAAGACTAACAATTAACAAATTGATGCTTTTTATTCACATGTTACATTTAAATTTAATAATAAAAAAACATAAAATGAAACAATAATTTTAATCTATTTACAAGAAGAAAATAAAACAATATATAAAAAAAATACTACATAACCTTTCAAACTTTCGAAAAAAAAAAATGGGCCCCTTCTAACCCTGAGCCCTCAGCGGTTGCCCCTTCTCAGTGATGCTTCTTTAGCCTTGTGCTTTTTTCCCTGAAGATGATCGTTCAGCCCTTTCTCACTTGTGGTAGTAATTTGACATAAGCCACAACTCCATTGCTTCTTGGGTTTCTTCGCCAAATTCTTATTGTCATCAATTAATGTAGGAGGTGTCACTGCTTTGTGCTTTGTACCACGACGATCAACATCTAGCTTAGCCTATAATGGGATAAACCAAAAGAGAAAACCTTTTGTTAGATTTCCATCTATATGAAATGGTGGAAGTAACCACAGAATTTTTTAGCTATAATATTTATACTAGTAATTTTTTTAGATAGGATTCTTTGTTCAGTAGCAGATTTAAAAATTTTCTTGATCTATATATTTTCTCTGGGTTTTAAATTTTCAGAGCATGCTCTATCAACAGGTTCAGCCAGTGCATATTAGTTAGGTGATGTTAGAAGGAGTGTATATCTTATTCAACATGAGGAGAGATTTCATTGTTTTCAAGTTTATATTTTTTGTTTTCCTTTGTCTTTTCAAAGCATAGGTACTTAATGTGATAATCATCATATACTGATTTCTTTAGCAACATTTATAACTCACAAAATAGTTATATTTGTAAGCAATTTACGCTTCTCTGTCAATAATTGTTTGAAAACCCGGTTTGGCCTGAACCTATTTAGTTTGGGCTGAATTGGCTGAACTGCTGACTGGAGTTTGGACCCTAGTCTGGTCTAAGTTAAATCTTAAGACTTTAGTAGTTCATAACCCAAAAAACTGATTGATCATCCGAAAACCCGGCTTAACAGCCCAAAATTTGTGCTTTGTCAAAACATGGACTGGCTGGTAAACTTTTCCAATGCATGGTCCATTGTTGACATTATATTAGAGAGCTTACATAAATTAAACATATTTTAGTGTTTTCTGGTTCTGTTTGAATCATGGATTTTATCGTCATTTTATGTCAATGCTTCTATTGATTCCATCTAGATGACTTTCTCATAAAAGTTATTCATTGGATAGAATGAAAGTAGAGGGATATATAGTCAAGACATAACAAATACAGCAGATAATTTGTTGTCCTAGAGGGCATTTCTCTGATACCAGACAAGAAATTAGATCTAACTTCATCGACCCTCTAATGGCTTTCTTAGATGAAGCATCAACTGTAAGATCCTGTCCGAAACAGAAAGTTATGCTGAATGCATCAGCTGAGAGTTTTCAGATGCTGCATCAAGTGATTGTTCACTCATGAGCTCAGATGAGGTATCTTTCACAACTGAGAGTACTAGCGACTCCTTCAGTACTGTATATAGATTATGGTGATCCGTGCAATATGAATCCAATTTCATCTATCTTCAATTACTCACCAGAAAATTCCATAAACTCTTGCTACTGATGTTTTCAAATAGTAGGCCATCTAAATAATTCACTGTTCAATCAGTTAGAATTCTCATTCGTAGGATTAGTGTTCAAAGTGACTACAAGACCAGTTATATCAAGTTTCGTTTTCTAATTTGCACTATCGGTAGTAAAGTTTATAACATGTAAATTATAGTACTGAAAACTCAAGTTTCTGTAAATACCATTCACACTAAGTATATGACACTCAGGGGGTGGCAATCATATAGCATTTGAGTGCAGACTTATCAAATTCTTTCTTTCAAACAATCAAAGAAAAAAGTATATATGTACCACATGCTCATTTCAACACCCATATCAATTCATAATGAAAAGTTTTCAAGAGTAAAACTACCTCTGAACTATATAGCTATGATGAACCTAAAAGCAAGTCAATCAGAAAACAGTGTTTTAGCTAAATGTGAAACACTTTATTCATCCATACAAGATGTCCTGACACCTCAGTCTGCAGCACTCTGCATATTGCTTTCATGTTGAAAGCTAATATTTGTCACATGGTTTGCAGTTCATTTTCAATATCAAACAAGAACCATATCTCATTGACCCTATCATCATATTCAAAAGGGGAATTGTACTGTGCAACAGTGTAAACAGAAGCATGGCCAGCTCTCTTCTGGCTTTTCTCAATTGCATCAGCCCACTTGGTTCCAGCAATACTAGCCTTCAAGGCTGCAGCTTCCTCCCCAACACTAGAATCATTGACAAATCCACCAAACTGTCTAACTGCTGCAAACACAGTCTTCCATCTTTGAACGTGAAGGCCCTTTGCAGGAGGCGGGTTTGCTTGGTTCTCTTTTGGCACATAGAAGCTCACAACAGATGAGGACTCACAGAAAGGTCCATCACTGGGTAATACTTCACTGATCACAGGCGCTGTCATCTCAATTTTCTGCTTGTAGTTATTCTTACCCTGAATATAATCAAATAGCCTGAGCAAAACAGAAAGGTTACTCAAATTTAATTAACTCCTTGGATAGGACTATCCTCTGCCATAACTTATAAGCACTTAGTCTTACTGAAAACCTTTCCCAGTGTACACAAACTTATGATAAAAAATTGTAATTTAGTCAGAGCTATATAAGCTCAGGATAAAGTATGTTTTTGGTCTCTCTAAAATATGTGAAATCTGGAATTGGTTTTTCCAAAAATTTTCGTCCCATTTCGGTCCTTCTAAAATTTTAACATGTTACTATTCATTTAGGATGTTAACTCTGTTAGTAAATATGTTTTCTACTAGATAGGGTTGAACATAGATTCTATTCGAGGCATTTATACAACAATTTTAAAAACAAACTTGGTAGTGGTGCATGTTAAAATATTGGATGAATATACTAGATTTACTAATGGTTAACGTATTGGATGAACGGTAACATATTAAAATTTTAGAAGGATTAAAATGGGGCGATAAATTTTGGAGGAATCAATTCTGAATTTCACATATTTTAGAGTACCAATAACATACTTTACCCGATAGTTTAATAAAGAGAGAGAGAGAGAGAGAGAGAGATAAAATTACCTCCTGAAGCCGGTTCTTGTGGCTTCAACCAGAGAAATTTCTTGAATGGGGCTGTTTGAAATCCAAACGGGGTGAATTATAGCGACGGATTTCGTAGCCGTTGCCAACTTGTATGACATCATAGCTGGGACACTCTATGCGCTTGCATGTTGGGGGAATTGCCCCTACATTCTGATGAAGGGTATCTGACCTCACACCCAGTAACAGTGAAACTGAGAGTAGGCTCAAAACCAGTGAGAGCTTGCATGTGATGATGGTAGCAGCCATGGCACGAGTAGGTTGCACAATGCTGATGAGCAAAAGATAAAATGTGAAATTCTATGGCTATAGAGAAACTGAGTTTAATGTCCACACATTTTATGGACCTCTCTCGTCACTATTAGAAACTGCATTTTTATGTTATGCACGGGCATATGTTTGACTATAAAATAATATAAACCCATGGAATTTTTCTATTTTTACCAGAAATGTCTCCAAAGGGGATTGCTATTCTCATCCCAAAGAATTGCTATTCTCGCCCCAAAAAAGGTGAAAAGACCCCATTACCCCTGTCAGCAACCTCCCACCCCACCTCTCCCTCTTCCCCCCACCCTCTCACCTTCCCCGCCTCACACCCACCTTTTCTTCTCACCCCTTCGCCCATTCTCCTCTCCTTCCCCATTCTCCCTCACATTGTCTCCCTCTGCAACGTCTCTCCTTCACAAGCCCTCTGCAACGTCTCTCCCTCACCTCTCTCCCCAAAGTCTCCCCAATAGGTTCGCCCCCTCCCCCCCTTTTTTTTTCAATTTAACGCAGTACAACAGAATTGCGATTCCATTGTACAATTTGAAAAATCAAACACCACAATGGAATCGTAATTCCGTTGTGTTGCTTGAAAAACAACATAGTGGAATCGTGATTCCGTTGTGTTGTTTGAAAAGCAACACAACAGAATCGTGATTTCGTTGTGTTGTTTGAAAAATCAAATAGTACAACGGAATCGTGATTTCATTGTGTTGTTTGAAAAATCAAACACCATAATGGAATCGTGATTCCATTGTACAAATTTGTTTAACCCCCTTGTACAACGGAATCACGATTCCATTGCACACTTTTCAACGGAATCACGATTCCGTCGTACAAGTGTACAACGGAATCGTGATTCCGTTGTACAAGGGTATTTTGGGAAATCAATAAAAAAACCACCCATGTGGGTGGTGAGAATAGCAAAGCTCGTCTCCAAAATAGATAGATAGATTCCCCTAGGCCCAAGGCCTAACTAACTACGTAGTTTTGCTATGCAATTTGTCTGGATAAGGGGTTCTCCTTTTACTATTCACATCTCTTAAATTTTTTGAAATTTTTTATATACTTAATTATTTTTTAGTCTCTTAAAATACAAGTTTATTTTTTTACTCTCCTAAATCAAAATTTATATTTTTTAGTCCTCAAATTTTAAAAATATTCCTTTTAGTTCCTCCACTCAAATAAAAATTTACATTTTTTTAGTCTCTTAAATTTTGGCAAATGAACTAAAAAGAGCATTTTTAAATTTTAGAGACTAAAAACTATAATTTTTATTTGGAAAACTAAAAAAATAGATCTCCTAATTTGTTGAACTAGGCAATTCACAAAGAAACCCATTGAACTTATGAGCATCTAAAGAAATGAGAGAAAATTTATCCTACAATGATCAATGACTTGTTTGGAATGGGGGAAAAGAAAGCGAGGGAGGAGAGAAAATATTGATTTTAAATTAAAGAGAAAGTGAAAGAAAAGAATATTTTAATTTTTTTTCTTCTAGAAGTCATTTCTCAACCTTTTTCTTTCATTTTCTCATAAATCAAAAAAAAATATTGTTATTCGTATTTTTTTTCCTCTCAACCACACATACCATAAATGTTTCAAACAGTGAGGTGTTTAGATCTTAGGGAACATAATGATTGCATAAAAGAAAAGGTAATAAATAACTCATTGAATATAAACAAAATCAGTTACAAACTAACCAAATTATAATTAATCTAAAAACTAACTAAATTGTTTTTGGTACATAAAACTAACTAAAAACACTACTAATTAAAAATTAACTAAATGAAATGATTTCCCTAAAACCTATATGTGAACAAACAAGCAGACAAACAAACATAAGGAGTGAGGAATACTGGTTTCAACTTATCTACAGATTGATGATAGGGCATCTTACAGTCAATCACCCAAACAACAAGACTTTATGGGTGAACGTAGAGTTTAACTAATTGTACTATTGATAAGGGATAATCGCAAGTGCACAGTCATCATTAAGTAATAAATATCGAATTCACACGAACCGTGTTTTTTGCTTTGTAATTACATATCACAATTTAATGTAAATTAAACAAAAGAAAAAAGGAATTAAGTTTGGGTATTGAATTATAGTAAAGAAATTTAAGAGTAAATTAAAATTAAAGCAAACAATTCAAATTGGGATGAATTCAATTATAGAAAATCTTTCAGGGCTTCCTATTAACTTAATCCATTTACCTCATTGTTCTTATTGGTCCTCTTTGAAGGTGAATTTATCTAAGATAATCTTTGTTCCTCTCAAAATACAAAGATGTATCTAATTGAATTAACTCATACTTTCATGGTAGTTATGTTCAATTAAACTCATTAAGTTCTATGTTAATTCATTGATTCTCGAACGATTAAACCTATTTTCATGATTTAATTCCTAAGTTATGGTCCAATGATTAGGTTCACCTCTTAGTTATTACTTAAGCATTTATGATTATGAAAAATGATGGTCAAACACTTTGCATAGATAAAATTAATAGAATAGAAATCAAGAAGCGAAGCCAAAAAAGCATAAAGATAATTTCAATTAACCATCAACAATTGTTAAGGGTTAAGTCCCATTCCTTAAGTAAAGAGATACTCACCTATAGTCATAAAAATAACCAAATAATAGAAAAGCAACATAACAAACAGGAAAAGAGTTGAAGAAGAAAATGATCATTCATTGTCTTTCTAAGTCATATGCTAATGAAGATTAGAATGCTTAATCCTAGGTAGAAAACTCTATTTAAAGACAATGGGCCAAAAAGATTTGGGCCCAAAATACATTCAAAACACAAAAAGATATGATAATTGTGTCTGGTGTCTTTCATGGCTGTGATCTTTGTTGCCTAGAAGTATTAAGGGTGAGTTAGTGGAGAGGTCTTGCCCATGACTAAAATGTCATAACTATGACCTTTGTCAGGTGTTCCGATTTTGCTTTTCTTCTATTCTTCAAGTATCTCTATGCTCCTAACTTTAATCCTTGAAGTCATCATGCTTGTTTCTCCTAGATTTGATGCCTTGAAAATCAAGAGAAGGCCCTGAAAAATGAAAACACCACAATCATAATTGGTTGCAAAAAGAATTGAAAAACAATGAAAATGTAAGGTTATTGAGTCCTAAATATCAGAATATGCAATTGATCATAAGTGAAATGTTATGCATGAATGGTATGAAATGCAACGCATCAACTATCTTACCCTTTGACATATGTTAATTATGTTAGGTCAATGTAAATCAAATCCAATGCTCATGCATGAGAAAGACACCACTTCATAGAGTTAACAACTTCTCATTCAAATGACCAGTCAACTGTGTTTCGTCAAGATGTGTCATGCGCGGGTATTTGCTACCCCGATACAGGATGCATAAATCCAATTCTCCTGGAGTCACACCTATACATCCTCAAGATTCAACAAATGACCTTCACTAACCTTCACTTACCCATCAAACACAAGGTCTAAAAGCTCATCATCAACAACTTGACACATGAATATATGGATGTATGACAACAACAATGAACATACATTATCAACTTTAGATTATTATTTGCAACTTTACATGTTAAGATATGCTCAACTCAACATTGTGCCTAAGTTTTACGGCCTCAAAATCCAACTGAACATCATGCCTAGGCTCCATGGACAAGGTAAGTTAGCTCCAGAAATTTTCAAAAGGCTTTGATAGAAAATGTAACCAAATTAGAAAGAAGAATGTAGAGAGAGAAATTGAAGGTATTAGTAATAATAGCTAGTATATATAGCTAGCAATTACTAGTGTGGTTTTCGTGTACAAGGTAATTAAACTGCATGCTTCCCTATTCTGCAGTGAAGTACGTGTGTAGTTTGGGAATGAAATGGCTTTGCAGTAGTGTTAGTTGAACCCAAGAGCTCCCCCAAACACTTCATCGAAGAACGCTTATAATGGGTACCAGTTTACACTGGCTATACCCCCCTCACTCACATGAAGCGTTCAGAGGAACTCCTAGGGACAGCCAACAGAAAACTCTTGAAGCTAGACATGCTTCTGAACTACTTGCATGTCTTGGATAGACAAAGACACAGCAACACTGTTTTATTTATGGGGGAGATTTTCATGTTCATTGATCAAAATAAATGTGGATTTTATGTGGACATGGAGAATTCTACGCAATGAAGGTACTTTCTATCTCTGAACCTGGTCAGGATGTTCGCCAAGAAGGGGAGTCGGTGAGTGAGTGAGCTCGTTGCTGCCAAAGTGATTCGAAAGCTAACATAATAAGATCCCTGCCCTTCCAATCACTTTCATAGTCATGAACTTTAAAGCTAGCTAGGGCAAACATAAGTGTTCTTCTTTGTTCACCGTGTCAAACATATATAAGAGTAATAAGAGGTAATTTTATGTCTTTTGAAAAAGGGATCATTCACTTTAATTATATGTAAATATGTAATTGTGCATTTGATAATATATTGCTCAACTCCGACACTTTTTCCATTATTTGTGATTCTACACCATTCACTTTAATTATCATCTTGTAATAAATTTTCTAATTAGACGTGCTTTCCGTTTAAAACTATAAGCTAATTTAGAGACTGGATTTTATTTTTTGGTCATAGGTCAGAGACCACGGGTGTCTCCAACCCACTGGGTCAGAGACTAATTTTGCTCGCGATGCGTGGCTGCCGCTGACCCAAGGGAATTTTGCACACGGAGGGAATCAAACACGGGTTCTCTCGCTAAATAGATCGTTCCCTCACATGTAAACACAGTGGGGCCTTACACGCCAACCCTTTGGGTTAACTGGATTTTATTTAATTTTAGTTGTTGCATTTAAAAACAAAAAAAAACACAAAAAATTTATTAGACAAAAAAAATATAAGAAAAAAGTTTAGTCAAGTGTAATATGGGATAACTTAATCGAATAATTTTTTTTTTCTGGAAATAAAGCAATATTTTAATATAACCGAAGTTATATATCTATTGAAAACTTCTAATTGTTTAAAATGACTTTTCTTATGACAATATTTAGGTATAATTTTTTTTAGAGATTTTAAGTGTTGTTATTTTAATTAAAATTGAAGCTTTACATCGATAATGTATATATAGTAAAGGTAATAACCCAAAGGGTTGACGAGTGGTGTAAGGCCCCGCTGCGTTCACATGTGAGGGAATGATCCATTTAGCGAGAGAACCCATGTTCGATTCCTCCGTGTGCAAAATTCTCTTGGGCCAGCGGCAGCCATGCATCGCAAGCGAGATTAGTCTCACCCAGTGGGTTGGGGGACACCTGTGGCCTCTAATCTAGGATAAGAAAAAAATATAATAAAGGTAGACATTTAAAGTCATTGTTAATTTCTAAGGTAAAATTTCAATTGTGATTTGAAAACAATATTAAATGCACTAAGAGATTTTTATTTAAGTTTTTACATTTTCTATCTTATGTATCAAATAAGTCAAGCAAACAAAAATAAAAATTCATTTTTTTATAAAAAAAGTGTAAAAGTATTGATTATATTAAAAATACAAAACTTAATTAATACTTATTATTTTAAGTAATTAAAAGTATTTAAGAGGGTGTATTTAGTTTCTCTTTACCTATGAGCTTGTTGCATTGAATTTTTAAATATTATTCTACATCTTCCTAAAATATCTTACTATTAATTAATCTCCTGCTTAATTAGTAAATTAACAAAATGTTGAATTTTTCTTATTTTTGAGATATTAAATATATGACTTAAACATGTTTTTCTTTTCTAAAAAAATTAGTTCATGTTAATTTTGATCCTTTAAAAATTAATTTGATTCAAAATTTTATTAAAATAAATTTCTTTGTAACCAACCATGTTATTCGACAGAAATTAATTATCAACAATGTTGTAGATACTTTGCACCAATAACATGTTAAAAAAAATAGATTTTTTGGTCCATGTGTTTAGATTTGGTTCATTAAGTGATGATGTAACACATATAAGTTATGTAACTTGCATAAAATTATAAATGATTCATTTGTCATATCATTACGTGATGGACAAAATCTACCGATAAGAACTAATTAAAAGCATGTATTTTAATAAAACTAGATTATCTCAATTAACTTGCATAATGTAATTTGTGAAGGTTTAAAATTCTGTTTTTGGTGGCTTTTAGCCACCACAAATGGTTTTCCTTGACCGCTAAAATAGCAGTCACTACCATGTAGATCAGAAACTTTTCTTGATGGATTTAAAATAGTCATTGATATTGTCCTTAGAAAATTATCAGAAAATCCACAATATTTACTGGCGGCTAAAAAATGCCACTAATTGCATGCTTAATTGATTTGCATCTTCCATTTACTGACAAATTTAAAATGCTAAACAGCTTTTAGCTGCCAAAAGTGTAATAATTTAAAATACCAGTATTTTACCAAACCCTATTGATTTAAAACGACCAATAATTGTTTATGAATTTCTTTCTAAAACCCTTTTCAATTCAATATTATATATTCCATTTTACTTTTCCTCTCAATTATCATTTAAAGTCAACATATTTTTAAATAACATTGTTGTAGTATAACTTTTCTTTAAATTTTAAAATAAAGAGCTAGCTTGCTATGTCAAATTAAAAATGGGTAATCAAGTACTTAAAATTAAACTGCAATGAGAAACTTAAGTACTCATGAGTTCAACTAAGTACATGAAAGTTGGCCTAAACAACATAGTATGTCAAGTTCAAATATACCAAGTACATAGAAGTTGAGAACAACTATATAGTATGTCAAGTTTAAACATACCAAGTACATGCATAAAAGTTGAACAACTACATAGTATGTCAAAAAATATATAAAAAAAATTCAAGCCTTTGCCCTCCCTCTTTTAAGACAATTGCGTCCAAGATGAGATAATTTCCATCATTTCCATGGTCCTTGTGTTCTGATACATGTATTCCTGTAGTGCATAGCAAAAAAAAAAAAAATTATCCACATAACATGTCACTGTCCACATAACAAAAATTATCCTCACAGTAATTAAAAAAGGCCCAAATTCAGATGAAAATATTAAAACTCAAGAATGTGTCATGATTTGTTGGAAGTTTTACGTTTTAACACTGTCCAAATACAATCAAAAGCAAAGGACTAACCTAAACAACATAAGATGTCAAATACCATTAGGATTACTAGCTAGTAAAGATCCTCCATGTTGTGTCAATACATCTTGTTGACTCTCTTCATCCTATAGAAGACCAAATAAATGCATTATGTTAGCACAATTAATTAATAAAATGTATACAAGATATACACTCCACTCAAGTTAATGAAATGATTACCCATTTACCCTTTGGATTACTTGTATTGCCAATCATAGCACCTAACTCCGGAGAAATACATCCTTCCTTCATGTGTATGTATGCAAGCTTTACATTTTGTAATGTCTTGACATTTTCCTCTAAAGCTGCTAACCTAGCCCTCAAACTAATAACCTCCTCCTTTAATTGAGAACTTTCACTAGATTCAAAACTAGAGGACAATTGTGAAGCTTGCTGCCACACAACTCAAACAATAATAGACGACAATTGTGGTCACCAGAGTAAAATAAAAACTGCAGTTTATCCCTAATTAGAGTGCAACTGCATTTCACAAGATGACTATAAGCCGAGTTCCAAGAAGTTACCTTGGGAGTTGGGAATGCTAAATAGGGTACGGTGTTTCAAGTTTGATAGAGTTGAGGCAGGCATGTAAATATGTAATGCTGAAAATTTCTCCACCGATTTTGTTTGTTGATTTTGTAAATACAATTCATGAGGAACCTTGTTTAAACTTTGCAAATTCTGATGAAAGCAATATATATTCGGACAATAGAATCAGACATTGCAGAATGTGGAGAGAAATTATTGAAGGCCAGGTTGGTTTTTGGTAACATAAACGAATATTGCAAAATTTGTGTGCTTCACTATAATTATATGCAAGAATCTATCGCGAAAAGCTAAAAGGATAGAACAAAACCCTGAAGTTGATCACACAAATGCTCTAAACATGTCAATCAAAAGAGTTAGGCTCTTTGAGTATTCAAAGTACAAAAATTCACAATGGAAAAGAAATGAAATTTATTTACTACTGATATGTTAATTGAATCCAGGAGTTACCCCCATACACTTCATTGAAGAAGGAACATCTTTCTAATGAAAGAATTTTTTACTAGGTAGGCCCTCATATGAAGCGTTCAGAGGAACTCCAAGAGACAGCCAACAAATAATCTCTGACATGTTTCTATAACTTCTTGTCTTGGCTGAACAAATGCACACAAAGTGCTCTATATATAGTAGAGATATTAATCATATTATGCTCAGAGAATAAATAAAGGTGAAAATTTATGTGGTCATGCAGAATAATCTAAAGTAATTAAAGTTTATTTCTAGTTTCTAGCATTGATCCTAGTCATAATGTTCGCCAAGAAGAAAGGGGGACTAACAAAGAAAGACTCTTACTGCAACAACATATACAGTGGGCTCATTTCTGGTAAAGTGATACAAATCTTCAAAATCTAACAAAAGATCCATTCTCAATCCCTTTCACTCTTTTTCATGGTCATGTATTCTTTTGCGCATGTAAAATACAAGAGGTCTTGTGCGGTTAAAAGAAAAGGAAAATAAATGTAAATTACTCTCTTGTATCCGATATCTTTGTATATATTTCTGCCTAAATAAACTTTTCCCCGTGGAGAATAAAATTAGCATTACTTGTAATACATATATTAGTGAATATCTTGTGTATTATGCGGATTTTATTTTATAATTTAAGCAGAGAAATAAAAGTAATTTAGATTTAGGGCGGAAAGAGAAAATTAATTTAAAAAAAATAAGAAAAAATATTTTTTAGTTTAAGTGTGGTAGTAGAAGTAGTTAAAATATAGGATACAAAGGAAAGCTTTAATATTAAAAAAAGTGAAGTTAAGATTTGTAAATGTAATAGGATTTAAATTTATATATTACAAGAAAAATTAATATTAGTGATGAAATAATTTATAGTAATATATATTTAAAACATATTCTTCACTAAAATTTTTGTGACGTTTGTATTAGTGACTAAATACCAATTTTTGTAACTAATATTAACTTTTCGCATATAGTATAGGAATTTCTTATGTTTTATTTCTCTAAAATTCAATACAAGTTTTTCATACAAGTGATCTATATGAAGTTAGAGACAAATATTTAAGTAGATTTAAGTGTATTTTTATTTTTTTACTCTATATTTTCACACAAATGATTGCATCATTCACACTTAACATATACTCTTTTGGGTCTCGAATATAAGAAAAAAAAATTCTTGTAAACTGGTCTCAAATATAAGTAAAACTCAACAATAATTTTTTTCTTCATTAATAAAATTATCTCCAAAATACCCTTCATGATAATGGTAAAGTCATGATAATCCATGTATATCTAAAGGTATTCAAGCATGTTTAGGAAGTTAATTCTGGAGAAAATAGCAGTTGTTTTTAATTAAATTTCTTTTAACAATATTTTTTTATTGCAAGTTAAGTGAAAAAGAAATTAAAAGGTTTAATTCAATCACACACAAATAAGAAATATTATCAATGAAATGGAGGAAATTATTTTCTATGATTTGCATGATTGACATCTTTCCTTATATTTGTTTTAATGTTTTTTAACTTTTAATTCCTAAACCAACAAACAATGTACACTAGTAAAGATTGGTTTTACTAGTAAAATTGAACAACTTCGATGAATTTGTGAACTTAATGAATAGTGGAGTGGTAGGAGTTTGAATAGTTAGCATGAGATCATTGGTTTAAGGTTTAAAGTTTAAAGTTTAAACCTCATTATTGTCATTCACAAAAAATAGTTTCTCATCTAATTTTTGTTTTGTTGAAAACATAATACATTTGAACTGTGAGGGTAACGTAAAAGAGTGTGAAGCTTTTTCTTTTACTGCCTTCGTTCCTTTTTAATTGTTGAATTTTTGAAAAAAAAAATATTTCTATTTATCTATCATTTTCAAAGTTTAAGATAACATTAATTACTCTTTATTACGCCCTTATTTTTCACTTAATCTTTAATTAATTTACACATATGCATTTATTATGAAGTTGAAATGAAAAAGAATAAAACATGAAACTCCACAACTATTTATTAGAATTAAAAAGTTTATTGTATTTCTTAGTTTCTACATAGAAACCTTAAAAAACAGATAAAAAGAAACAAATGAATCAAGTTTTTGAGGGGAATTAATTTTGAGCATGTGATGACAAAGTCATATTTGGAAGAATTGTTAAGTGTTTAAGTGTTGAAGATGCTGGATATTTCAAGTAAAGTACATCAACAAAAACATGTCATTCAAAAGTTATTGACAGTTATTGAAGTCCTGCAAAAAAGATAGATGGTAGAATTTTAGATAATTGATCTAAGCAAATGTATACGTATATAGATCAAATTTTTTGATCGATAGGGTAAAAAGTTTATAAATAGGGAACCCTTATAACCATTTTCATTGGCTGAAAACACTGCATTGCATCTCTATAACATCTATCACGATGATCATCATAGCTACTGATTCATTGAATGACTTGGATGTATTCACAAAAACTTTAATACAATCTGCCATTTGTTCTTTACAATTTGATTTACTTGTTTTCTGTTAAAGATGGAAATTTGTTTCAAGAATAGAAATGTCTTTAATTCTCGAATTGATGACTTACAACAATGACTATAACCAACTGTTGTCGCGTAAAAATTAGCTATTTGGATCAGCCAACTACTTCAACACGATCCCAAATAATGATCAAACGATTTGTTCCAAGAAGAGGAATATGCTTCTTGAATATGGGTTCCCAAGCTACTCCAGAAAGCGCTTGGTGTAGGTGAATGAAGAAGAAGGGAGAAAATAGGATTTTGCATGAAAGGTAAAGGTTGAAAGCTGTAAATGAAGTAAATGAAGGGCTGTAAATGAAAGCAGTAAAGAAAGGCTGTAAAGGAAAGCAATAAAGAAAACTGTAAAGGAAAGAGATAAAAATAAATGCAGGATAAAATAGGCTTATTTTTTGGTTTGATTATGTGTCCTTTGAAATTGAGTACAAGGCCTATTTATAGGCTAAAAGCCCATATCCTCTACTGAACCACGTTTTTCCTACTTACTAATTACCGAAAACATGGTTTGGGAGTCATTCAGCTAATTTTACACTATTTCAACTAATTCTAGCAGATGAATTCGGCTAGCAACAGTTGAATTCGGCTAACTGAGCCTGATTCACCTTCTAGTAACCATTGGTAACTGCTCCTAAAATCTAGGCACGTTCTCTTCTTTCCACAAGCCAACTGATCTGTATTTCAAATTTTGAATAAGATGGAAACCGCTTCCTATTTTTAAGGGAGCACTATCATTGATCAGTTTTAACTGCTACAAGCCATTTGAATATAAGAAAATTGTGGAAAATCTTCTCTTATATTTACTAAATTAAAACTGACTTAATTTAGCTAATTTTCTGATGCTGCCAATCAGCCGAATTCTGCTATTCGGCTAATATTGTAGGTAACCAAATTCACCTTATCCACATTTAGCTAACCTCTCTGTTAAGCTAATATTGAAAAATAGCCAGTTGTGCATTCAACTTGACTGACCTTCTCCTTATTCAGCTAACATTAAAATTAGCCAAATTCCATATTAGCAGGCAGTAATTCTGCTAAATCTTCAACAACTGAATTTCATCGCTTGCAGCAGATTTTGGGTGACAACAAATGCCCCCTGCGTCTTTTAGCTAACGATGTAAAGAGGAAGCTGAAAGATGCATTATATCAGTCTAATCATGTTGCCACCATTCTTCCTACTACCATTGCCTATGATTATTGGCTAACATGGTTTTGTTGCATGTGGAAACTTGAATCTTCCAGAACTACTAGGTTTGCAGAAAGTAGACTTATAATGTTATAATAACACTGCTATATGCCCCCAGCTTCAACTTGACTAGGTTTATAGAAAGTAGACTCACAATGTTAGGATAACACTGCTATATGCCCCCAGCTT
This sequence comes from Pueraria montana var. lobata, assembly GCA_026413185.1. Taxonomy (NCBI): domain Eukaryota; kingdom Viridiplantae; phylum Streptophyta; class Magnoliopsida; order Fabales; family Fabaceae; genus Pueraria; species Pueraria montana. The sequence goes on along the minus strand of CM048651.1, from coordinate 43,991,438 downwards.
CAACTTTACTAGGTTTGTAGAAAGTAGACTCACAATGTTAGGATAACACTGTTATATGCCCCTAGCTTAAGTTGATCCAAGACGCTCCAACCCATTAACACTTTTGGATGACATTTCCATAAGAAACTAGGTTGCCATGACATTTAGCTGCCTAATCATTGTGATAATCAACTGCTTATTTAGACTCATCATAATCTTCAATGGAGACTAAATATGGCTCTATTTCTTGGTTAGATATCCTTTGCTTCTCCATAACAAAACGTTCAATCATGGAAGCTTTGGTTGACAAGTGACTCAAGTCTGGATATTCCTGTGTAAGCAACATTTTCCTTAGTTGGAGGTGCATGTTACCAACAACTATGGCAACATATTCTGATCATGGAAGTTGTATCGTACATTTGCTACTTAGCTTCCTAAATCTTTCTATAAAGTTAGTAGCCGTCTCATCCACTTGTTGTTTCAAATTCATCAAGTCAGCTACCATAACTTTAAGTTGAGTCTTATAAAACTTGTTATGGAAGTACCTTTCCATGTCTGTCTAGTTTTGAATAGAATGAGGCAGCAAGGAGGAATACCATGTAAAGGCAGTTCCTGTTAAAGATAACGGAAACAATTGTAATTTATAATATTCATTCTGGTTAGCCTCCCCACTTTGAGTAGTGAATCGACTAATGTATTCCACTGTAGATTTGTTGTCTTCGCCAGAGAAGGTTGTGAAATTTGGAATTATAAAGTCACTCGGCAAAGGACTCATCTTGTCGACCCACTCAGGATACGATTTCCTGTATGTCGATTTGTCTAGCAGTTTTAGCCGGATACCAAAATATTTCCTCGTAGTTTCAGCTATCATGCTTGGGTCAATAAACTAAGATGGATTCAGCTGGATTGGGGGAAGCAATCTTGGTTGAACTGAATTCGGCTGAACTAGCTGAACTGAATTCGGCTGGATTAGCTGAACTGAACTCGGCTAAACCGAATTCAGCTATACTAGTTGATCATAATTTGGCTAAACTAGTTGAACCAAATTTGGCTGAACTGGCTGAACTGAATTCGGCTAAACTAGCTAAACCAAATTCGACTGAATTGGTTGATCCGAACTCAGCCGAAGTTACTTAACCAAATTCGACTGAACTAGTTGATCCGAATTTGGCTGATCCGAATTTGGATGAATGGCTGAACTGAATTCGGCTGAACTAGCTAAACCAAATTCGATTGAACTGGCTGATCCGAATTCAGCCGAACTAGCTGAACCAAATTCGACTGAACTAGCTTATCCGAATTTGACTAAACTAGCTAAACCAGTTCTGCCTGAACTAAATTCAGGTGAACTAGCTGAACCAATCCCGCCTGTCTATTTTCTATCTCCCTAGCTTGTTGAACCTCGTTGTGAACCATGGGTTTCACAATATCTGCTAAATGTTTGGATAATTGACATATAATATTATGTATCCCCATATCAATCTGTTGTCGTATGAATGAGGCCATCATCGGTTGTTCTTCCACAAGCATTTTCGCTACAATAGAAGGTACTGCAATAGATACAGGCATGGTTTGTGTATGCTGGGAAGTAGTTGTAGACACCATTGTCGTAGGCATTCCCAAGGAAATTTCTTCAGTTGATTTGTGGGAATCACTTTTCTTATGTGTAGACTCCATGTTCACCTATCTGGTCCCACCGGCCGTGCCAATTTGTTGTCATGTAAAAATTAGCCGTTTGGATCGGCCAACTGCTTCAACACGATCCCAAATAATGATCAAACGATTTGTTCCAAGAAGGGGAATATGCTTCTTGAATATGGGTTCCCAAGCTACTCCGGAAAGCGCTTGGTGTAGGTGAACGAAGAAGAATGGAGGAAATAGGATTTTGCATGAAAGGTAAAGGTTGAAAGCTGTAAATGAAGGGTTGTAAATGAAAGCAGTAAAGAAAGGCTATAAAGGAAAGCAATAAAGAAAACTGTAAAGGAAAGAGATAAAATAAATGCAAGATAAAATAGGCTTTTTTTTTTGGATTTATTGTGTGTCCTTTGAAATTGAGTACAAGGCCTATTTATAGGCTAAAATCCCATATCCTCTACCGAACCACGTTTTTCCTACTTACTAATTACCTAGAACATGGTTTGGGAGTCATTAAGCTAATTTTACACTATTTCGACTAATTCTAGCAGATGAATTCGGCTAGCAGCATTTGAATTTGGCTAACTGAGTCTGATTCACCTTCTAGTAACCGCTGGTAACTACTCCTAAAATCTAGGAACATTCTCCTCTTTCCACAAGCCAACTGATCTGTATTTCAAATTTTGAAGATGGAAACTACTTCCTATTTTTAAGGGAGCACTATCATTGATCAGTTTTAACTGCTACAAGCCATTTGAATATAAGAAAATTGTGGAAAATCTTCTCTTACATTTATTAAATTAAAACTAACTTAATTTAGCTAATTTTTTTATGTTGCCAATCAACCGAATTCTGCTATTTGACTAATATTGTAGGTAGCTAAATTGACCTTATCCATATTCAGGTAACCTCCCTGTTAAGCTAATATTAAAAAATAGCCAGCTGTGCATTCAGCTGGACTGACCTTTTCCTTATTTAGCTAACATTAAAATTAGCCAAATTCCACATTAGCTGGCAGTAATTCTGCTGAATCTTCAACAGCCGAATTTCATCGCTTGCAGTAGATTTTGGGTGACAACACCAACAAATATATTTTATTGGTGAAACTAGAATTAAGATTAGTTGTGAGTTCGTTTTGGTCAAACTAGCAATGCAACGTTTTCAAGAATATCGAATTCGATTTCTAGAAAAGGAATTATATATATATATATATATATATATGTGTGTGTGTGTGTGTGTGTGTGTGTGTGTGTGTGTGTGTGTGTGTGTGTGTGTGTGTGTGTGTGTGTGTATGTAGTTACATATATTTCGAAAAAGGGAAGTAGTGCATCCTTTCTATGCGTATTCATAAAAAAAGTAAAAAGTATTATTATTCTCCTTTCTGAATTATAGTGAATAAATGCCAATAAAGTCAATCATCAATCAAATTCAAATATTATAAATATCCAATTGTGCGTGATTTTATACTGGTCAACTCTTAACATTTCATATGCATGGGAATATTTTTTTATTGTGAAAAATAAAAGTTTTAGACTATATTATAAATTTATTAGACACTATAGTCGATAATATTTGTCTTAATTGCTCATTTTATCACCTAACTATCATAATTTCACGAATTTTACCATTTAAGTTTTCAATTTTCGCACATTTTACTGTTGCTGATTTGTAAAAAAAAGTTAAAAAAACAAAACGACATTGATTTGTTACCAATATATTTTTTCGAAACGACATTGTTTTGTTACCAATATGATGGTAAAATGCATGAAAAAAAAATTGGGTGATAAAATTCGCGAAATTATGATAGTTGAGTGGTAAAAGTGCAATTAAGGCATAATATTTTAACAATATTATTAATGCTTTTTACATTCTGAATATATCTATTATATATTTTTTTTTCATCACGTTAAATATTACATTTATTATTTTCTCTTTTTTTCTTCTCTCTCAAAATATACATTTCAATTGTTTTTTTAAAATTTATCTAAGATTTCATTTCACTTCATTTCAATAATCAATCTTGATAACTACATTTATTTATTGGTTTAACGGTTAAATATGTTTTTGGTCCCTAATTTTTTTTATTTTTACTTTTAGTCTGTAAATGAAAAAGTCAATCTTAGTCTCTATAATTTTCTATGTTAATATTTTTGGTCGTGCCATCAAGTATCATCATTAAGTAATGATGTGACAATCATGTGAGTTGTCATGTCATCAATTAGTCTTATGTGGTAGCCACGCGTAAGTTTTTGCATAAATTATGTTTTTAGTCTATAATCTTTTTGCGAAATTTACTTTTAGTCCCTCAACATTTTTTTGACCGGTTTTAGTCCTTTTCTTTTCACAAAATTCGCTTTTAGTCACTCAACAATTTTTTGACTAGTATTAGTCCCTCAATTATTGTTCATCATTTTTTTAGTCTTTCCTGGCAAGTATCACTATTAAGCGATGTTGTGGCACTCGCATGACTTGCCATGTGGACTATTAGTTTTACATAACAATCACAAGGTAAAATGTTGCTAGTTCAAGACATTTTGATCTAGTGGTTCTAAGGTGCTACAAATTTCTTGGCAATGTAAAACTACTAGAAAAAGGGTTTGAAAAAAAAAAGAAAATGAAGAAGATGAAGTAAGAAAAATCAACAACCACTTGAAATTTCTCGCAACATCGAAACTCATCATTGTTGTCTTGCTCTGATCTTGCCACCATTGCCACTTCCTACTCACCCTCTATGCACAATGTTACCTGTGGAGCAAAAGGGTTCATAGGAGTAAGATTAAAATGGAAGGATTTAGCATTTGTTTGAAAAGTTGTTGTATCATGGTTCAATGGGTTGCTAATTTGTGTATTATTGCTCATCCAAGAAAAGAGTTGTAACATCGAGGAGTTCCTCAAGAGATCTTCCAAGCACATAAACTTAGAGGAAGAAACCAAGGTAATCCAGATGAAAAACACCTCTACTGACAAAGGGAAAGTTGGCTGGATCATTGAGGGGCAAGAAAAATCAAGCCACCTAGAATGAACCTTGCTTACCATCCCTCAAAAGATTTGAAAACCATAGTACCATTGAACACATTGCATGTAACATTGTGTGACGTCACATTGACTTGACCAACAAATAAAATAAACTTGCAAAATATAAACATTTGCATCAAATAAAATGAGGTTAAGTTTTTCTCTTTTCTTTTGTAGATAAATAAGATCAACATACACAAGAAAATACAAAATTAAAATAAACATCAGTACAAAATAAAACATCACCATAATAGTTAATTGAATGCATAAGGAAATAAATATACCATACATGTGTGAGTGATACAAATCGTCATCGTAAATCTAATACAAAACATCATGCGGTTGATGAAAGAAATTTTTTTGCCAACTCAATAGTAAAATACATATCCATCATAGCTAGATAGAGAGATCCCAACAAAAGAACAACAAATTAACTCCAATATAACTAAACATACATACACTCCCTAAGCTAGACAAGACTACCCTCAATCAACTAATATTGAGAATCCTCGAACTCAGAACTTGATATTGTAACAATCACGCATTGTCTTGGTCCATGCGCCTAATTAAGAGGTGAGAAATCCTTCAAGCAAGGTGGGGGGGATTTTGTCTCCAGTACTAGAAAATTCCAATAGGAGAAAGAAAGACACAAAGTGTTTGTGCAAACACTTTGAGTTGTTCTCTCTCCTATTGAAATTTTTTAGTCATTGAAGAGGAGCTGAAATTGTAGTAGGATGTCCTCCACATGCACTCGATGGGTATTGAAATATAGCGTCATCCATGTTGAAAATGAGAATGTCGGATGATTAATGTGACTAAAGGTAAGGATAAAATCTCCTTGGAGATCACATGATGCCCTTTGTAATTGAAGCGCCATTTTGTATGTGCCTCATCGTCTTCCTCAACCAACTCAAAGCAAAGCATGTCCTTATGGAGACCTCTCCTAGCCATCTACTGAATGAATACAAAAGCCATAAGCAGAGTGACAGAAATCACAATAGAAAACAAGGTGAGAATCTTGGCACAAGTTCAACAAGAGTACATGTGGATGATACTCAAAATACTCATGAAAAAAAAAATACAGATATTTATGTATAGAGCAAATTGCACTCGCGCACTCTATCTGAACTTTTTTCAAATTACATATAACACCACTATTTTTTCTATTCTTACACTAACTTTACCCTAACACCCCTTTAATGTTTGAAAATATTACACTGATACCCCTTATATATTACACTAACACCTACAGGGAGGTTACTATAATGGTTAAAAAATAGGGATGCTTATGTAATTTCACAAAACTTCAGTTAGTGTAATTTACTCTTATATATATATATAATTAAAATAAATACATCATACCAAATCTCATCATCATAGAACAACGATCATATATAGAAGCCCAATAATCATGAGATGTTAATGCTAACCAAATCTAATGACTATGCATGAGACAAACACCACTCCATAGAGTCAACAACAACACACTTGAGTGATTAGTGTAATGCCTCGTGGTATTACATTGATCCAAACAACTATAATTGCGGAAAATAAATAAATTTACAAAAAAAATAAAACTTTATAATAATTATATTGCAGATAAAATTTTCACTCTTCAAACATATAATTGATCAATAGCCCGGGTATTTATAAAATAAATACCAAAAGGAATATCATAATAAAGATAGCTAAATCACATCACGCACAAATAAGAAAATGAAAATTTGATCCATAATCAAACTAAGGTGCTGCAACCCAATGGTTGAGAAAATAAATACATATTCAAATAACATAAGATATCCTACAGAGTAATAACAAAACATAGCTAATAAGAGCTAATTAAGCAAAATACATCAAAATAACATCTCCAAAAAGGAAACTCTACTAAAACTAGAACTGATCGAAGCCTCTGATCAGAGGTCCTCCTTTGAACTAGATATACATTGGTCATGGGCTCGGTCCACGTGCAGAAGATGTGACTAATCCCTCTCTCGGAATATAGAAAGGAGCTCTCCACATGTGCTTGATGGATAAGTTGAACTATACAATACATTCATCCCAATAGAGAAAGAAACATGGCGACCCTCCTAATCAAAATCTGCCTTGAAACACGCACACACACATCAACTTAAGATTATTATTTCCAACTTCTCTTGTTGAGAGATATACTCAACCCAAACATCGTGCGGCAAAGTAAGTTACCTTGACAAATTCTCAAAAAGCTTTGACAAACAATGCCTAAGCTCCATGTACAGTGTAAGTTAGCTCAACAAATTCTCGAAAAGCTTTTTTGACAGACAATGGAACCAAAGAAAACAGTGGAATTGAAGGTAGTAATAATAGCTAGTAATAGTATAGCTAGCAATTACCTGTGTGGTTTTGTGTACAAGGTAACAAAATTGCGTGCGTCCCTATAGTGCAATAAAGATACATGTGTACGTGGTTTGGGAATTAAATGAATTCGATTCATATTTTTGCTTTGAAGTGTTTGTTGAACCTAAGAGTTCCCCCAAACACTTCATCGAAGAAGCCCTATAACGGGTAGTACCAGTCTAGACTAGCTACCCGATCACATGAAGCGTTCAGAGGAACTCCAAGAGACAGCCAACAGAAAATCCCGGAATTAGTTATACATGTGCCACTACTACTTGTCTTGGATAGACAAAGAACAGCAACTGTGTTCTTATATGGTGGAGAATTTAATGTTCATTGATGAAAAGAAAAGCGAATTTTATGTGGTACATGGAAAGTTTTACGCAATGAAGGATGTTAGCCAAGGGGAGTGGGCTCGTTGCTGCTAAAGTAATTCGAAAGCTAACATAATAAGATGCTTGCCCTTCTAGTCACTGTCATAGTCATGAACGTTAAAGCTAGGGCAAACATAAAGAGGTGATCTTATGTATTTAGAAAAAAAGGCAATTAGAATAAAATCGACGGGCAATCAGATGCTATAAATATCCAATTGTGTGTTTGATGATATATACATTGCTCAACTCTGACATTTTTTCAATATTTGTAATTCTGCACTATTCACTTTAATTATCATTTTCCAAATAATAAATTCACTTTAATTATCATCTTGTTATAAAACTTCTAAATAGACGTGCTTTCTGTTTAAAAATATATGCCAGTTTAATTTGGAGACTTGATTTTATTTTATTTGTTGATTTTAAAAATATAAATAAAAATGAGAAAAAACTTTGATGAAGTGTAATATTTTAAATATTTCAATATAAGGTTTGATGAAGTCTGATGCAGTTAAAATAAAGTAATATTTTAATATAACTACAGTTATATATTTGAGGATTTTCACACGCAGCACAGGATTGGAAGACCATTCCAAAAAGTCTCTTGTATTGTTATATATTCTAACTTGATCTCCCCTCTCTCATTTTCATATTTATTTTCTTAAAATCTAATGGTTAGGATTAGTTATTCATTACAATCATTAGATTTAAAAAATAATAATTAATGTTTCATATCTTGGTATCATCTTGCATTCTATTGCATTGTGGTCTTTTTTGGATAAAGCAAAAATGTGTTGACGATAGAGTATAAGATTACCCCTGCCCAATTATATGGTAAACAAGTCTGGTTAAATACATGAGGATGAGTCTCAACAATAGACGATAACACATTCCAACCTACTTACATGATATACAATAAGAGGATAAATAGTAATTCATTGAAACTAGGGATGTGGGTGGGTTGGGATCGACATGCAAACCCGATCAACTCAATTCAACCCAACTAAATTTCAGTGGGTTGGATTGGGTTGGGTCATCGAGTTGGGTTGAGTTTATTTTGGCTAACCTAATTAGAATTGAATTGAATATTGGGTTAATGAATTCTCAACTTGATTAACCTGACCTACATATTATAATTATAATAAAATAATTATTATTGTTGTTTGGGACATAAATTATCCATTTGGGATATGTATTTTTCTTATGATAGTGTTGGAGTTGAACAGTTGGACTTAGATTTTAAGTAATTTATTATTTTCTTATTTTGGACCGGGGCAAGTAACTCGTTATTATTTGATTTTTTTTTCTATTTTTATATATTTTTTAATTTTCAAAATATATTATTATTTTAATTAATCAATTTGACTACCCAACTTAACATGATTAAGGTTCGGTTGCTTAACAAAAACAGGAAACCCAACCCAACCAGTTAAAGATGTTAAAACATAGCAAAAGTATTTATTTTAAAATAATTAATAATTATAAATTTTGGAATTAATTGAGTTATAATTGTTAGTATTCTTACACTTTTACCTTAATACTCCAATTTAAATATATTTATAGATAAATTATTTTCTTATTATAAATATATGTTTATCTCATATTTGATTAAATAAATTTATGACAATATCTTCTCTATTAAAATTAAAAAATATAATTTAATATTTTATATATTTTTAATTTAATTTTACTGCACAACACATTTTTCATATATTAGAATTGTACAAGGAATACTTTCTCTTTTCAAAATACAAACATTAACCACGTTAAATGACGTAATACTTAATGCCACTACCTACAGTAGATTTAAGATTAGATCAGTTGTTGAAAAAGCTATGGAATAAGTTCCTTCCATCCAAGGTCGCCGTGTTCGTATGGAAGGTGGCTTGGAATAGAATATCAAATTTTGACAACCTGACTAAAAGGGGATCATATATCAAGAGGACTTGAAGTGTGTGTAGGGTATTTGTGTTGGAAATGAAAGTGTGTCACATCTGTTTTATGAGTGCAGAACCTTCTCACAAGTATGGATGGTATGCCTAAAGTGGCTTGGACAGTTGAACTGAATTCTGCATCACACTCCCGAGAGGTAGGGCAGGTCATATGGTTTGCTGTAATTTGGTCAATTTGGAAGGTTAGAAATCAAGCGGTGTTTGAATCAATAGTAGTGATTCTAGTGAATATGGAACTTCTCCATAAGTTCTTATAGAAAAAGAAAATAACAAGAAAAAATGAAACAAATATTTTCATAAGTTAATAAAATTAGCTTATGTATAAGCTAATATGTAGAAACTCTCTCATGTTCTTTTTCAAAAGTTTATTTTAACTTATGCATAAGTTAATTTTAGTTATAGCCTTTGGCATGGTTGATTGGGAAGGTTCCAGGGTTTGCATATCCTTTCTCTAGCTAGATGCTTAATCATGCAGGGTGTTTGAAAGCATTTTGAGATCTCAGCCGGATGGGAGGTAGGTGATAGGGGCTGTGGAATCATATATAGTCAGAATGATCCAACTCCAAGCCTTGGATGTGGAACAACCATGGAAGAAATTATGGTATCAATTCTTATTTTACATTTTACATCTCTTAACGTTAAACAATAGGAAAAGGTTTTGAATGAGTCATCAAAAAGTTTTGGGTGTCGTGAGAGAATTTGATGGTAGCTAGTAAGTAATAGCTAGCAAACAGAGAAAGAATTTAATTAATACATGTGGTTTTCGTGCACAAGGTAAATTAAATTTGCGTGCTTTAATTTCCTACTGTGCAATATTGATAAATGATAATAAATTGTGCAGAATAGCAATGTTGTTTGTGAATGAAATGAATTAGGTTGATTTTTGCTTTGCAGTGTTGGTTGAGCCCAAGAGTTCCCCCAAACACTTCATTGAAGAAGGCTTAAACAACACTGTCAAAATAAAAGTGAATTTTATGTGGACATGGAGAATTCTACGCAATGAAGGTACTTTCTTTCTCTAAACCTCGACTGGATGTTCGCCAAGAAGCCAGTGGAGTGGGCTCCTTGCTGCTAATAAAGTGATTCAAAACATACATCAAAAGCATACATAAGATCCTTTCTTGCCCTTTCAGTCATTTTCAGTCATTAAAAGACCAAGGAAAATATAAGAGATCATCATCATCATCATCATATATATATATATATATATATATATATATATATATATATATATATATAGTGACTGGGCTTATCTTATATGAGAGTGAGAGGAATAAATATTGACCACTAGATCTTATTTGAATGGTTAAGATTAAAACACACTATGTAATGTGAGTTTTTTAAAAAATCACATGACTTTTTTAAGTAGTCACATAACATTAAATCTTAACCCTCCATGTATATATATATATATATATAACACAAAAAAGACAACACCCTTGAAGAATCATGTAAACCTGAAGTTGTGGAAAGAAAATCTAAAGTTCATATGCTCCTAACTTATCTGCACATTTGTTGCTTTCACATATTAAAATATGTCTACACTATATAAATTTGCATGTGCAAAGGGAAATGGAACTAAACCATTTAGTTATGTTTGGATGTCAATTAGGAAAGCTAGAAATTGCTTTTACTCTCTTAAAGCAATAATTTTTTCTTCTTTATTTTTTCTCGAAATTTGGGGATATCCATTAAAATTAGACTAAATGTTAATTTTGGTCCTTTATGTTTTAGTGGTTTTTCATTTTGGCACATTAAGTTTTAAAAGTCTCATTTTGGTCCTTTATGTTTTCGAAAGTTTCATTTTGGTCCTTTCTGTCATTTTCCGTTAACAACGTTAGTGTTCCATTAACTTTTATATTTTAAAAGAATTTATTTTAGGCTAAATGTTACTTTTGGTCCTTTATGTTTTAGTTTTTTTAAATTTTAGTCCTTTATGTTTACGAAAGCCTCATTTTGGTCATTTATGTTTTCGAAAGTTTCATTTTAATCCTGTCTTCCGTTTTCCGTTAACTTTTATATTTTAAAATAATTAATTTTAACATAATGACGGTTAAAGACCACCACAATGTTTAAATTAGTTATATTTATGATAACATAATTAATTTAAACATTGAGGCGATTTTTAACCACGTCAATCTTTTTTTTATTAAAATTTTGAAAACGATTGTTCATCCTCAAGGTTCAATCTGTTAGGTGGTGTTCATGGTGGGTCAAAGGGGAATGTCATGGGCCATGACATTTTGAGTGAAGGAGGTGCAGTGCAGTGAGTTGAGTGTGCTTGGGAGAAGGATGAAAGTGTGTTCATGAGTGATAGTGTACATTGAGTGAAGGATCTGGCATCATCTTCTCCATTGTCGATCTGGCGAGATTCTGAGACATGGCGGAGCAGCACAAGCATGAGGAAGTGAAGGAATAAGAAACTCTCCCTTTTCATGAGAATAAGAAACTCTCCCGTTTCAAATTGCCGATTTGGTGTCGTCATTTCCATAGTTTTTAGCTGCCACTATGTAAAATTAATTATTTTAAAATATAAAAGTTAATGGAACACTGACGTTAATGGAAAACGGAAGAAAGGACCAAAATGAAACTTTCAAAAACATAAACGACCAAAAATAGACGTTCGAAAATATAAAGGACCAAAATGAAAAAAAGATAAAACATAAATGACCAAAAGTAACATTTAGTCATTATTTTAAAATATAAAAGTTAATGGAACACTAACATTGTTAACGGAAAATGAAAGAAATGACCAAAATGAAACTTTCGAAAACATAAAGGACCAAAATGAGACTTTTAAAACTTATTGTACCAAAATGAAAAAACACTAAAACATAAAGGACCAAAAGTAATATTTAGTCTTAAAATTACCAAAAGCACGTTCTCAACTTTTAATCAAACATAATATTAGAGTCCTAAACTGTGTTTTCATTGCAATAAAGGAGTCAATAAAGACTATATCAAGTGAAGATGGATATATGCAGTGTAAGCAAAATTTGGCGCGGGATGAACATGCAGCCCATCAAGCTTGGTCACCCCTAGGTCAAACAAGTTCCTCATGCAATACTCTATAATCATCACTCTCAAAAGCATATAAAAATTATTACATTAGTAAATGAAAGAAATAAATATTCATGAATCAACATACTACACGACATATAGCATGTGTTGTTCTGTACATCTAGAATTTGCAGCACACCAACATTATTTTGGCTAAATTTCTTCATATTAGTCAGGTTCTTTTTTCCATTTTTTATGGTTTTGCATGAAAAATTTTGAGCAACTTCCAACTTGACAAAATAAACAATAAATTATTAAAACTTCTTCCTTCTATTCAATGCATTTGTTTCCCCCTCTTCTTTCCAAATAGTTGTTTCATTTTCATTATCCATACCACCTAAACCTTGGCTCTTCTGCACAGCCCAATCCTTTTATTTATAGGTTCTAATACGCCAATGTATGTCGGGATATCCAAGGTCAAGGTCGACCATGATATTTTTTTGCCCTAGTGCAAAAATGTAGATAAGGCCCATTGTATATAATTATTGAAAAATATAAATATATATTGAATAAAAATAGACACATAATTTAATTAAAAACTGAATGTTTTATTACATTAAACGAATAACATAATTTTAACAAAATTCAAAAGATATATCATATGTTTTATTCATATGTTATTGTCTATCATCCAATTTACATCCCTAAAAAACATGACAAACACATAAATATCTATATAAATAATTAAGGTCACCCCCTAAAAGAAAAAAAAATACGCACACAATATGTATATATAATTATGTAATGATAATACACAATTTGATTTCCTATAATTCATTCATTTTCTTTTTCTTTCTATTCTCTCTTTTCCTTTCTTATCCCATCTTCTATTACATTTCACATTTTCCCTATCTCCCCTTTTTCTATCTCTCTTACCACTCAAGATAGATGCAAGTCCCAAAAAATATGGAACCATAATTTCTAATGATTTTTTAAGGTTTCTATTTCTTCCTAAATGTTTCTTAATACAAAAAGGAATTAAAAGAATATTATTTCATTGTTTGACGTAGAGAATTCATTGTTTTTATTATTATCAGGTTAAGAAATAAATTTTTCTTTAGTGAAACTTGAGGCTCAATTTTGCTTTTAAAACTTCAAATATGATATCTATGTCTAATAAGTATTTTTATCATTAAAATCAACCGATACAATAAATTTTTAAAACTAGAACAATTTTGTGCCACTACAACATTATAAACTTGTATATTTTGTTTAATTTATAAGATTTTTGTTTTCTGATATGTGGTAAATTATTATAATTTTTTAGTTGCTGGTTAAATTAATATGTGAATTAAAAATATAATTGACTCCCTTCATCAAAATGCTCTAACTTCGACGTCTATCGTTTATTATCGACAAAAAATATCTTCATTTGATAATAAAGCTTAAACTTTTGGTTTGTGTTTTTTAAATTGCTAAAAAAAAACAAATAATTTAAATCTATTATCCTAGATTCATTACATGTTGATAATTCACAATAAGCTAAAAATTCCTTCAACATGAATTTATGAAAGTAACTCAGAAAATGACTAACAATTAACAATTTGATACTTTTTATCCACATGTTACATTTAAATTTGAATAAAAAAGAGTTAGAAAATGAAACAATAACTTTAATCTGTTAGTAAGAATAAAATAAAACAATATATTAAAAAAATACTGCATAACCGTACAGACTTTTAAAAAAAACATTGGGATTGCTATAACCCTGAGCCCTCAGTGGTTGCCCCTTCTTAGGGATGCTGCTTTAGCCTTGTGCTTTTTCCTCTGAAGATGATCATTCGGCCCTTTCTCGCTTGTGGTAGTAATTTGACATAAGCCACAACTCCACTCCTTCTTGGGTTTCTTCGCCAAATTCTTATTGTCATCAATTAATTTAGGAGGTCTCACTGCTTTGCGCTTTGTACCGTAACGATCAACATTCGGCTCAGCCTATAATGGGATAAACCAAAATAGAAAACCTTTTGTTAAAGAAGAAGCATAAAAAAAAAGAATATAAGAGAAATATAAAGAATTAAACGAATGGAAAAATTAAACATAACACTTTACACTAACCAGTATAATCACTTTTCCCTTGTTATTAGCATTAGCCTGCGAATAAAGTTGTCTGATATCAACTTGGCGAGGTAACTGGGGTTGTGGCCCACCAAATCTGTCGATATCATTAACTCGGTTGTTCATTCTTTGATTGAAATACGCTGAATAATCTGAAACTTGTTCTCCTAACGGGAACCGCTCTGTTCTTTCCATTGGGATTCCCACTATGCCTTATGCCGCCATTTCCCTCCTGACTTCTTCCTCCAGCTCTCGCCGTTGTCCCAATGCCATCTCGCCAGCGATTATCTCTCTCCTAATTTTGTCCTTATCCAGCTCTAGTCATATTTGCTCTTTGCCAATCCCTCGCCAGAATGCTTCCTTAGCATGAATGGGCATCGCCGATGGGAAAACTCTAGGCGTTGAAACATTCCCAGGAAAACTACTTGGCTCAAACGCAGACCCTGCAGAGTGAATAGTGAATTAAATGAACTCATGTGACAAAAGTTTTTTTTTTTATAAACAGAAAAACGAATGGGTCTCTTGAAAGGAACGTGAATAATAGTGAGCGTTACCTTGTAATGAGGGTCCAGAGATATCTGAGCTCAAGTAGTCGACGGTGGAAAAAGGACGCTGCATTGGTAATGGTGTCATTTGGTTTTGGCCTTCATGATATTTGGACTCCATGTAGAAAGTTGAAATGTGAAAAAAAGGGAAGGGGAAAGTGAGAAGAAATACAGTGCCTATGAAATGAGAGACCAGTGTGAGTTTGAGAGAGTGTGATTATAAATGGGTCTGAGGGTGGGTGTCTGCACATGTGTGTTTGTAGATGTCGTTGACCCTTTTTTTGTTTGATGAAGTGATTTGGGGTCAAATATTGAGAATTTACAAAATTTATCTTTCAATGCTTGAATATGGAAAGAAAAGGAAAAAGGATCTTCTTCCAATTTTGAATGGGTCATGGGTACCTTTTTGACCTGCTGGGATTTTAATTAGGAATTTCTAACACCTTTTTAATAATGTTAATCAATTATATGTTGACTTGAAAAAAATATTAAATATGAAAAAAATGTTTATATGTTAAAATTTGAAATATTTATTGTATTAAGTTTCAAGCATTCAATATTTATCGATTACAACTTTTGATATTAATATTAACAAATTAACTAAGTGGATAACTCATAACTAGAAATTAAAAAATTGTCATCAAATTAACATAACTATTATTTTGACTTGCGGGGTGCATATAAAATTGCTTTTTTTTATAGAATTAAATTTTTTAATAAATAAATATTTTGTATGTATAAATTAAATTTATTATAGTAAAAATTATAATTTATAATTAAAAATGTTTTAAATATATAAATTATATTTTATTTTTATAATAAATTATTTGCATAATGATTTGAGGAAACCAAATGATATTTTAATTGGGTCTCTTAACATTAATTAAAGAATTAATAATAAAATATTTTTTAGAAAGACATAGATTAAAAAATATTTTTTTATATTTTCTTTTAAGTTCTTACTCTTTACTCAGTCAACTTATTAGCAAATTCGTTTTTTTAATTTATTAATTGTAATTTATATTTAATTAATTAAAGGTAATTAATGCATTATATTGAATATAAATCTTGACAAATATATGACACTAAAAGAGGAATTTAAAATCTTGAATTTTCAATGAGGGTATTACTTTAATTCTTTTTCCTTATGTTTCACATAAAGAACAACATTAATATTTAATTATATTGATATGCTATTCTTTGTACCCATGTAAAGCACAGATTTCTTTTATGTTAGACGTGAATTATAATGATAATAGTTATTTAGATTACAAGGCCCTGAGATTTTGTGGGCCTAGTGTGAAACTGTAGATAAGGCCCATTATATATAAATATTGAAAAATATAAATATATATTGAATAAAAAATAGACACATAATTTAATTAAAAACTGAATGTTTTATTACATTAAACGAATAACATAATTTTAACAAAATTCAAAAAGATATATCATATGTTTTATTCATATGTTATTGTCTATCATCCAATTTACATCCCTAAAAAACATGACAAACACATAAATATCTATATAAATAATTAAGGTCACCCCCTAAAAGAAAAAAAAAATACGCACACAATATGTATATATAATTATGTAATGATAATACACAATTTTATTTCCTATAATTCATTCATTTTCTTTTTCTTTCTATTCTCTCTTTTCCTTTCTTATCCCATCTTCTATTACATCTCACATTTTCCCTATCTCCCCTTTCTCTATCTCTCTTACCACTCAAGATAGATGCAAGTCCCAAAAAATATGGAACAATAATTTCTAATGATTTTTTAAGGTTTCTATTTCTTCCTAAATGTTTCTTAATACAAAAAAGAATTAAAAGAATATTATTTCATTGTTTGACGTAGAGAATTCATTGTTTTTATTATTATCAGGTTAAGAAATAAATTTTTCTTTAGTGAAACTTGAGGCTCAATTTTGCTTTTATAACTTCAAATATGTTATCTATATCTAATAAGTATTTTTATCATTAAAATCAATCGATACAATAAATTTTTAAAACTAAAACAATTTTGTGCCACTACAAATTATAATCTTATATATTTTGTTTAATTTATATGATTTTTATTTTCATGATATGTGGTAAATTATTATAATTTTTTAGTTGTTGGTTAAATTAATATGTGAATTAAAAATATAATTGACTCCCTTCATCAAAATGCTCTAACTTCGACGTCTATCGTTTATTATCGACAAAATATCTTCATTTGATATTAAAGCTTAAATTTTTGGTTTGTGTTTTTTTAAATTGTTAAAAAAACAAATAATTTAAATCTATTATCCTAGATTCATTACATGTTGATAATTCACAATAAGCTAAAAATTCATTCAACTTGAATTTATGAAAGTAACTCAGAAAATGACTAACAATTAACAATTTGATACTTTTTATCCATATGTTACATTTAAATTTGAATAAAAAAGAGTCATAAAATGAAACAATAATTTTAATTTGTTAGTAAGAATAAAATAAAACAATATATTAAAAAAATACTGCATAACCGTACAGACTTTAAAAAAAATTGGGATTGCTATAACCCTAAGCCCTCAGTGGTTGCCCCTTCTTAGGGATGCTGCTTTAGCCTTGTGCTTTTTCCCCTGAAGATGATTGTTCAGCCCTTTCTCACTTGTGGTAGTAATTTGACATAAGCCACAACTCCACTGCTTCTTGGGTTTCTATGCCAAATTCTTATTGTCATCAATTAATTTAGGATGTCTCACTGCTTTGCGCTTTGTACCGTAACGATCAACTTTCGGCTCAGCCTATAATGGGATAAACCAAAAGAGAAAACCTTTTGTTAAAGAAGAAGCATAAAAAAATAGAATATAAGTGAAATATAAAGAATGAAACGAATGGGTAAATTAAACATAACACTTTACAATAACCAATATAATCACTTTTCCCATGTTATTAGCATTAGTCTGCGAATAAAGTTGTCTGATATCAACTTGGTGAGGTAACTTGGGTTGTGGCCCACCAAATCTGTCAATATCATTAACTCGGTTGTTCATTCTTTGATTAAAATACGCTGAATAATCTGAAACTTGTTCTCCTAACGGGAACAGCTCTGTTCTTTCCATTGGAATTCCCACCGTCCTTTCTGCCGGCGTTTCCCTCCTGGCTTCTTCGTCCAGCTCTCGCCGTCGTCCCAATGCCATCTCGCCAACGATTATCTCTCTCCTAATTTTGTCCTTCTCCAGCTCCAGTCGTATTTGGTCTTGGCCAATCCCATGCCAGAATACTTCCTCAGCATGAATGGGCATCGCCGATGGGAAAAGTACTTGGCGCAAACGTGGACCCTACAGAGTGAATAGTGAATTGAATGATCTCATGTGACAAAAGTTTAGTTTTATAAACAGCAAAACGAATGGGTCTCTTGAAAGGAACATGAATAATAGTGAGTGTTACCTTGTAATGAGGGTGTAGAGATATCTGAGTTCAAGTAGGCGACGGTGGAAAAAGGGCGCTGTTGAAATGTGAAACAAAGGGATGGGGAAAGCGAGAAGAAAAATAGTGCCTATGAAATGAGAGACAATGATTATGAGTGTGTAGTGTGAGTTTGAGAGAGTGTGATTATAAATGGGTCTGAGGGGTGGGTGTTTGCACATGTGTGTTTGTAGATGTCGTTGACCCTTTTTTTGTGTGATGAAGTGATTTGTGGTCAAATATTGAGAATTTACCAAATTTGTCTTTCAACGCTTGAAAATGGAAAGAAAAGGAAAATTGATTTTTTTTTTCCAATTTTGAATGGGTCATGGATACCTTTTTGACCTGCTGGGATTTTAATTAGGAATTTCTAACACCTTTTTAATAAAGTTAATCAATTATATGTTGACTTGAAAAAAAAAAGCATTAAATATGAAAAAAATATTTATATGTTAAAATTTGAAATATTTATTGCATTAAGTTTCAAGCATTAAATATTTATCGATTACAACATTTGAGATTAATATTAACAAATTAACTAAGAGGATAACTCATAACTACAAATTAAAAAATTTTCATGAAATTAACTTAACTAGTATTTTGACTTGCAGGTTGCATATAAAAATACTTTTTTTTATCGAATTAAATTTTTTAATAAATAAATATTTTGAATGTATAAATTAAATTTATTATAGTAAAAATCATAATTTATATTTAAAAATACTTTAAATATATAAATTATATTTTATATTTTTAATAAATTATTTGCATAATGATTTCACGAAACCAAATGATATTTTATTTGGGTCTCTTAACATTAATTAAAGAATTAACAATAAAATATTTTTTAGAAAGACAAAGACTAAAAAATAATTTTTTATATTTTCTTTTATATTCTTACTCTTTACTCAGTCAACTTATTAGCAAATTCATTATTATTTTTTAATTTATTAGTTGTAATTTATATTTAATTAATTAAAGTTAATTAATGCATTATATTGAATATAAATCTTGACAAATATATGACACTAAAAGAGGAATTTAAAATCTTGAATTTTCAATGAGGGTATTACTTCAATGTTTTTTTCCTTATGTTTCATATGAAGAACAACATTAATATTTTATTATATTGATATGCTATTCTTTGTACCCGTGTAAAGCACAGATTTCTTTTACGTTAGACATGAATTATAATGATAATAGTTATTTAAATTACAAGGCCCTGAGATTTTGTTGGCCTAGTGTGAAACTTTAGATAAGGCCCATTATTTATATATATTGAATAAAAAATAGACACGTAATTTAATTAAAAACTGTATGTTATATTACATTAAACGAATAACATAGTTTTAACAAAATTAAAAACATATATCATATGTTATTGTCTATCATCCAATTTACATCCCTCAAACACATGACATACACATAAATATCTATATAAAATTAAGGTCACCCCTAAAAGAAAAAAAAATACACACACAATATTATATATAATTCTGTATTGATATTATACAATTTTATTTCCAATAATTCATTCATTTTTAATAAAAGAAAGAAATAACTAAAAAATGAAAACTTGGAACTTAATTTATTTGCATCTGTTACCTAAGATTGTGATGTTTTTTTTATTCTGTAGAAAAGAAACAAAGACAGAAAACCAGAAAAGGTAAACTAGTTCCTCAGAAACAAAACTCCTAAGGCATCTGCTACCAACTTTGGTTTGACACTATCTGGACAGTTTTCCAGAACAACAAATTGAGAATCTCCTTTAGCTTCTTCCTTAGCGAGCCAGTGCCAGTCAGCTACTTGGTTACCTTCCCTCAGAGCATGCTTAAACTGAAGATGCCAATCCTGCTGCCACAAATCTTTGATCTTCCTTACTATTGGATAGCAAGCATGAGTAGTTTCAATGCCATTGTTAATGAAATTGAGAGCACACTGCGAATCTGATTCACAAATCAGATTACTGATGCCTTCTAACCAAGATATACTTAAACCGTGATAAATTGCCTGGAGCTCTTCATGGATATTGGAAGTCACTCCACAAGAACCAAAGTAACAAACGATCCAGTTTCCATACATATCACGAACCACACCTCCATAACCTGCTTTACCCGGATTACCAAGTGCGCTGCCATTAGTATAGTTTCATGAAGATTCAATATTTGACTAAGGAGGAGGAAGTCTGGGATGATGGTCAGACGAAAATTTTTCTCATTCCTTGCCTTCCAAATCCACCAACACACTGCTGCAAAAAGGGTGCCGCTACTATTGGTTGCATGCTTTCTATGCCACACGGAGCTGTTATCATTTAGAGGACCATTAAAAACATTAAACTGAATCAAATTCCAGATGCCCCTAGCCTTAGGACAGTCCCTAAGAAGATGTAGGATTAACTCTTCACTGCTACCACACCTGAAACAAAGAGGATCAAAAGCAATGTGATGGTTAGTTCTAAAAAGCTTAGATGGTCAAATGGAGATCCACACATCATGCATCTAGAGAAAATAAAAGGTGTAAAGGATGTCAAAGAAGCCAATATGTCAAGTAAGCAACTGAATAGGTTGGTGTTGTCATGGGACAGAAATGGAGAATGGGAATTACAAGAAAATGTTAAGGAGATTCTTGAAGTGCTTCAACTTGATACCCAACAACTGGAGAGTTTGGGCATGGTAAGAAATAAAGGTTCCCATTTCCCACAATGGATGTCTAGTCCTTCTCTCAAGTATTTGGAGATTAGAAGCTGCATTAAGGTGAAAGATTTGCTTGAGGTTTTACAACATATGACTGCCCTGCTGATGTCAACATTGCATGATCTTCCAAACCTAGAATCCTTGACTGACTGCTTGGGAAACCTTCCCTTGCTTCGCGAATTAGCATTATAGGATATTCCAAAACTAGAATTGTAACACCCTAAATTTTTCAGTAACAGAAAAATATTAATACAGACAGAATTATACAGTAAACAAATTACTAAAGTGATAATAATACAATAATTTTCAACGAAAGTTATTAGTGTATTCTAATTTAATAATTCAAATTAAAAATTTAAAAAAATAATTATCTTGTAATTGCATAAAATTTTAAATAGATAAAAATTTAATTACTCTATGCATAATTACACTGTGTAAATTTATACTGTGCAGAGATAATTTAATTACACTTTTTCCTAAGATAATTATTCACAAATGAAATTTAATTTAATTGACTAAGAAAAATTTAAATTATATGTATGTTATTTCATGTGACAAATTTTAGTGAAATTCAAATTTAATTAAAATCTAATTTTTACATTTTATGAAATTGTACTATGTAAGATTACACTGTATAAATTAACATTGAGTGAGATTAATTTGAATTACAAAATGTCCTAGGTGATTAGCACAATAACCTATGTTAATTAACTAGAAATTAACCATATTTAGTAAAAGCAAATTTACCATTTTTACTTAATCCTACTTTAACCAATTAAAGCCAAAATTTTAAAAGCCAATTTTGCTAATAAAGGCCTTAACTTGTCCAGCCAGTTCTAGGCTCTCAGCACACATCAATTTGGTGTCAATCTTTACATCAAAGTGTCATGCAATCATACAATCTAATAACCAATAGCCTAATGCCAAGTCCTTAATATCTATTATAATAGAAAACTAAAGAGAGAAGGAACTATTCTGTTGTGTGTGTTCCGTGAAACTTAAAGAGAGAAGGAGGAGAAAATTTCTTGAGTTTCATACTTGGTTCTTGGAGCTCTTGGACTCAAAGTGCTCAAATCTTGCATCTTTTGCTTCTTTTGTGCTTGAATCTTGAGGTATGGAGGGGTTTCTACTCTTTCTCTAAGCTATTCCTTTTATTTGGTTGGTTATGGGCTGTTGTTGTTGTTAACTATATCTATATGTGAACACCATGAGTGTCATGAGAAATTTTGAAAACCTTGGAATGAGTTAAATGCTATCTTCATACTGCAGTAGTATATTTTGAAATTTCGTGCTCATTTTTTTACAAGGTTTTGGTGATGTAAATACATTTTTCTATGTTTTGATGTCTCTGGATGTCATGGTAATTGTTTTAGAATTTTTCAAGTACTGCAACTATTTTTACCTGAATTATTTTAGAAAACTGTTAAATCTGGAAAATGGGCTGTTTTGAATTTTATAAAAATTTTGGGATGAAAACATGGAAAACTGGAACCATAGGTTCACTTTATAAATCATGGAGACCATCTCATAATTTTTGTAAAGTCAGAAAAACGTAGGAAGTATTTTTACCAAATTAATCTTTAGTAAACCGAAAAGCTGGACAGTGCAGAGAATAAATGAAAAAAATTACTTTTTATGATAAATTGGCTTTCAGAAAATTATATGATGTATTCTGATCCATGTAGAGTGTTCATGAATTTTTCCAGAATTTTGTAAGCACTTTTTGTAATTATTGGTATTTTCTCAATGTAAACTCTGTTTTGGAACAATAATAAAATTGAAATTCAAAAACATTTTTCATGGTTGGTGTAATGACCCATCTTCGTTACAGATTTGTTATACTAAAACATTTTGTTAAATATAATTATATGAGACTACCTAGAAAATTTTCGCATTTAACATACACACATGTATCTACTTTCCTACACATAATGTACATCATCATATCATGGGTTTTAAAAAAAACTTAAAACATAAACCACATGTACATACTTCTCTTACAATGTAACCACATAAAAGCCCTATGTTGATCCATTCTATAAAAAAGACTAAACAAAGAAAAGAGAGAACACAGCTTCAATCTCATGCTCGCTCCATCTACCACGCCTCCAAGAGGAGTCCACCTAGAAAGCCATCTGCTCCCCCAAACATGATGTCTAAGATCATTACAAGCACAAACCACACGTGCAACAGTGCAAGGGTAAGCTTACCAAACAAAACTATACATAATAACTGAAAATTTTATACAAAACTTAGTTCATAAACTCAAAACTCAGCTCAACAATAAACATCAATAAACAACATCATCATGGCTCAACCATCTCAAATAGTTCATACAACATAGTTATATCGCCAATTATTAACATGAATCATCAAATCCCATGGATTTTATTCAATCAACAAAAGTCACAATCTCAACTTAATACAACCACCAACAACCATCATCACAAGGTGATGTACAACATAAACCACTAGACAACCTTAGTCAACAAGATTGACTCTACTCCATGGAGTTTCAACATCATCTGAGTGGTCCTCATAGGCCCTATCCCCTACCATAGTCTGTACATTCCGACCATTCAAGGAGTCCCTTGAACTAACCATGTGGAGGAAGTGTGGATTTAATCGAATATAGACAAGTGTGGGTATTGGCTTACCTCTGTAAGGTTTGCAAAACCTTACATCTATAGGAATTCGCCCACTTGGTTATTCTATAGGCCCACCGTTAGCCACCACGAAAACCTCCGGCACTAGGTTAAGAGTCCACCTAGCACCCTCAACTTATGTGCCTACCCATATGTTTGTGCGCCAACTGTGCACACCTATGCACCAACTGTGCAAATACAACATTTGGAATATTTATGTGCATCAACTATGCACACACCGTATTCCAGTGGAAAAACATATTTGGAATCCCTTACAGTCTTAGATACGGCACCTCTGTACCCGCCTTCTTCTATAGCCTGACTTAAGGGTCCAAATACATCTGATCAATCAACAATCCTTAACCACGACAACAATCCATCGCCTATACACAAAAAGGGTCACTCAACCTCTTGGGAATTAATTCTCAACACTCCAACACGCCATTTGGAGCCAAAACATAGGGTGGTACTCGGGAAGATATCCCACTAGGTGAGACCCCCGGGTCACTGTAGTGGGAGGGAGTTCTGGCGTGAAACTCACCCTCCCAAGTATACCATTTTTCTATAAAAATCTTCCCAAAGGATATAGCTAACTCCTATTTAACATATAGGGATGGTTCCAACACATAGTTCACATACACATCACATATATCGTCATCTCATCAACATTTCATTTCAATTTCTCAAAACATCATAATCTCTTTAATATCACCTTCAACAAATAGAAATTTATATGTCTTCATGTACATATAAATACTTCAACTTAATATAATCATTTATAATTCAACACATCATTCATCCATCAACATCATCTTATCAACAATTCATATACATCCCAATAATAATACATTCACCTAAAAAATAACATAATCATCTTATAATTAAACATACTACCTTTATATAAACATTTTAAAATCATAAAATCAAAAGGGGAAAAGTTTCAAAAGAATATCAATTAACCAAATTCTAGCCCGGCCTCACAAACTATCGTGCTGAGCCAGAGCCCCCACGCCCAGCAGCATAAGCTCTCATGCTGAGCTAGAACCCCTATGATCGACAGCACAAGCTCTCATGCTGAGCCAGAACCCCCCTGGAGCTAAATACCCATTCTAACACTCTCATGCCCAGCAGCACAACTTTTGTCCTGAGCCAGAACCCCCATGACCGACAGCACAAGCTCTCATGCTGAGCCAGAACCCCCTGGAGCTAAATACCCATTCTAACATTCTCATGCCCAACATCACAACTTTCGTCCTGAACCAGAACCCCCATGCCCGACAGCACAAGCTTTCATGCTGGGCCAGAACCTCTCTAGAAATGAATATCGCTATTGACTCTCTCACGCCCAGTAGCGCAAGCTCTACCATGCTGGGCATGAAAACCCTGGAACTGAAAGTTCCATTCTGACGCCCTCTCGGCCTGCAGAACCAAAATTCATGCTGGCCATGAGCGAAACAGAGGCTGCGACCTGCGAGATTCATGGCCCTCAATGGTTTACCCACTCATCCTAACCTTATACAAAGACTCTCCCAAGCTCATAAACATAACAAATATCAATTACATCATCAATCCAAACATAAAACACCACCAAATCATTCAGACAAATTAAAGCTTCCCTTACCCTATGAATTGACCCAAAACCTTGAAGAAGAAGCTATGGAGGAAACTTGATGATCCAAGAATGATCTTTTTGAACTTTTGATATGGAAACAACTAGGAGGAACCTAAACCAAGATCAAAGTAGGCTTCAATCAAGATTTCATCCACTCATCAAAATTCTAACCAAAACCCATTTGAGAACTCCTTAAGAGGAAAGAAGATGAACTTCAAGAAACCAAAGGAGAAGAGAAGTGTTGCTTACCCACTAGAAATCAGTCAAGGAAGCTCTAGGAACACCAAAAATCAAAGCTTTCTTATAGAGAATTCCCAAAAAACTCAAGCTCTTGTAAGGAGGAGAAGGAGAAGCTTAGAGAGGAAGGAAGAAATGAAGGAAATGAGGAACAAGAGAAGCTTTTGAACGTGCAAAAGCTTTAGGATTGGCTTCAATTTTTCTACTTGCACTTGTGTTTCCTCTAACGACACCCCCTTTTTTCTACAACTAAAGGAAACTCACATATAAGTCCCAACAATCTCACCACCCACACTCTAAGCCTAACAATTCATGAAAATCTATCAATAACACTATGTCACATAACAAAATCAATATATTTATTAATTCTTTTATAATTATCGTAAATTTTAAATTTAATTTCCTCTTACGGTATTTATCAAGCACTTAATATACGTTACGAAAAATCACAGTGTTACAGTTGGTTTATGCTGAAAAAATTATATGTAATGCTCTACATGCTTGAGATGATCTCTGGAAAATTTGGTGGAAAACGGACTTGATCTCATATTTTCTAAAATACTTGAAACGCGTTTTACAGAGTGTGTCCAACCTCTATTTTTATATCAAAGTAATTACTTAGGAATTGAATTTTTTCCTGAGAATTTTATGTGAAGAAATATATATATTAATGAGTATCTCTACAAATTTTTATGAAATTCTAAGTTGATTTAGTTTGTCTAATAATTTATGATGTGTGAATTCAGCTCTATGTTCATAATTGTAATGTACTTGAAATAATTGCATAAGTGATGTTGTTTGACTTATTTGTGTTAATGATGAAGTGTTCCACCCAAAAAGGGGAAATTTCTTATAAATGTGAGTGTATTAATTTTTGATGATTTGTGCTTGAATTGTGATTTATTGATTATTGTCGTTTATCTTATTTATAATTGTTTAATTGGAGACCGGGAGGAATGTGATCCTCGGGCAATGAGTGCTGAAAAATTTTGTTTGTGCATGTGATTTGTGTGATAAATTGTTGTTTTGGGGAAACAAGAATATTGTATTCTTGTATGGGGACAAATAAACTCCAACGGAGTGCATTTGTGATGCTAGAATGTTATTCTAGCGACTAATAACATTCACTATGAACAATAGTGAATCAATTAAAAGTTAAGAGTGTGAATCTAATAATATAATGTACTAGTAATTAATACCTATGCACATGGACGATGCTGGATATTTGGACTTAGAATGAAAATTAGGACCTTTGCATGGACCTTGAGACCTGATAACTAAAGCAAGCATAAAACTTGAGAGTGAGCAAGGATTCAACAAGATATAATAAGATGGTGAAATCATGAATTGGGTCATGATTGGGTGAAGTGCATTATGCACGTGTGTCTGGTGTTTTGAGAAATTATTATTTGCTTTGGACGTTGTGAGAAACGAAAGGAGAAGGAAGAACCCTTTTTCTATTGGGTCGCATGTGACCATTAGAAGTGAAATGTGTTCGTGAAGAGGGCGACCAATTAATTGAGAAGGAAAACCTTACATGATCGAAAGCCAAATAGGCAAGTGTTGAGAGGTCGTGTGCAGGCTTTATCTATGGTGAGCATTGTGCTTGTGAGATGACAGGGGTTGTAATGTTTAACCACTATGATAGTGGGGGAGATGGATCTCCGTGTTGTATGTCTGGGACATATGTTGATTGAGGACCGCCATCGATTACCTTTGGTAGAGAAGCCCACACGGACCTATAAAAGATGAACTCTGAGGGGAGTGAGTGGTTGAGGAGTCAGTCCTCAGAGATTGGATGGCCTCACAAAGTGGTACCTAAGCTATGCTCGCTGACTTGATGTTTCTTGGGGATCTGGCGTCGAGTTTGTGGTCATGTTTTCCACAGTGCCGACTTGGCAATCCCGACAAATACGAGGCGTAACCGTGTTGGTGAGAGCCCTACCATTGTATCATGGTGAAGGGTGTACTCCCAGCAAGTCATCCAACTTAAATTATGTAAGTCCACTGAGTTTTGGGAGTTCTAGTGGCAATGGGCCCGAATGGAGATAAGTTGTATGAGACAGAGAAATAGAGAAATGGATTAAGGACTTTTGAGTGAGACTCGTGAGAGCATCACTGTGAAGTGGTTGATGCTGTATGTTTGTTTGAGACCGTAATGGTCGTTTGTATGTTAGTTTAGTGGAGGAGAGAGACTCACTCCATATGCCTTTATTTTTCAGATTTAGACGAATGATCTTGTGCAAACAACGAAGATGGAATGGAAAAGCTACGACAAGCACTGTGAACACGAGTGGACATTTTAAGAGAAAGAAGAGGATCCTTCTAGGATGCTTTATGGGTTAACAGGGTGTTTTGGATTTTCATTGAGTCACTGCTCTGAGTCCCAATCTTTTTCTCATATAAGAAAGGGTAGACTAGGTTTTAATATCACAATGTATCGATTCCTTTTATGTGACTCAAATGTATAACGTGTTTAATTCCAAGAATGTAAATGCATAAGTATATCCTGTGTAATAGAATAGTATAATGATGGATCTAATGATGTTCTTAATTAAGGAATATTTTGTTATGTTTCATGGTTTACAACGAAGTTAATGTCTTGAAAAATGAGTTTGATTTGTTAAGACCGCCATTTCATCAAAAGGTGTTTTAATATGATGATAAGTTATTATAGATGATCGTCGTTTGAAATATGAAGCAATCACGTTTTAAAGGAAAACAAATATCCTCGTATTTTTAAAGGTTATTTTCAATAGTTGGGTATTAAATTACTTCACAAATTTCAATAATAAATAAGAAAATCTTAAATAGTAATAAGGTGTGTTACAAGAATCATTGTCTGACTGCTTGGGAAACCTTCCCTTGCCTCGCGAATTAGCATCATGGGATATTCCAAACCTGGAATCCTTGCCTGACTGCTTCGAAAGCCTTCCCTTACTTCATGACTTGGTTATTAGTAATTGTTCAAAACTGAGGTATCTTCCAATGAGCCTAATCCTTAGCAATCTGAAATTTTTTAGGATTATGGGTTATCTTGAGTTAAAGAAGAAATGTAAGAAGGAAACGGGCGAGGACTGGCCAAAAATAGCTCACATTCCAAATTAAAAGTAGTTCTATTCTATTCTAGAGGAGGATGTTGCTATTATGATTGTTGTGGCTGTGCAGGTATATTGTTTTAAAAACAATGTTCTCCTTCCATTCATCTTCTTGCAAACCGTATATATATCCAGCGGAGTTGTTGATGCAGATATAAATTGGTTAGGAGAAAGTAATTTAAGTATTGAATCACCTTGTGACAAGAAAGAATAAGCTTAGTTGTCAATGTCATGTTTCTCACTTCAAAATTTATGTATTAGAAAGGCGTAAATAACTTTTAGGTCCTTTCTAAATTTCCAAATTTTGCTTTGGGTCCTAATAAATTTTTTCATTGTTTTGATTCCCTGATATATCCAAACTTTTGTTTTGAGTCCCTACCGTCAGTTAAGGGATGATGTGGCACCATCTCAACGGTTGATATATATTGGGAAGATTTGTTCGGATGGTGCCACATCATCACTTAACTGAAAGTATGGACTCAAAACAAAAGGTTTGATATATTAGAGACTCAAAACAATGGAAAATTTTATCAGGGACCCAAAGAAAATTTTTGAAATTTATCAGGGACCTAAAAGTTATTTAAGCCTATTAGAAATAGATATGTTTAGTGTTCTCTGAGGAAGGAAATCCTTTCTGATATGAAGTGTTTCTTTTTTGGCATGATTTACTACCTATATATGTGATTTAAGACTAACTTTGGAGAATGAGTCATTTTTTTATTCACTAAAAAGA
Organism: Pueraria montana var. lobata; assembly: GCA_026413185.1. NCBI lineage: Eukaryota > Viridiplantae > Streptophyta > Magnoliopsida > Fabales > Fabaceae > Pueraria > Pueraria montana. The sequence continues at coordinate 43,961,990 of CM048651.1, read as the reverse complement.
AAAGCTAGGGAATTAGTCCTATCTTTTAGAATGGTTTATTATGGATGTATTTAGTTTTAAACTTTTAAGTTCAGAATTATAATAGCTGAACCTTTACGAACGTGACTGAGTCCTTAGGTTCTTTCTGCTAAAATCCTATAATTATGTTAACATACCTCCCATCAAAAGCGTGTACACACTAGGAAACCAGGAACAGTTAATTAGAACCTCAATTAATTGATGATGATGATGATACTAATAGATGTCATGGACACAGGAGACAGTCGTGGGAATAATCGGTGGAGGGAGAATATAAAGCAGAGGGATCAATTTTGAAAGAGTAAGGATAGTTATCATCATTGGCAATGTATATATCTGTATATATCTGTAATATATCTCTCAAATACTTGGAAGATTTGCTACTATTTTATATATCTGTAAATTCTTCTTATTTTTTCACTGGCAATGTACCCCATACCATTGAGTAAGGATAGTTATCATCACTAAAATATCTTTTCTTTCAAGATTATGTGCCAGTTGTTCTAAATTATAATTATGTTTAGTGCAAGTGAATCCACTGCTTATTTGCCACATGCCAGAGTTTCTTTTGCAATGGGTTTTTGTTATATCTTCCATCTACAAGAAATGGTGGAAGTAATCGTAGATTTTTTTAGTATGCTGCGATACACGCTGGTACGCAGGTATAGTGCCGGAGAAAATTCTTAGTATGCTCTGTGGTTGTGGTATAGTCTGATCTACCACATCAAAAAAGAATTATTCTTGTTACTGGATATAGAGTGAGGTAGTGTGAAAGTGCATGTCTAGGAAAGTTCTGGCTAAGGAAAGACTTGGTATTTAAGCATGTCCGTTGGTGACCCACCTTTCTTTCTTGGGAACTTACCTGGTGCACTGGTTCACAATCTACAGTCATTGTTCCAATAGGCGGTACTATATACGGTGGAAGTTGTGTAAGTCGGCTCTTTAGTGTGAAATCATGGTAGGAAAATACAAGATTGAGAAGTTCAACAGGAATAATTTCTCCCTGTGGAAATTGAGGATAAAGGCAATTTTGAGGAAGGACAATTGTCAAGATGCAATTGAAGGCAGACCTACAGAGATCACTGATGAAAGGTGGAAAGAGATGGATGACAATGTCGTTGCCAATTTGCACTTAGCAATGGCGGATTCGGTTTTTTCCAGTGTTGCAGAAAAAAGACCGCAAAGGAGATTTGGGATACTCTCCAAAAATTGTACGAGGTCAAGTCACTTCACACTAGAATATTCTTGAAGAGAAAACTCTACACTCTTCAAATGAGTGAGTCCACTTCGGTGATGGACTACATCAACAATCTGAATACTCTATTCGCTCCACTTTCTGCGTCAGATTTCAATGTAGAAGAAAATGAGCAGGTGGAACTTCTACTTCAAAGTTTACCAAATTCGTATGATCAACTCATCATCAACATAATGAACAATAATATTGTCGATCGTTTAACCTTTGATGATGTTGTTGGAGCTATTCTTGAAGAAGAATCCAGGCAAAAGAATAAGGAAGATAGGCTGGAAAATTCCAAGCAAGCAGAAGCTTTAATGATGACGAGAGGCAGATCAACGGAACGTGGCTCTGGTAGGAGTCAAAATCATGGTAGATCAAAGTCTCTAAGAAGGAAGAACATCAAATGCTACAATTATGGCATGAGAGGTCACTTGAAGAAAGATTGTTGGCACAAGAAGAATGGAGGAAAGAATTTTGAAGCATCAACCTCTCAAGGTTGTGTTACAAGTACCTCAGATAATGGAGAAATCCTGTATAGTGAAGCAGCAATTAGTTCTAAAGGCGGAAGACAACTTCATGATTGTTGGATATTGGATTCGGGTGCAACCTGGCACATGACTCCACGTCGAGATTGGTTTTTCACTTATGAGCCTATCTCGGAAGGATCCGTGTTCATGGGAAATGATCATGCCTTGGAAATTGCTGGAGTCGGTACTGTCAAATTAAAAATGTATGATGGTACTGTTTGCACACTTCAAGGGGTATGACATGTGAAGGGCTTGAAGAATAAGTTATTGTCCGTTGGGCAATTGGATGACCTCGGGTGCAAGATCCATACTGAAGGTGGGATCTTAAAGGTAGTGAAAGGCAATCTTGTAGTAATGCAAGATGAGAAGATCACAACTAATCTATACATGAGATACGTTACAAGAAGCAGATGCATCAGTTGCAACAACAAGTCAAGAAGAAGCAACGATGATGTGGCATCGTAGACTTGGACATATGTTAGAGCGAGGCTTGAAAGTCCTTGTTGGACGTAATCTCCTACCTGGGCTGAAAATAGTCAATTTACCATTTTGTGAGCATTGTCTGATAAGTAAGCAACATAGATTAAAGTTTGCTAAAGTAACTACTAGAAGCAAACACATACTGGACTTGGTCCATTTAGATGTGTGGGAATCACCAGAAGTATCCCTGGGAGGAGCAAAGTATTTTGTATCATTCATTGATGATTATTCCACTAGATTGTGGGTGTACCAAATTAAGAAGAAGTCAGATGTGTTTCCAGTATTCAAGGAATTCAAAGCACAAGTGGAGCTTGAAACTGGAAAAAGAATTAAATGCTTGAGGACAGACAATGGAGGAGACTATGTAGATGGTGACTTTCTAGCATTATGCAAACAAGAAGGTATTTTAAGACAATTCATAGTTCCACATACACCTCAGCAGAATGGTGTGGCAAAGCGGATGAACAGAACTCTCCTAGATAGAATAAGAGTTATGCTGAAAACAGCGGGAGTAGCCAAATCTTTCTGGGCAGAAGCAGTTAAAACCGCCTGTTTCGTGATAAATCGATCACCATCAACAGCGATTGGTTTAAAGACGCCGATGGAGATGTGGAAAGGCAAACCAGCTGATTATTCTTCCTTACATGTGTTTGGGTGTCCTGTGTACGTGATGTACAACTCCTAAGAAAGAACAAAGTTGGATCCAAAATCTAGGAAATGTATATTCTTGGGTTATGCTGACAATGTTAAGGGGTATCACTTGTGGGATCCCACTGCCCGCAAGGTTGTTGTTAGCAGAGATGTAGTTTTTGGAGAAAATGAATTGCAAAGTGAGCAGAAAAATGACAGCACTACCAAAGACACTACTATAGTGTAGATAGAGAAGGTTTCTGGAGAAGATGACTTTTCTGAAGTAGAATAGGAGCATGAAGAACAAGAGCCAAATGAGGTCAATGATGGAGGAGGTCTTCGACGATCAACACGACAAAAATCTAAACCAAGTTGGCACCCACAATTTGTCATGGCATGTCATGATGCGTACTATCTTCTAACTGAAAAAGGAGAACCATCAACCTTTCAAGAGGCTGTGAGTAGTTCGGATGCTTCTCAATGGATGGCAGCAATGCATGAACAAATGGAAGCCTTGCATAGAAACAAGAATGGGAACTAGTTGAACTTTCAAAGGGTCAAAAAGCCCTTGGAAACAAATGGGTATACAAAATCAAACGAGATGGCAATGATCAAATGGAACGATATCGTGCAAGATTGGTGGTCAAAGGATATGCTCAGAAAGAAGGTGTTGATTTCAATGAGATATTCTCGCCAGTTGTTCGATTGACAACAATTAGAGTTGTTTTGGCTTTATGTGCTGCATTTGATTTACATCTTGAGCAACTTGATGTAAAGATTGCTTTTCTCCATGGAGAACTTGAAGAGGAGATATATATGCTCCAACCGGAAGGCTTTAAAGAATAAGGAAAAGAAAACTTGGTTTGTCTAAAGCAGGCGCCAAGATGTTGGTACAAGAGATTTGATTCCTTCATTATTAGCCTTGGTTACAACAGACTGAGTTCAGACCATTGTACATACTATAATAGGTTTGATGATAATGATTTCATCATTTTGCTGTTGTATGTGGATGACATGTTGGTGGTAAGCCCCAACAAAGATCGAATCCAAGAATTGAAGGCAGAGTTGGATAGGGAGTTTGATATGAAGGACTTGGGACCCGTAAACAAGATTTTAGGGATGCGAATTCACCGAGACAGAAAAGGGAAGCTTTGGCTTTCTCAAAAGAATTACTTACAGAAGGTCTTGTGGCGCTTCAACATGCAAGACTGTAAGCCAATTTCTACCCCATTTCGGGTCAATTATAAGTTATCCTCAAGTATGAGTCCTAGCAATGAAGCAGAGAGGATGGAAATATCTCGAGTACCATATGCATCAGCGGTGGGAAGCCTTATGTACGCCATGATTTGTACAAGACCAGGCATTGCACAGGCAGTGGGAGCGGTTAGTAGGTTCATGGCAGATCCTGGTAAAGAGCACTGGAATGCTGTTAAGAGGACCCTTAGATACATCAAAGGAACTTTGGATGTTGCATTATGTTTTGAAGGATTGGAATTTATTGTCAGGGGCTATGTTGATTCAGATTTTGCAGGTGATCTTGATAAAAGAAAGTCTACTATTGGCTCTGTGTTTACACTTGTAGGAGGGGCGGTGAGCTGGTTATCCAAATTACAGACTGTTGTAGCTTTGTCTACTACAGAAGCTGAGTACATGGCAGCTACCCAAGCATGCAAAGAAGCTATTTGGATTCAAAGGCTATTGGAGGAACTTGGGCACAAGCAGCAAAAGATTACTGTGTATTGTGACAGTCAAAGTGCCTTGCACATTGCAAGGAATCCAACCTTTCATTCCAGGACAAAGCACATAGGTGTTCAATACCATTTTGTCAGAGAAGTAGTAGAAGAAGGAAGCGTGGACATGCAGAAGATTCACACCAAAGATAGCCTAGCAGATGTTATGACGAAGCCTATCAATACAAACAAGTTTGTATGGTGTCGATCCTTATTTGGCCTATCGGAAACATAAGCAGCAAGGAAATGGCAAGATAGAGAGATATTTGAAAACTCACAAAAGTAGCTTTAAGTGGGAGATTGTGAAGCTGTGAAAAGTAAAGCCACTTTTGTGGCTTTAGTCAAAAAGGCTTGGAGTAAAAATTCTAACTCTACTATGCTAGGCCTGCAAAATTGGTTGGATGGAAGAAAATATTGCAATGCATTAAATGCTTGAGCTCCCATCTTTAGCCATAAATAACACCTCCCCTCCATCAGATTTTGCATCCCACTACAATTGTAGCAATTTAAGAGAGTTAGCAACACTAATGGTGTGTGTGTTATCCTATTAAGAGAGAGTGTAATTGTTCTCTCCTTATATTTAGAGAGAGGTTGTAATTTTCTTCTACTTAGTAAAATATTTCTCTAGTCTTGCCCATGGTTTTTCCCTTATCCGTTGAGGGTTTTCCATGTTAAAATATTGTGTCAATTCCTATTTTTCTCATCTCTTATTTAAGTTGTGAGTTATTTTGTTACTCTGGTACCCAACAAGTTATACTTGTAATTTTTGTTAGAATAGTATTCTATGTTCACTAGCAGATTTAACAATTTTCTTGAACTATATATTTTCTCTGGGTTTTAAATTTTCAGAGTACGCTTTATCAACAAGTTCAGCGAGTGCATATTAGTTAGGTGATGTTTGAAGGAGTGTATATCTTATTCAACATGAGGTAGAGATTTCCCTGTTGTCAAGTTTATATTTTTGTTTTCCTTTGTATTTTCAAAGCATTGGTACTTAATGTGATAATCATCATATACTGATATCTTTAGCAACATTTATAACTTACAAAATAGTTATATTTGTAGGCAATTTGCCCTGCTCTGTCAATAAGTGTTTGAAAACCCAATTTGGCCTGAACCTATTTAGTTTGGGTTGAATTGGCTGAACTGCTGACTGGAGTCTGGACCCTAGTCTGGTCTAATTTAAATCTTAAAACTTTAGTGGTTCATAACCCAAAAAACTGATTAATCATCCAAAAACCGGCTTAACAGCCCAAAATTGGAAAACTAAAATTTGTGCTTTGTCTAACATGGACTGGCTGGTGAACTTGAACTTTTCCAATGGTACATTGCTGACATAATATTAGAGAGCTTACATAAATTAGACATATTTTAGTGTTGTGTGGCTCTGTTTGAATCATGGATTTTATTGTTATTTTATGTCAATGCTTCTATTGATTCCATCTAGATGACTTTCTCATAAAAGTTATTTATTGGATAGCATGAAAGTAGAGGGATATATAGTCAAGACATAACAAATACAGCAGATAATTTGTTGTCCTAGAGGGCATTTCTCTGATACCAGACAATAAATTAGATCTAACTTCATTGACCCACTAATGGCTTTCTTAGATGAAGCATCAACAGAGAGGTCCTGTCCCAAAAAAGAAGGTTATGCTGAATGCATCAGCTGAGAGTTTTCAGATGCTGCATCAAGTGTTTGTTCACTTTTCACAAGCTCAGATGAGGTATCTTTCACAACTGAGAGCACTAGGGACTCCTTCAGTACTGTATATAGAGTATGGTGATCCGGGCAATATGAATCCAATTTCATCTATCTTCAATTACTCACCAGAAAATTCCATAAACTCTTGCTACTGATGTTTTCAAATAGTAGGCCATCTAAATAATTCACTGTTCAATTAGTTAGAATTCTCATTCGTAGGATTAGTGTTCAAAGTGACTACAAGACCAGTTATATCAAGTCTCGTTTTCTAATTTGCACTATCTGTAGTAAAGTTTATAACGTGTAAATTATAGTACTGAAAACTCAAGTTTCTGTAAATACCATTCACACTTAGTATATGATACTCAGGGGGTGGCAATCATATTGCATTTGAGTGCAGACTTATCAAATTATTTCTTTAAAACAATCAAAGAAAAAAGTATATATGTACCACATGCTCATTTCAACACCCATATCAATTCATTATGAAAAGTTTTCAAGAACAAAATTACCTCTGAACTATATAGCCATGATGAACCTAAAAGCAAGTCAATCAGAAAATAGTATTTTAGCTAAATGTGAAACACTTTATTCATCCATACAAGATGTCCTGACACCTCAGTCTGCAGCACTCTGCATATTGCTTTCATGTTGAAAGCTTATTTGTCAATGTGAAACAAAGGGAAGGGGAAAGCGAGAAGAAAAACAGTGCCTATGAAATGAGAGACAATGATTATGAGTGTGCAGTGTGAGTTTGAGAGAGTGTCATTATAAGCAGGTCTGAGGGGTGGGTGTTTGTAGATGTCGTTGACCCTTTCTTTGTGTGATGAAGTGATTTGTGGTCAAATATTGAAAAGGAAACAGGATTTTGTTCCATTTTTGAATGGGAGATGTATACCCTCTTGACCTGCTGGGATTTTAATTAGCAATTTCTAACACCTTTTTAATAAAGTTAATCAATTATAGGTTGACTTGGAAAAAAAGCATTAAATATGAAAAAAATGTTTATCTGTTAAAATTAGAAATGTTTATTGTATCAAGTTTCAAGCATTAAATATTTATCGATTACAACATTTGATATTAATATTAACAAATTAACTAAGTGGATAACTCATAACTACAAATTAAAAAATTGTCATCAAATTAACATAACTAGTATTTTGACTTGCGGGTTGCATAAAATAAATACTTATTTTTCTATAGAATTAATTTTTTAATAAATAAATATTTTGAATGTATAAATTAAATGTATTATAGTGAAAAATTATAATTTAAAATTAAAAATATTTTGAATATATAAATTGTATTTTCTTTTTATAATAAATGATTTGCATAATGATTTCAAGAAACCAAATGACATTTTAATTGGGTCTCTAAACATTAATTAAAGAATTAATAATAAAATCTTTTCTTAGAAGACATAGATTAATAAACAATTTTTTATATTTTCTTTTAAGTTCTTACATGTTACTCCATCAACTTTTTAGCAAATTCATTATTTTTTTAATTTATTAAACGTATTTTTTATTTAATTAACTAAATGTATTGAAAGCATTATATTGAATACAAATCTTGACAAATATATGACACTGAAAGAGGAATTTAAAATCTTGAATTTTTAATGGGGGCATTACTTTAATTCTTTTTCCTTATGTTTCATATGAAGAACAACATTAATATTTTATTATATTGATAAGCTATTCTTTGTACCCATGTAAAGCACAAATTTTTTTACGTTAGACGTAAATTATAATGATAATAGTTATTTAAATTATAAGGCCCTGTGATTTTGTCGGCCTAGTGTGAAACTATAGATAAGGCCCATTATATATAAATATTGAAAAATATAAATATATATTTAATAAAAAATAGACACGTAATTTAATTAAAAACTGTATGTTTATTGCATTAAACAAATAACATAGTTTTAACAAAATTTAAAAAAATATATCATATTTTTTATTCATATGTTATTGTCTATCATCCAATTTACATCCCTCAAAAACATGACATACCCATAAATAATTATATAAATAATTAAGGTCACCCCCTAAAAGAAAAAAAAAATGCACACACAGTATATATACATAATTCTGTAATGATATTATACAATTTTATTTCCTATAATTCATTCATTTTTAATAAAAGAAAGAAATGACTAAAAAATAATAACTTGGAACTTAATTGCTTTGCATCTGTTACCTAAGATTGTGATGCTTTTTTGTGCTGTAGAAAAGAAACAAAGGCAGAAAACCAGAAAAAGTAAGGTGGCGTTTACTTGCAATTATGTTTTCAGTTTTCACTTTTTAATTACAAAACTGCCACTTTGTTTTCATTTTATTTCCTGTTTTCAAAGATTTGTACAGGAAACAAAGAAAACAAAAAAAGTTGTTTTCAGTGTTTCCTATACAAATCTTAGAAAACAGAAAACAAAATGGAAACACGGTGGCAGTTTTGTAATTAAAAAGTGAAAACAAAAAATAAAAACAAAGAAATATAATTGCAAGTAAATGCCCCCTAAAGTAGTGCCTCGGAAACAAAACTCCTAAGGCATCTGTTACCAACTTTGGTTTGACACTGTCTGGACAGTTTTCCAGAACAACAAATTGAGAATCTCCTCTAGCGCCTTCCTTAGCGGGCTAGTCAGCTACTTGGTTACCTTCCCTCGAAGCATGCTTAAATTGAAGATGTCAATCCTACTGCCACAAATCTTTGATCTTCCTTACTATTGGACAACAAGCATGAGTAGTTTCAACGCCATTGTTAATGAAATTGAGAGCACACTACGAATCTGATTCACAAATCAGATTACGAAATGCCTTCTAGCAAAGATATGCTTAAACCATTATAAATCGCTTGGAGCTCTGCATGGATATTTGAAGTCACTCCACAATAACCAAAGTAACAAACGATCCAGTTTCCATACATATCACGAACCACACCTCCATAACCCGCTTTACCCAGATTACCAAGTGCGCTACCATCAATATTAAGCTTATAAGAGCCCGAACCTGGGGAAAACCACCTGACCATCCTTTCCTGATGAGGGGTATGATTGTGAGCCAAGGAGGGACGAGTCTAGAAATCTATTTAAGGGGACTATTTTTTTTTTCTTTATAATTGTTTAGATTTCTAACTTTTAATAAATAATAATTTTTAAAAATGTTTACTATTTTTACATGTAAAATTAAAATTAATTTTTATTTTAAATGATAATAACATTAACAGTTAACCGTAATAACAACAAACACATAACTAGTTTTACATAATTTTACACTAGTTATCATCTTAACTATTGCAATAATAACAACAAACACAACTAGTTTTACACTATTTAACCTTAACTAGTTTTATAATAATAACATACATAATTAATTTTATACAATTTTACACTAACTAATTTAAAAATATATATGTGTATACACGAAAAATCCCGAGACCCCTCTATATCTGTCCTTGGAGCCAAGACCTGCATGATAGTTTCATGAAGATTCAATATTTGACTAAGGAGGAGGAAGTCTAGGATGATGGTCTGACAAAAATTTTCTTCATTTCTTGCCTTCCAAATCCACCAAGACGCTACTGCAAAAAAGGTGCCGCTACTATTGGTTGCATGCTTTCTTAGCCACATGGAGTTGTTATCATCAGGAGGACCATTAAAAACATTAAACTGAAGCAAATTCTAGATGTCCCTAGCCTTAGGACAGTCCCTAAGAAGATGTAGGATTAACTTTTGACTGCTACCACACCTGAAACAAAGAGGATCAAAAGCAATGTGATGGTTAGTTCTAAAAATATTTGTTGGAATTCTTTGATGGTCGGCAATCCAAAAGGAGATCTTCACATCATGCATCTAGAGAAAGTAAAAAGTGTAAAGGATGCGGAAGAAGCCAATATGTCAAGTAAGCAACTGAATAGGTTGGTGATGTCATAGGACAGAAATGAAGAGTGGGAATTACAAAAAAATGTTGAGGAGATTGTTGAAGTGCTTCAACTTGATACCCAACAACTGGAGAGTTTGGGCGTCGTAAGATATAAAGGTTCCCATTTCCCACAATGGATGTCTAGTCCTTTTCTCAAGCATTTGGAGATTAGAAGCTGCATTAAGGTGAAAGATTTGCTTAAGGCTTTACAACATATGACTGCCCTGCAGATGTTAACATTGCATGATCTTCCAAACCTAGAATCGTTGCCTGACTACTTGGGAAACCTTCCCTTGCTTTGCAAATCAACATTGCATGATCTTCCAAACTTAGAATCCTTGCCTGACTGCTTGGGAAACCTTCCCTTGCTTCGCGAATTAACATTATGGGATATTCCAAACGTAGAATCATTGTCTGAATGCTTGGGAAACCTTCCCTTGCTTTGCAAATTAACATTGAATGATCTTCCAAACCTAGAATCCTTGTGTGATTTACAATTGCCTTATTTACTTAATTGTTGAATGATTTTTAAGGCAATTATCTCACTTTCACCCTCATTTAGAGTAATGTTTGACTCATTTAGTTGTAAATTTTTAAGTACCTAGTTTCTAGTTTAGTTGTTTAGTTTCATGGTTGCATCTTATATTTTTTGTCTGCATTCTATGTAGAAATGGAGAATTGAAGATTGAGAGATTCATTTGGATCTCTGTTTTGAAGCCTTGAAGAATTACCTTGAACAACAAATTTTGCTTAAGCCACCTCAGCTGGCTTAAGAGAAACTACCTTTTTATGAATAGTAAAAATTGGCTATTTCGCTCAAGCAAGGACAAGTTGCTAAAGCAAAAATTAGAGCGAAAGCATCAAATTCAAAAATTGGCTTAAGCAACCTCAGGTGGCTAAAGCAAGATCTAGTTTCAGACTTACCATTTTGCAGTTTTGCTTAAGCGAGCAGAGATGGCTTAAGCGAACTGTCACTTAAAGTAGAAACTTTGTTGATGTATAAATGGAGTTAGTTGTCATTTAAGAAGAAGGTTGTACAAAGGGGCATGGATCTTCACCGTTCTATTTGGGAGAGAAGCTCCTTCTTGCTCCATGGGAGCATCTTCTTCCATTCTCCATGTATTTTGAGGCTACCCATGGAAATGGGTTGCTAAATCCTCCATTGTTGGGGTTAGATGTAACCAAACTCAAACTCTCTTGTATCTTTTGATATTTTTATATATATTCGGTGTATTCAATGTTAGTATTTGCTTCTTTGCTTAATGCCTGTTGTGGATTGATCAACCATAGCTTGTTTTTATGACGTGATTGTTGTTGGAAAATGCCTTCATTGTCTTGAACTAAAGCAAAATACTCAATGAACTTGGTATCTAGGAATGGAGTTTAGTTCATTGGTTATCTTGTGTCACTAGACTTAAAGATAGTTCCTTTCTTAAGTTTTTGAGGAATCGAGACTTAATAATGGAACTAAACTCTTTTCACCTAAGGGATTAGGGTTAAGAAAGCAATGTGTTGGCTGATTTTAACATTGAGTTATAATGGGTATATATTGTGCATTCAAGCAAGAAGAGAGTGAAGTTTGGTATTTTATATAGAATCAAAATACACAATAATTCTTATAGCAATCAATTGGTACAAAAAATAAATATAACAAAAACAGTTTAGAAAGAGCCTGGGTTGAAGCGTGCAATGCGCTGTCCTTAGAGAGAAAATGTCCCACTGCACTGGTACTTGAAATTGATGCACTCCTCTCCCAAGATACGACAACCCCTTAGATCAATCTTGTGCAGAGAAGGATCCCCGAACCAAAGAACACCATGCTCCAAAAATATTTTTAATAGTAATAGAATTTTGAGTAAAAAAGAGAGAGCTTTATATGTACTTGTGTTATTTGTGAACTGTGTTATTTTGTGAGCAATAAGCTACATATATATATAGGCAACAAGCCACAACATGCAACAACCAAATCATGCAGCAACAACGTTACAAAACTAACAAACCAAAACTGAAACAGAAACGTTCACATGCATAATATTTGTAATGTTCAGAAAATAATTGACCAAGTAAAAAGCTTCCTAAAATATAGGAATTAAGAAAATATAAGGACAAAAACAAAAAAGATAGTGGGGAGATATATCCTTAACAAACAAAACTGATTAAAATATATTTTAACTTTAAATTTTAAATTATGAGGAAAATATTTTCCAACAGTTTGTTGCACTACAAAATTGGTTTAAGCTGTGTCCCGTGGCTTAAAGCGAAAATCCCTGGGAGATTTATTTTAGATTCGACTTGATTTATGCTTAAGCAACCCGTGTTGGCTTAATCGAATTTCTCCAATTTTAAATTCGTAACTAATTTGGCTTAAGCCGTCTGTGGTGGCTCAAGCGAATTTGACAACATTTTTTTTGGGGTTCATAATTTCTTCTTAATTGGATTAAGCCATACCCCTTCGCTTAAAACGAAAACCCTGGGACATTCAATTTGGTTTTGTCCTGATTTTTGCTTAAGCTACTCTGGTTGGCTTAAGCGAATTTCTTGACTTTTCAATTCGCTGCCAATTTCACTCAAGCCACAGGTGGTGGCTTAAGCACAAAATGTATTAAAAAAAATTAAAATAAAAACCCACCTAATTCAAAATTCCTCACTTCCCCACAACCACTTTCATTGATCCATTTTGTTTTCCAATTTCCAAATGCCACATCTTCTCCTACCCATTCCATTAATTTCCTCTCTTCCACTCTTTTGGCCTGGGGACCAGCCCTTTTTCATAGGGGTGATGGCCCTTTTGGGTTTTTCTTAAAAAAAATTAAAAAAAGGATTTCTTTTGCTATGTTCTTGTGGGTTGAGAAAAGTTTCACCATTGTGTTACCCATGCATGTTCTTTAGTACATTCTTTGATTGTGAACCTTTGTTTTGATTAAACGCATGTGGTTGTACTCATAGTTAGCCTAACTCGGATGCATTTTGTGATTTCAAGCAAGCATTGCGTGTGGCATGATTTTGTTGCAAACCTTGGAATGCATTGAGCTATACATCATGAGATTGTGTTTCCTTGTTCAAGATAATGAGTGCCACCATTGGGGCATTACACTTGGTTTTGCTTGATTCTCTTTCTGATTAGTTTGCATGCTTGTTTAGAAGGGATCAAGGCAATTTTGTTCTATGATTGTGAGCCACTAAGCCAAAAAGCTAACCTGTAATTTTGTCCTTTGCAAACCCCTTTGAGCTTGAACATGAATTTCATTCTTTCTTGAAACCCAAAGCCTAAAAGAAAAACAATTTACTTTCCACACCTTAGGGATAGGAGAGCAATTGTACATCATGGGTTTTAAGTAAGTTTGGGGTAGTTATTTTAGGGACAATTGTTTGGGATATATTTGTGAGTCAGTAAAGAAGCAAAGTATCATATTGTACATGTTTACAATCTTTTGCAAAGTTCATTAAAGAAAGGAAAGAAAGAAAAGAAAAAGAAATAGAAAATATATAAAAAAAAGCAAATAAAAGTGTGATACTTGCAATGAATTTTGCGGCAATTGAGTTAACATAGCTGGGAAGTTTGTTTGTTTTGGGATTTCTTTAATCTTGTGGGAAAAAGGAGAGTGAGTAAGTGATAATGTTAAATTAGATAATTGCTCCCTTTGTCTCTTGGTGTTCAATTGTTATCTAGAAAAACCAAATTCTTTCAAAGCCTAGCCCCATTACAAGCCATAAAAAGTCGTTGTGATCTTAACTAGTTGATGCGTAAAACTATGACTGCAAAAGGGCAAGCGTACCCTACGCAGTAGTTACAGTGGACCTAAGTTCGAATATCGTACCCAAAGGACTAGAGGAGTTCCCAAATAATTCAAAAATTGCGTTAAACTAAACAATTTAATTCAATTGGCAATTTGAGAAAATATGTTCAATTACTTGAAGAAAATAGAATTTATAGTACGAGTAAAAAATAATTTACGAGATTAGCGGATAAAAAAGCCTAGGGTCATGATATCAATTACGCAAATAAATTCCCCAATTCCTATTCTAATTGATTTCTTAATTAATCTTCAATTGTTGACTTCTCTTTAAATTGCTAACAGGTTCTGGTCAAACACTGCTAACAGTCTTTCCCCTAATTTAATTCCTATTTGGTCATTTAGAGTTCAAATTGGGAGAAAGAATAATCACATAGAGAAAGATTAAAAATTATTAATCTGGTCAAAAGTTCACAAAATACGTTTGGCCATTCATTATTTCATAAACCCAATTGTTCTACAGTTCCGTCGATTATACGAAGATGGTCACTAGCGAATAAAAGACTAATGATTTAGAGTGATCAATTCTAAAATAATTAAAAGCAATAGAACAAAACAATTGTTGAATAATCATGAACTTCAATTAAAAATAAGGAATTGGGGTCTACAGGCACAATTACATCATGACCCTAGAAAGGGGAAAATTAGTCAGCCATAGGCACAGGAAGGCAAATGAACAACCCAAAATACATGAAGAATAAAAGAGAGTAAGAAATATTACAATTTAGAACCCCCGTGATGTTCTTCACATTCTTTCCTACCCACTAGAGCTCCCTCAGAGTCCCTCACTCACTCTTTTCTATTTTAGAACAAAGTAAAAGATGCCCCAACCCTCACTTCCAACTTTCTATTTGTAATACAAAAAGTGTAACTGTCATGCAGAAGTCAGCACGACCATGCTCAGGGGAGCACGGCCATGCTCTTTGAGCGGGCAAAATTCAAATATCTATTTCAGCACGGCCGTGCTCTTGTGCTCTGAAGAGCACGACCGTTCTCGAAAAAGGTTGATGTTGAAGGCTCTTTTTGTGCAAATTAGAGCACGGTCATTCTCTGAGGAGCACGACCGTTCTCGAAAAATGATGACGCTATAACTCCTTTTGTGCAAATCAGAGCACAGTCTCAAGCATGGTTGTGCTTATTTAAGCACAATCTTGAGCACGGTCATGCTCATTGAGCATGGCCATGCTCTTCGGGAGATGCCCAAATATTCTTCAAATCATCCCTTTTTAGGGTCTTTTCATGTTTATTCTCTCAGGGGCCTTCCTGTTGCATAAAAATGTGAGTTTTGCCAAAATAATTTACATAAAATAAAGTATTTTAGGGCCAAAACTCATGTCCCAATGTCCCATTACTTGTATGGTTTATCAACCTCCCCACACTTGAGCATTTCTTATCCTCAAGCAATTATTCTGTCTCCCAAATTAAACTTATTTTTCCAAAAATCAAGAAATCATTTTTTAGGGCCCAAAAATTATTAAACTACACGAAATCTAAAATACACAAGCGAACAATGCAATCCAAAACCAAAGGCAGTTCCTCAAAGAAATCCATTAGGCTTTTAACTATGCCTAAATGTTAAGTTTCTAAAGAGCATCAGTTCACTCATCTATCCATCTCTCAGTGTTTCAGGGACATAAGAAATTCACTCAAGTCACAGTTAAGAAAGCAAAGTCACAAAGCTATTTATCAATCAACTCAACTCAAGTAATTTTCCAGAAAACAAAAAAGTGAGGCATCACAAGGTGTAATGGGGCTAGGCTACAGTGTAAAGTGGGAAAAAGAAAGAACAAGATATGCAAAAGGCTCAAAATAGGGATTCACAACTGGTGACTTACAACAGCAGAGGAGCAAGTACCATTTTCTTGTCTAAAAATTTCCCAATTTTTTCTTTTTAGTCCAAGCTTCTTCTTCTTATTTTTTTCTACTTTTTTTTTCTTGCTTTTTTTTAAAGGCTTTTTGATTGCCTTATTTTAATTGCAAAACACAAAAGAAGAAGCACAACTTGGATGATCTCTTCTTTTCACCTCAAATTTTCACTAATTGCTCCCCTATCCTTCAGGTCACCAAGCATACAAATTTACAAGATTTAATAGAGTAGGGTGCCAAATAAATTTTCAACTTAAGGCTCAAAGAGGGCAACTAGGTGATTAATTGAAGCAAAAATTATGAATTCAAGAAGATAGCCTAAAAATTGCCTCAACAATTCCATAAGCCAGGAAATCATTCAAGGATATGCATTTCAAAATAGGTCCTAGAACATGCTAACTCAAGCAGATTAAAAACCACACATTTAAAGAAATCATGGCTCAAAACTCACATTTATGTGGTTAAGCTTAAGGGAAACTATTAATTCAGGAATTTTCTACTAATGTTTCACCTCCTTAGAGTGAATCCCATGGTCTCAGATGCAAATCCTATTTTTTTCCATTTTTTTTCTTTTTCTATTTTTTTCTTCATTTTTTTAGGGCTCCTAAAAATAAATTTCTCAAATTTTAAGAAAATACAAATATACACAGAGTCATACAATTGCAATGGGTATCAAACATATTATGTACCAAAATGCTCAGAAGTTGGCGTGAAAGCATGTCATACCTGGTTGATGCCCCTCCCCACACTTAAGAAAGTGCATGGTCCCCAATGCATAGATCATAAAACTAAAACATACTGAATGCAAAACTGAAAGGCAAAAATATAAAAAGGATACACTGGCTTGAAGGCCAGTAAGTTCACAGGTTGCCTCCTGGGGAGCGCTTGTTTAACGTCACGAGCCTGACTCAACCTCAAGGGCTAGATCAACCCTTGAACAGGGAGATGTCCTTTTCCCATGGGGTCCTCCATCCCCACACTTGGGTAAGACTTAGCCTCAATCATCTTCATCTTGTCAATGGCTTGCACAAAATTACATGAAGAGGGAGAGGAGGAGCTCTTTGAAGAACCAAACACATTGAACTCTTCCTCCTCATCACCTAGCCTCCAAGTCAATTTTCCCTGCCTAACATCAATCAGTGCCCCTCCTGTGTTAAGGAAGGGTCACCCCAAAATAATTGGGATTTCTTCGTCCTCTTCTATATCAAAAATTACAAAGTTAGCAGGGAAAATGAATTTGTCAACCTTAACTAGTAAGTTCTCCACTACCCCACATGGGTAGGTTAGGGTCCTATCTGCAAGATGAATGAGATGTTAGTAGGCTGGGGTTCTTGCAACCCTAGCTTCTTAAACACAGAATAAGGCATCAAATTAATACTAGCACCTAAATCACACAATGCCTTATCAAAGAATGAGTTGCCTATAGCGTAGGGAATTGAAAAACTCCTTGGGTCCTTAAGCTTGGGAGGCAGTTTCTTTAAAACCACAGCAGAACATTCCTCATTAAGACCAATTAATGCAAATTCTTCCAATTTCTTTTTATTTGAAATAATTTCCTTTAAAAACTTGGAGTACTTTGGCATTTCAGCAATTGCCTCAGCAAAAGGAATGTTCACATGCAATTTCTTAAACATTTCAACAAACTTATAGAACTGCTTATCCTTCTTTTCATCTCTCATTCTCTAAGGAAAAGGAACATTTACCTGAGGAGATGTCAATACCTCCTTTTCATTCCCCTTGTCTTTTTCTAGGCTCTCTTCAATAAGAACCTCCTCTTCTGGAACTAGAGCTGGCTCTTCCTTCTTCTTCAGCTCCTCCTTAGCCTTCTTGCTCCTGGTCATCACCATATTCACCTCCTCCTTCTTAAGATTTTCTTCAGTTTGGGAGGGAAGGGTACCAAGAGTTCTTTGAGTCAGCAGAGTTGTCAGATTAGCCATCTGTATCTAAAGAGACTTTATGCGGTCATCATTTTTAGCCATATACTGCATCATGGCATCTTGCAGTGTTGGTTTTCTCTCTTCCTGTCTCATTCTCTAGTTCTGCTGGTGAGGGGGCCTATACACATTATGATTCTGATAGGTATTCTGATTCTGCCCCTACCTAAGATCTTGGTTCCTCTGGTGTCCCTAAGAAAGGTGAGGGTGATCCTTCCATTCTGGGTTGTAGGTATTAGAGTAAGGATTATACCCTACACTCTTCCAACCAGCATAGTTGTCTTCCTCCATTGCTTGAGTAAAGGCAGCACTCATTGGGCATTCTCTCCATTCATGAACCTCCCCACAATTACCACAAATAGGAGGTGGCAGAGCAGCAGTCCGAAGTTGTGTCTAAGCTTTCATCATGGTTTCCATTTGTCTTGTGAGTAACTCTAGCTTCTAATCAATGCTTGATTTTGAGGAAGATGACTCCACTTAATTTATTGGCCTCTTCAGAATTCGCCTATCTCCATTGTTGTTATAGGCATTAGAGGCCATGTCTTCAATAATCCTAGTAGCTTCTGAGTCTAGCTTATTCATCAATGATCCTCCACAAGCAACATCGAGGCTTGTCCTATTATTTCTGGACACACCTCCATAAAAAAATTGAATAAGCCTCTGAGGGGAGTAGCCGTGATGAGGACAACTTCTAACTAAGCAGTTCCTGAAATCTTTCCCAAGCCTTTGATAGATTCTCTTGCTCCTTCTGAGCAAAATTTCCAATTTCTCTCTATATCTAGTCCGTCTTCACCACAGAATAATATTTCCTCATGAACTTGTTTGCGCACATATCCCAAGTAGTGATACTATGCTCAGAAAGTGAACAGAGCCAATCCAATGCTTTCCCACTTAATGAAAATGAGAAAACTGCAGTCTGATGTATTCTGCCGTCACATTAGGATATCGAATGGTATTGGTAACCATCAAGAACTTCTACAGATGCATGAAAGGGTCTTCAGTAGGTAGTCCATGAAATTGGTTACTCTCTATCATGTGCAAAAATCCTGGCTTTAGCTCCACATTCACATTTCCCAAATCTAGCAACAATATACTATTGGCTATCCCCACTTGAGGAGTGAGATAGTCCAACAATGTTTGCTCTGGTGGATCATTAATAACATTTTCACCACCATTTCCTCCATTTCCCTCGACCGTCTTTCTTCTCCTTTGTTCTGCTCTGTTTTTGCGAGCAAGTTTCTCAATCTCAGATTCGTTATGAAGCAGTGGCCTTTGAGATCGAGTGAGCAAACATTGTTAACACAGAGAAAATAAATTACAATGCAACTGGGCAAGGGAGTTTAACAAATAAAATAATTTAAAATTTTCATAAATTAAAACAAAAAAAATCAAATTAACAAGAAAAGAAAATAAAATAAAATAAAATAACACTATAAACAAAATTTGTTCGATTTCACAAAATAAATTACTCAAGAACTACACAACTAGTCCTTGGCAACGGCGCCAAAAACTTGATGCGTAAAAATATGACTGCAAAAGGGCAAGTGTACCCTACACGGTAGTTATAGTCGACCTAAGTCCTGATATCATACCCAAAGGACTAGAGGAGTTCCCAAATAATTCAAAAATTGCGTTAAACTAAATAATTTAATTCAATTGGCAGTTTGAGAAAATATGTTCAATTACTTGAAGAAAATAGGATTCAGAGTACGAGTAATAAACAATTTACGAGATTAACGAATAAAAAAGCCTAGGGTCATGATATCAATTATGAAAATAAATTCCCCAATTCTTATTCTAATTGATTTCTTAATTAATCTTCAATTATTGACTTCTCTTTAAATTGCTAATAGGTTCTGGTCAAACACTGTTAACAGTCTTTCCCCTAATTTAATTTCTATTTGGTCATTTAGGGTTCAAATTGGGTGAAAGCATAATCACATAGAGAAAGATTAAAAATTATTAATCTGGTTAAAAGTTCACAAAATACGTTTGGCCATTCGTTATTTCATAAACCCAATTGTTCTATAGTTCCGTCAAGTATACGAAGATGGTCACTAACGAATAAAAGACTAATGATTTAGAGTGATCAATTCTAAAATAATTAAAAGCAGTAGAACAAAACAATTGTCTGAATAATCATGAACTTCAATTAAAAATAAGGAATTGGGATCTACAAGCACATTTACATTATGACCCTAGAAAGGGGAAAATTAGCCAGCCATAGGCACAGGAAGGCAAATGAACAACCCAAAATACATGAAGAATAAAAGAGAGTGAGAAATATTACAATTTAGAACCCCTGTGATGTTCTTCAAATTCTTTCCTACCCACTAGAGCTCCCTCAGAGTCCCTCACTCACTCCTTTCTATTTTAGAATAGAGTAAAAGATGCCCCAACCCTATCTTCCAACTTTCTATTTATAATACAAAAAGTGTAACTGTCATGCAGAAGTCAGCACGGCCATGCTTAGGGGAGCACAGCCATGCTCTTTGAGCGGGCAAAATTCAAAATTCATATATTTGTTTCAGCACGACTGTGCTCTGAAGAGCACAGCCGTTCTCAGAAAAGGTTGATGTTGAAGGCTCTTTTTGTGCAAATTAGAGCACGGTCGTTCTCTGAGGAGCACGACCATTCTCGGAAGATGATGACGCTGATAACTCCTTTGGCGCAAATCAGAGCACGGTCTCGAGCATGGTTGTGCTCATTTGAGCACAGTCTTGAGCACAGCCGTGCTTATTGAGCATGGCCATGCTCTTCAGGAGATGCCCAAATATTCTTCAAATCATCACTTTTTAAGCTCTTTCATGTTTATTCTCTTGAGGGCCTTCCTGTTACACATTTAGCATAAAAATGTGAGTTTTGCCAAAATAATTTACATAAAATAAAGTATTTTAGGGCCAAAACTCATGTCCCATTACGTACAAAATATGTTTATCACTAGTGTGCATGACTTGTGACTACATTTGAGAAGAAATGCAAAGCTAAATTATGAGGTTTCTAATGTGTGTGATTGAAAGGTTCAAACACTTGAATGCACTTTTGTGAATGAGAGAGAAACACTTGATTTGTGAGGATTATGCATTCTTTGATTGTGTTAATAAAGACAGTCATGCTTATTGTTTCCTTAAGAATCTTGACACTTGCATCCTTGTTATGGTCTCTTTTTTAGGGCACCATAGTTAAGGCATTGGTTTGATCTTTTGAAAATCTCAAAATAGAAGTGCATGTTTTGGACATGTGGGGATGTGATGGATCTCAACCCATGTTCAATGTGTTTAGTGCTTTTAGTTTTAAGTAGTTTAAGTTTTCAATTTGTGTTTTCTGTTACTTTTGCTTGAGGACAAGCAAAGTTCTATGTTTGGGGGAGTTTGATAATTGCCTTATTTACTTATTTTTTGAATGATTTTTAAGGCAATTATCTCACTTTCACCCTCATTTAGAGTAATGTTTGACTCATTTAATTGTAAATTTTTAAGTGTCTAGTTTAGTTGTTTAGTTTCATGATTGCATCTTATATTTTTTGTCTGCATTCTATGTAGAAATGAAGAATTAAAGATTGAGAGATTCATTTAGATCTCTATTTTGAAGCCTTGAAGAATTACCTTGAACAACAAATTTTGCTTAAGCCACCTCAGTTGGCTTAAGCAAAATTACCTTTTTGTGAATAGTAAAAATTGGTTGTTTGGCATAAGCACGGACAAGTTGCTCAAGCAAAAATTAGAGCGAAAGCATCAGATTCAAAAATTGGCTTAAGTAACCTCAAGTGGCTAAAGCAAGATCCAGTTTTAGACTTACCATTTTGCAGTTTTGCTTAAGCCAGCAGAGATGGCTTAAGCGAATTGTCACTTAAAGTAGAAACTTTGCTGATGTATAAATGGAGTTAGTTGTCATTTAAGAAGAAGGTTGTACAGAGGGGCACGGATCTTCACCGTTCTATTTGGGAGAGAAGCTCCTTCTTGCTCCATGGGAGAATCTTCTTCCATTCTCCATGTATTTTGAGGCTACCCATGGAAATGGGTAGCTAAATCCTCCATTGTTGGGGTTAGATGTAACCAAACTCAAACACTCTTGTATCTTTTGATATTTATATATATATATATATATATATATATATATATATATATATATATATTCAGTGTATTCAATGTTAGTATTTGCTTCTTTGCTTAATGCTTGTTGTTGATTGAACAACCATAGCTTGTTTTTATGACGTGATTGTTGTTGGAAAATGCCTTCATTATGTTGAACTGAAGCAAAATACCCAATGAACTTGGTATCTAGGAATGGAGCTTAGTTCATTGGTTATCTTGTGTCACTAGACTTAAAGCTAGTTGCTTTCTCAAGTTTTTGAGGAATTGAGACTTAATAATGGAACTATGACTCTTTTCACCTAAGGGATTAGGGTTAAGAAAGCAATGTGTGGGCTGATTTTAACATTGAGTTGCAACGGGTATATATTATGCATTCAAGCAAGAAGAGAGTGAAGTTTGGTGAAGTCTAACCCTGACAACACCTTTATCATCTGAAATCCCTTTGTTTTAAAGCTTTATTATTTTGACTACAAAATCACAAAAAGAGTATTTTAACTATGTTTCTTCACTTGTTTTGTGTTTTTAAGTCTTGAAACATCAACCAAAACGTTCACGTGTTATTGCTTTATGTGGTAGTTGTTAGCTTAGTTAGTAAATTTTGTGAAGTTCACCTAATATTGTGCAAGTCTCGTGGGAAACAATACTTAGACTTTCCATTTTACTACTTGTACGATTTGGTACACTTGCCAATAAGTTAACAATGACTGCTTGGGAAACCTTCCCTTGCTTCGTGAATTAGCATTATGGGATATTCCAAACCTAGAATCCTTGCCTGACTGCTTCGAAAGCCTTCCCTTACTTCATGACTTGGTTATTAGTAACTGTTCAAAACTGAGGTATCTTCCAACAAGCCTAAGCGTTAGCAATCTGAAATTTTTTAGGATTATGGGTTGCTCTGAGTTAAAGAAGCGATGTAAGAAGGAAACGGGTGAGGACTGGCCAAAAATAGCTCACATTCCAAAAGTAGTTATATTCTAGAGGAGGATGTTGCTATTATGATTGTTGTGGCTGTGAAGGTATATTGTTCTAAAAGCAATGTTCTCCTTCCATTCATCTTCTTGCGATATAAATCGGTTAGGAGAAAGTAAGGAATTTAAGTATTGAATCACCTTGTGACGCAACATCTAAAATGCTGATGTGTCAAGAAAGAGTAAGCTTAGTTGTCAATGTCATGTTTCGGACTTCAAAATTTATATATTAGAAATAGATATATTTAGTGTTCTATGAGGAATGAAATCCTTTCTTTTATGAAGGATTTCTTTTTTGGCATGATTTACAACCTATATATGTGATTTAAGACTAACTTTAGAGAATGAGTCATTTTTTTATTCACTAAAAAGAAAAAGCCAGGAAATTAGTCCTATCTTTTAGAATGGTTTATTATGGATGTATTTGGTTTTAAACTTTTAAGTTCAGAATTATAATGGCTGAACCTTTACGAACGTGACTGAGTCCTTAGGTTCTTTCTGCTAAAATCCTATAATTATGTTAACATACCTCCCATCAAAAGGGTGTACACACTAGGAAACCAGGAACAGTTAATCAGAACCTCAATTAATTGATGATGATGATGATACTAATAGCTGTCATGGACACAGGAGACTGTCATTGGAATAGCTGGTGGAGGGAAAATATAAAGCGGAGGGATCAATTTTGAAAGAGTAAGGATAGTTATCATCACTGGCAATGTATGTATCTTTATATATCTGTAATATATCTCTCAAATACTTGGAAGATTTGCGACTGTTTTACATATCTGTAAATTCTTCTTATTTTTTCACTGGCAATGCACCCCATACCATTGAGTAAGGATAGTTATCATCACTAAAACATCTTTTCTTTCAAGACTCTGTGCCAGTTGTTCTAAATTATAATTATGATTAGTGCAAGTGAATCCACTGCTTATTTTCCACATGCCAGAGTTTCTTTTGCAACGGGTTTCTGTTATATCTTCCATCTACAGGAAATGGTGGAAGTAACCGTAGATTTTTTAAGTTATAATAGTTATGCTTGTAATTTTTGTTAGAATAGTATTCTATGTTCACTAGCAGATTTAACAATTTTCTTGAACTATATATTTTCTCTGGGTTTTAAATTTTCAGAGTACGCTTTATCAACAAGTTCAGCGAGTGCATATTAGTTAGGTGATGTTTGAAGGAGTGTATATCTTATTCAACACGAGGTAGAGATTTCATTGTTGTCAAGTTTATATTTTTGTTTTCCTATGTTTTTTCAAAGCATTGGTACTTAATGTGATAATCATCATATACTGATTTCTTTAGCAACATTTATAACTTACAAAATAGTTATATCTATAGGCAATTTACCCTTCTCTGTCAATAAGCATTTGAAAATCCGGTTTGGCCTGAACCTATTTACTTTGGGTTGAATTGGCTGAACTGCTGACTGGAGTCTGGACCCTAGTCTGGTCTAAGTTAAATCTTAGGTTGTTACTTCCTACACCAAAAAATTGCTTCCTACATCATTTTTGGCTTCTGGACTGGCCAATCCAGAATGTAAAGTTATATTTCAGATTGGTTACACCTTTTACATTCCAGATTGGCCAATCTGAAAGGTAAAAAAAAACATTCCGGAAAGGTGCAGGAAACAATTTTTAGGGTGCAGGAAGCAACAACCTAAATCTTAAAACTTTAGTGGTTCATAACCCAAAATACTGATTGATCATCCTAAAACCGGCTTAACAGCCCAAAATTGGAAAATCAGACAGATTTTGAAAAGGCAGACAGTTCTTTGCGAAACTAAAATTTGTGCTTTGTCAAACATGGACTGGCTGGTCAACTTTTCCAATGGTACATTGCTGACATTATATTAGAGAGCTTACATAAATTAGACATATTTTAGTGTTTTGTGGCTCTGTTTGAATCATGGATTTTATTGTCACTTTATGTCAATGCTTCTATTGATTCCATCTAGATGACTTTCTCATAAAAGTTATTCATTGGATAGAGTCAAAGTAGAGGGATATATAGTCAAGACATAACAAATACAGCAGATAATTTGTTGTCATAGAGAGCATTTCTCTGATACCAGACAAGAAATTAGATCTAACTTCATTGACCCTCTAATGGCTTTCTTAGATGAAGCATCAACAGAATGGTCATGTCCAAAACAGAAAGTTATGCTGAATGCATTGGCTGAGAGTTTTCAGATGCTGCATCAAGTGATTGTTCACTTTTCACAAGCTCAGATGAGGTATCTTTCACAACTGAGAGTACTAGGGACTCCTTCAGTACTGTAGATTATGGTGATCCGAGCAATATGGATCCAATTTCATCTATCTTCAATTACTCACCAGAAAATTCCATAAACTCTTTGCTACTGAAGTTTTCAAATAGTAGGCCACTTACCAGGTTCTTTCCTGAGAAGGGTTATACATGTTAAATTCTTTCATGTCTAACCATTCTCTTGAAAGAGTGCATAAGCCATTCTTGAATTGAACCACCACCTAATGAATAATGATGACTGTGGTATGTATGTATGTATATTATCAGAGTAATCCCCTATTTGGTATCCGGTCTTGTAGTCACTTTGAACACTAATCCTATGAATGAAAATTCTAACTGATTGAACAGTGAATTATTTAGATTGAGTAGGCACCATGGATCAAAATTTTCAATACATGGTTGATTCAGGCAAATAGATCTTTAATGCATGTAAGTCTTTCCCTCCTCCAATAATAGTAAGTTCCATTTCATTGGGATTTGAGACCTCTTTTACAACTTCATGTACCTAGTTATAGTAAATAAATTTGCTTCTGGTGCTTGTTGCTCATGAATCAGTCATGCTAATTGCTAAATATAAAATGTGGTTCAAATGTGAACCTTTGTAACAGTAGTGCAACTCAAGGCACGTTAATTTGAAGCAGTGGGCCTCAAATTCTCAACAAGTTTGCTCCTTTATCATAAAAAAGAATACCATAATTTGAAATTTCGAATAAACTTTATCATAAAAAGAAACCCATATATATCATGATAGTCTGCTTTTTAGCTAAACTAATCAATCTATACTGAAACCAAGGAAGGGAAAGAAATATGTTACTAATTCAAACTAACAATGTGAACAAAACTTGGTTTTTGAATGCTGATTTGACGAAATCTTGCAAACATCTTTGGCCTTTTATTGACATTTTTTTTATGAAGTCTCGTTTTCTAATTTACACTATCTGCAGTAAAGTTTATAACATGTAAATTATAGTACTGAAAACTCAAGTTTCTGTAAATACCATTCACACTAAGTATATATGTACCACATGCTCATTTCAACACCCATATCAATTCATAATGAAAAGTTTTCAAGAGTAAAACTACCTCTGAACTATATAGCTATGATGAACCTAAACGCAAGTCAATCAGAAAACAGTGTTTTAGCTAAATGTGAAAAACTTTATTCATCCATACAAGATGTCCTGACACCTCAGTCTGCAGCACTCTGCATATTTCTTTCATGTTGAAAACTTATTTGTCACATGGTTTGCAGTTCATTTTCAATATCAAACAAGAACCACATCTCATTGACCCTATCATCATATTCAAAAGGGGAATTGTATGTGCAACAGTGTAAACAGAAGCATGGCCAGCTCTCTTCTGGCTTTTCTCAATTGCATCAGCCCACTTGGTTCCAGCAATACTAGCCTTCAAGGCTGCAGCTTCCTCCCCAACAGTAGAATCTTTGACAAATCCACCAAACTGTCTAACTGCTGCAAACACAGTCTTCCATCTTTGAACATGGATGTCCTTTGCAGGAGGCGGGTTTGCTTGGTTCTCTTTTGGCACATAGAAGCTCACAACAAATGAGGACTCATAGAAGGGTCCATCACTGGGTAATACTTCACTGATCACAGGTGCTGTCATCTCAATTTTCTGCTTGTAGTTGTTCTTACCCTGAATATAATCAAATAGCCTGAACAAAACAGAAAAGTTACTCAAATTTAATTAACTCCTTGTATGGGACTATCACTTAGTCTTACTCTTACTGGAAACCTTTCCCAGTGTACACAAACTTATGATAAAAAATTGTAGGGTAAAGTATGTTTTCGGTCACTCTAAAATATGTGAAATTTGGAATTGGTCCCTCCAAAATTTTTCATCCCATTTCAGATCCTTTAAAATTTTAACATGTTACTATTCATCTAGTATGTTAATTTTGTTAGTAAATCCAATATGTTCATCCGGTATCTTAACATGCATCACCACAAAAAAAAAAATTAAAAATTGTTGTACGAATGCTCAGTCAGAATCTGTGTTCATCCCTGTCTATCATGTAAGCAGATTCATTAACAAAGTTAACATACTGGATGAACATTAATTTATTAAAATTTTAGAGGGACTGAAATATGACAAAATTTTGCAGAGACCAATTTTAGATTTCACATATTTTACATAGACCAAAAACATACAATACCCAAAATTGTAATTTAGTCAGAGCTATATAAATTACCTTAATAAAGAGAGATAAAATTACCTCCTGAAGCCGGTTCTTGTGGCTTCAACCAGAGAAATGTCTTGAATGGGGCTGTTTGAAATCCAAATGGGTGAAGTATAGCGACGGATTTCGTAGCCGTTGCCAACTTGTATGACATCATAGTTGGGACACTCTATGCGCTTGCATGTTGGGGGAATTGCCCCTACATTATGAAGGGTATCTAACCTCACCCAGTGATGTGTCACAAAAAAAAAAGTTAAAAAAACCACAAAACAATGTCGTTTTGTTATAAATGTGATGTTAAAATGCGTAAAAATTGAAAACTTAGATGGTAAAATTCGTAAAATGATAAAAGTTGGGTGGTAAAATTTGCGGAAAAAAAACCTAGATGGTAAAATTCGCAAAATGATGAAAGTTGGATGGTAAAATTCGCAAAATAATGAAAGTTTGGTGGTAAAATCTGCAATTAATTTTTTATAACTTTAATTATGTTTTTAGTCCCTCAAATTAGGAATTTATTATTTTTATTAGTCTACCAAATCAAAATTTATATTTTTTAATCCCTCCAATTTAAAAAATGTTCATTTTATTCCTTCCACTCAAATAAAAATTTGCATTTTTCTAGTCCCTTAAACTCTAGCAAAGGAACTAAAAAGAGCATTTTCAACCCTTAAACCCCCCTTCCCAACCACCAAACTAACTTTATAACTCCTTTAAGGAACTTAAAACATAATTAAACCTTTTCTATAATACATAAACTAGCCAGCAAATTTTTGGTTACCATGTTCAATGGTTAGGCCATTTAATGCTTCCTATCTATAACCAAGGTAAATGCTTAAAAAAAAAAAAACCAACTAAATTTCATCTACGATAAACTCAGTTCATACACCCTAATTTAATTACAACCAAATCATACAAAACTAATTTAGATTTCAACTAAACTAATTAGTTTCGTATAAAGACAAGATTACATAGTCTAACTAAAATATGACAGTATTGGGGGCTCTTTGGTTTTCATCAAGTCTATTTCATGGCAATGGTTTTTGTATAAAAAAGGACACAAAGCAGGCTTATTTTTCTCTTCCTGGTGTTTGAATCCTTTGTCGTGCATATCTTATTGAATTCTCAAGATATGGCTTTTTTAAATACATGCTCTTGGGTAGTTTTTGGAGGCTATCCTTTTCTTAGGGGGTCGGGAAAGTTTTTTTTGACAGATTTACATGTAAAGAGCATACTGTACACCTTGTACAGCCTTTTGTAAATCCCTCCTTTACCTTTTATCAATACATAATATTATTTGACTTCCAAAAAAAATATATGACATTATTATTAAAAAAACCCAACCAAATTTAATTATTTTAAATCATACAAGTAGTAAAGTTAACCAAATTTTCCTAAAAATCAAACTTACTCTATTAAATGTAAATTTACCTAGTTAATATTAAGATAATTAAGAATAAATCACTAACCATTTAATTTAAACTCATTTATATTAAATTAAACTTAGGAATTAACTACCCAAAATCTAGTCATAAACCATCTAAAGAAATCAAACAAATAAACTTCCTAGAAAAATAAAGTAATACATGTACAAATGTAAGTAATAAGATAGAAAATGGTTCCAAGTTATTGAACTAGGCGGTGCACAAAGAAAACCATTGAACTTATGAGCATCTAAAGAAATAAGAGAAAATTCATCCTACAACGATCAATGACTTGTTTGGAATGGGGAAAGAAAGCAAGGGAGGAGAGAAAATTTGATTTTGAATTAAAAAGAAAGTGGAAGAAAAGAAAATTTTAAATGTTTGTTTTTAACCTTTTCCTTTCATTTTCTCATAAATCTAACAAAAGAAAAAAATATTGTTATTCGTAATATTTTTTCCTCTCAGCCACACATACCATAAATGTTTCAAACAGCGAGGTGTTTTGATCTTAGGGAACATAATGATTGCATAAAAGAAAAGGTTAATAAATAACTTATTGAATATAAACAAAATCAGTTACAAACTAACCAAAATATTATAATTAATCTGAAAACTAACTAAAATCTTTTTGGTACATAAAACGAACTAAAAAAACTACTAACTAATTAAAATTTAACTATATGAAATGATTTCCCTAAAACCTATATGTGAACAAACATGAATACAAACAAACATAAGGAGCGAGGAATACTGGTTTCAACTTATCTACACATTGATGGTAGGGCATCCTACGGTCAATCACCCAAGACTTTATGGGTGAACGTAGAGTTTAACTAATTGTATTATTGATAAGGGATAACTGTAAGTGCACAATTATCTTTAAGTAAGAAATATCAAATTTACATGAACTGCGTTTTTTCCTTTGTAATTACATATCACAATTTAATGTAAATTAAACAAAAGAAAAAAGGAATTAAGTTTGGGTATTGAATTATAATAAAGAAATTTAAGAGCAAATTAAAATTAAAGCAAACAATTCAAATTGGGATGAATTCAATTATAGAAAAACTTTCAAGCCTTCTTATTGACTTAGTCCCTTTATCTCAATGTTCTTATTGGTTCTCTTTGAAGGTGAATTTATCTAAGGTAATCTTCATTCCTTCTCAAAATACAAAGATGTAGCTAATTGAATTAACTCCTACTTTCATGGTAATTATGTTCAATTAAAACCACTAAGTTCTATGTTAATTTATTGATCCTCAAACAATTAAACCTACTTTAATTCCTAAGTTATGGTCCAACGATTAGGTTCACCTCTTAGTTATTACCTAAGCATTAATAATTATGAAAAATGATGGTCAAACACTTTTCATAGATAAAATTAATAAAATAGAAATCAAGAAGGGAAGCCTAAAGAATAGAAAGATAATTTCAATTAAGCATCAACAGTTGTTAAGGACTAAGCCTCAATCCTTGAATAAGGAGATTACTCACTTATTGTCATAAAAATAACCAAATAATAAAAAAGAAACATAAAAAACCAGAAAAGAGTTGAAGAAGAAGATGATCCTTCACTGTTTCTCTAAGTCATATGCTAATGAAGATTAGAATGCTTAATCCTAGGTAGAAAACTCTATTTAAAGACAATGGGCTAAAAAGATTTAGGCTCAAAATACATTCAAAACACAAAAAGATATGAAAATTGCATCTGGTGTCGTTCATGGCCGTGACCTTTGTTGCCTAGAAGGATTAAGGGTGAGTGAGTGGAGAGGTCTCACCCATAACTAAAATGTCACAACCATGACCTTTGTCAGGTGTTCCAATTTTGCTTTTCTTCTATTCTTCAAGTATCTCTATGCTCCTAACTTTAATCCTTGAAGTCATCATGCTTCTTTCTCCTAGATTTGATGCCTTGAAAATGAAGAGATAACCCTGAAAAATGAAAATACCACAAACATAATTGGTTGCAAAAAGAATTGAAAAACAATGAAAATGTAATAAGGTTATTGAGTCCTAATAAGTGAAATGCTATGCATGAATGGTATGAAAAGCAATGCACCAACTATCTTATCCTTTGACAAACGTTAATTATGTTAGGTCAATGTAAATCAAATCCAATGCTCATGCATGAGAAAGATACCACTTCATAGAGTTAACAACTTCTCATTCAAATGACCAGTCAACAACCCAAAGGGTTGGCGTAGTGGTATAAGGTCCCGCTGCGTTCAAATGTGGGGGGAATGATCTATTTAGTGGGAGAACATGTATTCAATTCCCACCATGTGCAAAATTCTCTTGGGCCAGCGGCAGCCACGCACTGCGAGCGCGATTAGTCTCTAACTTAGTAAGTTGGGAGACACGCGTAGTCTTTGACCCAGGACAAAAAAAAAAGGCTAGTCAACTGTGTTTTATAACATGGTAAAATAATATCAACATGATCCACCATTCAAAAACATGACATGTGATAAAACCATTTGGCGACCATGATCCCAAGAGGAATGGTGGCTTCATCAAGATGTCTCATGCGTGGGTATTTGCTACCCTGATACAAGTTGCATAAATCCAGTTCTCGTGGAGTCACACCTATACATCCTCAAGATTTATCAAATGACCTTCACTAACCTTCACTTACCCATCAAAACACAAGGTGTATAAGCTCATCGTCAACAACTTGACAACAACAATGTACGTACATATATTATCAACTTTAGATTATTATTTGCAACTTTACATGTTAAAATATGCTCAACTCAACATTGTGCCAAAGTTTTACAGCCTCAAAATCCAACTCACATCATGACTAGGCTCCATGGACAAGGTAAGGTGGCATTTGGTTTGAGAAAACATTTTCTATTTTCATTTCCTGTTTTCATTTTCTGAAAATGATTTTCATTTTCAAATTTCTAAAATTTAGAAAACTTGTTTGGTTTATTTCTTGTTTTCATTTTCAATTTCTTATTTCTATAAAATTTATACAAATTTATGACTCTTGCATTTTATCGAATAAGTTATGAGCATAAAGTTAAACACACCAAAACATTACCCACGCCATACAATCAACAAATAAGAAAGGAAATTAATCCTGGAAGTGTATCTAATATCCATCAAAACCTCGTCATGATCAACCCAGATAAATTCTTTCGTTCATTCAAACATATAAACATATGTGGCTTGAATTTTTTTTTATCCATGGAGCTCACAGATTCCCCTGTTCTTTTACA
Organism: Pueraria montana var. lobata; assembly: GCA_026413185.1. Classification (NCBI taxonomy): domain Eukaryota; kingdom Viridiplantae; phylum Streptophyta; class Magnoliopsida; order Fabales; family Fabaceae; genus Pueraria; species Pueraria montana. The sequence continues at coordinate 43,929,965 of CM048651.1, read as the reverse complement.
TGTTTCATTGCTAATAACTAAATCAAAGTATAATTCACACAGCTATTTCTTATCGCCATGCTAGCATCTTCAATCTCATACATGTGGGGATTCCCAGTGTAATAACGCGCATTCTTGCAAACAATGAAATTTCCATCGGACCTTGTCATTTAAAGCTCTACTGGGCACAAAAAATTGGTTCTAATAGTTAATTTGATTATCGAAGCTTTGGTAGCTTAAGGTGGTTTCAGTAGTTTGATGACAATGATGCGCCCTAGCGCCCTAGGTGGTGATTCATAATGATAGTGGAAGGCGCTCCTTGCAAGTTCGATGATGATGATGGTTCGATGGTTTCGATGGAATTAGACGAAAGGGTTGATCTTCAGAGGCGATTTGGAAGGAGATGATGATGATAGAAGTCAGTTTTGATCGGTGATGACGGTGAGCTCGTTTGCCATGGGTGAAGTTTAGTTTGGGGTATAAAGTAAAGATGGCAAAATTTACCAACATGCCACCGCGTTTTCGAAGAAAACAGAAAACAACATTTTTTTGTTTTCAAATTTAGGCATGTTTTTAAAACCATTTTCAAAGAAAATATTTTCTAATCTTCAACCAAACATATTTTCAGCTTCGTTTTCTATTTTCTTTGAAAATGAAAACAGGAAATGCTCAAAGTAAACGCCCCCTAAGTTAGCTCAAGAAATTTTGAAAAAGCTTTGATAGAAAATGGAACCAAAATAGAAAGAAGAATGTAGAAAGAGGAATTGAAGGTATTAGTAATAATAGCTAGTATAGCTAGCAATTACTAGTGTGGTTTTCGTGTACAAGGTAATTAAACTGCATGCTTCCCTATTCTGCAGTAAAGTACGTGTGTAGTTTGGGAATGAAATGAATTCGGCTTTGCAGTACTGTTAGTTGAACCCAAGAGTTCCCCCAAACACTTCATCGAAGAAGGCTTATAATGGGTACCAGTTTACACTGGCCACCCCCCTCAATCACGTGAAGCGTTCATAGGAACCTCAAGGGACAGCCAACAGAAAACTCTTGATCTTGAAGTAATGCATGCTTCTGAACTACTTTGTCTTGGATAGACAAAGACACAGCAACTGTTCTATTTATGGGGGATATTTTCTTGTTCATTGATCAAAATAAATGTGAATTTTATGTGGACATGGAGAATTCTACACAATGAAGGTACTTTCTATCTCTGAACCTGGTCAGGATGTTCGCCAAGAAGGGGAGTGGGCTCGTTGCTGCTAAAGTAATTTGAAAGCTAACATAAATAAGATGCTTGCCCTTCCAGTCACTTTCATAGTCATGAAATTGAAAGCTAGGGCAACCATAAGAGTTTTTCTTTGTTCACCATGTGAAACATAAGATTAACTAGTATTTTAATGTTTATTTTAAATAACTAAAATTTATAATTTATAATAAATAAATATTTTAAATATCTATAGTAGACTTAAGATTAGATCAGTTCTTTAAAAAGCTATGGAATAAGTTCCTTCCATCCAAGGTCACCGCGTTCGTATGGAGGAATAGACTATCAACCTTTGACAACCTGGCTAAAAGGGAATCATATATCAAGAGGACTTGAAGTGTGTGTAGGGTATGTGTTGGAAATGAAAGTGTGTCACATCTATTTTATGAGTGCAGAATCTTCTCACAAGTATGGATGGTATGCCTAAAGTGGCTTGGACAGTTGGACTGACTTCTGCAATCTGCATCACGCAATGACTTAAGTGGCATTTCCTTCAATTTTTGGGTCTGCCTAGTTGTAATTCACACTCGCGAGAGGTAAGGCAGGTGATATGGTTCGCTGTAATTTGGTCAATTTTGAAAGTTAGAAATCAAGCGGTGTTTGAATCAATAGTAGTGATTCTAGCTAGTGAATGTGGAACTTCTCCATAAGTTCTTATAGAAGAAGAAAATAACAAGAAAAAATGAAATAAATATTTTCATAAGTTAGAATTAACTTATACATAAGTTAATTCGTAGATACTCTCTTATATTAACTTTTTAAAAAGTTGATTTTTAACTTATGCGTAAGTTAATTTTAATTTATAGTCTTTGGCCAGGTAGATTGGGAAGGTTCCAGCCTTCCAGGGTTTGCATATCCTTTCTCTAGCTAGATGCTTAATCCTGCAGGGTGTTTGAAAGCATTTTGAGATCTCAGCGGGAGGTGAGGTAGGTGATAGTATAGGGGCTGTGGAATCATATATAGTCAGAATGATCCAACTCCAAGCCTTGGATGTGGAACAAGCATGTAAGAAATTATGGTAATAATGAACTGCTATGGGTTCATATCAGAGGGGTTAGCTCGCAGCAGAATTTGGGAATCTTTTATAGCGTCTGAAAGTCTGCTTAAAAAGATTTTCAGCACAGCTTTGGCAGGTGTGTTACCCTTATGGAGCTCACGGGCTTCATTGGAAGCTTCCTGCATAATTAGATCAGAGATTTAGCATCTGGTTAGAGGTGGCACCAACAAGAAATTCGTGCATAAATGTGAATGTACCCGAGAGGGAAGCATTGCTGATTGCAATGACATCTACATTGCTCTGTGTGTGATGTAGGTGTTCAATAGCCAAATAAAGGTGTTGCATTTAATTAAGGAGGCTTGTTCTTGCCTCTTTCTAAAGTATTTGGATTAGTATCATGTGCATAGTTGTTTGAGATGCATTTGAGAACCGTTAAAATTATTGTCAACTGCGCTAGTTAGCTGCTAGTGACTATAAAAATGGATTAAATTTAAAAATAAAAGAAAGAAATTGAATTTCTGCATAAAATTTGTATTTTTTTTTTTACAATAAAAGCAAGACAAGAAGAAAAAAAATAATGTAAAATAAGATGATTGATACAACGGAAAGAGATTAAAAAATATTATAGAAAACATTATAAAAGTTATTGTATAAATAAGATAACACAAAAAGAAAAAGAAAAAGGAAATGAAACAGTTCACCGCATGCTACTTTTTGAGGAATATATGCATTAAAATTTGTTGGAGATTACACACAACTTAAAGCTTAGATATTGAGTTGGTAAAAAAAAAAAACCTTAGATATTGAGTGCTTACATCTCTTAACGTTAAGCAAAGGGAAAAAGTTTTGAATGAGTCGTCAAAAAGTTTTGGGTGTCGTTAATAATATTGATCTTTTTTTATGATTAGTAATAATATATTGATCTATTCTGCAGCTAGTTAGAAGGAAATATCACTGGTGAACTTCAAAGAAATTGCTCGGCAACCATAGTGGCTTCCTAAGTTCCAAAATATTTATTTAAAAAATTTGAGCTGCAGCCTGCAGTTGGCCTGAAAACAATAGATTATCTTGTTCCATGGATTTACTAAATAATCCAAGACATTTCTCCTTCTCCATCGGCTAAATTACAAGAAAACCTTTGTTCAGGTCAATAAATTATCTTCTAGCTTTGGCAGATAACCGAATCAGAGAAAACAAATTGTGGACAGAATTTGATGGCAGTAAGTAATATCTAGAAAACAGAGAAAGAATTTAATTAGTACATGTGGTTTTCGTGCACAAGGTAAATTTGCGTGCTTTAATTTCCTACTGTGCAATATTGATAAATGATAATAAATTGTGCAGAATAGCAATGTTGTTTGTGAATGAAATGAATTAGGTTGATTTTTTGCTTTGCAGTGTTGGTTGAGCCCAAGAGTTCCCCCAAACACTTCATTGAAGAAGGCTAGCCCCTCATATGAAGCGCTCAGAGGAACTCCAGGAGACAGCCAACAGAAAATCCCTCAAGTTATACATGCAACTCTACTACGTACTTGTCTTGGATACACAAAGGCGCCACAGCACAGCAACTGTTGTATTTATGGTGGAGATTTTCATGTTCATTATTCAAAATAAAAGTGAATTTTATGTGTGTGGACATGGAGTATATTCTACGCAATGAAGGTACTTTCTTTGTCTGAACCTGGACTGGATGTTTGCCAAGAAGCGAGTGGAGTGGGCTCGTTGCTGCTAATAAAGTGATTTAAAAAATACATCAAAAGCGTACATAAGATCCTTTCTTGCCCTTCCAGTTATTTTCAGTCATTAAAAGACCAGGGAAAATATAAGAGATCATCATATATATATATATATATATATATATATATATATATAACACAAAAAAGACAAACCGTGTATGCTAAGCCCATGAAAGGAAAGCTTATTTGCACATTTGTTGCTTTCACAGAAAAGACGAGAAAATCTAAAGTTCATATGCTCCTGCAGCCCATCAAGCTTGGTCACACTTAGGTAAAACAAGTTCCTCATGCAATACTCTATAATCATCACTCTCAAAGCATATAAAAATTATTACATTAGTAAACGAAAGAAATAAATATTAATGAAGCAACATACTACATGATATATAGCATGTGTTGTTCAGTACATCTAGAATTTGCAGCACACCACCATTGTTTTGGCTAAATTTCTTCATATTAGTCGGGTTCTTTTTTCCACTTTTTATGGTTTTGCATGAAAAATTTTGAGCAACTTCCAACTTGACAAAATAAACAATCAATTATTTAAACTTCTTCCTAGTATTCAATGCATTTGTTTCCCCCTCTTCTTTCCAAATATTTGTTTCATTTTCTTTATCCAGACCACCTAAACCTTGGCTCTTATGCACAGCCCGATCCTCTTTTTTATAGGTTCCAATATGCCTATGTATGTGGGGTTGTGCAAGGTCAAGGTCGACCAAGAGATTTTGTTGCCCTAGTGAAAAAATGTAGATAAGGCCCATTGTATATAAATATTGAAAAATATAAATATATATTGAATAAAAAATAGACACATAATTTAATTAAAAACTATATGTTTTATTACATTAAACGAATAACATAATTTTAACAAAATTAAAAAAGATATATCATATTTTTTATTCATATGTTATTATCTATCATCCAATTTACATCCCTCAAAAACATGACGAACACATAAATATCTACATAAATAACTAAGGTCACCCCCAGAAAGAAAGAAAAAAATACACACACAATATGTATATATAATTCTGTAATGATATTGTACAATTTTATTTCCTATAATTCAATCATTTTCTTATTCTTTCTATTTTTTCTTTTCCTTTCTTATCACATCTTCTATTACATCTCACATTTTCCCTATCTCCCCTTTTTCTATCTCTCTTACCACTCAAGATAGATACAGGTCCCAAAAAATATGGAACCATAATTTCCAATTATTTTTTAAGGTTTCAAAAGAATATTATTTCATTGTTTGACATAGAGAATGCATTGTTTTTATTATTATCAAGTTAAGAAATAAATTTTTCTTTAGCGAAATTTGAGGGTCAATTTTGCTTTTGAAATTTCAAATATGATATCAATATCTAATAAGTATTTTTATCATTAAAATCAATTGATACAATAAATATTTAAAACTAAATCACTCTTCTACCACTACAACGTTATAATCTTATATATTTTGTTTTATTTATATGACTTTTGTTTTCGTGATATGTGGTAAATTATTATAATTTTTTAGTTGTTGGTTAAATTAATATGCGAATTAAAAAATTAAGTTACTTTAATTTTTATATTTGATTCCCTCAAACAAAATGCTCTAACTTTGACGTCTATCATTTATTATCGACAAAACATCTTCATTTGTGTTTTTTAAATTTTTAAACAAACAAACACTTTAAATCTATTATCCTAGATTCATTACATGTTGATAAGTCACAATAAGCAGAAAATTCATTCAACATGAATTTATAAAAGTAACACAGAAAATGTTCAAAATGATTAACAAATTGATACTTTTATTCAGATGTTACATTTAAATTTTAATAAAAAAGAGATATAAAATGAAACAATAATTTTAATCTATTTATAAGAATGAAATAAAACAATATATTAAAAAAATACTGCATAACCGTACAGACTTTTAAAGAATATTGGGATTGCTATAACCCTAAGCCCTAAGCAGTTGCCCCTTCTTAGGGATGATGCTGCTTTAGCCTTGTGCTTTTTCCCCTTAAGATGATCGTTCGGGCCTTTCTCACTTGTGGTAGTAATTTGACATAGGCCACAACTCCACTGCGTCTTGGGTTTCTTCACCAAATTCTTATTGTCATCAATTAATGTAGGAGGTCTCACTGCTTTGTGCTTTGTACCATAACGATCAACTTTTGGCTCAGCCTATAATGGGATAAATCAAAAGAGAAAACCTTTTGTTAAAGAAGAAATGAGGAAAAAATAGAATTGAAGAGAAATATAAATAAAGAAACAAATGGGTAAATTAAACATAACACTTTAAACTAACCAATACAGTCACTTTTCCCTTGTTATTAGCATTAGTCTGCACATAAAGTTGTCTGGCATCAACTTGGTGAGGTAATTACCAATATCATTAACTCGGCTGTTCATTCTTTGATTAAAATACGCTGAATTAACCGAAACTTGTTCTCCGAATGGGAACCACTTTGTTCTTTCCATTGGGATTCCCACCATCCTTTCTGCTGCCATTTCCCTCCTAACTTCTTCCTCTAGCTCTCGCTGTCGTCCCAATGCAATCTCACCAGCGATTATCTCTCTCCTAATTTTCTCCTTCTCCAGCTCCAGTCATATTTGCTCTTTCCCCAACCCTTGCCAAAATGCTTCCTTGGCATTAATGGGCATCACCGTTGGGAAAACTCTAGGCGCTGAAACATTGCCGGGAAAACTACTTGGCGCAAACGCAAACCCTACAGGTGAATAGTGAAATAAATGAACTCATGTGGCAAAAGTTTTGTTTTTTTAAACAGCAAAATGAATGGGTCTCTTGAAAGGAACATGAATAATAGTGAGCGTTACCTTGTAATGAGGGTCCAGAGATATCTGAGTTCAAGTAGGTGACGGTGGAAAAAGGGCGCTGCGTTGGTAATGGTGTCATTTGGTTTTGACCATCATGATATTTGGATTCCATGGAAAAAGTTGAAATGTGAATCAAAGGGAAAGGGAAAGCGAGAAGAAAAACAGTGCCTATGAAATGAGAGACAATGATTGAGTGTGCAGTGTGAGTTTGAGAAAGTGTGATTATAAATAGGTCTGAGGGGTGGGTGTTTGCACATGAGTGTTTGTAGATGTCGTTGACCCTTTTTTTGTGTGATGAAGTGATTTGTGGTCAAATATTGAGAATTTACCAAATTTATCTTTCAACGCTTGAAAATGGAAAGAAAAGGAAAAAGGATTTTCTTCTAATTTTGAATGGGACACGCATACCTCTTTGACCTGCTGGGATTTTAATTAGGAATTTCTAACACCTTTTTAATAAAGTTAATAAATTATATGTTGACTTGAAAAAAAAGCATTAAATATGAAAAAAAATGTTTATATGTTAAAATTTGAAATATTTATTGCATTAAGTTTCAAGCATTAAATATTTATCGATTACAACATCTGATATTAACAAATTAACTAAGTGTATAACTCATAACTACAAATTAAAAAATTGACATCAAATTAACATAACTAGTATTTTGACTAGCGGGTTGCATAAACAAATACTTATTTTTTATAGAATTAAATTTTTTAATAAATAAATATTTTGAATGTATAAGTTAAATGTATTATATATAGTGACAAATTATAATTTATAATTAAAAATATTTTGAATATATAAATTATATTTTATATATATAATAAATGATTTGCATAATGATTTCAGTAAACCAAATGATATTTTAATTGGGTCCCTTAACATTAATTAAGGAATTAATAATAAAATATATTTTAGAAAGACATACATTAATAAACATTTTTTTTTTTGTATTTTTTTTAAAGTTCTCACTCTTTACTCAGTCAACTTATTAGCAAATTCACTTTTTTTAATTTATTAATTCTAATTTATATTTAATTAATTAAAGGTAATTAAGGCATTATATTGAATATAAATCTTAACAAATGTATGACACTAAAAGAAGAATTTAAAATCTTGAATTTTCAATGAAGGTATTACTTTAATTCTTTTTCCTTATGTTTCATATGAAGAATGTGAACACCCAATTTCGTCCGGGCAAACAATAAAAAAAATGAGAAAATTTAAAAAGAAAATAGAGCAAACAAAAATAACAAAAATTAAAATTAGCCAAAAAAAGAATCATCTTAATCTTGTTTCTTCTCCATCTCAAAAGAAAAAGAGAGAAAATAAGAAAAATAAAATTAGCAAAAAAAGAATCATTTAATTTTGCTTTGGCACCATTCAAAATCTAATCTTGTTTCTTTTTCATTCCCAATTTGCAACTCATTTAGTTTTTTTTTTGTTAAAAAAAATACAAAATATAAAATACAAAAAATACAAAAAAAAAATAATAATTAGCAAACATGACTTAAAAAAAAGAGAAGAAATAAAAAAATTAGAATGTCTTTTTTTATTATTATTATTTACCCTTTGTTCTAAAAAAGGAAGAAAATGATACAAAAATGTTAAAACCAAAAGAAAAAAGATAAAAAAAAAGATTATTACAGAAAGATACAAAATTTTCAAAAGAACAATGCTATCTTAAGCATGTTTCCTGGCATCTTTCTCACGGTTCCCAGCACCTTACCATTTCAGGTCCAACAAGTCAGCTTTATTTGCACTCATATACCCACTCACGGCTTTGTCTATGTCCTCTTGCTCAACCACTCACGACACCCCACAGATTCACAGCTTCTTCATAACACACACCAACACATTGACTCTTCAGACTCTACACATTCTCACTCACACTACAAAAACTTCTTCCTCTCCGTTCAACACATTCACACTCATTTCCTCTTGTGCATACACTCACCACTTCTCATTCACTCACATTTTCTTTCACACTCAGCCCTTCCTTTTCTCACTAGCACAACACAGAATCCATGGCAACCCTTCCCTTTGAGCCTCCGTAGCAGACCATTTGCAAACTGCCTCTCAAAAAATACACCTCATCATTGTTAGATAACACCAACTCTCACAACATCATCCATGCCATGGCCTCTGCATCATGACCGAACCAGTCAAGCACCACACCACTGTGAACTCTCTATGCCACCACCTGAGTTAAATAACAACCATGAATCTCTTGCGCAGCACCTTTCCTCTACTTTCTCATGCTTTATGGTTTCGAGGTCCACTCTTTCCTAGCTTGGTGCTTCATTCTTCATCTGTGTAAATGCTCTTATCATTGTGCTTACTCGTTTATGTTTTGCTTAGTTTGTGAGGTTTTTTTTTTATGTTTCGTTACTTGTGTAAGCACACAGGTCTTTTCTGTTTCTTTTTACATTATTCACATTGAGCCTTGTGTGTCTCTAATGCCTTTGTTCCCATTTTTCTTTTGTTATTATTTAATGTTATGTTATTACTTATGGTTAGGAAGGCATGTGAAGAATAGGATGTCCATTTCCTATGTGTGATGTGAAACCATGTGATTCTTTATGATTTTGTTTTTATTTGCCATTTTCTTATTCTGCATTCTATGGTTATTTTATTAAGGGTAAATACCCATTTTCGTCCCTGAAAGTGTATGGCACTGACAGATTGGTCCCTGAAAGATGGAAAATTCAAATTTAGTCCCTGAATATGCAAAAAGTACGATAAATTGGTCCTGCCGTTAACTCATCTCTATTAACCTTAACAGATGTGCCTACATGGCACCTTTGGTGATGACATGGCAGCTGACGGTTGCCACGTGCCATCCACGTAGTTGCCACGTGTCATATGACACGTGGCAACCATTGACTTTTCACTTTGGTCTCTGAACTTAACAACTTGCTGTCATTTTAGTCCCTGAACTTAACCACTTATTGACATTTTGGTACTTGAATTTAACCATTTATTGGCATTTTGATCCTTGAACTTAACCATGTACTATCATTTTAGTCCCTAAAAGCACTTTTGAATTTTTAATTAAGTCTCTTGCTGCATGTAAATTATTAGCATAGTCATCACCATATCCCTTTACTTCCATTACACATCCATCATATTTTTCACCTTCCTCTTCCATACTTTGTATTTTATCTTGACTTTCACCTCCACCATCTGCATGCAAAGTTCACCATTTATTCAACAGAAACATCAATTCTAATAGGAAAATAACACAAAAACATCTTAAAAAACTATTTAATTTTTCCTTAATAAACATTGTCTAGCTTCTTTAAGAAGTTACATTTTATTCAATTAAAAATTTTCAAATAGCTTCTTCAACACTCTTAGGTAACCACTGCATTTAAAATTCTTTGATGTCTATATATACCTTGCGGTAATAGTTTCATAAAATTCACAACATTCGTGATCAAAAGAATGAAAAATGTCACGTGCTTCGTGTGCCACTAGAGGGTCATGTCCACTCAAGTCCTCTGATACCCAATCCTTGAACAACAATGTCAAAACTGCAAAGACGGAAAAAAAAAGGGCAAGATGTACTACACTTGCTCCATTGAAAGGGTATGTAAGCAAATGGTTCTAACACTTTCATTTTTCTCCCTTTCGTGATTCTCAAGTTTTTTTTAACTGTCTTTTCATGATTAATGTTATTCCATAAAATAGATTAATTAAATAATCAACCTAACATTCTACATGTATTAATAACATATAGGATAATAACTTGATTTAGGTAGAAGATATGGTTTGGAGTCTTATAGAATTTTGTTAGCAATGTCCTGGATTTAGCTACTAACTACTACTATGTGATCACTCATAAATTAGTTTCATATTTATAGTATAATTTAAATGGTGAAATTGGTAAAAGGAAGGTGAAAAATATGAGGGATAAAGAATGGAAGTGAAGGAATATGGTAATGTCTATACTAATAATTTACATACAACATGAAACTTAATAGTTAAATTTGAAAGTGCTTTTAGGGACTAAAATGACGGTACTTGGTTAAGTTCAGGGACCAAAATGTCAGTAAAATGGTTAAATTTAGGGACCAAAATGTCAATAAGTGGTTAAGTTCAGGGACTAAAATGATAACAAGTTGTTAAGTTCAGAGACCAAAGTGAAAAGTCAACAGTTGCCACGTGGCACTCATGTGGATGACACGTGGCAATCGTCAATTGCCACATCATCACCAAAGGTGCCACGTAGGTACATTTGTTAAGGTTAACGGAGATGAGTTAACGGCAAGACCAATTTGTCGCACTTTTTGCACATTCAGGGACTAAATTCGATTTTTTCATCTTTCAAGGACCAATCTGTCAGCGCCATACACTTTCAGGGACGAAAATGGGTATTTACCCTTTTATTAAACATTTATTTGCGTATGTTTCTGGATGTGATCTTTTTTTTTTTTACATGTGTAGGAATTATTAAAAAGGAGAAATAAAAAAAAAAGGGTAAAATCTACTAAAAATAATCAATGGTGAAACTCAATAAAATTTCTAAAGTTAAGTGTTTATAATTAACTAAATATATAAAAATAAATATATGAATTTCTCAAGGTGAAAAATGAGGTCGATTGGATGTACATCTTTTTGGCCTTCCGAAATTTTGAGGATACAAGTTGTGACAACTTGGTGTACCCAAAATTCTCCTTGATTAATCTCAATTAATAATTATAACAAAATCTTTTATTAGAGAAAGGGTTAATTCGATGTGGCATCTTCTTAATCCTGAAGTTTTGAAACATAAGTCGTGACAACTTGGTGTTTAAAAATTTCTCTCTAAAATGGCATTGTTAATTTCAAATTTTGTGCTTCAATAATAATAATACGATCCTAAATATAAGTATTTTACAATTTAGTTTATAATAATTTATTGATGATAAAAAAATGATTATTAGATAAAGGATTAATTGGATGTGACATCTTCTTAATCCTGAGCTTCTGAGACACACAAGATGTGACGACTTGATGTTTTAAAACTTCTCTCTAAATTGGCACTATAAAATCATCTTAATTTGCTACAAAAATAAAAGTTTCAGATATAAAAAAACAACTTAAAAATTAATAACAAAATTAAAAAAATAACAACACACAAATATTTTTCTACAAAAGAACTACGTCACTCTGAATTTTCCATTGCACCGGGAGATACGTAGGAGCAGGGGATCACTCCTGTCGAGCTAAAAAAGATAAAAAAAAATATATTAACACTTCTTTTTGTTAATAATAATAATAAAATTAATCTTCGTGAAAAATAAATAAAATAACTTTTTGCCATAGTTTTACTTTTTAATTAATTTTGGGTGAGACAAATATTTTAAAAGTTATAAATAATTTGCTTAATTAATTAGAGGTAACCGTCTTAGGACGGAAGTTGTAGGGTGCAAAAAACCTTCCCTACACATAATCGACTCCCGAACCCAAAATCTGGTTTCGAGACCATTTCTTTTAAAGGTTTTTCCGTAGTTTTTCTTAATAAACTATGGTGGCGACTTCTTTGATTTTTAACATATTTTACGCCATCCCGCCGCGACCCCGGTTGTGACAAAGAACAACATTAATATTTTATTTATTGATATGTTATTCTTTGTACCCATTTAAAGCACATAATTCTTTTATGTTAGACGAGAATTATAATGATAATAGTTATTTAAATTATAAGGCCCTGAGATTTTCTTGGCCTAGTGTGAAACTGTAGATAGGGCCCATTATATATAAATATTGAAAAATATAAATATATATTGAATAAAAAATAGACACGTAATTTAATTAAAAATTGTATGTTATATTACATTAAACGAATAACATAGTTTTAACAACATTCAAAAAGATATATCGTATGTTTTATTCATATGTTATTGTCTATCATCCAATTTACATCCCTTAAAAACATGACAAACACATAAATATATATATATATATAAATAATTAAGGTCGCCCCAGAAAGAAAAGAAAAATACACACACAATATGTATATACAAATCTGTAATGATATTATACAATTAAATTTCCTATAATTCATTCATTTTCTTTTTCTTTCTATATTCACTTTTCCTTTCTTATCACATCTTCGATTACATCTCACATTTTCCCTATCTCCCCTTTTTCTATCTCTCTTTCCACTCAAGATAGATACAGGTCCCAAAAATTATGGAACCATAGTTTCCAATTATTTTTTAAGGTTTCTATTTCTTTCTAAATATTTCTTAATACAAAAAGGAATTAAAAGAATATTATTTCATTGTTTGACGACGTAGAGAATGCATTGTTTTTATTATTATAAGGTTAAGAAATAAATTTTTCTTTAGCAAAATTTGAGGGTCAATTTTGCTTTTGAAACTTCAAATATGATATCAATATCTAATAAGTATTTTTATCATTAAAATCAATCGATACAATAAATATTTAAAACTAAATCACTTTTCTGCCACTACAACATTATAATCTTATATGTTTCGTTTAATTTATATGACTTTTGTTTTCGTGATATGTGGTAAATTATTATAGTTTTTTTAATTGTTGGTTAAATTAATATGTGAATTAAAAAATTAATTTACTTTAATTTTTATAATTGATTCCCTCAAACAAAATGCTCTAACTTCGACGTATATCGTTTATTATCGACAAAATATCTTCATTTGATATTAAAGCTTAAACATTTGGTTCGTGTTTTTTAAATTTAAAAAAAAACACTTTAAATCTATTATCCTAGATTCATTACATGTTGATAAGTCACAATAAGCAGAAAATTCATTCAACATGAATTTATAAAAGTAACACAGAAAATGACTAACAATTAACAAATTGATACTTTTTATTCACATGTTCCATTTAAATTTTAATAAAAAAGAGACATAAAACGAAACAATAATTTTAATCTATTTATAAGAATAAAATAAAACAGTATATTAAAAAAATACTGCATAACCGTACAGACTTTAAAAAAAAAAAGGGATTGCTATAACCCTGAGCCCTCAGCGGTTGCCCCTTCTCAGGGATGATGCTGCTTTAGCCTTGTGCTTTTTCCCCTGAAGATGATCATTCAGGCCTTTCTCACTTGTGGTAGTAACTTAACATAGGCCACAACTGCACTGCGTCTTGGGTTTCTTCGCCAAGTTCTTATTGTCATCAATTAATGTAGGAGGTCTCACTGCTTTGCGCTTTGTACCATAACAATCAACATTCGGCTCGGCCTATAGTGGGACAAACCAAAAGAGAAAACCTTTTGTTAAAGAAGAAGCGGGAAAAAATAGAATTGAAGAGAAATATAAAGAAAGAAACAAATGGGTAAAATAAACATAACACATTAAACTAAACAATACAATCACTTTTCCCTTGTTATTAGCATTAGTCTGCACATAAAGTTGTTTGCCATCAACTTGGCGAGGTAACTGAGGTTGTGGCCCACCAAATCTATCGATATCATTAACTCGGCTGTTCATTCTTTGATTAAAATATGCTGAATTAACCGAAACTTGTTCTTCTAACGAGAACCGCTCTGTTCTTTCCATTGGGATTCCCACCGTCCTTTCTGCCGCCATTTCCCTCTTGACTTCTTCCTCCAGCTCTCACCGTCATCCCAATGCCATCTCGCCAGCTATTATCTCTCTCCTAACTTTCTCCTTCTCTAGCTCCAGTCGTATTTGCTCTTTCCACAACCCTTGCCAGAATGCTTCCTTGGCATTAATTGGCATCGCCGTTGGGAAAACTCTAGGCACTGAAACATTGCCGGGAAAACTACTTGGCGCAAACGCAGGCCCTACAAAGTGAATAGTGAATTAAATGAACTCATGTGACAAATGTTTTGTTTTTATAAACAGAAAAATGAATGGGTCTCTTGAAAGGAACGTGAATAATAGTGAGTGTTACCTTGTAATGAGGGTCCAGAGATATTTGAGTTCAAGTAGGCGACGGGGGAAAAAGGGTGCTGCGTTGGTAATGGTGTCATTTGGTTTTGGCCATCATGATATTTGGACTCCATGGAAAAAGTTGAAATGTGAAACAAAGGGAAGGGGAAAGTGAGAAGAAAAACAGTGCCTATGAAATGAGAGACAATGATTATGAGTGTGCAGTGTGAGTTTGAGAGAGTGTGATTATAAATAGGTCTGAGGGGTGTGGGTGTTTGCACACGTGTTGTTGTAGATGTCGTTGACCCTTTTTTTGTGTGATGAAGTGATTTGTGGTCAAATATTGAGAATTTACCAAATTTATCTTTCAACACTTGAAAATGGAAAGAAAAGGAAAAAGGATTTTTTTTCCAATTTTGAATGGGACACGCATACCTTTTTCACCTGCTGGGATTTTAATTAGGAATTTCTAACACCTTTTTAATAAAGTTAATCAATTATAGGTTGACTTGAAAAAATGCTTTAAATATGAAAAAAAAGTTTATATGTTAAAATTTGAAATATTTATTGTATTAAGTTTCAAGCATTGAATATTTATCATTTACAACATCTGATGTTATTATTAACAAATTAACTAAGTGGATAACTCATAACTACAAATTAAAAAATTGTCATCAAATTAACATAACTAGTATTTTGACTAGCGGGTTGCATAAACAAATACTTTTTTTTTTTTACAGAATTAAATTTCTTAATAAATAAATATTTTGAATGTATAAGTTGAATGTATTATATATAGTGAAAATTGTAATTTATAATTAAAAATATTTTGAATATATAAATTATATTTTATATATATAATAAATTATTTGAATAGTGATTTCAGGAAACCAAATGATATTTTAATTGGGTCCCTTAACATTAATTGAAGAATTAATAATAAAATATTTTTTAGAAAGACATACATTAATAAACATTTTTTTGTATTTTCTTTTAAGTTCTTACTCATTACTCAGTCAACTTATTAGCAAATTCATTTTTTTAATTGATTAATTCTAATTTATATTTAATTAGTTAAAGGTAATTAATGCATTATATAGAATATAAATCTTCACAAATATATGACACTAAAAGAAGAATTTAAAATCTTGAACTTTCAATGAGGGTATTACCTTAATTCTTTTTCCTTATGTTTCATATGAAAAACAACATTAATATTTTATTATATTGATACGCTATTCTTTGTACCCGTTTAAAGCACATAATTCTTTTACGTTAGACGTAAATTATAATGATAATAGTTATTTAAATTATAAGGCCCTGAGATTTTGTTTGCCTAGTGTGAAACTGTAGATAGGGCCCATTATATATAAATATTAAAAATATAAATATATATTGAATAAAAAATAGACACGTAATTTAATTAAAAACTGTATGTTATATTACATTAAACGAATAACATAGTTTTAACAAAATTCAAAAAGATATATCATATGTTTTATTCATATGTTATTGTCTATCATCCAATTTACATCCCTCAAAAACATGACAAACACATAAATATATATATATATATATATATATATATATAAATAAATAATTAAGGTCACCCCCAGAAAGAAAAAAAAATTACACACACTATATGTATATATAAATCTGTAATGATATTATCCAATTTTATTTCCTATAATTCATTCATTTTCTTTTTCTTTCTATTTTCTCTTTTCCTTTCTTATCACATCTTCGATTACATCTCACATTTTCCCTATCTCCCCTTTTTCTATCTCTCTTACCACTCAAGATAGATACAGGTCCCAAAAATTATGGAACCATAATTTCCAATTATTTTTTAAGGTTTCTATTTCTTCCTAAATGTTTCTTAATACAAAAAGGAATTAAAAGAATATTATTTCATTGTTTGATGACGTAGAGAATGCATTGTTTTTATTATTATAAGGTTAAGAAATAAATTTTTCTTCAGCGAAATTTGAGGGTCAATTTTGCTTTTGAAACTTCAAATATGATATCAATATCTAATAAGTATTTTTATCATTAAAATCAATCGATACAATAAGTATTTAAAACTAAATCACTTTTCTGCCACTACAACATTATAATCTTATATATTTTGTTTAATTTATATGACTTTTGTTTTCATGATATGTGGTAAATTATAATAATTTTTTAGTTGTTGGTTAAATTAATATGTGGATTAAAAAATTAATTTACTTTAATTTTTATATTTGATTCCCTCAAACAAAATGCTCTAACTTCGACGTCTATCTTTTATTATCGACAAAATATCTTCATTTGATATTGAAGCTTAAACTTTTGGTTTGTGTTTTTTAAATTTAAAAAAAAAAACACTTTAAATCTATTATCCTAGATTCATTACATGTTGATAAGTCACAATAAGCAGAAAATTCATTCAACATGAATTTAGAAAAGTAACACAGAAAATGACTAACAATTAACAAATTGATACTTTTTATTCACATGTTCCATTTAAACTTTAATAAAAAAGAGACATAAAATGAAAGAATAATTTTAATCTATTTATAAGAATAAAATAAAACAATATATTAAAAAAATACTGCATAACTGTACAAACTTTAAAAAAAAAATTGGGATTGCTATAACCCTGAGCCCTCAGCGGTTGCCCCTTCTCAGGGATGACGCTGCTTTAGCCTTGTGCTTTTTACCCTGAAGATGATCGTTTGGGCCTTTCTCACTTATGGTAGTAATTTGAAATAGGCCACAACTCCACTGCGTCTTGGGTTTCTTCACCAAATTCTTATTGTCATCAATTAATGTAGGAGGTCTCACTGCTTTGCGCTTTGTACCATAACGATCAACTTTTGGCTCAGCCTATAATGGGATAAATCAAAAGAGAAAACCTTTTGTTAAAGAAGAAATGAGGAAAAAATAGAATTGAAGAGAAATATAAATAAAGAAACAAATGGGTAAATTAAACATAACACTTTAAACTAACCAATACAATCACTTTTCCCTTGTTATTAGCATTAGTTTGCACATAAAGTTGTCTGGCATCAACTTGGCGAGGTAACTGGAGTTGTGGCCCACCAAATCTATCGATATCATTAACTCAGCTGTTCATTCTTTGATTAAAATACGCTGAATTAACCGAAACTTGTTCTCCTAACGGGAACCACTCTGTTCTTTCCATTGGGATTCGTACCATCTTTTCTGCTGCCATTTCCCTCCTGACTTCTTCCTCCAACTCTCGCCGTCGTCCCAATGCCATCTCGCCAACTATTATCTCTCTCCTAACTTTCTCCTTCTCTAGTTCCAGTCATATTTGCTCTTTCGCCAATCCTTGCCAGAATGCTTCCTTGGCATTAATGGGCATCGCCGTTGGGAAAACTCTAGGCACTGAAACATTGCCGGGAAAACTACTTGGTGCAAACACAGACCCTACAAGTGAATAGTGAATTAAATGAACTCATGTGACAAAAGTTTTGTTTTTATAAACAGCAAAACGAATGGGTCTCTTGAAAGGAACGTGAATAATAGTGAGCGTTAACTTGTAATGGGGGTCCAGGGATATCTGAGTTCAAGTAGGCGACAGGGGAAAAAGGGCGCTACGTTGGTAATGGTGTCATTTGGTTTTGCCATCATGATATTTGGACTCCATGGAAAAAGTTGAAATGTGAAACAAAGGGAAGGGGAAAGCGAGAGGAAAAACAGTGCCTATGAAATGAGAGACAATGATTATGAGTGTGCAGTGTGAGTTTGAGAGAGTGTGATTATAAATAGGTATGAGGGGTGTGGGTGTTTGCACATGTGTGTTTGTAGATGTCGTTGACCCTTTTTTGTGTGTTGAAGTGATTTGTGGTCAAATATTGAGAATTTAACAAATTTATCTTTCAACGCTTGAAGATGGAAAGAAAAGGAAAAAGGATTTTCATCCAATTTTGAATGGGACACGCATACCTTTTTGACCTGCTGGGATTTTTAATTAGGAATTTGTAACACCTTTTTAATAAAGTTAATCAATTATAGGTTGACTTGAAAAAAAAAAGCTTTAAATATGAAAAAATAAAGTTTATATGTTAAAATTTGAAATATTTATTGTATTAAGTTTCAAGCATTAAATATTTATCATTTACAACCTCTGATGTTAATATTAACATATTAACTAAGTTGATAACTCATAACTACAAATTAAAAAATTGTCATCAAATTAACATAACTAGTATTTTGACTAGCTGGTTGCATAAACAAATAATTGTTTTTTATAGAATTAAATTTGTTAATAAATAAATATTTTGAATGTATAAGTTAAATGTATTATATATAGTGAAAAAATATAATTTATAATTAAAAATATTTTGAATATATAAATTATATTTTATATATATAAGAAATGATTTGCATAATGATTTCAGGAAACCAAATGATATTTTAATTGGGCCCCTTAACATTAATTAAAGAATTAATAATAAAATATTTTTTAGAAAGACATAGATTAATAAACATTTTTTTGTATTTTCTTTTATGTTCTTACTCTTTACTCAGTCAACTTATTAGCAAATTCTTTATTTTTTTAATTTATTAATTCTAATTTATATTTAATTAATTAAAGCTAATTAATGCATTATATTGAATATAAATCTTGACAAATATATGACACTAAAAGAAGAATTTAAAATCTTGAATTTTCAATGAGGGTATTACTTTAATTCTTTTTCCTTATGTTTCATGTGAAGAACAACATTAATATTTTATTATATTGATACGCTATTCTTTGTACCCATTTAAAGCACAAAATTCTTTTAAGTTAGACGTGAATTATAATGTTAATAGTTATTTAAATTATAAGGCCCTAAGATTTTGTTGGCCTAGTGTGAAACTGTAGATAGGGCTCGTTATATATAAATATTGAAAAATATAAATATATATTGAATAAAAAATAGACACGTAATTTAATTAAAAACTGTATGTTATATTACATTAAACGAATAACATAGTTTTAACAAAATTTGAAAAGATGTATCATATGTTATTGTCTATCATCCAATGATTCCAATTTACATCCCTCAAACACATGACATACACATAAATATCTATATAAAATTAAGGTCACCCCTAAAAGAAAAAAAAATACACACACAATATGTATATATAATTCTGCATTGATAATAAAAGAAACAACTTAATTGCTTTGCATCATTTACCTAAGATTGTGATGTTTTTTTTATGCTGTAAAAAAGAAACAAAGGAAGAAAATCAGAAAAAGTAAAGTAGTGCCTCAGAAACAAAACTCCTAAGGCATCTGCTACCAACTTTGGTTTGATACTATCTGGACAGTTTTCAAGAACAACAAATTGAGAATCTCCTCTAGTGCCTTCCTTAGCGAGCCAGTCAGATACTAGGTTACCTTCCCTCATAGCATGCTTAAACTGAAGATGCCAATCCTGCTGCCACAAATCTTTGATCTTCCTTACTATTGGATAGCAAGCGTGAGTAGTTTCAACACCATTGTTAATGAAATTGAGAGCACACTGCAAATCAGATTACGAATCCCTTCTAGCCAAGATATGCTTAAACCGTGATAAATCACTTGGAGCTCTGCATGGATATTTGAAGTCACTCAACTAGAACCAAAGTAACAAACAATCCAGTTTCCATACATATCACGAACCACACCTCCATAACCTGCTTTACCCGGATTACCAAGTGCACTGCCATCAGTATAGTTTCATGAAGATTCAATATTTGACTAAGGAGGAGGAAGTCTGGGATGATGGTCAGACAAAAAATTTCCTCATTCCTTGCCTTCCAAATCCACCAACATACTGCTGCAAAAAGGGTGCCTCTACTATTGGTTGCATGCTTTCTATGCCACATGGAGCTGTTATCATCAGGAGGACCATCAAAAACATTAAACTGAAGCAAATTCTAGATGTCCCTAAACTTAGGACAGTCCCTAAGAAGATGTAGGATTAACTCTTCA
Source organism: Pueraria montana var. lobata (assembly GCA_026413185.1). Taxonomy (NCBI): domain Eukaryota; kingdom Viridiplantae; phylum Streptophyta; class Magnoliopsida; order Fabales; family Fabaceae; genus Pueraria; species Pueraria montana. Next base: position 43,909,302 of record CM048651.1, on the reverse strand, counting down.
CTGCTACCACACCTGAAACAAAGAGGATCAAAAGCAATGTGATGGTTAGTTCTAAAAAGTTTTGTTGGAATGCTTTGATGGTCAGCAATCCAAAAGGAGATCTTCACATCATGCATCGAGAGAAAATAAAAAGTGTAAAGGATGCCGAAGATGCCAATATGTCAAGTAAGCAACTGAATAGGTTGGTGTTGTCATGGGACAGAAATGAAGAGTGGGAATTACTAGAAAATGTTAAGGAGATTCTTGAAGTGCTTCAACCTGATACCCAACAACTGGAGAGTTTGGGCATTGTAATAAGATATAAAGGTTCCCATTCCCACAATGGATGTCTAGTCCTTCTCTCAAGCATTTGGAGATTAGAAGCTGCATTAAGGTGAAAGATTTGCTTGAGGCTTTACAACATATGAGTGCCTGCAGCTTGGGAATATCCCACGAATTAGCATTATGGGATATTCCAAACCTAGAACCCTTGCCTAACTACTTCGAAAGCCTTCCCTTACTTCATGACTTGGTTATTAGTAACTGCTCAAAACTGAGATATCTTCCAATGAGCCTAAGCCTTAGCAATCTGAAAATTTTGAGGATTATGGGTTGCTCTGGTTAAAAGAAGCGATGTAAGAAGGAAACGGGTGAGGACTGGCCAAAAATAGCTCACATTCTAAAAGTAGTTCTATTCTAGAGGAGGATGTTGCTATTATGATTGTTGTGGCTGTGCAGGTATATTGTTCTAAAAACAATGTTCTCCTTCCATTCATCTTCTTGCAAACCGTATATATCCAGCGTAGTTGTTGATGCAGATATAAATTGGTTAGGAGAAAGTAAAGAATTTAAGTATTGAATCACCTTGTGACAACATCTAAAATGCTGATGTGTCAAGAAAGAATAAGCTTAGTTGTCAATGTCATGTTTCGCACTTCAAAACTTATATATTACAAATAGATATGTTTAGTGTTCTATGAGGAACGAAATCCTTTCTGTTATGAAGGGTTTCTTTTTTTGCATGATTTACTACCTATATACGTGATTTAAGACTAACTTTGGAGAATGAGTCATTTTTTCATTCACTAAAAAGAAAATTAACCAGGAAATTAGTCCTAGCTCTAGAATGGTTTATTATGGATGTATTGAGTTTTAAACTTTTAAGTTCAGAATTATAATGGCTGAACCTTTATGAACACGACTGGGTCCTTAGGTTCTTTCTGCTAAAATCCTATAATTAGGTTAACAAACCTCCCATCAAAAGGGTGTACACACTAGGAAACCAGGAACAGTTAATCAGAACCTCAATTAATTGATGATACTAATATAGCTGTCAAGAATATAAAGCGTAAGGATAGTTATCAACTTATCATCACTGGCATGGACATACGAGACAGTCGTTGGAATAGCTAGTGGAGGGAAAATATAAAGCGGAGGGATCGACTTTGAAAGAGTAAGGATAGTTATCAACTTATCATCACTGGCAATGTATGTATCTTAATATATCTGTAATATATCTATCAAATACTTGGAAGATTTGCTACTGTTTTATATATCTGTAAATTCTTCTTATTTTTTCACTGGCAATGCACCCCATACCATTGAGTAAGGATAGTTATCACTAAAATATCTTTTCTTTCAAGATTCTGTGCCAGTTGTTCTAAATTATAATTATGTTTAGTGCAAGTGAACCCACTGCTTATTTGCCACATGTCAGAGATTCTTTTGCAACGGGTTTCTGTTATAGCTTCCACGTATGTCCTCAATCCTCATATGACTTCCATCTACAGGAAATGGTGGAAGTAACCATAGATTTTTTTAGCTATAATATTTATACTTGTAATTTTTGTTACAATAGTATTCTTTGTTCACTAGCAGATTGATATGGATGCATTTATTGGAAAGAAATATCAACGAAGGAAAAGCTTGGAAGATTAGGATAATTTCATATTTTATCTTCAGTTCAAATTAGGATAATTTTATATTTCTATTGCCTGATGATTTGAGATTTTCTTTTTAAATAAGATAAGATTTGCATAATCTTATCAGTTGTTCAGATTAGGGTAACAAGACAAGATTTTCTTTCTGTTTTAATAAGACAAGATTCTGCTTAACAGAATCCTTAGTTTTGAATTCAGTCTTGATTTAGAATAAGTTTTAGATAAGATCTTATCTATAAGGATTTCTTATTGTAGCCTTTAAAAAGGTAGTTTACTACTGGAATGAAATCATCAGAAATTATTTCTTCAGAAAACTTTTGTTGTTGGTTAAGGAGGGGCTCAGTCAAGGACGAGTCTGCTTCTTGCCTGCACTATAGATTCTAAGGTGTCTACCGTGTCTAGACCTGTGACTCGATCCTACGCAAGGGCCGATAACAACTTGGTATCCAAAGCCAGCATGGGTGACATGGATGTAATATCAAAACTGAATGACTTCATGGAGCAGATGGCTGCCAGGTAGAGTGCGCTAGAGGAGCAGGTGGCTAACCTTTATGCAGTGGTTACCAAAGGCTCAATTGGAGAGAATTCGGGGGGAAAGAGCAGTAATAACAAAGGCAATTCAGGAGACAAAAGTGAATCACATTCTGGAGGATCCATGATGCCTCGTCATTCCAAACTGGAATTTCCCAATTATGATGGCATTGGGGATCCATTGGGATGGCTGAAACGTTGTGAGAGATTCTTTATAAACCAGAGGATAGCTGATGGAGACAAAATGGGATTAGCAACCTTTCATCTAATAGGAGAGGTGCAACTATGGTTTGACCAAATAGAAGGAGAAGAGACAGATCTCGATTGGGGGCGCTTCAAGGAATGCTGTCATGTACGGTTTGGGCCACCTATGAGCAATAATCCACTAGGTTAGTTGTCCAACCTTAAGCAAATAGGTTCTGTAGAGGACTATCAACACCAGTTTCAATCCTTACTGGCCAGAACCTCTGATCTCAAACCTCGTCAACAAGTGGATCTTTTTATAGCTGGACTATCAGAGAAATTAAGAATCGATATTAAGTTCCAGCAACCAGGTAATTTGGGCATTGCCATGAAGATTGCCCAGGCATTAGAACGCAAGCAAAGGGTCTCTCAAGGGAGGCAGAACACACACACAGGCTAGCTGGAAACACTACCAAAGTGGGTTCTTCAGCACCGTTTTTAAAAAGACTGACACGAGCAGAAATGGCAGAGAGAAGGGCGAAAGGGTTGTATTAGAAATGTGATGAATCTTATGCAATAGGGCATAAGTGCAAAACGCTATTTTGGATTGAGGTGCCCAATGAGGATAGCGATTTAGAAGAGGAGATTGTGCTAGACCCTCATATTTCTTTACATGCCATCAAGGGGACTTGTGATTCCCATACCATACAGTTGCTTGCAGAAATTGTAGGAGTGACTGTATCAATTTTAGTAGGTTCAAGAAGCACACACAACTTTTTGCGTGAAGGCTTAATCCCACATTTGGGATTGGAAGTGTGGAAGAGACCGGGGTTGCAAGTATATGTGGCAAACGGAGAAAAAGTACTCAGTATGGGCATTTGTAAATCAGTTTTATTTTCAATTGCTCATGACAAATTCCATGCAGATTTTTATACTATCCCATTAGAAGGATTTGACGTGATCCTAAGGGTCAAATGGTTGTGCACGCTTGGCCCAATCCTATGGGACTTCAATTCCTTAACAATGGCATTTAAGATTAATGGACAAAAGGTGCTTTGGGAAGGACGACCACCTGGAACAGCACTAAGACTCAGTTTGATGCAAGGAAAAAATTCTCCAGCCGTGCTCATGGACAACTTACTGGCTGAATTTGTAGACTTATTCTTGGAGCCCTCTTGCTTACCCCCTAGCAGAGGTTATGATCATCACATCAATCTTATCCCAGGTACAGAACCAGTTGTCGTGAGGCCATACCGATACCCACATTTTTAGAAGGACGAGATCGAAAAATAGTTTTTGCAAATGCTGCAACAGGGGCTTATTCGACCCAACAAGTCCCCATTCTCTTCTCCGGTCGTTCTGGTCAAGAAACATGAAGATTCATGGCTCTTTTGTGTAGACTACCGGGAACTCAATGCTCGCACTGTTAAAGATAAGTTTCCTATTCCCATAGTAGATGAATTGTTAGATGAGCTTCATGGGGCACAACATTTTACAAAATTAGATTTACGATCGGGGTACCACCAAACACGAATGGCACAATCCGACAGAGAGAAGACAACATTTCGAACACATCATGGCCACTTTGAGTTTCTAGTAATGCCGTTTGGGCTCACCAATGCCCCTTCAACTTTTCAAAGTTTGATGAATGAAGTCTTCCAACCATACTTACTTAAGTTCGTTTTGGTTTTCTTTGATGACATCTTAATCTATAGCAAGACGTGGGTGGAACATATGCATCATGTGCGGACTATTTTTTAACTTTTGAGGACTAATATGCTATTTTTGAAGCAATCCAAGTGCTATTTTGGCATGCCACAGGTTGCTTATCTTGGTCATATCATCCATGGTGGTGGAGTAGAGGTGGATATGACTAAAATCAAGGCCATTACAAATTGGCCTGTTCCTTAAACAACCAGGGCCCTCCGAGGATTCCTTGGGTTAGTAGGCTATTACCGAAAATTTATTAAGGATTATGGCCAAATTGCATCTCCTTTGACAAGTCTCTTGAAGAAGAAGGCTTACCAATGGATTGCCGCAGCTGAAAATACCTTCAACACATTGAAGGAATTGTTGTCCACTGCCCCCGTGCAGAAAATTACCAAATTTTGAAGAAGCATTTGTGATTGAATGTGATGCTTCTAGTAGTGGCTTTGGTACTGTCTTACAACAACAGGGGCATCCCATTGCCTTTTTTAGTCGGAAAATAGCAGAAAGGCACTTAAAATTGCCTGCCTAGTAACGAGAATTGATAGGATTGGCCAAGACAGTTGCTTATTGGCGTCCTTATATTTGGGGTAGGCCTTTCCTTATCCGTACTGATCATTTCAGCCTCAAATATTTGTTAGAACAACATCTTACTACATCTCCTCAACAATATTGAGTGAGTAAATTGATGGGGTTTGATTTTAAAGTAGAATATAAGGCAAGAAAATTAAATAAGGGTGCCGATACATTGTCCAGGCGAGATGAGGATGTTCTGCAAGTCATGGCAGTGTCCTTTCCTCAAGCTGAAATTCTAGATGCCATTCACAAAGAAATAGCCACCATCCTCGAGTTATTTTAGCTGCAACAAAGCATTACAAATGGAGAGTTGGGACCAGTTTGGTATACAAATGATGGCTTAATCTTTTATAAAGGAAGAGTACATTTACTGCCCACTTCCCCTCTCATCCCTACAATTCTCTTAGCCATTCATGATTTGACACATGAAGGCAACCTAAAAACACTTCACCGTATTAGGCAAGATTTTCATTGGAAAGGAATGAAGCTTAATGTACTTGAGTTCGTGCAGAATTGTTCAGTGTGCCAGCAACATAAGTGGCAAAATCTTCATCTTGTTGGTTTGCTTCAACCTCTCCCAATTCTGCAACAAATTTGGGCTGATATTTCCATGGATTTTATGGAAGGCTTGCCCAAAACCCATGGTAAATCAGTTTTATTGGTGGTAGTGGACAGACTCTCAAAGTATGCTCATTTCTTGCCTCTTGCACACCCCTTTACAGCCCTATCAGTTGCCACAGTTTTCTTTGTAGAGGTGTTCCGCCTTCATGGTCTACCAGAGTCTATAGTTTCTGATCGCAACAAAGTTTTCCTTAGCTTGTTTTGGAAGGAGTTATTTTGCCTTAGTGGAACCAAATTGGCCTTTTCTTCAGCTTACCATCCCTAATCTGATGACCAAACAGAAGTGGTTAACTGCACTATTGAGATGTATCTTCGCTGCCTTACTAGTGATCATCCTCGCAAATGAGTTGACTGGATTCCATGGGCTGAATTCTGCTATAATACCTCTTACCATACTGTCTTGGGTACCACCCCCTTTCAGTTGGTATATGGCAGAGAACCCTCGCATCTTCTATCCTACTTTAGCGGTTCCACTAGACTTGAAGTTGTTGATAAGGCATTGCAGGAGCGTGATTCAGTCCTCTAAGAAGCTCGTGCTAGATTATTACAAGCTCAACACCGCATGAAAAATAGCTATGACATGGGGCATAGAATTGAACTTTGAGGTAGGCAATTGGGTTTGGCTACATCTACATCCCTATAGACAGCTCACGGTGTCCAAGTAAAAACATCACGAGCTCCTCCCAAAATTTTTTGGGCCTTTTCAAATTGTGCCAAAGTTGGTCCTGTTGCTTATAGACTTGAACTACCAGAAGAGAGCAGAGTGCATGATGTCTTTCATGTCTCTCTTCTCAAGCCATATAAGGGACCCCAACCAGCTACTTCAGGCACCTTGCCCCCAGTGTTCAAAGGCAAAGCCGTGCCTACTCCTCAAGCAGTCCTTCGCAGTAGATTAAATAGAGGCACTAGAGAGTTACTCATTCACTGGATGAGCCATTCTCCAGAGGAAGCTACATGGGAACCTCTTGTTCAATTTTATAGACAATTTATCCTGAATTAGAGCTTGAGGACATGCTCAAAGTCGAGGCGGGGAGTGATGATATGGATGCATTTATTGGAAAGAAATATCAACGCAGGAAAAGCGTGAAAGATTAGGATAATTTCATATTTTATCTTCAGTTCAAATTAGGATAATTTTATATTTCTATTTCCTGATGATTTGATATTTTCTTTTTAAATAAGATAAGATTTGCATAATCTTATCAGTTGTTCAGATTAGGGTAATTTTAGATTTCTTTCTGTTTTAATAAGATAAGATTATGCTTAACAGAATCCTTAGTTTTGAATTCAGTCTTGATTTAGAATAAGTTTTAGATAAGATCTTATCTATTAGGATTTCTTATTGTAGCCTTTAAAAAGGCAGTTTACTACTAGAATGAAATCATCAGAAATTATTTCTTCAGGTGGTGAGGAGTCTGCTTCTTGCCTGCACTATAGATTCTAAGGTGTCTACCATGTCTAGACCCATGACTCGGTCCTACGCAAGGGCTCATAACACAGATTTAACAATTTTCTCTAGGTTTTAAATTTTCAGAGTATGCTCTATCAACAGGTTCAGCCAGTGCATATTAGTTAAGTGATGTTAGAATGAGTGTATATCTTATTCAACATGAGCTAGAGATTTCATTGTTGTCAATTTTATATTTTTGTTTTCTTTTGTCTTTTCAAAGCATTTGTACTTATGTGATAATCATCATATACGGATTTCTTTAGCAACATTTATAACTTACAAAATAGTTATATTTGTAGGCAATTTTCCCTTCTCTGACAATAAGTGTTTGAAAACCCAGTTTGGCCTGAACCTGTTTAGTTTGGGCTGAATTGGCTGAACTGCTGACTGGAGTTTGGACCCTAGTCTGGTCTAAGGTTAAATCTTAAAACTTTAGTGGTTCATAACCCAAAAAACTGATTGATCATCCCAATACCAGCTTAACAGTCCAAAATTTGTGCTTTGTCAAAACATGGACTGGCTGGTCAACTTTTCCAATGCATGGTCCATTCCTGACATTATATTAGAGAGCTTACATAAATTAGACATATTTTAGTGTTTTTTGGTTCTGTTTGAATCATGGATTTTATCGTCATTTTATGTCAATGCTTCTATTGATTCCATCTAGATGACTTTCTCATAAAAGTTATTTATTGGATAGAATGAAAGTAGAGGGACATATAGTCAAGACATAACAAATACAGCAGATAATTTGTTGTCCTAGAGAGAATTTCTCTGATACCAGACAAGAAATTAGATCTAACTTCATTGACCCTCTAATGGCTTTCTTAGATGAAGCGTCAACTGTAAGGTACTGTCCGAAACAGAAAGTTATGCTGAATGCATCAGCTGAGAGTTTTCAGATGATGCATCAAGTGATTGTTCACTCACGAGCTCAGATGAGGTATCTTTCACAACTGAGAGTACTAGGGACTCCTTCAGTACTGTATATAGATTATGGCGATCCATGCAATATGAATCCAATTTCATCTATCTTCAATTACTCACCAGAAAATTTCACAAACTCTTGCTACTGATGTTTTCAAATAGTAGGTCATCTAAATAATTCACTGTTCAATTAGTTAGAATTCTCATTCGTAGGATTAGTGTTCAAAGTGACTACAAGACCACTCATATCAAGTCTCGTTTCCTAATTTGCACTATCTGTAGTAAAGTTCATAACATGTAAATTATAGTACTGAAAACTCAAGTTTCTGTAAATACCATTCACACTTAGTATATACTCAGGGGGTGGCAATCATATTGCATTTGAGTGCAGACTTATCAAATTCTTTCTTTAAAACAATCAAAGAAAAAAGTATATATGTACCACATGCTCATTTCAACACCCATATCAATTCATAATGAAAAGTTTTCAAGAGTAAAACTACCTCTGAACTATATAGCTATGATGAACCTAAAAGCAAGTCAATCAGAAAACAGTGTTTTAGCTAAATTTGAAACACTTTATTCATCCATACAAGATGTCCTGACACCTCAGTGCTGCAGCACTCTGCATATTGCTTTCATGTTGAAAGCTTATTTGTCACATGGTTTGCTGTTCATTTTCAATATCAAACAAGAACCAAATCTCATTGACCCTATCATCAAATTCAAAGGGGGCATTGTACTGTGCAACAGTGTAAACAGAAGCATGGCCAGCTCTCTTCTGGCTTTTCTCAATTGCATCAGCCCACTTGGTTCCAGCAATACTAGCCTTCAAGGCTGCAGCTTCCTCCCCAACACTAGAATCTTTGACAAATCCACCAAACTGTCTAACTACTACAAACACAGTCTTCCATCTTTGAACATGGAGGCCCTTTGCAGGAGGCGGGTTTGCTTGGTTCTCTTTCGGCACATAGAAGCTCACAACAAATGAGGACTCACAGAAGGGTCCATCACTGGGTAATACTTCACTTATCACAGGCGCTGTCATCTCAATTTTCTGCTTGTGGTTATTCTCACCCTGAATATAATCAAATAGCCTGACCATAAATTTTATTTTCACAATTGATATTAATAACTTAAAATTTAATTTAATAATTAAAAACAATAATATATAAAATTACAATAAAGTTTTATGATATTTTGAGTTTTTAAAAGTGTGCTCTCAAAAGGCAAGCATCATTACCGATTTTTTTTAAAAGAAAAAGTAACTCCACTTGCTTATTATAATTCATGAATGGGAGATTGGTCAGTGTAATATGGTGGGATTGCTTTCTTTTTGTTGTGTAAAGGGCATGGACAAATTGCTTGGCTGCTGCTAATTATATATGTGCAGGTGACATGGCTTTGGTGTTACATGCGCATGCTGACTGCAACATCCCTCTTGGTTTTGTTTTTTTTTTTTTTAGGTTAAATTAATCCATAGGTCCCTATACTATTCGACAATTTTTAATTAGGTCACTGAACTATTTTTTTTCAATTGGGTCCCTGAACTTTTATTTAATTTTTAATTAGGTCCTTGCCGTTAACTATCGTTAACTCCAATAACGGTAGAGACCTAATTAAAAATTAAATAAAAGTTCAAGGACCCAATTAAAAAAATTGTTTAGGGACCTAATTAAATTTTTTTAAATATTTCAGGGACCTACTGAATAAATTAAAAGTAAATTAAAAATCATACAAAAAATATCACTCAATTGAAGAATGTATTTAGAAGGAGTGCATTAGGTTTGTCCGAACAGAATCTGTAGGGGGAAACTAGAAGTGCAGTAAGGGGATTGATGCTTCCGGAGTTTGAGAATATTGGTTGAAGAACCTGCAGAGGTTGAGAATACTGAGTTTAGAATCCGCAAAGGTGAGAATACTGGACTGGAGATGTGATAATACTGACTTGGAGAGTTAAGAATACTCAGTGCAAATTTGTAGAATGGACAATACTAAATTTAGAAGTAGTCTACATATGCTTGAGAAGTATAGTGTGATAGCCTGGGTAGAATTTGAGAATTACTCAGTAGGTCCCTGAACTATTTAAATTTTTTTAATTAGGCCGCGAAACAATTTTTTCAATTAGGTCCCTGAACTTCTATTTATTTTTTAATTAGGTCCCTACCGTTAATGGAGCTAACCGTAGTTAACGGTAGAGACCTAATTAAAAAATAAATAAAAGTTCAGGATCCAATTGAAAAAAAAAATAGTTCAGGGACCTAATTAAAAATTCTCAAATAGTATAGGGACCTACAGATTAATTTAACCTTTTTTTATTGCAAATGGAGGATTAGTCTAATTTACTATGTGTATTGCTGCCATTTTTTTACGGTAAAGTGATTACCAACATCCATGACATCAGTGCATCAACTTTTGGTCCAAATGTAGACCTGGATGTGCATCAGTTTTTGGGTTCAAATGAATACCTAGATTGTTGAGTTTGTCCAATCATTTTTGAGATATATAAATTCTCACGTGATTTCCTTTACTCAATGGTGTTTTCTCCAGTTTTGTTGGGTGTAATGCAATTACTTTGTCATTTTTTCAATTTTGTTGCATCTTTTCTCATTTATTCAATTCGTTTGTGTTGTGGGGGGTATTGCCTTATTGGACGGTACAATATAACGTGGTCCTGTTGGGAATTTTGGCGTGAGCTGAAATGTTATGATCGTTGTATCTATGTCTCTTGTTTCTAAACTCTAGCACATCTTATATAAAGTTTGATCTCAAATTAATAATATATTCATTTTGATTATTAAAAAATAAAATTAGTTTAATTTTGGTTATTCATGTTACAAATATCAGTATTAAAGTTAACATGTATTATTGAGATCAAATTTTAATTTTAGCCAATGTTTTTAAAACTGAACTGAACATTGAATTGATATGAAAGCACTGGTTTAAAGATCAATGGTTCAATCATAGTCAAACTATTAAATATATAATTTTTTATAATTTTAATATAATATATTAAACAAAAATTATATAATATTCATAATTTCATAATATAATTGACAACATGCTAGATACACCAACAATCCTAATATAATTGGCAATAGCGTAGTGGTTTAAGGTTGGTAGAACACATGCACATCAAAAGCTAGTTGAGAGGATATTAGATTTTAAAGTGTATAGATTTTTGTTTCAATATTCAATTCAAATATGGTTGAGGTAGGAAGCAATGTGAAAGTGGGGGTAGTGTCAACGCTTAAAATGGAAATGAAAAGAATGCACCTATGATGGTCACAATGATTGAGGCACGTGTGCTTCTGTTAAGACTAAGCAACAATGTTTGTAAATTTGCACTCAGACAATAACACAAGGCCAGGGCATAACAATTAGGAAGGAGAAGGAATTTTTTTGGGAATTTACAAAAAAAAGAAAAACATTTTCCTGAGAACAACCGCTGCAAACTAATGAACCATCGATCAGTTCTGACTGATTTTCACTGTTTTGACCAGTTCACCGGTTTTTTGATCGGCATTTATGATGTCTGGTTCTAAGGGTATTTGATCCTGATATGGCATACAAGCTCTTGATTCAATTGTGCAACCAAGCGATTTGGATTGATTCTTACAAGTTACAACTATGATTTTAGTTAAAGAATAACCTAAAAGCACTTAAAATGTTATTAATGTTTCGTCAAAGAAATGTTAAAGTATCGGACTAAAGATTAGTTTCATAGTCAGGAGTACATTCATGCATATACATCACAATTCTTGACCCTTCTAGCTAGTAAAATGTTGCGGAGCACACCAAGATCCTGTTGCTTGCTATGATAATGAATGGTGGAGTTTCTCCAATTGTCATAAATCTTAGGACAGGAGTACCTCTCATGGAAAGCCACACTGTCCTAATTATAGTGAAGACATGATCAACACTCCAATGATATTTAAGAGCCGCTGCATATATAACATCTAACACTTATCAAACAGAAAGATTATCCTATTATATAATTATAACAACAGATTAAGTGGAATGTAGATCAATTAATTATACTGCTGGCACATAATTATCATTTTCTTTTTTGCCACAAATGTTTGACTTTTCCAATCTTCAATTCAAATGTCAACAACCTAGCTAGACATACAACAAATTTGGCTTTCACGAAATAAGTACTTTCAAAAGTCTAATTATACTATTATACCATAAGCAAAATTGTGCTAGATGTTGAGAACCATCAAAATTTATTGTTGACTTACGACTGCGCTAGCTAGCTAGCTGCTAGTGATTATAAAAAAAAGTATTAAATTGAAAAAAATAAAAGAAATAGAAATTGTGTTTCTGCATAAAATTTTTATAAAAAATTGTACCACAAAAAAAAAGACAAGAAGAAAGAAAGGTAAAATATGATGATTGATAAGGTGGAAAGAGATAAAACAAAAATAGTATAAAAATTATTGTATAAATAATATAACTGAAAAAGAAAAAGAAGAGGGAAATAAAACAGGTAATCGGATGCTAGAATATACCTGTGGATAGAATTGAAGGTAATAGAGAAAGAATACCTGTGGTTTTCGTGCACAAGGTAAATTTGCATGCTTAATTTCCTATTGTGTGCAATTTTAAAGTTGAATGATAAATTGTGCCAAATAGCAATATGTTTGTGAATGAAATGGGTTTGGTTCATTTTTGCTTTGCAGTGTTGGTTGAGGCCAAGAGTTCCCCCAAACACTTCATTGAAGAAGGCTTTTAACATTTACCCTAGCTAGCCAGCCCTTCACATGAAGCGTTCAGAGGAACTCCAAGAGACAGCCAACAGAAAAAAATATCCCTGAATTAGTTATACATGCTTCTCTACTATTTGTCTTGAATAGACAAAGGCAAAGCAACTGTTCTATTTATGGTGGAGAATTTCATGTTAATTGATCAAAATAAATGAGAATTTTATGTGGACATGGAGAATTCTACGTAATGAAGGTACTTTCTTTCTATGAACCTGGTCAGGATGTTCGCCAAGAAGGGGAGTCAGTGATGGAGTGGGCTCGTTGCCGCTAAAGTGATTCAAAACATACATCTAAAGCTAGCATAAGATCTTTTCATGCCCTTCCAGTCATTTTCGAAGTCATTAGGCTGGGAAAAATATATATAAGAGGCGATCGTATGTAGTTTTACATATATTTAGAAAAAGGGAAATATGCATCCTTTCTATGCCTATTCATACAAAAATGAAAGAAAAAAAAAGTATTCTTATTCTTCCTTCTGAATTATAGTGAATCAATCCCAACAAAGTCAATAATCAACCAGATATTATAAATATTCAATTATGCCTTATTGACAATATTGGTCAACTATAACATTTTCACTAGATTTTAAGAGAATACTCATTTATTTAGGATTTCATTTCATTTCAATAATCAATCTTGTTAATTACATTTATTTATTGGTCTAATAAATTAAATTCATATTTAAATTATTAAAATGATAATTTAAAATTTTAATAAGCTATTTACCATACATTATAAATATATTGCTCATACAAATTATCAATATTTATCTATGAGGAGGGATCAAATTACACCGGTGTAACTTAAACAACTATTACACCATTCAATAACTTTCAATTGGATGATGTTTTCTTAAAATCCACCGTTGGATTGAAAGTTCCTTTCACATAGATCATGTATACAAAATTTCAAATTAATCCAAAATTATTTGCTACCTCATTCATATAGATTAAAATTGACGTAATATAAACTTTTCAAAATATACTAAAATATGGATCATTTGATTACCTTCTTATATATATTATTATTCAATCTCTATCAAAAAAGTTATGCATCTTACTGAATTATGTCCATCCAACGTCCACGTAGACATATGGTTAACTACATATATAAATATGATTAATATTATATCATAAGTAGTTAAAAGTAAATGAACATGGTTGAACACAATTATCAATTAATTACTTGTGAGACAAAGTTAACTATTTTTAAACATTTCAATAATTTCATGACATTGTTAACTATTTGTGAGGTAAAGTTAATCATCATTATTAGTCATATCAATAACTTCATGACACTCTTAACCATGTATCGATATATAATTGTATACAATCATCTTCATTTACTTTTAATTACTTGAGACATAAATTAAGTTAACCATATTTACTCATGTTGTTAACCACGTGTGACAGTCAATAACCTCATAATACTATTAACCACTTGTTAGACAAAGTTAACCACCAATAAACATTTTAATAACCTCATAACACTAGTAATTACATATTGATAATTGTATACAATCACATTTATCTACTCCTGTTCACTTGTGAAATAAAGTTCACCACACTTACAATACACATGGTTAACCATGTGTGCTAGCTAGGTGGAAAAACTCTCAATATGTTAATCGAGACTCCATAGCTTTCATAGGATTACTTTTAATATATATATATATATATATATATATATATATATATATATACTGATTTAAATAAAAAATAAAAAATACATATATAAGTGATGAATGTTTAAAAACATGACATATCCTAAAAATAATTGATATAGATTCTTTTTTATTACTAATCCTTTATATAAGAAACAAATAACTAACTCATGAAGACTAATGAAAATAGTTAAGATGGTGAGTTTTAATTAATAGTGTCATAAATTTGATTTTTTTTTTCCAAAAAATCCATATCATTAAATTATTTAAGTGGTGGTTGCATTTAATGATAATACTTGTAATTGAAGGTATACTTTTTTCTACCAATAATTATGACTTATATTGTTAATATGTCAATGAATGCATCTATTTATATGAAAAACGAGTAAATGTTTCATTAATGGACTTCGCAATAAATTAAGGATAAAAAAAGAAAATAGCATTTAATATAACTAAAAATGGCCTTATATTTCTTATAATTGGGACAAAAAATGCACGCATTTATTAAATCAAGTAATATATTTCTTATAATATATGGAAAACTTTTGGGCTACGAAGGCTACTCTGCATTGTTTAGGGTTCGTATCTGGATTAAAGATAAAATTTAGTAAAAACGCTTCATTTGGCATTAATGTGAAGAATTCTTTCTTGATGGTAGCTGCTAATTTCATGCATTGCAGTACTGGTAGTCTTCCTTTTACGGATTGTTGGTAGGAGCAAATCCAAGAAAGATTTCCATTATTTAATTGGGCACTATATAAAAACTATGAAGTGTCAGTTGGCAACTTGGAAATTAATGAAAAAAATTGTCTATTGGTGTGCTAGTAAATTCCCTGTTATCTAGCCTTTGTTTTGTTTTAATAAAATAAATATTTTGGGAAAATCTATTGGGCTTTGGAATGGGATTGAGTTAAAATGTTTTAGGTAATGGTTAAACATACCTCCCATAATGCAGTAAAAAAAAAATACCTCCCATAATTATTAAATTTACATCCTTTCAATATTTTTTTTTTGGGTTAAATTAATCTGCAGGTCCCTATATTTTTACCAAATTTTTAATTAGGTCCCTGAACTTTTTTTATCTTTTAATTGGGCCCTTGAACTTTTATTTGTTTTTCAATTGGGTCCTTCGTCTAATTGTCATTATGAAAAATCAACCGCAGACACTTAATTAGAGGTGTAGACAGTGAACTGATGTTTCTGGAATGTGTTGTAAGCACAACTGAGTCAATTCTGAGAGATTTCTACAAAGTTTCAATCTCTACAGGTCAATTTAATTCAGATATTCTTTCACAATTATTTGATTCTCCAAAAGATTGAAATTTTGCATAAAACTCTCATAATTGACTCAGTTGTGCTTACAACATACTCCAGAAGCACCAGTTCATCGTGTGCCCCTCTAATTAGGTGTTTGTGGTTAATTTTTCATAACGATAATTGGACAGAAGGACCCAATTGAAAAACAAATAAAAGTTCAAGGATCCAATTGAAAAAAAAAAAAGTTCAGAGACCCAATTAAAAGAAAAAAAAGTTCAGGGACCTAATTAAAAATTTGGTAAAAGTATAGGGACCTGCAAAGTAATTAAACCTTTTTTTTTGTTATTAAATTTACTTATACATCCCCATCCCTTACCCTCTCCCTCTCTTTTTCCCTCACACCTCTCTCAGATCTCAGCAGAGAGTGCCAGTAGGCTCGTCCAAGCTGACAATTTTCATTTGAATTGGACACACAGGGATCAATCTCAAGGCCGGAGGTAAGAGCAAAAAGACCAAAAGAACACCACCCAAGTCCAATGATATCTATCTCAAATTACTTCTCCTATGCCTTCTTTTGGTGGTCAATGATGATAAAAGTGATCTGAGCTCATAATGAGACCTTCACCATTGCAAGGTTTGGGAATAGATTTTTCCATCTTTGTTTGAGCCACCTTCTCTCAGATGTCATGTACATTTTATTTTAATTTTCAATTACCGAAGATGTGATATTTTTAAAACCAGTTGAGAACGTTTGATTGAACCTGTTTTGTGAAATTTCAATTTGTTTGTTGTGTGCCTCATTTTTATCATGTTTGTGTAGATTCACTGTAACCAGCAAGATTAATAGATTCCATATTAAATAATGTGGAACTATTGCCCGTTTACTAAATTTTAACTTCGAAAAGGGGAGTGTGAGAGGAAAAGGGGAGGGGAGGTAAGGGGTGGGATATTTAAGTAAATTTAATATAAAAAAAATAGAAAATGAGGTATATTTAATAATTATGGGAGATATATTTAACAACTGCCAATGTTTTTAAAGTTTCTTTAACTTTTGTGATTGGGATTTAGTCTCTGTAAGCTCAGCTTTCCTGGACAAAAATTTACCCTAGGTTTCTTTAAAAACTGAACTCTTTCCCTCATTTTGGAGATTATGTGTCATAAGAGCCGCTGTGCAGTCAAGGAGTGAGGAGTCGTAGGAAGACGTTGTCACACTGTTTTCATCCTCTTGTTAGAGATTGTAATGCTCCTTTTCCGCTACATGACATCAACGACTAATATAATGTGGAGATAATTTGGTTTTAAATTGGAAAACTCTTCAATTATTTTATTTATGAAAAATGTGTATATAAATTTTTCACGATATCTAATTAAACATCAACATCATTTATTTCAACTAAATCACATCAAAACATGTAAATATAAACAACAAAATAAGTTATGTGCTCTATGGCACTACAACCAAATAAATAAGATCAATATTATAGTGCTTCAAAAGGGTGAGAAGGTGAGTGTAGAAGAAATCAAATCTAGTGTGCCATAATTAACTACATGTACATCCAAAAAGGGGAGGGGTACAAAACACACTTCCTAGCAAGCGACAGTATACATCTTAGAAGAAATAAGAGGATAGCACTCTTCAACACTAGTGCTATACTGGTGTGACTCATCCAACTAGTCATACTGGTGAGGCCTCACCATATCCTGTGACAAAGTCTCCAAAATCAATTGCGAGCGGCTTTGTCTGCTATGCCTCATGGGTAAGCTCACTTAAATCAACATACAATATATGCAACATACATACATTTTGAAGCATAACTACAAGAATAAGATATTCTGACATAAAATCAATTGTCTCACATTCATTCACCCACATGAAAAACATATGAAGTATGTACAACAAACTGACAATCATGTTATGCATGTAAATTCAACTCCATGAAGATATACATCAGTTTGAGTGACCAAAATAGACATTTCCCTCAAAATGGTCAAACATGACTACTAAGTCATAGCAACACGGTATGTGCCAAAGGTCATTGAGGAAAAGCCAAAACTTTATGGGAATAAGAGAAAATATGGAGAGAATTGAAGGTAGTATAACAGCTAGATAGCAAATAGAGAAAGAATACATGTAAGTGGTTTTCGTGCACAAGGCAAAATTGCGTGCTTATTAATTTCCTATATTGTGCAATTAATATTGATAATAAATTGTGCAGAATAGCAATGTTGTTTGTGAATGAAATGAATTTGGTTCAATTTTTGCTTCGCAGTGTTGGTTGAGCCCAAGAGTTCCCCCAAACACTTCATTGAAGAAGGCTTATAACGTATACACATAGCTAGCCCCTCACATGAAGCGTTCAGAGGAACTCCAGGAGACAGCCAACAAAAAATATCCCTGAATTAGTTATACATGCTTCTCTACTAATTCTCTTGGATAGACAAAGGCACAGAAACTGTTCTATTTATGGTGGAGATTTTCATGTTAATTGATCAAAATAAATGAGAATTTTATGTCGACATGGAGAATTCAACGCAATGAAGGTACTTTTCTTTCTCTGAACCTGGTCAGGATGTACGCCAAGAAGGGGAGTCTGTGGCGGAGTGGGCTCGTTGCTGCTAAAGTGATTCATAACATAAAAGCTAGCATAAGATCCTTTGACGCTCTTTCAGTCATTTTCATAGTCACTAAGGCTACGGAAAATATATATATATATATATATATATATATATATATATATATATATATATATCGAAAAAGGGAAGTAGTGTATTCTATGCGTATTCATAAAAAAGGTAAAAAGTATGTATTCTTATTCTCCTTTCTGAATTATAGTGAATAAATGCCAATAAAGTCAATCATCAATCAAATTCAAATATTATAAATATCCAATTGTCAATGATTTTATACTGGTCAACTCTTAAACATTTTAATGCATGGGAATATTTTTTTATTGTGAAAAATAAAAGTTTTAGACTATATTATTAATTTATTAGACACTATAGTCGATAATATTTGACTTAATTGCACATTTTACCACCTAACTATCATAATTTCACGAATTTTACCTTTTAAGTTTTTAATTTTTGCACATTTTATCGTTGTTGACGTGTAAAAAAAAGTTAAAAAAACAAAACAATGTTGTTTTGTTACCAATATATTTTTTCAAAACGCCATCATTTTGTTACCAATATGATGGTAAAATGCGCGAAAAAAAATTTGGATGATAAAATTCGCGAAATTATGATAGTTGAGTAGTAAAATGTGCAATTAAGGCAAAATATTTTAACAATATTATTAATTTTTTTTACATTCTCAATATATCTATTATATTTTTTTTTCATCACGTTAAATATTACATTTATTATTTATTATTTTCTCTTTTTTTCTTCTCTCGCAAAATATACATTTCAATTGCTTTTTTAAAATTTATCTAAGATTTCATTTCACTTCATTTCAATAATCAATCTTGATAACTACATTTATTTATTGGTTTAATGGTTAAATATGTTTTGGTCCCTAATTTTTTTATTTTTACTTTTAGTCCGTAAATGAAAAAGTGTCCAATCGTAGTCTCTATACTTTTCTCACATTAATATTTTTGGTCGTGCCATCAAGTATCATCATCAAGTTATGTGACAATCATGTGAGTTGTCATGTCATCAATTAGTCTTATGTGGTAGCCATGTGTAAGTTTTTGGGTAAATTATGTTTTTAGTCTGTAATCTTTTTGTGAAATTTACTTTTAGTCCCTCAACATTATTTTTTGACTGGTTTTAGTCCTTTTCTTTTCACAAAATTCACTTTTAGTCACTCAACAATTTTTTGACCAGTATTAGTCCCTCAATTATTGTTCATCATTTTTTCAGTCTTTCCTGTCAAGTATCACTATTAAGCGATGTTGTAGCACTCGTGTGACTTGCCATGTGGACTATTAGTTTTACGTAACATTCACATTGTAAAATGTTTCTAGTTGAAGAAATTTTGATCTACTGGTTCTAAGGTGCTACAAATTTCTTGGCAATGTAAAACATTTTGATCTAGTGGTTCTAAGGTTCTAAGGTTCTAAGGTGCTACAAATTTCTAGTTGAAGACATTTTGATCTAGTGGTTCTAAGGTGCTACTAGAAAAATGGTTTTAAAAAAAAAAAGAAAATGAAGAAGATGAAGTAAGAAAAATCAACAGCCCACTTGAAATTTCTCACAACATCGAAACTCATCATTGTTGTCTTGCTCTGATCTTGCCACCATTGCCACCTCCTACTCACCCTCTATGCACAATGTTACCTGTGGAGAAAAAGGGTTCATGAGAGTAAGATTAAAATGGAAGGATTTAGCGTTTGTTTGAAAAGTTGTTGTATCATGGTTCAACGGATTGCTAATTTGTGTATCATTGCTCATCCAAGAAAAGAGTTGTAACATAGAGGAGTTCCTCAAGAGATCTTCCAAGCACATAAACTTAGAGGAAGAAACCAAGGTAATCCAGATGAAAAACACCTCTGCAGACAAAGGGAAAGTTGGCTGGATGATTGAGGGGCAAGAAAAATCAAGCCACCTAGAATGAACCTTTCTTACCATCCCTCAAAATATTTGAAAACCATAGTACCATTGAACACATTGCATGTAACATTGCGTGACGTCACATTGACTTGACCAACAAATAAAATAAACTTGCAAAATATAAACATTTGCATTAAATAAAATGAGGTTAACTTTTTCTCTTTTCTTTTGTAGATAAATAAGATCAACATACATAAGAAAATACAAAATTAAAATAAACATCATTAGAAGTAAAACATCGCCATAATAATTAATTGAATGCATAAGGAAATAAATATGCCATACATGTGTGAGTGATACAAATCGTCATCATAAATCTAATACAAAACATCATGTGGTTGATGAAAGAAAATTTTTTTCCAACTCAATAGTAGAATACATATCCATCATAGCTAGATAGAGAGATCCCAACAAAAGAACAAAAAAATAACTCCAATATAACTAAACAGACCTACACTCCCTAAGCTAGAGAAGACTACCCTCAATCAACTAATATTGAAAATCCTCGAACTCGGAACTTGATATTCTAACAATCACGCATTGTCTTGGTCCATGCGCCTAATTAAGAGGTGACAAATCCTTCAAGCAAGGTGGGTGGCGGGAATTTTGTCTCCAGTAGGAGAAAGAAAGACACAAAGTGTTTGTGCAAACACTTTGAGTCTTTCTCTCTCCTATTGAAATTTTTTAGTCATTGAAGAGGAGCTGAAATTGTAGTAGGGTGTCGTCCACATGCGCTCAATGGGTAGATTGAAATATTGCGTCATCCATGTTGAAAATGAGAACATCGGATGATTAATGTGACTAAAGGCAAGGATAAAATCTCCTTGGAGATCACATGATGCCCTTTGTAATTGAAGTGCCATTTTGTATGCGCCTCATCGTCTTCCTCAACCAACTCAATGCAAAGCATGTCCTTATGGAGACCTCTCCTAGCCATCTACTGAACGAACACAAAAGCCACAAGCACAGTGACAGAAATCACAATAGAAAACAAGGTGAGAATCTTGGCACAAGTTCAACAAGAGTACATGTGGATGATACTCAAAATAGTCATGAAAAAAAAATACAGATATTTATGTATAGAGAAAATTGCACTCGCGCACTCTATCTGAACTTTTTTCAAATTACATATAACACCACTATTTTTTCTATTCTTACACTAACTCTCTTTTACGTTTAAAAACTTTACACTGACACCCCTTTAATGTTTGAAAATATTACACTGATACCCCTTATATATTACACTAACACCTACAGGGAGGTTACTGTAATGGTTAAAAAAAATAGGGATGCTTATGTAATTTCACAAAACTTCAGTTAGTGTAATTTACTCTTATATATATATAATTAAAATAAATACATCATACCAAATCTCATCATCACAGAACAACGATCATATATAGAAGCCCAATAATCATGAGATGTCAATGCTAACCAAATCTAATGACTATGCATGAGACAAACACCACTCCATAGAGTCAACAACAACACAGTTGAGTGATTAGTGTAATGCCTCGTGGTATTACATTGATCCAAACAACTATCGTTGCGGAAAATAAATAAATTTACAAAAAATAAAACTTTATAATATTTATATTGCAGATAAAATTTTCACTCTTCAAACATATAATTGATCAATAGCCTGAGTATTTATAAAATAAATACCAAAAGGAATATCATAAATAAAGATAGCTAAATCACATCACGCACAACTAAGAAAATGAAAATTTGATCCATAATCAAACTAAGGTGCTGCAACCCAATGGTTGAGATAATAAATACATATTCAAATAACATAAGATATCCTATAGAGTAATAACAAAACATAGCTAATAAGAGCTAATTAAGCAAAATACATCAAAATAACATCTCCAAAAAGGAAACTCTACTAAAACTAGAACTGATCGAAGCCTCTAATCAAAGGTCCTCCTTTGAACTAGATATACATTGGTCATGGCCTCATGCTATTCAACAGGTCAAAAATGAGGGAGAAACACGGCGAGGTGAGTGGGAGAGAGAAACTCGGCGAGGAGAGAGGGAGGCGGAAGGATAGTCAGATTCTTGAGAAGGAAGAACCTGAAGTGGAGGCTGGAAAAGTAGAGGAAGGGTGGGAAACAGTGAGAAGAAGGAAATATAAAGAACGCGTCACCTTTTTCTTCACGAATTTTTCGGACAATTTCGGACTAAGAGAATTCTGGAAAATCTTTGGGAGGTTTGGATCAGTGAATGAGGTGTTTATCGTGCCAAAGAGGAACTCTTGGGGCAGGAAGTATGGATTTGTACGCTTCACTGGAGTGAACAACCCTAGAGTTCTGGAACGGGAGCTCGACAACATTTGTATAGGGGACCAATTAATATGCCCAAATACGTGAGGAGCGGAGGGAGAACAAATCCAGATAGCACATATGAGGTGGGAAAGTTGTGGGGGGAGAAGCCTGCTAACTCTAGGAATCAAGCCCAAGTTGTGTATGGACACTCTAAGCCTATACATAAAAATCAAAGGTCGCTTGAAAAATCAACATGGAGGAGGAAGACAGGGAACAACGAAGTCTGGAGAACGAAAAAAGAAAATAGACACTCGGTAGGGGTAGATAATTGGAAAGGCACAGTGATCAATTCGACTGTGGAAATAAGAGACTGGTTGACCCAGAGCTGGGTTGGAACTCTTGCTGATTTGAAGATGTTTGATAGGCTTAATGACACTTATGTCATGGATGGGTGGGAGGAGGTTAAGTTGAGATATATGGGAGGGGACTTGGTTCTGATAACTGGTTTAAATGAGGAGAGGGCAAAAAAATTGGTGAATCAACGTGAGGAGAATTTTCTTTCCATCTTCAAGTCTATTAAAAAATGGAGCAATGATCTTGTGATAACTAACAGATTAGCATAGATTAAGTGTTCGGGTGTCCCTTTGAGTTCCTGGGGGAAAGATTGTTTCTCTCAACTGGTATGCTCTTTTGGTACTCTGGTAGATGTTGATGAAGGAACAAGTACTTTGTCCAGACTGGATTTTTCCCGAGTGTTGGTCCACACGGCGTTCCCCCAGACTAATAACATGGTGGTTCCGGTAAAAATCAATGGAATTATTTGTCAGGTAAGAATGATGGAGGAGAATGTTCTTATAGTGAACCAATGTGTATGCCATAAATGGGGAGAACATTCAACAATAAAAGACGATACTCTTTCGGTAGTGAGATGGGGATTGAGATAGGATCGTTTATGTCTGAATGCCATTCGGAGGAGCTAGTGGCTGACGATGATATGGGGAAAGATGATGGCCTTTACCGGGCTGTTAGGAGACCGCAAATGAAGAGTACGCCGGAGGAGACGACTGTACAAAATTCACCGGACAATATCCAGGAGCGCGTGAGCACTTGCCCTACATCACCTAGGGTGTCCGTACTTGTCAGAGATAGCTTGCAAAATGAGATTGAAGCAGACAACTTAGATGGCACAGGGGATCAGGAGGGTTTGATCAACAATCATGAAAATAGTAAGGGAGATAACAATGAAAAGGAAAGGAAATCTCAAAAGGACATAGGTGGAGTATTGGATGATATTATTCAGAGGAGCACTAGGCTCGAGGAGGTGCTACCTTGCAGCGTTGTTGAAAAAGAAGGGGATTCTAACTTTTTGACTGTTATGAATAGAGACCTCGTCGAAGAGTGATGTAGGCCTGTGACCCATTTGTCTTTAGAAGTTTGTACGAAACAGGATGCGCTGATGGAACTTATAGAAGGGTCTCAAAAGGAGGTGAGTCTGTCATGTGAAGTTGGGCCTTGTATTGGGCTTGATAGTCCTAAGCTGAGAAACAGTGAACCCATACGTGTGGAAAACAGATTTGAGGTGCTAGCAAAAAATCTTAAGGCCTGCAACGACAAGTTGACACAAGCCCTTTCTGTCAAAGAGTCTGAAGGTGCTAAGAGAAGCAAGGAGGTTGTGAGGACTCAGTCCAAAGAGAATCCCACAGAGGCAATTATCTCCCAAGGTTCATCGCAACAGGGGGTTACTAGAGGACCCATAATCCAAGATCTTCCCAACATGTCTTCTGGACCTTCCTCTTCTAGAGTCACCAACAGACAGTCAAATAGTGTTAGCAGGAGGAGACGTGTCACCAGGCAAGATACTCTTTGTTTCAGTAATTTGATTCCTGATTGCAACATTAGGAATTGTAATAATTTATTCTGGGTGAAGAATGATATTGACGAGGAAAAAAACTTGTGGGAAATAGGGAAGTCTTTGGGTGTTTCTTTTTACAGTAGGGATGAGGAGATAGTACAAAAACTTGTACAGTTGGAACAAAGGGATTTGAAACAAAAAGATGAAACAACTGACCAACCAAAGGAGGGGAATCATGATAAGTACTTATGAAGTTGCTAAGCTATAATATTAGGGGTCTTGGAGGGAGTCTTAAAGTTAAGTTTGTTAGAGATTTGGTTAGAAGGGAGGAGGTCCAGCTTCTGTTTTTGCAGGAATCCAAAAAAGAAATAATTAGTAAAGAATTATGTTTCACTTTGTGGGGAGACCAGGATATTGGTTGCGAGATGACTCCATCAATAAATTAGACTGGTGGGATGTTGTGTCTATGGAGCAAAGAAGTGTTTCAGCTGGGAAACTCTTTTAGAGGATTTGGGTTCCTTGGCTTAGAGGGAGTGTGGAAGGAAGGGAACACAGAAGTTACATTAGTAAACGTTTACTCACCTTGTGATTTTGAAGGAAAAAGAAGGTTATGGAGTGAGCTGAAAATTTTCAAAGAGAACTCTAACATTTCTAGATGGTGTGTTATGGGTGACTTCAATTGTGTTAGATGGAGAGGGGAAAGACAAGGCCAAGCTATATCTCCTAGTGGGGAAAGGGAAGTTGTAGAGTTTAATCAATTCATTGAAGATATGGAGCTCATTGACATCCCTTTGGTCGGGAGAAGTTACACTTGGTATAGACCCAACGACAAAGCCAAGAGTAGAATTGATAGAGTGTTAATCTCCAGGGAGTGAACACAGAAGTTACATTAGTAAACATTTACTCACCTTGTGATTTTGAAGGAAAAAGGAGGTTATGGAGTAAGCTGAAAATTTTCAAAGAGACTCTAACATTTCTAGATGGTGTGTTATGGGTGACTTCAATTGTGTTAGATGGAGAGGGGAAAGACAAGGCCAAGCTATATCTCCTAGTGGGGAAAGGGAAGTTGTAGAGTTTAATCAATTCATTGAAGATATGGAGCTCATTGACATCCCTTTGGTCGGGAGAAGTTACACTTGGTATAGACCCAACGGCAAAGCCAATAGTAGAATTGATAGAGTGTTAATCTCCAGGGAGTGGTTGAATTGTTGGCAAGGATGCACTCAATATATTTTGAATAGAAATGTTTCAGATCATTGCCCTATTTTGGTGAGAAACAACATCTTTGACTGGGGCCCTAAACCTTTTAGGATGCTCAATTGTTGGTTTCAAGATAAAAGATTCCATGAGGTTGTAAAGGAGGCTTAGAGGAATACCAAGGTGGAGGGTTGGGGGGTTTATGTACTTAAAGAAAAATTAAAGGGGGTTAAGGTGGCCTTAAAGAAGTGGAATTTGGAGGAGTTTGGTATCATGCACCGAAAGCAACAACAAATTGAAAAGGATATCAATGATTTGGACGTCTTG
Organism: Pueraria montana var. lobata; assembly: GCA_026413185.1. Taxonomy (NCBI): domain Eukaryota; kingdom Viridiplantae; phylum Streptophyta; class Magnoliopsida; order Fabales; family Fabaceae; genus Pueraria; species Pueraria montana. The sequence continues at coordinate 43,883,499 of CM048651.1, read as the reverse complement.
GAGGAAAATGGAGGCTTGAGTGAGGTGGATCTTACAAAGAGACTTCAACTCCAAGAAGACTTTTGGAGAGTAGTTAAATACAATGAATCTCTACTATGCCAAAAGTCTAGGGCGAGGTGGTTAAAAGAGGGGGATTGCAATACAAAATATTTCCACTCAATTATTAATTGGAAGAGAAGAAAAAAGGCTTGCATGTTGATGGGGGAATGGATGGAGGAGCCCGCTAGGATTAAAGTGGAAGTGAAGAATTTTTTTGAAAATAGATTTAAGGAGGAAGCATGGGAGAGACCAAAACTTGATGGGGGTAAACTTTCAACACATCTCTATGGAAGATAATGACTTGCTTATTTCGGAGTTTGTGGAGGAAGAAGTGAAGGAAGCTATATGGGATTGTGGAAGTACAAAGAGCCCCGAACCCGATGGTTTCAACTTTCTTTTCATCAAAGAATTTTGGGGTTTGTTGAAGGAGGATATCATGAGATTCTTGAAGGAATTCCATTCACATGGGGTTCTCCCTAGAGGTACTAATTCTTCATTTATAGCATTGATTGCTAAATGTGAGAACCCTCAACAATTGGGGGATTTTAGACCTATATCTTTGGTGGGTTGTCTATATAAAATTTTGGCTAAGTTGTTAGCAAATAGAATGAGAAAGGTGTTGGGGAAGGTGATTGACCACAAACAAAGTGCCTTTCTTGGAGGTAGACAATTGTTACATAGTGTGTTGGTGGCGAATGAGGTGGTGGATGATGCGAAAAGGAAGAAGAGGAATTGTCTTTTGTTTAAAGTGGATTTTGAAAAGGCATGCGATTCGGTCTCATGGGATTTCCTATTCTACATGCTAAATAGATTGGAATTCCATGGAAAATGGATCCGGTGGATTAAAGGTTGCCTTACATCTTCTTGGTCATCAGTGTTGGTGAATGGGAGCCCATCTCAAGAATTTAAGTGCTTTAGGGGTCTTCGTCAAGGGGACCCTTTGGCCCCCTTTTTATTTTTGGTGGTGGCCTAAGGACTAAGTGGATTGATGAGAGAAGCTTTGGCAAGAAATTTGTTTAAGGGGTACTTGGTTGGTGATAAAGATTGTATCATTAGCTTACTACAATTTGCCGATGACACAATTTTTGTTGGTGATGTTAATGTGAGAAATGTTTTCATTATCAAGTCTATCCTTAGAATGTTTGAGTTAGCTTCCGGATTGAGGGTAAACTTATACGAGAGTTGTTTTGGGGCCATTGGGCTAGAAGGGGGAGTTATAGAAAGATATGCCAATTTGTTGAATTCTAGAGTTTTATCTTTGCCTTTTGTCTACCTAGGTATACCTATTGGGGAGAATCCGAGAAAGGTGGGTATCTGGCAAACCGTCATAAATAAATTCAATAAGAAATTGGCACTTTGGAAACACAAGCATGTGTCTTTTGCGGGGAGGGTGTGTTTGGTAAACTCCGTTTTGTCCTCTCTATCGCTTTTTTATCTTTCTTTCTTTAGAATGCCAAAGGAGGTTTGTTCCAAACTTATGGGGATTCAAAGGAGATTTTTATGTGGGGGGGTGATGGAGAAAATAAAAAAATAGCTTGGGTGAGTTGGGAGGACTTGTGTAAAAGTAAGAAAATGGGAGGTCTTGGGGTGAAAAAATCCAACTTTTTAATAATGCACTTTTGGGAAAGTGGAGGTGGAGCCTTTTTCAACAAAAAATTGGCTTATGGGAAGACGTACTTTTTTCTAAATATGAGGGGTGGCAAGGTCTTTTGAAGGAAGGTGGGAATGAAAGGGAGTCTTTGTGGTGGAGGGACTTGAAGATTGTATGTGGAGGTAAAAATAGTATAAAATGGTTTGATAAGGGGGTAATTTGGAAGATAGGTGTTGGGGATAAAATTAGATTTTGGATTGATAATTGGGTGGAGGGGCAAAGTATGGCATCTTTATTCCCAAGATTGTTCCTAATTTCGGAATAAAAGGAGAATACTATTGGGAATATGGGGACTTGGAGGGACGGTAGATGGTGTTGGGAGTTTTTCTGGAGAAGAACAACGTTTGAGTGGGAAAATGATCTCATTCAACAATTGTACTGTGTCTTGGATAATGTACAAGTTCACATCTTGGATAATGTACAAGTTCACATATCTGAGAAGGACACTTGGCTCTGGAAGGAGGACTCTAACGGTTTATATACAACAAAATCAACATACTTCATGTTACTTGTTGATGGCTTACCTCAGGTCCCAGATGACATCTTTGCTCATGTGTGGAAGATCAATATACCTAATAAAGCTGCCTTGCTTGTTTGGAGGGCCCTGAGGAACCGGCTACCAACAAAAGACAACTTAAGGAGACGAAATGTCATTGTACAAAACAGTGAGTTGTATTGCCCCTTGTGCCATCATCATTTAGAGTCTATGCAACATCTCTTCCTTTCTTGTCATATTGTTAGTTTGATTTGGTATGAATGCTACTCGTGGATATCCCCTACATACGCAACTGTGCTACCGGAAATAGTGGAAGGTCATTTTTGGCAAAATTTAGCTTTGGGTAGATCAAAACTTGAAGGTGATATGTGGCAGGTTATTTGGTGTGCTGTTATTTTCTGTGTGTGGAAGATGAGAAATAATTGTCTTTTTAATCAAGGTGATGTGGACTCTTAAGTTCTTGATGGAGGATATAAAATTTGTTGCTTGGTCATGGCTTCATAGTAAGTACCCTGGTTTTAGTTTTTCCTTTGTGCGGTGGGTATCTAATTTGCCAACATGTTTACACGGATGATTTGGTCATGGAGATGTTCCCTGGAAGTGTATCTAGTGTGCATTCGAGGTGGTTGACTTGGTATCCCCTCCATTACGTATTGGCTGAATGTGGATACTACAATAACCCTTCTCGGCTCATTAATTGTGGCACAACATTTTGTGGGGTGCAGGGTATTCATAAATGCTACAGGTTTTTCTTACAGAGTTAGGTGACTAAGTGTCTTTTAAGGATGTTAGGTTCAATGGGAGATGTAGCTTGTATGTTTGGATTGGTCCTCTTTGCTGCCACCTTTGGGTTATCTAATATCTATATCCCCTTTTGATATAAATATACTATAACCTCTCTAGCTGACAGCTTCTTTGGTCATTACAATGTACTAATGGTACTTCTGGTACCTTTCATTAATAATATATAACATATATTTTTGCTGACAAAAAAAAAACATTGGTCTTGGCCTCGGTCCACGTGCAGAAGATGTGACTAATCCCTCTCTCGGAATATAGAAAGGAGCTCTCCACATGTGCTTGATGGATAAGTTGAACTATACAATACATTCATCCCAATAGAGAAAGAAACATGGCGACCCTCCTAATCAAAATCTGCCTTGAAACACGCACACACACATCAACTTAAGATTATTATTTCCAACTTCTCTTGTTGAGAGATATACTCAACCCAACATCGTGCCTAGCCTCCATGGACAAGGTAAGTTACCTCGAAAAATTCTCAAAACCCTTTGACAAACAATGCCTAAGCTCCATGTACAATGTAAGTTAGCTCAACAAATTCTCAAAAAGCTTTTTTGACAAACAATGGAACCAAAGAAAACAGAGAAATTGAAGGTAGTAATAATAGCTAGTAATAGTATAGCTAGCAATTACCTGTGTGGTTTTGTGTACAGGTAATAAAATTGCGTGCTTCCCTATAGTGCAATAAAGATACCTGTGTACGTGGTTTGGGAATTAAGTGAATTCGACTCATATTTTTGCTTTGAAGTGTTAGTTGAACCTAAGAGTTCCCCCAAACACTTCATCAAAGAAGGCCTATAACGGGTAGTTCCAGTTTAGACTAGCTACCCCATCACATGAAACGTTCAGAGGAACTCCAAGAGACAGCCAACAGAAAATCCCTGAATTAGTTATACATGTGTCACTACTACTTGTCTTGGATAGACAAAGAACAGCAACTGTTCTTATATGGTGGAGAATTTAATGTTCATTGATGAAAATAAAAGCGAATTTTATGTGGACATGGAGAGTTGTACGCAATGAAGGTACTTTCTATCTCTGAACCTGGTCAGGATGTTCGCCAAGAAGGGGAGTGGGCTCGTTGCTGCTAAAGTAATTCGAAAGCTAACATAATAAGATGCTTGCCCTTCTAGTCACTGTCATAGTCATGAACTTTAAAGCTAGGGCAAACATAAAGAGGTGATCTTATGTATTTAGAAAAAAAGGCAATTAGAATAAAATCGACCGGCAATCAGATGTTATAAATATCCAATTGTGTGTTTGATGATATATACATTGCTCAACTCCGACATTTTTTCATTATTTGTAATTCTGCACTAGTCACTTTAATTATCATTTTCCAAATAATAAATTCACTTTAATTATCATCTTGTTATAAAACTTCTAAATAGACGTGCTTTCCGTTTAAAAATATATGCCAGTTTAATTTGGAGACTTGATTTTATTTTATTTTATTTGTTGATTTTAAGAATATAAATAAAATGAGAAAAAAGTTTGATGAAGTGTAATATTTTAAATGTTTCAATATAAGGTTTGATGAAGTCTGATGCAGTTAAAATAAAGTAATATTTTAATATAACTACGATTATATATTTGAGGATTTTCACACGCAGCACATGATTGGAAGACCATTCCAAAAAGTCTCTTGTATAGTTATATATTCTAACTTGATCTTCTCTCTCATTTTCATATTTATTTTCTTAAAATCTAATAATTAAGATTAGTTATTCATTACAATCATTAGATTTAAAAAAAAAAATAATGTTTCATATCTTGTATCATCTTGCATTCTATTGCATTGTGGTCTTTTTTGGATAAAGCAAAAATGTATTCACGATAGAGTATAAGATATGCCAGTTTAATTTGGAGACTTGATTTTATTTTATTTTATTTGTTGATTTTAAAAATATAAATAAAAATGAGAAAAAAGTTTGATGAAGTGTGATATTTTAAATATTTCAATATAAGGTTTGATGAAGTCTGATGCAGTTAAAATAAAGTAATATTTTAATATAACTACAGTTATATATTTGAGGATTTTCACACGCAGAACAGGATTGGAAGACCATTCCAAAAAGTCTCTTGTATAGTTATATATTCTAACTTGATCTCCCCTGTCTCATTTTCATATTTATTTTCTTAAAATCTAATAGTTAGGATTAGTTATTCATTACAATCGTTAGATTTAAAAAAAAAAAATTAATGTTTCATATCTTGGTATCATCTTGCATTCTATTGCATTGTGGTCTTTATTGGATAAAGCAAAAATGTGTTGACGATAGAGTATAAGATTACCCCTGCCCAATTATATGGTAAACAAGTCCACTTAAATAAATGAGGATGAGTCTCAACAATAGACGATAACACATTCCAACCTACTTACATGATATACAATAAGAGGATAAATAGTAATTCATTGAAACTAGGAATGTGGGTGGGTTGGGATCACATGCAAACCTGATCAACTCAATTCTACCCAACTATATTTCAGTGGGTTGGGTTGGGTTATCGAATTGGGTTGAGTTTAATTTGACTAACCTAATTAGAATTGAATTGAATATTGGGTTAATAATTATAAATTTTGGAATTAATTGAGTTATAATTGTTAATATTCTTACACTTTTACCTTAATACTCCAATTTATATCTATTTATAGATAAATTATTTTCTTATTATAAATATATGATTATCTCAAATTTCATTAAATAAATTTATGACAATATATTCTCTATTAAAATTAAAAAAATATAATTTAATATTTTATGTATTTTTAATTGATTTTAATTTAAATTTTTACCGCACAACACACTTTTCATATATTAGAATTGTACAAGAATACTTTCTCTTTTCAAAATACAAATATTAACCACGTTAAATGATGTAATTATTACATAATGCCACTACCTACAGTAGACTTAAGATTAGATCAGTTCTTCAAAAAGCTATGGAATAAGTTCCTCCCATCCAAGGTCGCCGCGTTCGTATGGAAGGTGTGGCATGGAATAGAATATCAACTTTTGGCAGCCTGGCTAAAGGGGGATCATATATCAAGAGAGGACTTGAAGTGTGTGTAGGGTATTTGTGTTGAAAATGAAAGTGTGTCACATCTGTTTTTTGAGTGCAGAACCTTCTCACAAGTTTGGATGGTATGCCTAAAGTGGCTTGGACAGTTGAACTGAGTTCTGCATCACACAATAGAGGCATTTGCTTCAATTTTTGGGTCTGCCTAGTTGTAATTCACACTCGCAAGAGGTAGGGCAGGTCACATGGTTCGCTGTAATTTGGTCAATTTTGAAGGTTAGAAATCAAGCGGTGTTTGAATCAATAGTAGTGATTCTAGCTAGTGAATGTGGAACTTCTCCATAAGTTCTTATAGAAGAAGAAAATAACAAGAAAAAATGAAATAAATATTTTCATTAAGTTAAATTTAGTTTATACATAAACTAATTTGTAGAAACTTTCTCATATTAACTTTTTCAAAAGTTAATTTTTAACTTATGCATAAGTTAATTTTAGTTTATAGTTTTGGTCTGGTTGATTGGGAACATTCCAAGGTTTGCATATCATTTCTTAGCTAGATGCTTAATCCTGTAGGGTGTTTGAAAGCATTTTGAGATCTCTGTGGGAGGTGAGGTAGGTGATAGGGGCTGTGGAATCATATATAGTCAGAATGATCCAACTCCAAGCCTTGGATGTGAAACAAGCATGGAAGAAATTATAGTGTCTGCTTATATTCCTCTACAAAAATTTTCAGTACAGTTTTGGCAGGTGTGTTACCCTTATGGAGCTCACGGGCTTCATTGGAAGCTTCCTGCATAATCAGATCAGAGATTTAGCATCTGGTTAGAGGTGGCACCAACAAGAAATTCGTGCATAAATGTGAATGTACCCGAGAGGGAAGCATTGCTGATTGCAATGACATCTACATTGCTCTGTGTGTGATGGAGGTGTTCAATAGCTAAATGAAGGTGTTGCATTTAAGGAGGCTTGTTCTTGCCTCTTTCTAAAGTATTTGGATTAGTATCATGTGCATAATTGTTTGAGATGCATTTTAGAACCGTTAAAATTATTGTCAACTGCGCTAGTTAGCTGCTAGTGACTATAAAAATGTATTAAATTTCAAAATAAAAGAAAGAAATTGAATTTCTGCATAAAATTTGTATAAATGTACATTTTTACAATCAAAGCAAGACAAGCGGGAAAAAAATGTAAAATAAGATGATTGAAACAATGGAAAGATTAAAAAAAAAGTAATATTATTGAAAATATTATAAAAGTTATGGTATTGAATAAATAAGATAACACAAAAAGAAAAAGGAAATAAAACAGTTCACCGCATGCTACTTTTAGAGGAATATATTGCATTAAAATTTGCTGGAGATTAATACACACAACTTAAGGCTTAGATATTGAGTGCTAATTACATCTCTTAACGTTAAACAAAGGGAAAAGGTTCTAATGAGTTGTCAAAAAGTTTTGGGAGTCGTTAATAATATTGATCTTTTTTTTTTTTTTTATGGTTAGCAATAATATATATATTGATATATTCTGTAGCTAGTTTGAAGCAAATATCACTGGTGAAATGTTCTTCAAGGAAATTGCTCGGCAACCAGGGTGGCTTCCTAAGTTCCAAAATATTTATTTAAAAAATTTGAGCTGCAGTTGGCCTGAAAACAATAGATTATCTTGTTCCATGGATTTACTAAATAATCCAAGACATTTCTCCATCAGCTAAATTACAAGAAAACCTTTGTTTAGGTCAATAAATTATCTTCAAGCTTTGGCAGATAACGGATCAGAGAAAACAGATTGAGGAGAGAATTTGATGGTAGTAAGTAATAGCTAGCAAACAGAGAAAGAATTTAATTAATACATGTGGTTTTCGTGCACAAGGAAAATTTGCGTGCTTTAATTTCCTACTGTGCAATATTGATAAATGATAATAAATAGAGCAGAATAGTAATTTTGTTAGTGAATGAAATGAATTAGGTTGATTTTTGCTTTGCGGTGTTGGTTGAGCCCAAGAGTTCCCCCAAACACTTCATTGAAGAAGGCTAGCCCCTCACATGAAGCGTTCAGAGGAACTCCAGGAGACAGCCAACAGAAAATCCCTCAAGTTATACATGCAACTCTACTACGTACTTGTCTTGGATACACAAAGACACAGTACAGCAACTGTTGTATTTATGGTGGAGATTTTCATGTTCATTGTTCAAAATAAAAGTGAATTTTATGTGTGTGGACATGGAGAATTCTACGCAATGAAGGTACTTTTTTTGTCTGAACCTGGACTGGATGTTCGCCAAGAAGCCAGTGGAGTGGGCTCGTTGCTGCTAATAAAGTGATTCAAAACATACATCAAAAGCATGCATAAGATCCTTTCTTGCCCTACCAGTCATTTTCAGTCATTAAAAGACCAAGGAAAATTGGGTAAAGAGAACCCTTGAACAAAAAAGACATTGGGTAAAGAGAACCCTTGAACAAAAAAGACATTGGGTAAAGACAACACCCTTGAACAATCATATAAACCGGAAATTGGGTAAAGAAAACCTTATTACGGAAGAAGACTTCCCAGATAAAACTAGCAATGGTATCCCACCAGCAAACAAACCCTGTATGCTAAGAAGGGCTCTATGGTTTGGTTAATAAATCTGTGGAAATTGGAATGTATAAAAGCTTTAAAGTTGATGATCATATTGCTTTTTCTCTATTACAATATACAGATGATTTGATGATGTTTGGAGAGGTGTGTTGGGGCAATTTATGGGCTATTAAAGTTTTGAGCTTGTATCTGGGTTGAAGGTAAATTTTAGTAAAAGCAAGTTTTATGGTATTAATGCTCCTGATAATTTCATGTTAGGGGCTTCAGCTTTTCTCTATTACTCTGTTTCTGTAATACCTTTTAAATTCCTTGGGATTCCCATTGGAGCTAATCCCAGACGAGCAGCAATATGGGATCCAGTTTTGAATCTATTCAGAAAAAGGCTGTTGGGCTGGAAGTGTCGTTTTTATCTTTGGGTGGGAGGTTAACTTTGCTGAATTCGGTGTTATAGAGTTTGCCTCTCTACTTTTTCTCTTTTTATAAAGCCCCTAAAAAGGTAATATATGAATTGACAAAAATACAGAGGAGATTCTTGTGGAGTGGATTTTCTGAATCTGAGAAGATATGCTGGGTCAACTGGGAGACTGTCTGTTAGATTAAGTCTGCAGGAGGGCTGGGGGTGAAAATTTTGGAGTGTTTTAATAACAGCCTTCTGGCTAAATGGAGGTGGAGGTTTTTGGTAGATTGCAAGGCTATTTGGTTCAATTTGTTGTGTTTTAAGTATCGAAGGATTAATTCAAACCTGAATTCTAATATGACAGCCAGACATTCGTCTTTATGGTGGAAGGATATCATGAATATTGATGAAGGTAGTGGTTGGTTTTCTAATTCAGTGGCTCGCAGGATTGGTAATGGTTCTGAGACTTTGTTCTGGAAAGACTGTTGGTTAGGTGATGAATGCCTTATGTCTGTCTATCCTCGCCTATACTATCTTTCTTTGAATCAAGATGCTACTGTGGATGACATGGGGAGTTGGTTGGTTTCTGGGTGGCAGTGGAATTGGGTGTGGCGACGCAGATTGTTTGCTTGGGAGGAGAATTTGGAGATTCAGTTGCAACAATCATTATCAGAGGTGCTATTAGTTAGAGACAATTGTGATTCTTGGATTTGGCGTCATGATGGATTTCAGTCTTTTACAGTAGCGTCTGCATATGCTTCTCTTGCTTCTGGTTTAGCCATAGTGGCAGACCAATATGTTATGTTATCTAACAAGTTCTGGAAGTGTGCAACTCCTTCTAAGGTGCTAGCTTTTTCTTGGAGACTGTTGCGGGGAAAGGTTACCCACTAGGAAGCCTTAGTTTTTAGAGGTGTTTTTATTGAAGATGCTGGATGTGTGTTGTGTGACTGTCCAGAGGAGAATATAAATCATCTGTTTATTTTATGCCCATTTTCGTATCAGGTATGGACTTATGTTTATAGATGGTTGGGCTTTTCCATGGCTCAACATAGCCACATTCGATACCATTTTGTTCAACATGGATTTCTGTTCAGTGGAAAGAGGTTTCGTAGGCTTCGTCATATCATCTGGCATGCTACTTGCTGGTGCCTTTGGTTACAGAGGAATAAGGTAGTATTTCAGAATGCTACTCCTGATATCCATTCAGTTATCACGCATATTCAACGTTTATCATGGCTCTGGTTTAAGTATAAGGGTCCTATATCTAGTGGGATTTCATTTGGTAGTTGGTGTTCCAGTCTATGCAGTGTTTGATTGACTCTGTTTGATTTTTGTTGGCTGTGGTCTATTTTGTTCATAGCCAGTATAGAATTGGCTTTGTAATTTTGTGGTTAATTAATCTGTAGGTCCCTATACTATTCGAGAATTTCTAATTAGGTTTTTCTTTTCAATTGGGTCCCTGAACTTTTATTTATTTTTTAATTAGGTCCCTGCCATTAACTACCGTTAGCTCTATTAACGGCAGGACCTAATTAAAAAATAAATAGAAGTTTAGGGACCTAATTGAAAAAATTGTTTAGGAACCTAATTAAAAAAATTTAAATAGTTCAGGGACCTACTGAGTAATTCTCAAATTCTACCCAGGCTATCACACTATACTTCTCAAGCATATGTAGACTACTTCTAAATTTAGTGTTGTCCATTCTACAGATCTGCACTGAGTATTCTTGACTCTCCAAGTCAGTATTCTTACCTCTCTAGTCCAGTATTCTCACATTTGCATATTCTAAACTCAGTATTTTCAACCTCTGCAGGTTCTTCAACCAGTATTCTCAAACTCTGGAAGCATCAATCCCCTTACTGCACTTCTAGTTTCCCCTACAGATTCTGTTCGGACAAACCTAATGCATTCCTTCTAAATATATTCTTCAATAAAGTGATATTTTTTGTATGATTTTTAATTTACTTTTAATTTATTTAGTAGGTCCCTGAACTATTTAAAAAATTTAATTAAGTCTCTAAACAATTTTTTTAATTGAGTCCCTGAACTTCTATTTATTTTTTAATTTGGTCCCTACCGTTAATGGAGTTAACGGTAATTAACGGCAGGGACCTAATTAAAAATTAAATAAAAGTTCAGGGACCCAATTGAAAAAAAATAGTTCAGGGACCTAATTAAAAATTATCGAATAGTATAAAGACCTACATATTAATTTAACCTAATTTTGTTTATCTTTCGTTGGGTCACAATTCATGGCCTTTAATAAAATTAGCAATTTGCCTTTCACAAAAAAAAAAAAAAAAACCATGTATGCTAAGCCCGTGAGAGGCAAGCTTATTTGCACATTTGTTGCTTTCACAGAAATATATGGGAAAATCTAAAGTTCATATGCTCCTAACTTATCTGCACATTTGTTGCTTTCACATAAAATATGTCCACACTATATAAATTAGCATGTGCAAAGGGAAATGGAACTAAACCATTTAGTTATGTTTGAATGTCAATTAGGAAAGCCCGAAATTGCTTTTACTCTTAAAGCAATAATTTTTTCTTCTTTATTTTTTCTTGAAATTTGGGGATATCCATTAAAATTACCAAAAGCACGTTCTCAACTTTTAATCAAGCAAAATATTAGAGTCCTAAATTGTGTTTTCATTGCAATAAAGAAGTCAATAAAGACTATATCAAGCAAAAATGGATATATGCGGTGTAAGCAAAATTTGGCATGGGATGAAGATGCAGCCCATCAAGCTTGGTCGCACCTAGGTCAAACAAGTTCCTCATGCAACACTCTATAATCATCACTCTCAAAGCATATAAAAATTGTTACATTAGTAAATGAAAGAAATAAATATTCATGAATCAACATGCTACACGACATATAGCATGTGTTGTTCTATACATCTAGAATTTGCAGCACACCACCATTGTTTTGGCTAAATTTCTTCATATTAGTCGGGTTCTTTTTTCCATTTTTTATGGTTTTGCATGAAAAATTTTGAGTAACTTCCAACTTGACAAAATAAACAATAAATTATTTAAACTTCTTCCTTGTATTCAATGCATTTGTTTCCCCCTCTTCTTTCAGAATAGTTGTTTCATTTTCATTATCCAGACCACCTAAACCTTGGCTTTTCTACACAGCTTGATCCTCTTTATTATAGGTTCCAATATGCCTATGTACGTAGGGTTATGCAAGGTCAAGGTCAACCTTGAGATTTTGTTGGCATAGTGCAAAAATGTAGATAAGGCCCATTGTATATAAATGTTGAAAAACATAAATAAATATTGAATAAAAAAAGGCTTAAATATGTTTTAGGTTCCTGATAAATTAGTAAATTTTGTTTTGGGTCCCTAATAAAAATTTTCTTTGCGTTGAGTCCCTAATAAAATAGAAAATTTTTTTTGGATCATTGTTATTTTGTCTTAGTCCTTCTAATATATCTATTTTTTCATTTGAGACATTATAATATTTTGTTCATTTTGTATTAGTCCCTTTGAAAAATATTTGATAGGGACTAATAACAAATTATCTACATATTTTAGGGACTTAAACGAAAAAATAGATATATTAGACAGAACAAGACAAAATAACAAGGACCAAAAACAAATTTTTTGTTTTATTAGGAACTCGACTCAGAAAAAAATTTTATTGGGATCCAAAACAAAATTTGCTAATTTATTAGGAATCCAAAACATATTTAAGCCAATAAAAAATAGACACGTAATTTAATTAAAAACTATATGTTCTATTACACTAAATGAGTAACATAGTTTTAACAAAATTTAAAAGGATATATCATATGTTTTATTCATATGTTATTGTCTATCGTCCAATTTACATCCCTCAAAAACATGAAATACCCATAAATATCTATATAAATAATTAAGGTCACCCCCTTAAAGAAGAAAAAATGCACACACAGTATATATAATTCTGTAATGATATTATACAATTTTATTTCCTATAATTCATTCATTTTCTTTTTCTTCCTATTTTCTCCTTTCCTTTCTTATCACATCTTCTATTACATCTCACATTTTCCCTATCTCTCTTACCACTCAAGATAGATGCATGTCCCAAAAAATATGGAACCATAATTTCCAATTAATTATTTTTTAAGGTTTCTATTTCCTCCTAAACGTTTCTTAATACAAAAAGGAGCTAAAAGAATATTATTTCATTGTTTCACGTAGAGAATGCATTATTTTTTATTATTATCAAGTTAAGAAATAAATTTTTCTTTAGCGAAATTTGAGGGTCAATTTTGCTTTTGAAACTTCAAATATGATATCTATATATAATAAATATTTTTAGCATTAAAATGGATATTTTAAAACTAAATCTCTTTTCCGCCACTACAACATTATAATCTTATATATTTTGCTTAAAGTATATGATTTTTGTTTTCGTGATATGTGGTAAATTATTATAATTTTTTAGTTGTTGGTTAAATTTAACATGTGAATTAAAAATATAATTTACTTTAATTTTTATATTTGACTCCCTCAAACAAAATGCTCTAACTCCGACGTCTATCGTTTATTAACGACAAAATATCTTCATTTGATAATAAAGCTTAAACTTTTGGTTTGTGTTTTTTAAATTGTTAAAAAAACAAACACTTTAAACCTATTATCATAGATTCATTACAGGTTGATAAGTCACAATGAGCTGAAAATTCATTCAACATGAATTTATAAAAGTAACACATACAATGACTAACAATTAACAAATTGATACTTTTTATTCACATGTTACATTTAAATTTTAATAAAAAGGAGACATAAAACGAAACAATAATTTTAATCAATTTATGAGAATAAAATAAAACAATATATATAAAAAAACAAATATGGCATAACAATACAGACTATTTTAAAAAATAAAAATAAAAATAGGGCTTCCTCTATCCCTAGGCCCTCAACGGTTGTCCCTTTTTCCATGAAAATGATCGTTTATCCCTTTCTCACTTGTGGCAGTAATTTGACATAAGCCACAACTCCACTGCTTGTTGGGTCTCTTCGCCAAATTCTTATTCTCATCAATTAATGTAGGAGGTCCTACTGCTTTGCGCTTTCTACCATAACGATCAACATCCGGCTCAGCCTATAATGGGATAAACCAAAAGAGAAAACCTTTTGTTAAAGACGAAGCATAAAAAAAATAGAATTGAAGAGAAATTTAAGAAAGAAAAGAGGGCTGGGTAAATTAAACATAACACTTTACACTAACCAATATAATCACTTTTCCCTTGTTATTAGTATTAGGCTTCACATAAAGTTGTCTAATATCAAATTGGCGAGGTAACTGGGGTTGTGGCCCACCAAATTTGTCGATGTTATTAACCCGGTTGTTCATTATTTGATTTGAACACGCTGAATTAACCGAAACTTTATCTCCCAACGAGAACCGCTCTGTTCTCTCCATTGGGATTCCCACCGTCCTTTCTGCCGCCATTTCCCTCCTGACTTCTTCCTCCAGCTCTCGCCGTCGTCCCAATGCCATCTCGCCGGCGATTATCTCTCTCCTAATCTTCTCCTTCTCCAGCTCCAGTCATATTTGCTCTTTCCCCAACCCTTGCCAGAATGCTTCCTCAGCATTAATGGGCATCGTCGTTGGGAAAACTCTAGGGGCTGAAACATTGCCGGGAAAACTACTTGGCGGAAACGCAAATCCTACAAGTGAATAGTGAATTAAATGAACTCATGTGACAAAAGTTTTGTTTCTATAAACAGCAAAACAAATGGGTCTCTCGGAAGGAACGTGAAGGACAGTGAGCGTTACCGTGTAATGAGGGTCCTGAGATATTTGAATTCAAGTAAGCGACGGTGGAAAAAGGGCGCTGCGTTGGTAATGGTGTCATTACTTTAATTCTTTTTCCTTAGATTATAATGATAATAGTTATTTAAGTTATAAGGCCCCTGAGATTTTGTCGGCCTAGTGTGAAACTGTAGATAAGGCCCGTTATATATAAATATTGAAATTACTTTGATTATTAAAAATTAAAATAATAATAATTTGCAAATAGTAAACATTTGAAAAATAACTTTCGTAATGAAATTAAAATTTTGAAGTTATTAAAAATAACTTCCTTATAATTAATACCTTTTGTTTAATGTGTATGATTTTTGTTTTCGTCATATGTGATCAATTATTATAATTTTTTAGTTGTTGGTTAAATTAAAAAATATAATTCACTTTTATTTTTATATTTGACTCCTACAAAATATCTTCATTTCATTATAAAGCTTATACTTTTGGTTTGTGTTTTTTTAATTATTAAAAAACAAACACTTTAATCTATTATCATAGATTGATTACATGTTGATATGTCACAATGAGCTGAAAATACATTCAACATGAATTTTTAAAGTAACACATAAAAAAATAACAGTTAACAAATTCATAATTTTTTATCCACATGTTACATTTTAATTTTAATAACAAAAGAGACATAAAATGAAACAATAATTTTAATATATTTACAAAAATAAAAAAAATAATATGTAAAAAAATGTTACATAATCATATAGACTTTTTTTGGAAAAAAAAAATTGGGCTTCCTCTAACACTAAGGCTCAACGGTTGCCCCTTCTCAGGGATGCTACTTTGGCCTTGTGCTTTTTCCCCTGAAGATGATCGTTCAACCCTTTCTCACTTGTGGTAGAAATTTGACATAAGCCACAACCCCACTACTTCATGGGTTTCTTCGCCAAACTCTTACCGTCATAATTGTCAACATCTGGCTGAGCCTATAATGGGATAAACCAAAAGAGAAAACCTTTCGTTAAAGAAGAAGCAGAAAAAAATAAAATTAAAGAGAAAGATAAAGACAGAAAAGAAGGGTAATTTAAACACAACACTTTACACTAACCTATATAATCACTTTTCCCTTGTTATTAGTATTAGTGTGCATATAAGGTTGCCTGATATCAACTTGGCTAGGCAACTGGGATTGTGGCACCCCAAATCTGTCGATGTTATTAAACGGGTTGTTCATTCTATGATTCAAATATGCTGAATTAACCGAAACTTGTTCTCCAAATGAAAACCCCTCTATTCTTTCCTTTGGGATTTCCACCGTCTTTTCTGCCGCCATTTCCATTCTGACTTCTTCCTCCAGCTCTCACTGTCGTCCCAATGCCATCTCGCCAGTGATTATCTCTCTCCTAATGTCCTCCTTCTGCAGCTCCAGTCATATTTGCTCTTGCCTGAATGCTTCCTCAGCATTAATGAGCATCGCCATTGGGAAAACTCTAGGCACTGAAACATTGCTGGGAAAACTACTTGGCGCAAACACAAACCCTACAAGTGAATAGTGAATTAAATGAACTCATATGACAAAAATTTTGTTTTCATAAACAGCAAAATTAACAAATGGGTCTGTTGAAAGGAACGTGAAAAATAGTGAGTGTTACCTTATAATGAGGGTCCAGAGATATCTGAATTCATGTAAGCGACGGTGGAAAAAGGGCACGGCATTGGTAATGTTGTCCTTCGATTTTGGCCATCATGATATTTGAACTCCATGTAAAAAGTTGAAATGTGAAACAAAGGGAAGGCGAAAGCGAGAAGAAAAATAGTGCCTATGAAATGAGAGACAATGATTATGTGTGTGAGGGGTGTTTGTAGATATCGTTGACCCTTTTATTGTGTGATGAAGTGATTTTTGGTCAAATATTGAGAATTTACCAAATTTATCTTTGAACTCTTGGAAATGGAAAGAAAAGGATAAAGGATTTTGTTCTAATTTTGAATGGGACATGCATACCTTTCTGACTTGCTGGGATTTTAATTAGGAATTTCTCACACTTTTTTAACAAAGTTCATCAATTATAGGTTGACTTGGAAAAAAAACATTAAATTTGAATAGAATGTTTATATGTTAAAATTTGAAATATTTATTGTTTTAAGTTCCAAGCATTAAATATTTATCGATTACAACATTTGATATTATTAACAAATTAACTAAGTGGATAACTTGTAACACCCCTTATAGTCATTTAATTAAGAATCCTATTTGAGAGCTTGGATTAATTTTAATAAAATTCTTTAATTAGTTACTTATCAAAAACTGTGTAAATTTTTCGCACGATAAACATCGATAATAAAAGGTGGGATTAATTTAAACACCAACAATGAGAACATAACATTAATCATATTTACTATAAGGTTTTAGTACATCAAATGATTACACTGAAATGGAAATACATCGGAAAAGGAAATACATCATAAGAAAGACGCCATTATACCTTGACTCAAAACCCCTAATAGAGCAGTATTTACACACTAGTCCCCTCCCTCGTTGTCGAGCTGATAGGATGTCGTTCATCGCTCCCAGGTATGAGAGGTGACGGAGGCGGACATATATACTCCTCGTTGATCCCAGTGTTGATAGTAGACTGCTCCCAGTCAAGTGCGGAGAATAATCCTACGGGAAAAGCGAGCTCAGCTGGCACCATAGGTTCACCTAACGATGGTAGGTTACGAATGATGAGGCCTCCACTACACTCGTCCTCGTCGGAAAGCCACTACTTCTATCGATCCAAATGTCACTTCCAAGTTCCATGTTGCTGGGTCCATCTTTGCAGAACAAAACATACAAAGAAACAGAAACAATATGGAGTGAGGTTGTGTTCTTTCAATGTCGTTTCCATGGAAAGAGTTGAGACGTTTTCTCACTCCAACACATAATCAATCAAGCACACATATTTTACGGGGGACCTATCATATACTGCTAAGTTATATCTAATCCTCATTACTAACATCGTCATCATCATCGTCGTCGTCGTATGGATCCATACTCTCGGTTGATGAACCATCAAATCACAATTCATCCTTCGAGAAGCGATGGGAAGTAAGTATATCTCTGATCCTCAATCCTTGGTACACTGACACCTATCCTAGCACGTCAGTTATCAATATCCATATTTATCTTTTTACGCTTAATCCTCCAAGCAAAACCCAGCAAGAGATATACCCTCCGCTCCATCACAAATAGCTCGGCATTTATCGAGGTGTGCCAGCTAGCAATCGCTCATCCCAGCTCGTGGGTTGCAAGCCCACCCCTAGGATTCCACGCACTCGCACCATTCACCCCTTAGACCCATAAAAGGCCATGACCTAAGCCATCTACAGTGTACCACGCTGTAACTTCCCGCACCACGTCCAAGCATACCTTCCGTCCAGCTTGGCTAATCCAACCCCTTAAGGCTCTAAGGTACTTATCCTTGGAATAACTCCAAGAGGTCTACTCATTACAAGGGTCGTTCTCACCCTTCACATCGTTATCATTATATCTCAATCATACATATCAATAAACATTCACAAGGGTCGTTCTCACCCTTCACATGATAATGATTTATAATTCAATCGTAAATGCCAATCACAAGGACATACTGCAAGAAGCAATCATACGCGCTTAGTGGTACACCTTCCAATTTAATTATCCACTACTTAACTTAATTCTTAGTCAAGCATACTTTGACAAATATATCATAACCTTATCATCAAATATTTATTTAAGCCTTATACCACCATATTAAAGAATATATTTAACATTTGAAATATAAATTCCTATAAGGCAAACATAATATGCATTCTTTATAAAATTGACAATGTCATCCTAATTAAATTTCTTTTCTTATTATTTCTTCAAAATAAGACTATCCATAGGAAAATAAATACTTCCACATAAAATAATGACTTTTTTTCACGGAATGTTTTTCATATATATATATATATTCCTTAAAAATAAATCTGTATGTATAAGATAATTATTATTTTCACATAAAATGATAGCTTTCCCTTTTTAGAATATTATCCATAATTGTTCCTTTGCATAAAATTTTACGTATATACATGAAATAATACTCCACCATTTAACTCTATTAGTTAAAAAAAACTTATTATAATAACTCACAACTTTTTCACATAAAATGATATATAAAATATTATTCATAATAACTCCTTTATAAAATTTTACCCATGTGCATGAAATAATACTCATTACTTACTCTAATAGCTAACTCATAACAATCCTTTCAAATACTGATTATAATATTTCACACAAAATAATACGTGTTGTTTCTTATCAATTAATTTTTCTCCCTTCATAAGTAATAACTTCTTCACGTAAATTATTGTTTTCTTCACATAAGATAATAACATTCTATAGAATATTGATTATTTCACAACAAATTTATCATGTCAAAATCAAGTAATTATGTAAGAGATAAAAATAGAATTTTCCCTCCTATTTGTACAAAATGTGATCTTGAGACTAATAGGATTCAAAAATTTGATTCTTCATGTATAATTAAAATCATAGATTCCCAAGTGAATTTTTTTTTGCACGAAACTTTACAGTTGGGATTCTCAACGTGTCTAGTTCAAAACATGATTTTCTCAGATTTTTAAAAAATTATATAAGGGTTCAATTAAATGTGTTTTTGCGGCTGGTTACTGTCAGGATTTTGACAGAACAGTAGTCAATAAATAATTCGCCAAGTATTCTCTACTTGGAAATAAATTATGATATTTTACAGGGACATTATAGACATATAAAGGTATTATACCTCCAAAAATTGTAAACAAATTCAAACTAGAAAGGGAGAAATTCTCGAAAAAAAGAGACAGATATTGTGCAGTGAAATTTCAGCATGTTCCACTTTTAAGTTTTTAGGCATTTTATTTAACACATGGCATGTATTTCAAGTAATTCAATTACTAAAAATTATCACACAAGGTTCAACTAATTAAGTCATTTAATAACATACTCAATCAAATAAATAAGTAAATTTACATATTTTAATTAGCAAACATTAACGTGCTAATTTGATAAATTCGAACAACACACAAAATTAGCCAAATTAAATATATTTAAATCACACATAAAGAGATTCAATTAAAACTTGTAATAATTAAATTAAATCACATATCTTACTCATCATGAAATAAAATTCATGATAATAAACTTGCAAACCCCAAGATTAAAGTACACAAGGAATTAACCGCAAACTTATCGCGTGTCGAATTTCTTTAAAATTAATCAAATGTATTTTAAGAAATAATTAAATTCTTTAAAATATTTTAAACAAAATAAATTCCTATAAGATGAAAAATGGGATGTTACATAACTCATGACTACAAATTAAAAAATTGTCCTCAAATTAACATAACTAGTATTTTTGACTTGTGGGTTACATAAAATAAATACTTATTTTTTTTATAGAATTAAACTTTTTAATAAATAAATATTTTGATTGTATAAATTAAATGTATTATAGTGAAAAATTATAATTTATAATTAAAAATATTTTGAATATATAAATTGTATTTTATATTTATTATAAATAACTTGCATGATAATTTTAGGAAACCAAACAATATTTTAATTGGGTCTCTAAACATTAAATAATGAATTAATAATAAAATATTTTGTTATAAAGACATAGATTAATTAAAAAAAATTATATTTTCTTTTAAGTTCTTACTTTGTACTCAGTCAACTTATTAGCAAATTCATTATTTTTTTAATTTATTAAAGGTATTTTATATTTAATTAACTAATGGTATTTAATGCATTATATTGAATATAAATCTTGACAAATATATGACACTAAAAGAGGAATTTAAAATTTTGAATATTAAATGAGGCTATTACCCTTAATGCTTTTTCCTTATATGTTTGATATGAAGAACAACGTTAATATTTTATTATATTGATAAGTTATTCTTTGTACTCGTGTGATGCACATAATTATTTAGTAAATATATTGATGTAATTTTATGTTTTAGTTAAAAAGTTATAATTTCTCATATTATAGTCATTCTTTTTCATGTACTAATTAATTGTTTAAAAAAATCCTCTATCTATATATTATGCTTATTTAGTTTGTTGACTATTGATTTTTTTATGATATAAATATAATATTTTTTATTATTTTGCTAAACACGTAGAATTTCAATATATATATATATATATATATATATATATATATATATATATATATATATATATATATATATATATATATATATATCATATTAGCGATAAATACATATTAATAATTTTTTGAACACTATTAAATTTGTACACTACATATAATTACAAATGATAAGTTAAGCAATAACTACAGATTAATGCTTTTAGTTCTTTTTATTTTATTTTTTTGAGTATGATGATATTTTTATTTTTAAAAATGAAAATTCATAAATATAATAAATAAATGCATAATAATTAATTAAAATTATTTTAATAATAATAAAATATTTAATTTACATAAAATTACTTCGAATATTAAAAATTAATATAATAATAATTTTCCAATAATAAACATTTGAAAAATTACTTTGTAAATGAAATTGAAATTTTGAAGTTGTTAAACATAAAACAGTTTTCTCAGGGGATTGGTTCTTTTTCATGGCCGTGAGTAAATATGTAAATATAAAAGCAATAAAAAATATAATGGAGCATTGGTTCATTAGAAAAACATAATAAGCCCTAAAAAGAAATGCATAAATCCAATCCTTGTATAGTATTTAGCCTTTCCAAGTCACGGTTAAATTTGGAGAGAGAAATTTTTTAAATTATAAAAAAAACTATATTGATAATTTTATTAATTTCTTATATTATTGGAAAAAAAAAATTAAAATCAATTCAAATGTCCGCAATATAGAACTTATTTATTAATAAGAAATAATAGAAGATAATTGAATGTGATTATTTTTCAATACAACTATAAATTTAATTTTGACAATACTGTTCCTAAAGTTAAAGAAGTTTGTATAAACAAATGAAACTACATAACAAAACTCAAATAACAATAATAATAAAATTATTTTTATTGAAAATAACTCGTAGGTTATTCTATATATTATAATCACCTTTATGGAGAGCATACTGTAAAAAAATATTGGAAACAAAATTAAGTGAATGAATGAAAAATTTTAAATTTAATAACACAAAAATGATTAAAAGTTAGTGCAATTTTACCACCGTACAACACTCGCATTCTAAGATGGACTAAACTGTATATCTCAACATAAGAGGAGAGGACAATGTAATATTAGCATCTCGTAAGGAGGGGAATATGTAATTTACTTAAATGTGTTTAATTTAAAAGTATATAGCAAACGAAGAATTAGTGCTAACTATTAATTCAATCCTGGCAATTGGTGAACCTAAAAACTTATTTATAATATTAAAAAATTGATACAAAAAATTAATATGAATTAAAATAAATTATTTATGTTGTCAAAAAGAATTATTTATATTCTTTTAGTAAAATTAGAGTTGACTACCAAATTCTTATTTTAATATGATATTCAACTAAAATAAGAATTAAACATCTTTACTTTTATTTCACATTTTTCTTATTTAAATAATTGTGACTTTTTTTTTATGTATAATATAAGAAAAATTGACTTATGGTATATTAGATAGTCAAGCTTGCTCTTTTTACCTGGTGCTTGCAACAAATAATAAAGAATAGAATTTACAAATTTACAAATCACTAATTTATATTCAACCATTAATGCAATTAATCCATACATATTTTTAGCATTCTTACTTCTTTTATCTTTCATTGATTAAATTTACATTTATTTTTCCAATTTAATATTTTTAAACTCAATAAATAAATGATAGAATATATTATTTAGCCATTAATGCAATTAATAAGTATATATTTTTAGCATTCTTCTTTTATTTTCGGAAATGAATACAAAGTAATATAAATTAATAAGTCAAATTAAAAAAATTGATATTGAATTAAAATAAGAATTGAGCACATTTACTTTAATTTTATGTTTTCTTATTTAAACACTAATGATAGTGATTTTTTTATTTATAATATAGGAAATCATCTATCATTACTTGGTATATTAGATAATCGAGCTTGCCCTTTTTACTTGATGCTTGCAATAAAATATCAAATGGTAGAAATCTCAAGTTTTATGAAGATACAAAATTATTTCAAAATGTAAACTTTTTTTTTTTAAATGCTACTTGGTATATCATTACGAAGTGATATGATTAATATATACTTTTTAAAGTAATTCTATTACGGAGTAATTTAAAATGATTAATATATATTTTTAATTTTGAGATTTTAAAAATTCTCAATTAATCTATGATTTTTTGAAAAGTCATCACCTTCTTTATTTTTTGCTATTTATTTTATATAGAAAAGTATTAAAATATTACTTTAATTTAGAAGGTTTTTAAAATCTTAAGAAATAAGGACCACTTGGTTTTGAGAAAATGTTTTCTATTTCTACTTTATTTTTTTCAATAGTTTATATAAAAATTAATAAAAATGAAAACAAAAAAATAATTTTTTAAATTTGATTATTTCCTTCTAGAGATAAAAAAGTAGAATTGAGTAAAATTTACTTAATTATAAAAGAAAATAGATTTCACTTTTTGGGGTTGATGTCTAATTCCCGTAGGCTTCAACGGTGCTTATAGAATCTACATATTCAATATTCTTCTTCTACTTTTTAGTGCATTGAGTATTTTCATTGGCATCAACCTGATAAAAAAAATACAAATTGGACTAATAGTTATAAATCAAATCATACAATTCAGGATTTAGTAAAACATCCAACGATAACCAAATCACAACGTTGAGTTTTTAAAGCAATTACCAAGAGATCAATAGCTTTGTGAGATTCTTCAAAATCTTTAGTGTGACTATTGATATATAGACAAATCATGACCTTCATATTGTCTCAAACTTCAGACGAATACATTCATGTCCTCATATTCGTTACCAATATCGTGTATATTCATGAAGGAATATTAAAAAAAACACTCTAGTATAATGCGTTCAAATAGGGGAAAAATCATACACCAGAATGTGTTCAAATAGAAAAAAAAAAATGTAGAAAATAAAGATGTCAGGATGCAAAAAGACACTATCAAAATAATTCATACCTTCAATAGGAAGAATTTGCAAATGATGCCAAAATGTTAAAAAACTTTGATATGAAGAAGTATGGGTATTTAAACGGATGACAAATGCAAAAAGACACTATCAAAATAATTCATATCTTCAACAGGAAGAATTTGCAGAGGATGCCAAAACTTTAAAAAATAAGAAGTATGAGTATTTAAACTGAAGGGTTTTGCAATTAAATTTAGCAAGTAATATGCTGAATATTTAAAATTGTAGCATGATCCTAATTGATTTTGTCTTATTTTTATTTAGCTACAAATAATTGCTAATTGATTTAGCATTTATTTTTTTAACGTTTTATTTTTTTATAATAAATTATCATTATCTTAATTTCTAATATTATTTACAGTATAAAATTATCATGTTCTAGATATTATTTAAAATTACTCAAAAATTCATATGCTCCTTTAAAAATTTCTTTTAAATTATCATGATCTTAATTTTTAATATTATTTACAATATAAAATTATCATGTTCTATATATTATTTTAAAATTACTCAAAAATTCTGACGCTCCTTTAAAAATTTCTTTATTTAATATATAGACACTAAAAAAATTATTGCTTATATGTCAAGAAAATAATTCATGATTATCATATATTGCACATATAATTGAATATATAATATAAAATCGAATCAAATATCAAATAATAATAATAATAATAATAATAATAATTTTAAAATCGAATAAAAATTACTTTAATTAAAATATATATTATTTTAAATTTTCTTTTTAAATCTGGAAAGAAAATTAATAGTATATTAAATGTATTACAAATATTAAGATTGTGATTGTGCTAATCAATAATTAATTAATTAATTAGATTGATTGATACTAAAATTAGAAATGTCAGCAACTGTGTTTTATATAATATATAGATAGATAGATATGTATGTATGTATGTATAAAAGAAAAAAATAATAACTTGGAACTTAATTGCTTTGCAAATAAGATTGCGATGTTTTTTTTTAGAATAAATTAGACGGACCCCTCCTGAGTTTTACTTATATTACACCGACACCCCCTACTTTTTTGAATCATACAAAAAAAACCCTATTTGTTGGTTCTAAATTACACGGACCCCCCTGAAGTTTTACTTATATTACACGGACCCCCTGAGTTTTACTTATATTACACCGACACCCCTCCTTTTTTGAATTACAGGGGGTCAAAAGTAATGTTTAAAAAGGCAGGGGGTGTCGGTGTAATATAGGTAAAACTCAGGGGGTCCGTGTAATTTACTCTTTTTTTTATGCTGTAGAAAAGAAACAAAGGCAGAAAACCAGAAAAGGTAAACTAGTTCCTCAGAAACAAAACTCCTAAGGCATCTGCTACCAACTTTGGTTTGACACTATCTGGACAGTTTTCCAGAACAACAAATTGAGAATCTCCTCTAGCGCCTTCCTTAGCGAGCCAGTCAGCTACTTGGTTTCCTTCCCTCATGCTTAAACTGAAGATGCCAATCCTGCTGCCACAAATCTTTGATCTTCCTTACTATTGGATAGCAAGCGTGAGTAGTTTCAACGCCATTGTTAATGAAATTGAGAGCACACTGTGAATCTGATTCGCAAATCAGATTACGAATGCCTTCTAGCCAAGATATGCTTAAACCATGATAAATCGCTTGGAGCTCTGTATGGATATTTGAAGTCACTCAACAAGAACCAAAGTAACAAACAATCCAGTTTCCATACATATCACGAACCACACCTCCATAACCTGCTTTACCCGGATTACCAAGTGCGCTGCCATCAGTATAGTTTCATGAAGATTCAATATTTGACCAAGGAGGAGGAAGTCTGAGATGATGGTCAGACGAAAAATTTCCTCATTCCTTGCCTTCCAAATCCACCAACACGCTGCTGCAAAAGAGGTTGCCGCTACTATTGGTTGCATGCTTTCTATGCCACATGGAGCTGTTATCATCAGGAGGACCATCAAAAACATTAAACTGAAGCAAATTCTAGATGTCCCTAAACTTAGGACAGTCCCTAAGAAGATGTAGGATTAACTCTTCACTGCTACCACACCTGAAACAAAGAGGATCAAAAGCAATGTGACGGTTAGTTCAAAAAAGATTTGTTGGAATGCTTTGATGGTCAGCAATCCAAAAGGAGATCTTCACATCATGCATCTAGAGAAAGTAAAAAGTGCAAAGGATACCGAAGAAGCCAATATGTCAAGTAAGCAACTAAATAGGTTGGTGTTGTCATGGGACAGAAATGAAGAGTGGGAATTATTAGAAAATGTTGAGGAAATTCTTGAAGTGCTTCAACCTGATACCCAACAACTGGAGAGTTTGGGCGTGGTAAGATATAAATGTTCCCATTTCCCACAATGGATGTCTAGTCCTTCTCTCAAGCATTTGGAGATTAGAAGCTGCATTAAGGTGAAAGATTTGCTTGAGGCTTTACAACATATGACTGCCCTGCAGATGTTAACATTACATGATCTTCCAAACCTAGAATCATTGCCTGACTGCTTGGGAAACCTTCCCTTGCTTTGCAAATTAACATTGCATGATCTTCCAAACTTAGAATCCTTGCCTTACTGCTTGGGAAACCTTCCCTTGCTTCGCGAATTAGCATTATGGGATATTCCAAACCTAGAATCCTTGCCTAACTGCTTCGAAAGCCTTCCCTTACTTCATGACTTGGTTATTAGTAACTGTTCAAAACTGAGGTATCTTCCAACGAGCCTAAGTGTTAGCAATCTGAAATTTTTTAGGATTATGGGTTGCTCTGAGTTAAAGAAGCGATGTAAGAAGGAAACGGGTGAGGACTGGCCAAATATAGCTCACATTCCAAAAGTAGTTATATTCTAGAGGAGGATGTTGCTATTATGATTGTTGTGGCTGTGCAGGTATATTGTTCTAAAAGCAATGTTCTCCTTCCATTCATCTTCTTGCAAACCGTATATATCCAGCGGAGTTGTTGATGCGGATATAAACCGGTTAGGAGAAAGGAATTTAAGTATTGAATCACCTTGTGACGCAACATCTAAATGCTGATGTGTCAAGAAAGAATAAGCTTAGTTGTCAATGTCAATGTCAATGCCATGTTTCGCACTTCAAAATTTATATATTAGAAATAGATATGTTTAGTGTTCTATGAGGAACGAAATCCTTTCTTTTATGAAGGGTTTCTTTTTTGGCATGATTTACTACCTATATATGTGATTTAAGACTAACTTTGGAGAATGAGTCATTTTTTTATTCACTAAAAGGAAAAAACCAGGGAATAAGTCCTATCTTCTAGAATGGTTTATTATGGATGTATTGAGTTTTAAACTTTTAAGTTCAGAATTATAATGGCTGAACCTTTACGAACATGACTGAGTACTTAGGTTCTTTCTGCTAAAATCCTATAATTATGTTAACAGACCTCCCATTAAAAGGGTGTACACACTAGGAAACCAGGAACAGTTAATCAGAACCTCAATTGATGATGATGATGATGATACTAATAGCTGTCATGGACACAGGAGACTGTCATTGGAATAGCTGGTGGAGGGAAAATATAAAGCGGACAGATCAATTTAGATGGGGGATCAATTTTGAAAGAGTAAGGATAGTTATCATCACTGGCAATGTATGTATCTTTATATATCTGTAATATATCTCTCAAATACTTGGAAGATTTGCTACTGTTTTATATATCTGTAAATTCTTCTTATTTTTTCACTGGCAATGCACCCCATACCATTGAGTAAGGATAGTTATCATCACTAAAACATCTTTTCTTTCAAGATTCTCTGCCAGATGTTCTAAATTATAATTATGATTAGTGCAAGTGAATCCACTGCTTATTTGCCACATGCCAGAGTTTCTTTTGCAACGGGTTTCTGTTATATCTTCCATCTACAGGAAATGGTGGAAGTAACCGTAGATTTTTTTTAAGTTAAAATAGTTATGCTTGTAATTTTTGTTAGAATAGTATTCTATGTTCACTAGCAGATTTAACTTGAACTATATATTTTCTCTGGGTTTTAAATTTTCAGAGTACACTTTATCAACAGGTTCAGCGGGTGCATATTAGTTAGGTGATGTTTGAAGGAGTGTATATCTTATTCAACACGAGGTAGAGATTTCATTGTTGTCAAGTTTATATTTTTGTTTTCCTATGTTTTTTCAAAGCATTGGTACTTAATGTGATAATCATCATATACTGACTTCTTTAGCAACATTTATAACTTACAAAATAGTTATATCTATAGGCAATTTACCCTTCTCTGTCAATAAGCATTTGAAAATCCGGTTTGGCCTGAACCTATTTACTTTGGGTTGAATTGGCTGAACTGCTGACTGGAGTCTGGACCCTAGTCTGGTCTAAGTTAAATCTTAGGTTGTTACTTCCTACACCAAAAAAATTGCTTCCTACATCATTTTTGGCTTCTGGACTGGCCAATCCAGAATGTAATATTATATTTTGGATTGGTTACACCTTTTACATTCCGGATTGGCCAATCTGAAAGGTAAAAAAAAAACATTCCGGAAAGGTGCAGGAAGCAACAACCTAAATCATAAAACTTTAGTGGTTCAAAACCCAAAATACTGATTGATCATCCCAAAACCGGCTTAACAGCCCAAAATTGGAAAATCAGACAGAGTTTGAAAAGGCAGACAGTTCTTTGCGAAACTAAAATTTGTGCTTTGTCAAACATGGACTGGCTGGTCAACTTTTCCAATGGTACATTGCTGACAATATATTAGAGAGCTTACATAAATTAGACATATTTTAGTGTTTTGTGGCTCTGTTTGAATCATGGATTTTATTGTCATTTTATGTCAATGCTTCTATTGATTCCATCTAGATGACTTTCTCATAAAAGTTATTTATTGGATAGAGTCAAAGTAGAGGGATAAATAGTCAAGACATAACAAATACAGCAGATAATTTATTGTCATAGAGAGCATTTCTCTGATACCAGAAAAGAACTTAGATCTAACTTCATTGACCCTCTAATGGCTTTCTTAGATGAAGCATCAACAGAAAGGTCATGTCCGAAACAGAAAGTTATGCTGAATGCATCGGCTGAGAGTTTTCAGATGCTGCATCAAGTGATTGTTCACTTTTCAGAAGCTCAGATGAGGTATCTTTCACAACTGAGAGTACTAGGGACTCCTTCAGTACTGTAGATTATGGTGATCCGAGCAATATGGATCCAATTTCATCTATCTTCAATTACTCACCAGAAAATTCCATAAACTCTTTGCTACTGAAGTTTTCAAATAGTAGGCCACTTTCCAGGTTCTTTCCTAAGAAGGGTTATACATGTTAAATTCTTTCATGTCTAACCATTCTCTTGAAAGAGTGCATAAGCCATTCTTAAATTGAACCACCACCTAATGAATAATGATGACTGTGGTATGTATGTATGTATATTATCAGAGTAATCCCCTATTTGGTATCCGGTCTTGTAGTCACTTTGAACACTAATCCTATGAATGAGAGTTCTAACTGATTGAACAGTGAATTATTTAGATTGAGTAGGCACCATGGATCAAAATTTTCAATACATGGTTGATTCAGGCAAATAGATCTTTAATGCATGTAAGTCTTTCCCTCCTCCAATAATAGTAAGTAAGTTCCATTTCATTGGGATTTGAGACCACTTTTACAACTTCATGTACCTAGTTATAGTAAATAAATTTGCTTCTGGTGCTTGTTGCTCATGAATCAGTCATGCTAATTGCTAAATATAAAATGTGGTTCAAATGTGAACCTTTGTAACAGTAGTGCAACTCGAGGTACGTTAATTTGAAGCAGTGGGCCTCAAATTCTCAACAAGTTTGCTCCTTTATTAATCTAAAGAATACCATAATTTGAAATTTCGAATAAACTTTATCATAAAAAGAAACCCATATATATCATGATAGTCTGCTTTTTAGCTAAACTAATCAATCTATACTGAAACCAAGGAAGGGAAAGAAATATGTTACTAATTCAAACTAACAATGTGAACAAAACTTGGTTTTTGAATGCTGATTTGACGAAATCTTGCAAACATCTTTGGCCTTTTATTGACATTTTTTTTATGAAGTCTCGTTTTCTAATTTACACTATCTGCAGTAAAGTTTATAACATGTAAATTATAGTACTGAAAACTCAAGTTTCTGTAAATACCATTCACACTAAGTATATATGTACCACATGCTCATTTCAACACCCATATCAATATGAAAAGTTTTCAAGAGTAAAACTAGCTCTGAACTATATAGCTATGATGAACCTAAAAGCAAGTCAATCAGAAAACAGTGTTTTAGCTAAATTTGAAACACTTTATTCATCCATACAAGATGTCCTGACACCTCAGTGCTGCAGCACTCTGTCTCTGCATATTGCTTTCATGTTGAAAGCTTATTTGTCACATGGTTTGCTGTTCATTTTCAATATCAAACAAGAACCATATCTCATTGACCCTATCAGCATATTCAAAAGGGGAATTGTACTGTGCAACAGTGTAAACAGAAGCATGGCCAGCTCTCTTCTGGCTTTTCTCAATTGCATCAGCCCACTTGGTTCCAGCAATGCTAGCCTTCAAGGCTGCAGCTTCCTCTCCAACACTAGAATCTTAGACAAATCCACCAAACTGTCTAACTGCTGCAAACACAGTCTTCCATCTTTGAACATGAAGGCCCTTTGCAGGAGGCGGGTTTGCTTGGTTCTCTTTTGGCACATAGAAGCTCACAACAAATGAGGACTCACAGAAGGGTCCATCACTGGGTAATACTTCACTGATCACAGGCGCTGTCATCTCAATTTTCTGCTGGTAGTTATTCTTACCCTGAATATAATCAAATAGCCTGACCAAAACAAATAGGTTACTCAAATTTAATTAACTCCTTGGATGGAACTATCCTCTGCCATAAGCACTTAGTCTTACTGAAAACGTTTCCCAGTGTACACAAACTTATGATAAAAAATTGTAATTAGTCAAAGTTATATAAATTAGCTTAGGATAAAATATGTTTTTGGTCCCTCTAAAATATGTGAAATTTGGAATTGGTTTTTCCAAAAATTTTCGTCCCATTTCAGTCCTTCTAAAATTTTAACATGTCTATTCATTTAGTATGTTAAATCTGTTAGTAAATCTTCCTGACAGACAGGGTTGACACATATGCTGTCCGAGACATTTGTATAACAATTTTAAAAACAAATTTGATGGTGATGCATGTTAAAATACTAGATTAACATACTAAATTTACTAGCGGAGTTAAGATATTGAATGACCAGTAACATATTAAAATTTTAGAATGACTAAAATGGAATAAAATTTTTTGGAGGAATCAATTCTAAATTTCGCATATTTTAGAAGAACTAAAAACATTCTTTACCCACTAGCTTAATAAAGAGAGAGAGAGAAAATTACCTCCTGAAGCCGGTTCTTGTGGCTTCTACCAGAGAAATGTCTTGAATGGGGCTGTTTGAAATCCAAATGGGTGAATTATAGCGACGGATTTCGTAGCCGTTGCCAACTTGTATGACATCATAGCTGGGACACTCTATGCGCTTGCATGTTGGGGGAATTGCCCCTACATTCTGATGAAGGGTATCTGACCTCACACCCAGTAACGGTGAAACTGAGAGTAGGCTCAAAACCAGTGAGAGCTTGCATGTGAATGTGATGGTAGCAGCCATGGCGCGAGTGAGATGCTCAATGCTCTGCTAATGAGCAAAAGATAAAATGTGAAATTCTATGGCTACAGAGAAACTGAGTTTAATGTCCACACATTTTATGGACCTCTCTCGTCGCTATTAGAAGCTACAGAAGTCAGTTTTTTTGTTTTCTCCTTTTTGGATTATAATTATTTTCCTGAATTGATTCAACTGAATTTTTATTTTTTAGACCAATTCAGAACTAGCGTGTTATGCACGGGCATATGTTTGACTATAAAATAATATAAACCCATAGATTTCTCTACTTTTACTAGAAATGTCTCCAAAATAGATAGATAAGATTCCCGTAGGCCCAAGGCCCAACTAACTACATAGTTTTGCTGAGCAATTTGCCTGGATAAGGGGTTCCCCTTTTACTATTCACATCTCTTAAATTTTTTGAAATTTTTTATATAGTTAATTATGTTTTAGTCTCTTAAATTAGAAGTTTATTTTTTAGTCTCCTAAATCAAAATTGTATTTTTTAGTCCCTTAAATTTTAAAAATATTCTTTTTAGTTCCTTCACCCAAATAAAAATTTACATTTTTTTAGTCTTTTAAATTTTGGCAAATAAACTAAAAAGAGCATTTTTTTTTTTAATTTTAGAGACTAAAAATTATAATTTTTATTTGAAAAACTAAAAAAATAGACCTCCTAATTTGTTGAACTAGGCTATGCACAAAGAAACCCATTGAACTTATGAGCATCTAAAGAAATGAGAGAAAATTCATCCTACAATGATCAACAACTTGTTTGGAACGGGGGAAAGAAAGCGAGGGAGGAGAGAAAAAATGATTTTGAATTAAAAAGAAGGTAAAAGAAAAGAAAATTTTAAATTTTTTTTCTATAAGTCATTTCTCTACCTTTTCCTTTCATTTTCTCATAAATCAAACAAAAGAAAAAAATATTGTTATTAGTATTTTTTTTTTCCTCTCAACCACACATACCATAAATGTTTCAAACACAGATGTTTAGATCTTAGGAAACATAATGATTGCATAAAAGAAAAGGTAATAAATAACTCATTGAATATAAACAAAATCAATTACAAACTAACCAAAATATTATAATTAATCTGAAAACCAAATAAAATCTTTTTGGTACATAAAACTAACTAAAAAAACTACTAACTAATTAAAAATTAACTAAATGAAATGAATTTCCTAAAGCCTATATGTGAATAAACATGCATACAAACAAACATAAGGAATGAGGAATACTGGTTTCAACTTATCTACACATTGATGATAGGGCATCTTACCATCAATCACCCAAACGGCAAGACTTTATGGGTGAACGAAGAGTTTAACTAATTGTACTATTGATAAGGGATAATCGCAACTGCACAGACATCATTAAGTAATAAATATCGAATTCACATGGACCGCGTTTTTTGCTTTGTAATTATATATCACAATTTAATGTAAATTAAACAAAAGAATAAAGGAATTAAGTTTGGGTATTGAATTATAGTAAAGAAATTTAAGAGTAAATTAAAATTAAAGCAAACAATTCAAATTGGGATGAATTCAATTATAGAAAAACTTTCGGGACTTCCTATTAACTTAATCCATTTACCTCATTGTTCTTATTGGTTCTCTTTGAAGGTGAATTTATCTAAGGTAATCTTCGTTCATCTCAAAATACAAAGATGTATCTAATTGAATTAACTCATACTTTCATGATAGTTATGTTCAATTAAACTCATTAAGTTATATGTTAATTCATTGATTCTCGAACGATTAAACCTATTTTCATGATTTAATTCCTAAGTTATGATCCAATGATTAGGTTCACCTCTTAGTTATTACTTAAGCATTTATAATTATGAAAAACGATGATCAAACACTTTGCATAGATAAAATTAATAGAATAGAAATCAAGAAGCGAAGCCAAAAAAGCATAAAGATAATTTCAATTAAGCATCAACAATTGTTAAGGGTTAAGCCCCAATCCTTGAATAAAGAGATACTCACTTATAGTCATAAAAATAAGCAAATTATAGAAAAGAAACATAACAAACCAGAAAAGAGTTGAAGAAGAAGATGATCATTCACTGTCTCTCTAAGTCATATGCTAATGAAGATTAGAATGCTTAATCCTAGGTAGAAAACTCTATTTAAAGACAATGGGCCAAAAAGATTTGGGCCCAAA
Organism: Pueraria montana var. lobata; assembly: GCA_026413185.1. Taxonomy (NCBI): domain Eukaryota; kingdom Viridiplantae; phylum Streptophyta; class Magnoliopsida; order Fabales; family Fabaceae; genus Pueraria; species Pueraria montana. The sequence continues at coordinate 43,849,728 of CM048651.1, read as the reverse complement.
ATACATTCAAAACACAAAAAGATATGATAATTGCGTCTGGTGTCATTCATGGCTGTGACCTTTGTTGCCTAGAAGTATTAAGGGTGAGTTAGTGGAGAGGTCTCGCCCATGACTAAAATGTCATAACTATAACCTTTATCAGGTGTTCTGATTTTGCTTTTCTTCTATTCTTCAAGTATTGTAACACCCTAAGGGTATTACCGTAACTATGCTTAATATTTCTAAAGACGCAAAAATTAAAAACATTTACACAACAATCTCATGCAGAAGCTAACATATAAACATATAAATTACAACTCGATTTAATAATTACAACTTATTTCTTGTAACATTTACATCATACAACATATAAGAAAATTACATAAAAATATAAAATAACTAAGCTACATCTTCCATGACGAGGCTCCATGCTCCAACGACACACGCCATCACCTGTTTCCTGAAAGGAGGGAACTTAAAGGGGTGAGACATAAGGTCTCAGTGAGTTCTCTAAGACTCTACATCTGGGTTAAACCCTTCTACCCGAACAATTCATCTATTAGTCTCTATGGATTTACCCTCTTCGGGCCTCTATCAAACTCTATTATTTCTATAGTTGGTCTACACCCATCGATCATAGACACTTTCCTCTAACACATTTCTCGTGCTCACTTTACTACGCTGGTTCACCCTCGTCGGTATCTTAGGATTTATCCTTTAACTAGCAAGTTACTTCCATTACTCCCTCTCACGTTAACTTCACTTTTCATGCTTGTATTCTACTCTCTAACACTCACTTAGCATCAATCTATTTCTTAATAGCAAAATACATCATGACCTATACTCACATAGTATCGTTCTAGGTACATCTCTCTCTATGCCCATAAAGAGTCACATCCTACCCATTCCATTACAAGTCTAGATACATATACATTCACAACATATTACGATTATGGATAGAATCATTCACACATCACATAAGTACAACACAAGGTATACATGGCATCCACTTCATAAACCACACAAGTCAGACAAAACTTACAATAATGCACATATGCAATGCGATGTTCCATTCTCTTTTCTCATATGCATGTGGTACCAGTAAAACACTCTTGTGAAAGTAGCCTGGGAGTACGTGCGAGTCGACGAACAACCACACCATGGGCATCCGACACTAACAGTCTCAACCAGGATGATACCCCTAGCGACTAGTCAGGAATACCCAGTCTTGCAAGGATACTCCAACCCATGGGATCCGCATGAGTTTAAAGGAGATTCCAAACCAGATAACACCCCCAAGGTCAGAACTCATCGAGTTCTTCACGACCTCCCCAGTTAGGTTCATAAACAACTTTCGAAAACACATAAATATCATGTTATGATGCATGATTCACATAGATGTTCATGGCTTCATTAAACCTCACATCAAACATAGTGAGCCCATTCTCGCCCCACATGGACTAGGTCACTCACGGTCAAAATATCAACTGGGTCCATTCTTGCCCCCACATAGGCTAGGTCACCCATCTCAATGGCATCTAACATCTCCTCTTAACTCACAGTCAAAAACACTTAATACACATACATCACAATTCACACTTTAGGGATAATGTAAAGCATTCAATGATTGCACAACACTCATAATTCACCATTCAAGTTATAACATCAACACAGGTATGCAATTCCATTATTCAATCAAGTCAAGTACCTGAAATACATCTTAACCCTATGCCATACATCAATTATAACATCTATCTACTTTGTATTATGATTGGTATAACATCCTTTAAGTTTTGAGTATTACTTCTACCATTTTATGTTGCGCGTCTATGACCTTTCTGAGGTATAAACATGATATCTAGAGTTATACTAATCATATCAAGTTGCATTTTATCTTGTTTTAAATTTAAGACGATTATCTACAACTTGTATGTTGACCTCAAGATCTAGTTTATGATCTACTATGCCTAAAATTAAGAACAACATAGACTTATCGCAGAATCCTGACAGCTTGACCTTTGCTCACTAATTGGGTGATATCTAGAGTTCTAGAATTCCGATTGGGGTGAAACCAAAGCCATTAGTTAGCTAACATCTAGGGCTACATCTATTGTGAATACACCTAAGCCTAATTCGGTCATCTTAACAACTCTTTTTTTCACGTTAAAATGACGTTCCTGTTTACAATCTTCACATCTCTTAATTTCCACATCATTTTCCTAAACTACGATGAGATATCTAGGTCCTAAGATAAGATACTTAAATATCTACAATTCAAACATGATTGAATCCTAAGATGAGATGTCTACAATTCAAACATAATCAATTTATTATCCCATAATAGAAGACATAATGCTTGAGGGTATTCACAACCCATCCAATTAAAATATAAAGCATATACCAACAACTAAAGAAGGCAATAACTTAGGAAGGATAAAGGAAAGCACTCACTTGGGAAGCACGAAGATGATCTCCGACCAACCCGGGAGAGCTTGGTGGCGTTGTCCATCATGACCACCGCAACAACTCTTACTATGGCTAAAACTTGGGTGTGAGAAAAACACGATCCCAAGCCGCCTATATGCCCCGAGTTTGGAAACTCTAAGGAGAAGATAAAAATATTAACTATAAGAGGCTCTACGCTTAACGCTAAGCCCACTTTATTCTTTGGTGCTCCTAAGGCTTGGTGATCTCCTCTATATATATAGGAAGGAAGGGATTTATGAAATTGTTTTGCCCAATGTGGGACTTAAAGGGTTTTTCATAATCAAGTGACCTACTTTGGGGTTAATTTTATCCAAGATAGAAGCCGATTTTGGTTTCTAAGGTGTAAGGATGAATTGTAGCTTTTTCAGCAAGCTTTCCAACGACGCAAACGACACCTCAAACGGACAAGTACAACTCAAGATATGACGTAATCTTTCTAGGGTTTTCATCATAAAGCTCATCACTATACTTAAACATTTTTCAAGCATTCTAATTATAAGAACTTAATCTAACACTCCTCTAACACAAAATATAATAACTATAACACTAATATAATATAATAAAGATAAAAATAATAATCTAACATCCACACCAATAAGATCACAAATAACAACAGCAGCAACAATAAAATACACACGACACACGTGCATAGAAAAATACAAACACTATCACAACATAGGTACATGCTTAGGACAAAACCAATAATATACAAGTAATAAGAACAAGGATTTATAGAAAATATAACAAAAAGGGTCCTAATAAGGGTTCTCCTTAAGGTATATTCCTAGTACCCGAAACTTGGGGTGTTACAAGTATCTTTATGCTCCTAACTTTAATCCTTGAAGTCATCATACTTCTTTCTCCTAGATTTGATGCCTTGAAAATCAAGAGATGGCCCTGAAAAATGCAATACCACAATCATAATTGGTTGCAAAAAGAATTGAAAAACAATAAAAATGTAAGGTTATTGAGTCCTAAATATCAGAATATGCGATTGATCATAAGTGAAATGTTATGCATGAATGGTTTGAAATGCAACGCATCAACTATCTTACCCTTTGACATATGTTAATTATGTTAGGTCAATGTAAATCAAATCCAATACTTATGCATGAGAAAGACACCACTTCATAGAGTTAACAACTTATCATTCAAATGACCAGTCAACTGTGTTTTGTCAAGATGTGTCATTGATAATAACCTTATTTACTTAATTGTTGAATGAATTTTGAGGCAATTATCTTACTTTCATCCACATTTGGAGTAATATTTAACTCAATTAGTGTTAGAATTGTGAATATTTGATTTTTTTTGTTTAGTTAATTAGTTTTATTGGTTACATCTTAGTTATTTTGTTTACTTTTTGTAGAAATGGAAATTGAAGTTGAAAGAGTTGCTTGGAGCTTAATTTTGGAGTCTAAGGAAGTGTTTCAAAGAAAAATGCGTTTAGTCATCAAATCAAACTTCAAGTGGATCAACAAATTGACCAAAAGCATATATCTAACCTAAGTCTTGAAGCTTGAATTTGAGGCTGAGTGAGATTCAAACAAATTAAATTAGACCCAAGCATGACTCGAAGAGTAAACCTGAGACTCAACCACGTTCCTTTACTTTTTGCACTGAAGGCTTGAAGCCTGAATTGGCGGCTGAGCAGCCAGTCACTTAAAAATAGGAACTTGGGTCATGTATTTAAGGGGGAGCTCTCATTTTTATTAGAGGGGAATAGGGGGGCACGAAAGAGAGACAGACCCATTGGAGAGAAGCTTCCCCTTGGCACCATTTTCTTCATCTTCTTCCACCTTCCATGTATTTTGTGGCTACCCATGGAAATGGGTAGCTAAATTCCTCCATTGTGGGGTTAGATGTAACCTTACTCAAACTCTCTTGCATCTTTTGGTATTTTTTATATATATATTCAGTGTGTTTGTGTTCAATGTTAGTATTTTGTTTCTTTGTTTAATGCTTGTTGTGGAATGGCCAACCATGGCATGATTTTAGGACATGATTGTTGTTGGAAAATGCCTTCATTGTCTTGAACTGAAACAAAATACCCAATGAACTTGGTGTCTAGGAATGGAGCTTAGTTCATTGGTTATCTTGTGTCACCAAGCTTAAAGCTAGTTCCTTTTTTAAGTTGTTGAGGGATCAAGACTTAATAAATGAACTAAGACTCTTTTCACCTAAGGGATTAGGGCTAAGAAGGCATTTATTGGCTGATTTTAACATTGAAATGCAAATGGGATATGTATTGTGCGTTAAAGCAAGAAGGTAGTAGAGTTTAGTGAAGTCTAACCCCGGCAATACCTTTGTTATCTATTAAATCCTCTGTTTTCAGCTTTGTTCTTTTTATAAAATCACAAAAAGATCGTTTTAACTTTGTTTATGCACGTGTTCTATTTTTAATCTTCACAAAATCAACCAAAGTTCTTGTCTTTACCGCTTTCTTGTGATATTCGTTAGCTTAAGTTAGTAATTTCGTGAAATTTGTCCAATATTACGCAAGTCTCTTGGGAAACGATACTTAGACTTTCCATTTTACTACTTGTACAATTTGGTACACTTGCCAAAGAGTTATCAATCATGCACAGGTATTTGCTACCCCGATACAGGATTCATAAATCCAATTCTCGTGGAGTCACACCTATACATCCTCAAGATTTATCAAATGACCTTCACTAACCTTCACTTACCCATCAAGACACAAGGTCTAAAAGCTCATCATCAACAACTTGACACTTGAATATATGGATGTATGACAACAACAATGTACATACATTATCAACTTTAGATTATTATTTGCAACTTTACATGTTAAGATATGCTCAACTCAACATTGTGCCTAAGTTTTATGGCCTCAAAATCCAACTGAACATCATGCCTAGTCTCCATGGACAAGGTAAGTTACCTCCAGAAATTTTCAAAAGGCTTTGATAGATGTTCTTACCAGATTTTGGTAAGCCTTCTGGTGCGGTGGCTCCGTCGGGATCGCCTCCGTGACTGGTAGGGGGTGTACCTGCAAGGACACTCCGACGCTCAAGTTAGAGGCGCAGAGGGAGAGACAGGTATCACAAAGTGGGATTAGAATTTCGTACCTCGATTGAGATGGATCGCTCTGTATTTATAGGGTGTAAAGAGATAGATTTGATAGGGTTATTTTCCTATCAAATCTCCTCAAATCTCGTGATAAAGATAGAGATAATTCTATCTTCTATCTTTATCTTATGGCCTGATCTTTCTATATCTTATCACATGCTAAGATATATTCTTTCCGTTATTATCATCCGAGTCCGAGTGATAGTTTCTACTCGGCCAGCTCGACTACTCGGTGGAGTGCCGAGTCCGAGTAGTACACATGCCCCCCAAGCTCTGAAGTAATGTAGGAGCTTAAGTAACGTTATACTCATTTCGGATTTATTTGGCCGAGACACGTTCAGTTCTCTAAGCGTCGCGTCGTTTTGGTGAAGACGTCGTTTCAGACATATTGATGTCGTAACGGTTCCCAAGGGCGGCGCCAGTGATTGCTTTTTTGAATTTTGAAACGGTTTAGGGATTCCCAAAGGTCTCAAGCCTTCCTAGCCGTTGATTGGCCTAGTGAAGGGTCTTGATCCAACGGTTCGGACCGTTTCGCCCTTTCGTATTCGCGGCGTTTGGGGTTCTATATAAAGGGGCACTGTTGACGTTGGTGCTCACTTTCATTTCTGTGTTTTGTCTTCCCGCAAGCTTTTTCTCCCTTGCGCCATTTTGTTCTTCCTTCTAGGTTTTTTCTTTGTCCTTTGTTCAGGTACGCCCTATCTCCTTTCCATTTCTTTTTCTGGCTCTATAATGTCTTCTTTTTCTGGGGATTCTGGGCGCTCCGGCGGGGGTCGTATGCTTACGCCGGAGGTTCGCCCCATCGGAGAGGGTTCCGATGGTGGTTCTTCTTCCCATCGCCGTGGTTCTGATAGAATTAGCGATGGTGCGTCGGCGGCAAACGTTGTTGCCGCGGGTGTCGGGGTGGTTCGTCCATCCGTCGACCCTGCGCAAGAACCTTTGGTTGTTCCAGTCAGGGGGGTAGTGGTTCTAGAGGATTCCGAGGCGACTGAGGATCATCCTCTTGAGACTCGGCGTGCTCGCCTTCTACCTCCTTCTGTTCCCCAGCCTATTGATCCTAGGGGTAGAAAGGTCTATTCTCCTGTTACTACTTCCGGCTATTCTTGGGTGGCTGGGGAGGTAGGTGCCTATGCTTCTCGGTATCAGACCGAGGAAGCTTTGGCTTCTTTTCTTGCAACTATTGACTTGTGTCATTCGGAACGCCTGGGTATGGTCTATGCCGAACCTTGTGGGCCCGATGACCGAGTTTTTGTGTCGGCTGACTCGCGCCTTCCACACTTTACTTTTGTATATGACGCCTTGTTCTCGGTTCTCGGCATTACTGTGCCGTTTGACCAGTTTGAGGCTGACGTTCTTCGGGCGCTGAATGTTGCTCCCACGCAGTTGCATCCGAACTCCTGGGCTTCTCTCCAGGCTTTCCGGGTGCTCTGCAGTAAATTCTTTATAACCCCTACTGCTCCTAAATTTTTGTATCACTATAAAGTAAAAGAGAGTCAAAAGGGGGGTTGGGTCTCCTTGACTGGGATTCCTGGTCGGTCCATCCTTAGTCCTTTCACCTCCTCTTGGAAAAATTTCAAGAGTGGTTTCTTTCGTGTCCGACCAGGTCCGGAAGGAGAGGTCGAATTTTTTGATGGCCGTGGGGAGCCGAGGTTCCCTCTCTATTGGACCCGCTCCTTGAACAAACGGCTGTCTTGGCAGGTCGTGGACATGTCTCCTGAGGATCAGGATGACATGATCACGCTGTGTAAGTTACCGCGTTCCTTGTCCTGTAAAACACTTGTCGGAATTCCTTCTTCTCGGACTCCGAGAGAGGATTGGGCTGGTGAGTACCTTTTATTTACTCGGTTTTTCTTCTTCTACTTTGCTTTTTACTGATGTTTTGTCTTTTTTGCAGCTGTGATGGGAAAATTCGATTATAGGACGGCCAGAAAGCAAAGGCTGGAGAAATTGAAGGGCAAGGAGGCCTCTGCTGAGGTGGCTCGAGTTGCCCCTCCTCCTCCTCCTCCTCCTCCTCCTCCTCCTTCTCCGAAGAGGGATCAGCGAGAGATCGTTCAAGGAGTGGATGGTCCTTCGAAGAGGTCAAAGCCGAGTCCGCCTGGCGCTGGGGCTTCGGGGTCTGCTGTTGAGAGGCATCCGGCTTTTCTTTCTATGAAAGAAGGTCGGACCTCGCTTTGGGGTAAAGATTTCAATCCCGGGGCCCTTATCTCTGCCGACAGTCTCGGTCAAGCTGATCGGGATATGTTAAGGGATGCTGGGCCAATGCTTTCCATGGAGGCTGTTTGCCGCTTCCAAGCTCGGTCATGGGCTATTGCTCAGTATTGGGCTGAGGAGTTCGACCACGGCCACCGGGAATTAGCTATGGTGAAGGAGAATGCAGCAAAGGCCGAGCAGGCTCTCTTGGAGGCTACCCGGGCCAACGAGACTCTTCTTCAATCCACTGAAGAATCTCGGCGGTCTCAAGAGGGAGTGGAGGTTAAGTTGAGGGAAGTTGAAAGTCTGAAGAGGACTTGAAACTTTCCTTAGCTGCTTCTGAGAACTCGGCTCGGGAATTACGGGCTGAGGTGGATAGGCTCGTTTCCGAGCTTGCTCAAGCGAGGGCTGAGGCTGCCGAGTCCGAGGCTAAGCTGCAGGCCGATCTGGGTGAGGCTTTGGACGAGATTGTGAAGACCCATGAGGCCGGGTTCAGCAAGGCGCTTCGCCAAGTTCGGTATTTCTTCAAGGATGCCGACACTTCTCTTTTTGACGTGGACAAGGATGTCAATAAAGAGGGGGAGTTGGTTGAGGAGTCTGCGCTCGGTGAGGACGGCGCCGGGGACAACATCCAGGAGGGAGGAGATGTTCCTTTTTAGTTTTCCTTTTGTAAGGCTCGTACCCGGCCTATCGAATAGGGTACTTAATGAAATTTATATTCAGGGCTAGCACCCGGCCTTTCGAGTAGGGTGTTAAATGACTTTTCTTTGTTATTGGTATGGTTTTTCGGTAACTCGTATTAAAGGTCTACGCGGTTTAATTATAACTCGCCTTTTGTATCCTTTATTCGGTTAGGTCTAACTCGCTTTTCGTATCCTTGTAAAGGTCTACGCGATTTAGTTGTGACTCGCCTTCGTATCATTGTAAAGGTCTACGCGGTTAAATGTAACTCGCCTTTTGTATCCTTTACTTGGTTTTGTTTAACTCGCTTTTTGTATCCTTGTAAAGGTCTACGCGGTTAATTGTAACGCCTTCGTATTTTTGTAAAGGTCTACGCGGTTAATTGTAACTCGCTTTTTGTATCCTTTACTCGGTTATGATTAACTCGCTTTTTGTATCCTTGTGAAGGTCTACGCGGTTAAATCTAATTCTGAATAGATAATTTGAAAGAAGGAGTTTCATTAATGATAGAAATTGGGTGTGCCTCGTTAAAACCTCTTTGACAAAAAACCTCTTGGGAAAAAATGTCGAAGTAGGAAAAAGAGTACATAACCACTTACAACTTTTCTAACTGTAGTAAAACTTCAGGTGTGTCGCGTTCCAAGTTCGGGGGATGGTTTTGCCGGATGGGTACTCCAGTCGGTAAGCTCCATTTCCCAGCGACTCGGTTATTCTGAAGGGGCCTTCCCAATTGGCTGCCAATTTACCCTCTCCTGTAGCTTTTCTGGCTTCCCCGCATTTTCTCCAAACCAGGTCTCCAGCTTCAAAGTTTCTTGGTTTGACCTTGGTGTTATACCTCCTCTCGGCTCTTCTTTTACAAGCCTCTATTCTGACTTGGACCTCGTTGAGCGTCTCTTCGGTCATGTCAAGTGCATGCCTGAGTGATTGATTGTTGTTTCCCTGGATGAAATTTGTTCTTCGCAGGGAGGGCTCTCCGACTTCTACTGGTATCATGGCGTCTGATCCGTATGAGAGTCTGAAAGGGGTTTCCCCTGTTGTTGACTGTGGTGTGCAACAATATGCCCATAAGATCGCGGGAAGTTCTTCTGCCCAACTTCCTTTAGCGTCTCCTACTCGCTTCTTCAGTTCTCCGAGTATCACTTTATTTGCGGCTTCCGTTTGTCCGTTAGTTTGCGGATGTTCCACTGAGGTCACTCGGTGCCGAATCCCTAGGTTTTTGAAAAACTCTTCAAGGTTCTTTTCGGTGAACTATCTACCGTTGTCAGAAATCACCGAGTGGGGGATGCCGAAACGGCATATGATATTTTTCCATATGAATTTTTGCACGTTGTGGGCGGTGATAGTTGCCAAGGGTTCGGCCTCGATCCACTTTGTGAAGTAGTCAATTCCGACGAGGAGGAACTTCACTTGTCCTTTAGCGAGTGGGAAAGGGCCTAATATGTCAACTCCCCATAGGGCGAAGGGCCAGGGTGCTGTGATATTGTGCAATTCTTCTGCTGGTAGATGGGATAAGTTGCCATACTTTTGGCATTCTTCGCATTTTTTGACGTACTCGGTGCAGTCGCGGCGCATCATTGGCTAGTAATATCCGGCTCTTAGAGTTCGGGAGGCCATAGCTTTTCCGCCTGAGTGCATTCCACATATCCCTTTGTGCATCTCATTTACCACATATTCGGCCTGAGCCTTCGTGATGCATTTCAGTAGTGGTGCTGTGAAGCCTCTCCTATAAAGGTCTTCTCCTTCTATAACATAGTAGCTGGCCCTTCTTCTGATTTTTTTTGGCTTCTTCCCGGCTCTCTGGGAGGGTTCCTTCCTTCAAGAAGTTCCATATCTCGGTCATCCATTCTCTGTCAGCCGAGTTGATGTTGGAAACAATTTTTTCGACGCTCGGCGTGGATATTGTTTCCTGTATGACAGTTCTGTGCTGGCCTTTATTCTTCGTACTTGCCAACTTTGACAGCAGGTCGGCTCTTTCATTTTGTTCTCTCGCAATGTGGTCGAGCTCGAAACTGATGAATTCGTTCTTCAACTGGGAGGCCAAGTGGTAATATCTTGTCATCTGGGGGTCCTTCGTTTGATAGGATCCATTCATTTGCCCAGTGACTAGTTTTGAGTCGCTCCAGCATCTAAGGTGTTTCGCTCCTACTTCCTTGGCGAGTTTTAGCCCTGCTAGCAGGGCTTCATACTCGGCTTGGTTGTTGGATGCGCTAAAGTCGAATCTGAGTGACTGTTCCAGGATAATCCCTTTAGGGCTTTCAATTATGACTCCTGCTCCACTGCCTTTTTCATTCGAGGAGCCATCTACATAAAGGGTCCAGAATGGGAGGGGCGCTTCTGCTACTGGTGCTAGTTCAGCAATAAAGTCGGCTAGGCACTGTGCTTTGATAGGCCCTCTCGGTTCGTACTTGATGTCAAACTCGGATAGTTCTACCGACCATGCTATCATTCGTCCGGCTAGCTCTGGTTTCCTCAGTTTCTGTCGTATCGGGTGGTCTGTCCGTACCACTATTGGGTGGCTTTGAAAATATGGACGTAGCCGTCGTGCTGAGGTGACTAAGGCTAGCGCTAGCTTTTCTATCTTTTGATATCTGGTTTCGGCATCTTTCAATACTCGGCTTATGTAGTAGACTGGTTTTTGCGTCTGATTTTCTTCCTGGATAATGACCGAACTGATCGCGTCTCCCGAGACGGCTAAGTATAATATTAAGTCCTTGCCGGGTTCAGGTCTTGTTAGAATTGGTGGTGATGAAAGTAGTGTTTTTATCTTTAGGAAGTTTTCTTCACACTTTTCATCCCATCCGAAGTCTTGCTGTTTCTTGAGTAGTTGAAAAAAGGGTCTGGCTATTTCTGCTGCTTTTGGCAAGAAACGGGATAGGGACGCCAGTCTTCCAGTTAGCCGTTGTACTTCTTTTATGTTACCCGGACTTCTCATGCCTATGATAGCCGCACATTTTTCCGGGTTGGCTTCTATGCCCCTGTGGGTGAGCATGAATCCTAAAAACTTTTCGCCATGCACCCCGAATACGCATTTCTCGGGGTTTAGCCTCATATTATGTTTTCTGATCTCGTAAAAAATTTCGGTCAGGTCCCCTGGATGCGACTCTGGTTCTCTGCTTTTAACCACCATGTCGTCGACGTAGACTTCCAGGTTTTTGCCGAGTTGTTTTGTAAAGATTTTGTCCATTAGACGCTGGTATGTTGCTCCTGCGTTCTTCAGTCCAAATGGCATTACCGTGTAACAGTAATTGGCCGTGTCAGTTATGAATGTCATTTTTTCCTCATCCGGTGGGTACATTGGTATCTGGTTGTACCCGGAGTATGCATCCAGAAAGCTCAGGATCGGGTAGCCGGCTGCTCCATCTACTAGCTTGTCTATGCTTGGCAGCGGGTATGAGTCTTTTGGGCATGCTTTGTTAAGGTCCGTGTAGTCGGTGCACATTCTCCATCTTCCATTCGCCTTTTTAACCATCACCACATTTGCGAGCCATGTTGTGTATTGAACTTCCCTGATGAAGCCGGCGCCGAGTAACTTTTCAGTTTCTTCTTTTACCGCTTTTCCTCTTTCAGCCCCGAGTTTCCTCTTCTTTTGGGAGATCGGTTTGGCCTCCGGGTAAATGGCAAGCTTGTGGCAATGGAAGCTTGGGTCTATACCGGGCATGTCGGCGGCTGACCATGCGAACAAGTCGGCGTTGTCTAACAGGACTTTGGCAATGGCTCCTTCGGTCTCGCTTTCTAGCTGAGTCCCGAGTTTCGTGCATTGTCCTGACTCTCTTCCTATTTGGAAGGATTTTATCTGTTCTGTGGGCTCTGCTCTCGGCTCGGTCTCCCTGGGATCTAGGTCGGTCTCCTCTATTGGAGTTGTAAGAGAAGTGCATGCTACGTGTTTTATCGTCAGTTCTGGGGTCTTTTTGCCGCTGGCTATCTTTAGGCTTTCTAGGTAGCACTCGCGGGCTGCCTCCTGATCAGCCTTGACTGTTACTATTTTTCCTTCTGAATTTGGGAACTTCATTGCCAGATGTGGAGTTGAAATTATTGCCCCTAATTTGTTGAGTGCTGGCCTGCCTATAAGAATATTGTATGAAGTGAGGGCGTTGACTAGGAGGTACCTGACCGTGATGGTCTTGGACCCCTTCTCATCTCCAAAACTCGTGAGAAGGTCAATATAGCCTCTGGTATCAACCTTTTCGCCTGCGAATTCGACTAACTGTTCGGTGTATGGTTGTACCTTATTTTCAGGGATGTCTAGCTGTTTGAAAGTGGACCAATACAGGATATCTACCGAGCTGCCTTGGTCGACTAGGACTTTGCACACCAACCAGTTTGCGACTTCAATTTTGACCACCATCGGGTCATCATGATTGGGCTCTATGCCTTCGAAGTCTGCATCTGTGAAAGTTATATGTGGCATTTTCTTGTGTACTCTGGGGTTTGTTGAAGCCGAGTTGATTGATCGGAGACTACGCAAATGTCTCTTCCTTGCCGAACTCGAACAACCACCTCCAGTGAATCCTCCTGCTATTGTGTTGATAACACCTCAGAGTCGAGTTTCGGGAGGTTTGGTTTGTTGTTCCTGGCGGGGCTCTTCCGTGCATCGGGTTTTTCTATCACGATAGTCTTCCCTATCCCGGACTCGTTCTTGCACGGGTTTTCGGCCGTCGTCTCGGACGAAGCGTCGTAACTTGCCTTGTTGGATAAGTTTTTCAATCTTATCCTTCAAGGTGGTGCACTCCTCTGTAGTGTGTCCATGTACCCTGTGGTATCTGCAAAATTTGGACCTATCTGCTTTCTCTGGAGAGCTGTTTCGGGTAGGCAGGCTTATCAGCTCGGCGCTGCAGGCTTCTTCCAGGACTCGTGCTCTGCTATCAGTCAGGGGGGTATAGTGGGCAAATCTTGCACGAGGCGGTCTGTCGCTTCTAGGTTTGCTACTCCGCTCTCGGCTTGTTCCTGGTTTCTCTCGTTCTTCTTGTTTTCTATAGGATTCGCCTCTGACCCGTTCCCTGAACTTCGTCATTTCTTCCATCTGAATATATCCTGCTGCTCTAGCTCGGAGCTCGTCCATGTCGTGTGGCGGTTTCCTGCAGAGGCTGTCTGAAAAAGGTCCGGATTTTAGTGCCATAAGCATGGAGTTTAATGCCACTTGTGGATTCAAGTCCCGGATCTTGACAGAGATCTCGGCGAATCTTTCCATGAAATCCCTGAGAGACTCATTGTCCTCTTGCCGTATATTGGCCAGTGCTACTGCCGTCAGGTGGTGGGGTCGACTCGTAGCGTATTGAGCGCCGAAACGAGCGACCAACGTGGCAAAAGAGTCGATTGAGTGGGGGGGGGGAGTCGTGTGTACCAGTTCAACGCTGCTCCCTTCAGGGTCGTTGGGAAAACCCGGCACATGATGGCGTCGTCGTTTGTGTACAGGTTCACCTGTGTGACAAATGCGTCGATGTGCTCGTCGGGGTCGGTCAGCCCATCGTATCTGTCCATGGATAACGGCTTCCACCCAGCCAGTAGCGGAGTCTCCATGATTCCGTCTACAAACGGGTGTCGCCTCATTGTCTCGGGTATCATACTCCGCCTTGGTGGTGCTCGCGATCCTGAGGCGGTTCTGGACTCTAATTGGGTCGTTGCTCAGTCTGCCTCGCTCCAAGTGGTGTCTTCCTGCTCTGTTCGGTCAGGGTGTCTATTGGCGGTGGTATGTGCCGCCGATAGTCCGTTGGTAGCGGCGTGGGCTGTCGAGAACCCGTTGATAGCGGCGTGGGCTGCCGAAACTCCGTTCCGGTCCTCTTGCAGTTTCTGATATTGCTCTCGGAGGATAGCGTTCTCCCTGCGGAGGTCTTCTATCTCCTTAGCGTTGCTCTATTTTAGCGTGTCAACTTCCCTTTGCAGGGCTTGGATCAGTGGGTGATTCTCAAGCACCTGACGCGGGAAGGGCGCCACGTTGTTGGGGTTACCTCCCTGGGTATCCCTTGGGGGTGGTACGCCCAGGATTTGGGTTTCCCCCCCTGTGGTCGCTTTTCATGGTTCGCTGCTTCTTTCTGGGTCGTCGTCATTAGGTTAATCTTGTTGCGATTGGTGTGGCTGGGAATAATTTCACCGAGCCCCACGGTGGGCGCCAAATGTTCTTACCAGATTTTGGTAAGCCTTCTGGTGCGGTGGCTCCGTCGGGATCGCCTCCGTGACTGGTGGGGGTGTACCTGCAAGGACACTCCGACGCTCAAGTTAGAGGCGCAGAGGGAGAGACAGGTATCACAAAGTGGGATTAGAATTTCGTACCTCGATTGGGATGGATCGCTCTGTATTTATAGGGTGTAAAGAGATAGATTTGATAGGGTTATTTTCCTATCAAATCTCCTCAAATCTCGTGATAAAGATAGAGATAATTCTATCTTCTATCTTTATCTTATGGCCTGATCTTTCTATATCTTATCACATGCTAAGATATATTCTTTCCGTTATTATCATCTGAGTCCGAGTGATAGTTTCTACTCGGCCAGCTCGACTACTCGGTGGAGTGCCGAGTCCGAGTAGTACAATAGAAAATGTAACCAAATTGTAAAGAAGAATGTACAAAGAGGAAATTGAAGGTAGTAATAATAGCTAGTATAGCTAGCAATTACTAGTGTGGTTTTCGTGTGTAGTTTGGGAATGAAATGAACTCGGCTTTGCAGTAGTGTTAGTTGAACCCCAAGAGTTCCCCCAAACACTTCATCGAAGAAGACTTATAATGGGTACCATTTTACACTGACTACCACCCTACATGAAGCGTTCAGAGGAACTCCAAGGGATAGCCAACAGAAAACTCTTGATCTTGAAGTTATGCATGCTTCTGAACTACTACTTTGTCTTGGATAGACAAAGACACAGCAACTGTTCTATTTATGGGGGAGATTTTCATGTTCATTGATCAAAATAAATGTGGATTTTATGTGGATATGGAGAATTCTACGCAACGAAGGTACTTTCTATCTCTGAACCTGGTCAGGATGTTCGGCAAGAAGGGGAGTCGGTGATTGAGTGGGCTCGTTGCTGCTAAAGTGATTCGAAAGCTAACATAATAAGATCCTTGCTGGCCCTTCCAGTCACTTTCATAGTCATGAACTTTAAAGCTAGCTAGGGAATGCAAACATGACGAATTCTAGCATGGGAAAGTAAAACATCTTTCCCACGTGGGAAAGTTGTTCTGCACTGTTAGATTTCTTTTAATTTTAAATCTACAATTAAATTTTTTCTCTTTTTTTCTTTTTCTTTTTTCTCTTTTTATCTCTTTTTCCCAGATTGTCCCTTGAATTGCCCCTTCTCTATGTGACTGTCATCTCCCTTCACCGTAAAAGTCCCACGGTGGGAAAAATCTTTACCGCGCCACCACCGAACCTCCGCACTCCGTCAAACGCGCGCCACCCCACCACACCTCCATCAAACCCGAGCCACAACAAATCTTTCGCAACCACCACGCAACAGTTTACAAGAATCAACGCAAATTTTTTTCAAAATCAAGAATTGGAGTGCATGAAAATAGAAGCGCAAGAATCAAGAAAAGCTCAAAGCTAAATATGCAACTAAAAAACACAATCAATAGAATGAAATTGAATATCAAGATATTACAAGATGAATATCAAGAAATTACAAGTCTGATATGTAAATGACAAAAAAAAAGTCTCCAAACCCAAATCTAGAAAACCAAACCCAGATCGAGAAAAACCAGATCGAGAAAAAAGTTTCAAATCCATGGATCCCAATTTTGGTGTTGTTGTGTTCATAAGGAACCCTCCATTGTCGTTCTCGATGACCGTCCTCCGTGGCTGCGCTCGCATTTTGAAGAACACCCTCACTGCGCTCTCTTCTCGCCGACAACCATGGAGATGTCTACGCACATGAAGTCGCACATGCGATCTCTGCGACGCCACAAGTGAACTGATCTCTGCTGTTGCGAACTGATGTCCATGGAGGAGCACATTGTGAACTAGTCTCCGCACACGAAGTCACACATGCGATCTCTGCGACGCCATAAGCTTCGCGCCACTGCCGCAACTGCTGTAGATGTCCGTCGTGGCTGCTGTGTGCACGGCTCCCTTGGGAAACCTAAGGTAGATGAGAGAAGAGGAAAAGAGAAGGGGCAGAAGCGGTAAAGAGAGGAAAAGAAGAAAAAAAGAAAATAAAAAAGCAAGAAAACATAAACTGTTGATGTAGAAAAAAAAATCTAACGGCTCATATTAACTTTCCCACGGTGGGAAAAATCTTTTACTTTCTCACGCTAGAATTCGTCGTGCAAACATAAGTGTTTTTCTTTGTTCACCATGTCAAACATATGTAAGAGTAATAAGAGGTAACTTTATGTCTTTTGAAAAAGGGATCAATTAGAGTGAATCACTCCCTATAAAATCGACCGGCAATCAGATGTTATATATAAATATTTTATTATGCATTTGATAATATATTGCTCAACTCCGACGCTACTTTTTCATTATTTGTGATTCTACACCATTCACTTTAATTATCATCTTGTAATAAATTTTCTAATTAGACGTGCTTTCCGTTTAAAAATATAAGCTAATTTGGAGACTGGATTTTATTTTATTTTAGTTGTTGCATTTAAAAACGAAAAAAAATTGATTAGACAGAAAAAAAAATATAAGAAAAAAGTTTAGTGAATTGTAATATTGGATAACTTAATCGAATAATTTTTTTTTCTGGAAATAAAGCAATATTTTAATATAATCGAAGTTATATATCTATTGAAAACTTCTAATTGTTTAAAATGATTATTCTTATGACAATATTTAGGTATAATTTTTTAAAGATTTTAAGTGTTGTTATTTTAATTAAAAGGCTATATTGTAATTTTGGTCCCCTATAATTCCTAATCCACAATATAATAAAGGTAGACTTTTAAAGTCAGTGTTAATTTCTAAGGTAAAATTCCAATTGTGATTTGAAAACAATATTAAATGCACTTAGAGATTTTTATTTAAGTTTTTACATTTTTTTTTATCTTATGTATCAAATAAGTCAAGTAAAAAAAATAAAAATTCGTTTTTTATAAAAATTAAAAAAGTATTGATTATATTAAAAATACAAAACTTAATTAATACTTATTATTTTAAGTAATTAAAAGTATTTAAGAGGGTGTATTTGATTTCTTTTTACCTATGAGCTTGTTGCATTGAATTTTTAAATATTATTCTACATCTTCCCAAAATATCTTAGTATTAATCTCCTGCTTAATTAGTAAATTAACAAAATGTTGAATTTTTTTCTTATTTTTGAGATATTAAATATATGACTTAAACATGTTTTTTTCCTACAAAAATTAGTTCATGTTAATTTTGATCCTTTAAAAAATTAATTTGATTCAAAATTTTATTAAAATAAATTTCTTTGTAGCCAATCATGTTATTCGGCAAAAATTAATTATCGACAATATTGTAAATACTTCACACCAATAACATGTTAAAAAATAGATTTTTTGGTCCATGTGGTTATATTTGGTTCATTAAGTGACAACGTAACACATATATAAGTTATGTAACTTGCATAATATTATAAATGATTCATTTGTCATATCATTACGCGATGGACAAAATCTACCAATAAGAACTAAAAGCATGTATTTTAATAAAACTAGATTTTCATAATTAACAACCTAGTGGACTCAACCTAATATGATCCTTATCACTACAAAAGAAAATGTTGTGATTTATGACAACTTAAAATGCAGTTCCAGGCGGCTAAAAGCCACCACATATGGTTTTCCTTGACAGCTAAAATAGCTGTCACTACACCTAACATCAAAATCTACTTTTGACGGATTTAAAATAGTCACGGGTATTGTCCTTAGAAAATTGTCAGAAAATCTGCTATGTTTACTGGCAGCTAAAAAATGCCACTAATTACATGTTTAATTGATTTGCATCTTCCATTTGCTGACAGCTTTAAAATGCTACAAATAACATCTCTAATCATAATTTCCAACCTGCAGTTATTGGCAGCTAAAAGCTGCCAAAAGTGTAATAATTTAAACTGCCAGTATTTTACCAAAACCTATTGATTTAAAAACCCCAATAATTGTTTATGAACTTCTTTCTAAAACCTTTTTCAATTCAATATTATATATTCCATTTTACTTTCCATCTCAATTATCATTTAAAGTCAACATATTTTTAAATAATATTGTTGTAGTATAACTTTTCTTTAAATTTTAAAATAAAGATCATGCTATGTCAAATTAAAAACGGGTAAGCAATTACACAAAATTAAACTGAACATGTCAAACTTAAGTACTCGTGAGTTCAACTAAGTACATGAAAGTTGGCCTAAACAACATAGTATGTCAAGTTCAAATATACCAAGTACATAAAAGTTGAACAACTATATAGTATGCCAAGTTTAAACATACAAAGTACATAAAAGTTGAACAACCACATAGTATGTCAAAAAATATAAAAATAAAATAAAATAAAAATTCAAGCCTTTGCCCTCCCTCTTTCAAGACAATTGCGTCCAAGATGAGATAATTTCCATCATTTCCATGGTCCTGTAGTGCATAGTAAAAAAAAAAAAATCATCCACATAACATGTCACTGTCCACATAACAAAAATTTATCCTCACAGGAATTAAAAAAGGCCCAAATTCAGATGAAAATATTAAAACTCAAGAATGTGTCATGATTTAGCAGTTTTACGTTTTAACACTGTCCAAATACAATCAAAAGGCAAAGGACTAACCTAAACAACATAAGATGTCAAACAACATTGGGATTACTAGCTAGTAATTAAAGATCCTCCACGTGGTGTCGATACATCTTGTTCACTCTCTCCATCCTATGAAAGATCAAATAAATGCATTATGTTAGCACAATTAATTAATAAAATGTATACAAGATATACACTCCACTCAAGTTAATAAAATGATTATCCTTAGATTACTTGTATTGCCAAACATAGCACCTAACTCCAGAGGAATATGTCCTTCCTTCGTGTGTATGTATGCAAGCGCATTACATTTTGTAATGTCTTGACATTTTCCTCTAAAGCTGCTAACTTAGCCCTCAAACTAATAACCTCCCCCTTTAATTGAGAACTTTCACTAGATTCAAAACTAGAGGACAATTGTGAAGCTTGTTGCCACAGTACAACTAAAACAATAATAGACGACAATTGTGGTACCAGAGTAAATTAAAAACTGCAGTTTATCCCTAATTAGAGTGCTACTGCATTTCACAAGATGACTATAAGCCGAGTTCCAAGAAGTTACCTTGGGAGTTGGTAATGCTAAATAGGGTGTTTCAAGTTTTGATAGAGTTGAGGCAGGCATGTACATATGTAATGCTGAAAATTTCTCCACCGATTTTGTTCGTTGATTTTGTAAATGCAATTCATGGAGGAATCTTGTTTAAACTTTGCAAATTCTGATGAAAGCAATATTGGGACAATATAGAATCAGACATCGCAGAATGTGGAGAAAAATTATTGAAGGCCAGGTTGGTTATAGCTAGGTAACATAAACGAATATTGAAAATTTTGTGTGCTTCACTATGATTATATGCAAGAATCTATTGCCAAAGCTAAAAGGACAGAGCAAAACCCTGAAGTTGATCACACAAAAGCTCTAAACTTGTCAATCAAAAGAGTTAGGCTCTTTTGAGTATTCAAAGTACAAAAATTCACGACGGAAAAGAAATGAATTTTATTTACTACTGATATGTTAATTGAATCCAGGAGTTCCCCCAAACACTTCATTGAAGAAGGACTATCCTTTCTAATGAAAGAATTTTTTACTAGGTAGGCCCTCATATGAAGCGTTCAGAGGAACTCCAAGACACAGCCAACAAATAATCTCTTTGACTTATTTCTATAACTTCTTGTCTTGGCTGAACAATGCACAGAAAGTGCTCTATATATAGTAGAGATATTAATCATATTATGCTCAGAGAATAAATAAAGGTGAAAATTTATGTGGTCATGCAGAATAATATTCTAAAGTAAATAAAGTTTATTTCTAGTTTCTACCATTGATCCTAGTCATGATGTTCGCCAAGAAGAACGGGAGACTAACAAAGAAAGACTCTTACTGCAACAAAACACATGCAGTGGGCTCGTTTCTGGTAAAGTGATACAAATCTTCAAAATCTAACAAAAGATCCATTCTCAATCCCTTTCACTCTTTTTCATGGTCATGTATTCTTTTGCTCATGTAAATACAAGAGGTCTTGTGCGGTTAAAAGAAAAGGAAAATAAATATAAATTACTCTCTTGTATCCGATATCTTTGTAAATATTCCTGCCTAAATAAACTTTTCCCCGTGGAGAATAAAATTAGCATTACTTGTAATACATATATTAGTGAATATCTTGTGTATTATGCGTATTTTTTTTTTTTTATAATTTAAGCAGAGAAATAAAAGTAATTTAGATTTAGGGCGGAAAGAGAAAATTAATTTTAAAAAAATAAGAAAAATTATTTTTTTAGTTTAAGTACGTAGTTTTTTTTTAATATTTTTTTTTTTTTTTACAATGGTAGTAGAAGTAGTTAAAATATAAGATAAAAAGGAAAGCTTTAATATTAAAAAAAGTGAAGTTAAGATTTGTAAATGTAATAGGATTTAAATTTATATATTACAAGAAAAATTAATATTAGTGATGAAATAATTTATATGTAATATATATTTAAAACATATTCTTCACTAAAAATTTTGTGACGTTTGTATTAGTGACTAAATACCAATTTTTGTAACTAATATTAACTTTTCGCATATAGTATAGGAATTTCTTATGTTTTATTTCTCTAAAATTCAATACAAGTTTTTCATACAAGTGATCTACATGAAGTTAGAGACAAATATTTAAGTAGATTTAAGTGTATTTTTATTTTTTTTACTCTACATTTTCACACAAATGATTTCATCTTTCACACTTAACATATACTCTTTTGTGTCTCGAATATAAGAAAAAAAATTCTTGTAAACTGGTCTCAAATATAAGTAAAACTCAACAATAATTTTTTTCTTGATTAATAAAATTATCTCCAAAATACCCTTCTTGATAATGGTAAAGTCATGATAATGCATGTATATCTAAAGGTATTCAAGCATGTTTAGGAAGTTAATTCTGGAGAAAATAGCAGTTGTTTTTAATTAAATTCTCTTTTAACAATATTTTTTTATTGCAAGTTAAGTGAAAAAGAAATTAAAAGGTTTAATTCAATCACACACAAATAAGAAATATTATCAATGAAATGGAGGAAATTATTTTCTATGATTTGCATGATTGACATCTTTCCTTATATTTGTTTTAATGTTTTTTAACTTTTAATACCTAAACCAACAAACATTGTACACTAATAAAGATTGGTTTTACTAGTAAAATTGAACAACTTCGATGAATTTGTGAACTTAATGAATAGTGGAGTGGTAGGAGTTTGAATAGTTAGCATGAGATCATTGGTTTAAGGTTTAAAGTTTAAACCTCATTATTGTCATTCACAAAAAATAGTTTCTCATCTTTTTTTTTTTTTGTTGAAAACATAATACATTTGAACTGTGAGGATAACGTAAAAGAGTGAGAAGCTTTTTCTTTTACTACCTTCTTTCCTTTTTAATTGTTGAATTTTTGAAAAAAAAATTATTTTTATTTATCTATCATTTTCAAAATTTAAGATAACATTAATTACTCTTTATCATGCCCTTATTTTTCATTTAATCTTTAATTAATTTACACATGCATTTATTATGAAGCAGAAATGAAAAAGAATAAAATATGAAACTCCACAACTATTTTATTAAAATCAAGAAATTTATTGTATTTCTTAGTTTCTAGATAGAAACCTTAAAAAATAGATAAAAAGGAACAAATGTAGTAACTCTTTAGCAAAAGTGCAGAAAACAAGGGGGAAAAAAGTTAAGGACGAGAGTTTCCTAGCTACTTGGCTTCTGCCAAGCCAAAAACATTCTAGCAGCATCTCATTCGAAGAGCCATGTTGAGATTTCAAAGTAAAGTTTCACATACTCTCACGTACTAGATTCCATCTAACACACATCTCCCTGTGCATCAGAAAAGATTATAACAGAGGACACAGCAAAAACATGGTACAATTAAATATGTGGCCACTCGATATTGGGTTCTTTGATTCTCATCCTACTTTGGCTACTTCAATTCCCTATTGCCCAATATTAGGTCTAGGTTCACTTCCTTGCATCTTTACCACTTCTACTTTTACAAGGGAAAAGTTTATGGGCTAAAGCAAAAAGCATAACTTATTCTGGATAGTGAGCTCGGACACACAATGCATGCTGGACATAACATGTTGGTCACTTAGAATTTTTTTAAGTGTTGAAACTTCATATTTTGAGTTGACTAATATTCAAATACATGGAAGGCCACAAGGCTTAGACTTGTCAAAATGTCCAAGTTATAAAATTCAAGATATATATCAAGTTTTTGAGGGAAATTAATTTTGAGCATGTGATGACAAAGTCATGTTTGGAAGAATTGTTAAGTGTCTAAGTGTTGAAGATGTTGGAGATTTCAAGTAAAGTACATCAACAAAAACATGTCATTCAAAAGTTATTGACGGTTATTGAAGTCATGCAGAAAAGATACATGACAGAATTTTAGATAATTGATCTAAGCAAATGTATACGTATATAGATCAAATTTTTCGACCGTTTGGGTGAAAAGTTTATAAATGGGGAACCCTTATAATCATTTTTCATTGGTTTAAAACACTGCATTATCTCTATAACATCTATCACGACGATCATCATAGCTACTGATTCATTGAATGACTTGCATGTATTCACACAACTTTAACACAATCTGCCATTTGTTCTTTACAATTTGATTTAGTTGTTTTCTGTTCACGATGGAAATTTGTTTCAAGAATGAAATGTCTTTAATTATCGAATTGATGACTTACAACAATGACTATAACCAACAAATATATTTTATTCGTGAAACTAGAATTAAGATTAGTTGTGAGTTCTTTTTGGTCGAACTTTTTTCTTTTTAAGCAAAAAGAAGAAAATATATTAAACAAAAAGAAAGAAAGAAAACAAGAAATCATGGGGGACCAAACCAAAACCCATGATTGGCAATGCAACGTTTTCAAGAATATCGAATTCGATTTCTGGAAAAGGAATTAAATTATGATTCTTAATTTATTAATTTTAACAAATACGAAAATTTGCAAACAAAGCATACATTTGATGTAATCTCAATTGAATGTAAAAATTCAAGTAAGAAGACTGTTTGAAATTCTCAAAAGCGTAGTACAACATAACTATTACCAAATAATCTTGCAAAGAAAATCACAAGAAACATGCATAAATGTAAAATAACTTCAAAAATAAATTATTCAAAAAGTAAATAGAATTTAAAAGACAATGCAAACAATTGAAGAGTTTGGGTTTTGAGAAGAAAAATAGGGAGAAAGAAATATGCAGAAATGTAAAAGAGTTTAAGTTTGGAGAAGAAAAATATATAAGAGGAGATTAGGTAGAAATGTAAAATGAAAAGCAATAAATCAAATTTAAAAACAATTGGCAAGAATGTAAGAGACTTGAATTGAGAAGTGGGTGAGAACATACATGTTACTCACAGAACCAATTCCTCTTGTCAGTAAGTGTGTTTTGTGTTACAAATATCAGTGCAAATTTTTTTTTGATCGGCGAAGAAAAAATTTATATATATAGGATGGTACCTGCTGTACCCAAGCAGATACAAATTTCTACATGTCGACCATGTGAATCCAACAAGTTACAACTTATTTATGATATGCCAAAAGCATAAATAAATGATAACCCATTGGGAATATGTCAAAATATCAGTGCAAATGATTCAACCAAAGATAAAAATGGCTATTTGATTCCCTATTTGTAGATTTTTTTTCTTAACAAGTGTACAATTGCCTAGGATTGAATACCTACAATGCCACCAACTGTCTTCATCCGTACTTTCTCGATAACCATTTGAAACCGCCTGTCACAATGTACACTTCTCCCACATGCAACTTGATTTGAAATCTCATGTCTTCAAACATTTTTACACTTGTTGGTCTTCGATTTAAAGAGTGTCTTCCAGAATTTTAACAATAAGTGATTTTCTTCCACTTGACCAGACATCTGAACCCTAACTTCGTTTTCGAAAATCATATCGAATGAGGCTCTGGACGTTATGATCCTCTAAAATCATTTCTCCTGTAAATTTAGAGTTCAGTAATATAAATTAACATACTATATCTAGAACACTTTCTATATTCCAAAATTTATTTGGAAGGAGTTTACAAATTCTTAAAATTAATTTTGAATGATTTTGACACGGTCTTATGTATCTCTAATAAAGGCAGTTGGGCTCAACAGTATCAATCTTGGAGACTTCGGAATACTAGGGTTGCATGACCAAATTTCTGTTTAATGATGCGCCGTATTTTATTCCTAAATAGTAAAGTGCACCTGTTGCATGGTACAAGGTTTACAATGATATACACTTAAATAGAGTTCGAATTTGATCATATGTTTCATATTTTTTTTTTTCCTTTTGTGTGTTTTTGTTTCTCAGCTTGGCATCATGACAACAAATTCATGGATGGCAACGGTTCTGAAGCATGTAACTACGATGAATATTAGAGCTGCAAGTAAGCTGCTTAAGCTAATTTTTTTTAAAATTAAGATAGGGTATTTTTTTCCTTAATTTTGTATATGAGTAAAAGGTCAATTGCTTATCTAGAAAAGTAGATTTTACGGCCCCAATATAATCCTTAAGCAATAACAAACAACAATTGTGATCACTATAGTGAAATAAAAACTGCACCTAAGAGTGCAACTGTATTTCTCAAGAAGACATTAAACCCAGTTTCTAGAAGGTACCTAAGAGTGCAACTGTAATTTATATATTTTGAATATATAAATTATATTTTATATTTATAATAAATAATTTGCATAATGATTTCAGGAAGCCAAATGACATTTTAGTTGGGTCTCTAAAGATTAATAAAAAAATTAATAATAAAATATTTTATTAGAAAGACATCCATTAATAAACAATTTTTTATATTTTCTTTTAAGTTCTTACTTTTGACTCAGTCAACTTATTATCAAATTCATTATTTTTTAATTTATTAAATGTATTTTATATTTAATTAATTAAAGGTATTTAGTGCATTGTACTGAATATAAATCTTGACAAATATATGACAATAAAATTGGAATTCAAAATCTTGAATTTCAAATGAGGGTATTGCTTTAGTTCTTTTCCTTATGTTTCACATGAAGAACAACATTAAAATTTTATCATATTGATGAGCTACTGTTTGTACCCATGTGATGAAAGGAATTTTTTTTTTATGTTAGACGTAAATTACAATGATAATAATTATTTAAATTATAAGACCCTGAGATTTTGTTGGCCCAGTGCGAAACTGTAGATAATGCCCCTTATATATAAATATTCAAAAATATAAAGATATATTGAATAAAAAATAGACACATAATTTAATTAAAATCTGTATGTTTTATTACATTAAACGAATAACATCATTTTACAAAAAATCAAAAAGATATATCATATTTTTTATTCACATGTTATCATCTATCATCCAATTTACATCCCTCCAAAACATGACATACACTTAAATATCTATATAAAATTAAGGTAACCCCCTAAAAGAAAAAATATATATGGAACCCTAATTTCCAATTATTTTTTAGATTTCTATTTCTTCCTAAATGTTTCTTAATAGAAAAAGGAACTAAAAGAATGTTATTTCATTATTTGAAGTAGAGAATGCATTATTTTTATTATTATCAGGCTAAGAAATAAATTTTACTTTAGCAAAATTTGAGGGTCAATTTTGGTTTTGAAACTTCAAATATGATATCCAAACATCATAAATATTTTTATCATTAAAATTGATACAAAAAATTTTAAAACTAAATCTCTTTTCTGCCACTACCACATTATAATCATATATATTTTGTTTAACTTATATGATTTTTGTTTTCGTGATATGTGGTAAATTACTATAATCTTTTAGTTGTCGGTTAAATTTAATATGTGATCTAAAAAATATAATTTACTTTATTTTCTATATTTGACTCCATCAAACAAAAATGCTATAACTCCGGCTATCGTTTATTATCGACAAAATATCTTCATTTGATATTAAAGCTTAAACTTTTGGTTCGTGTTTTTTTAAGTTGTTAAAAAAAACACTTTAACTTTAAATCTATTATCATGGATTCATTACATGTTGATATGTCACAATGAATTGAAAATTCATTAAATATGAATTTATAAAAGTAACACATTAAAAGACTAACAATTAACAAATTGATACCTTTTATTCACATGTTACGTTTAAATTTAATCTATTTATAAGAAGAAAATAAAACAATACATAGAAGGTATCAAACTTTCTAAAAAAAAAAAAAAAGAAAGGCCTCCCTCTAACCCTAGCCCTCAGCGGTTGCCCCTTCTCAGGGATGCCTCTTTAGCATTGTGCTTTTTCCCTTGAAGATGATCGTTCAGCCCTTTCTCACTTGTGGTATTAATTTGACATGAGCCACAAATCCACAGCTTCTTGGGTTTCTTCGCCAAATTCCTATTGTCATCCATTAATGTAGGAGGTGCCACTGCTTTGCGCTTTGTACCATAACGATCAACATCTGGCTTAGCCTATAATGGGATAAACCCAAAGAGAAAACCTTTTGTTAAAGAAGAAGCTGAAAAATTTTTTTGAAGAGAAAGATAAAGACAAAAAAGAACGGTAAATTAAACATAACACTTTACACTAACCAATATAATCACTTTTCCCTTGTTATTACTATTAGTCTGCGTAAAAGGTTGTCTGATATCAACTTGGCGAGGTAATTGGGATTGTGGCCACTTAAATCTGTCGATGTTATTAATTGGGTTGTTCATTCTACGATTCAAATATGCTCTATTAACCAAAACTTGTTTTCCAAACGGGAACCCCTCCATTCTTTCCATTGGGATTTCCACCATCCTTTCTGCTGCCATTTCCCTCCTGACCCCTTCCTCCAGCTCTCGCCGTCGTCCCAATGCCACTCCGCCGGCGATTATCTCTCTCCTTATTCCCTCCTTCTGCATCCCCCGTCGTAATTGCTCTTTCCCCAACTCTACCCGGAATGCTTCCTCGGCATTAATGGGCATCGCCGTTGGGAACACTCTAGGCGCTGAAAAATTGCCGGTAAAACTACTTGGCGCAGACGCAGACCCTACGAAGTGAATAGTGAATTAAATGAACTCATGTGACAAAAGTTTTGTTTTATATAAACAGCAAAACAAATGGATCTCTTGAAAGGAACGGGAAGAATAGGGAGCGTTACCTTGTAAAGAGGGTCCAGAGATATCTGAATTCATGTAGGCGACAGTGGAAAAAGGGGGCTGCGTTGCGAATTGTGTCATTTGGTTTTGCCCATCGTGATATTTGAACTCCATGGAAAAAGTTGAAATTTGAAACAAAGGGAAGGGGAAAGCGAGAAGAAAAACAGTGCCTATGAAATGAGAGACAATGATTATCTATGGGCAGTGTGTGTGTTTGAGTGATTAATAAATAGGCCAGTGTGAGGCTTTGCACATTTGAGTTTGTAGATGTGGTTGACCCTATTTTGGTGTGATGAAGTGATTTTTGGTCAAATATTGAGAATTTACCAAATTTATCATTCAACGCTTGAGAAAGGAAAGAAAAGGAAAAAGGATTTTGTTCCTATTTTGAATGGGACATGCATACCATTTTGACCTGTTGGGATTTTAATTGGGAATTTCTCACACTTTTTTTAACAAAGTTAATCAATTTTGGGTTGACTTGCAAAAAAAAGCAAAAAAGCATTCAATATGAATAAAATGTTTATATGTTAAAATTTGAAATATTTATTGTTTTAAGATTCAAGCATTGCGTATTTATCGATTACAACATTTGATATTATTAACAAATTAACTAAGTGGATAGCTAATAACTAGAAATCAAAAAATTGTCATCAAATCAATATAACTAGTATTTTGACCTGCGGGATGCGTAAAATAAAAACTTATTTACTTTTGGAATTAAATTGTTTGATAAATAAATATTTAAAATGTATAAATAAAACGTATTACAGTGAAAAATTATAATTTACAATTAAAAATATTTTGAATATATAAATTATATTTTATATTTATAATAAATAATTTGCATAATGATTTCAGGAAGCCAAATGACATTTTAGTTGGGTCTCTAAAGATTAATAAAAAATTAATAATAAAATATTTTATTAGAAAGACATACATTAATAAACAATTTTTTATATTTTCTTTTAAGTTCTTACTTTTGACTCAGTCAACTTATTATCAAATTCATTATTTTTTAATTTATTAAATGTATTTTATATTTAATTAATTAAAGGTAT
The DNA here is from genome assembly GCA_026413185.1 of Pueraria montana var. lobata. Lineage (NCBI taxonomy): Eukaryota > Viridiplantae > Streptophyta > Magnoliopsida > Fabales > Fabaceae > Pueraria > Pueraria montana. Next base: position 43,820,909 of record CM048651.1, on the reverse strand, counting down.
TTAGTGCATTGTACTGAATATAAATCTTGACAAATATATGACAATAAAATTGGAATTCAAAATCTTGAATTTCAAATGAGGGTATTTCTTTAGTTCTTTTCCTTATGTTTCACATGAAGAACAACATTAAAATTTTATCATATTGATGAGCTACTGTTTGTACCCGTGTGATGAAAGGAATTTTTTTTTATGTTAGACGTAAATTACAATGATAATAATTATTTAAATTATAAGACCCTGAGATTTTGTTGGCCCAGTGCGAAACTGTAGATAATGCCCCTTATATATAAATATTCAAAAATATAAAGATATATTGAATAAAAAATAGACACATAATTTAATTAAAATCGGTATGTTTTATTACATTAAACGAATAACATCATTTTACAAAAAATCAAAAAGATATATCATATTTTTTATTCACATGTTATCATCTATCATCCAATTTACATCCCTCAAAAACATGGCATACACATAAATATCTATATAAAATTAAGGTAACCCCCTAAAAGAAAAAATATATATGGAACCATAATTTCCAATTATTTTTTAGATTTCTATTTCTTCCTAAATGTTTCTTAATAGAAAAAGGAACTAAAAGAATGTTATTTCATTATTTGAAGTAGAGAATGCATTATTTTTATTATTATCAGGCTAAGAAATAAATTTTACTTTAGCAAAATTCGAGGGTCAATTTTGGTTTTGAAACTTCAAATATGATATCCAAACATCATAAATATTTTTATCATTAAAATTGATACAAAAAATTTTAAAACTAAATCTCTTTTCTGCCACTACCACATTATAATCATATATATTTTGTTTAACTTATATGCTTTTTGTTTTCGTGATATGTGGTAAATTATTATAATCTTTTAGTTGTCGGTTAAATTTAATATGTGAACTAAAAAATATAATTTACTTTATTTTCTATATTTGACTCCATCAAACAAAAATGCTATAACTCCGGCTATCGTTTATTATCGACAAAATATCTTCATTTGATATTAAAGCTTAAACTTTTGGTTCGTGTTTTTTTAAGTTGTTAAAAAAAAACACTTTAACTTTAAATCTATTATCATGGATTCATTACATGTTGATATGTCACAATGAATTGAAAATTCATTAAATATGAATTTATAAAAGTAACACATTAAAAGACTAACAATCAACAAATTGATACCTTTTATTCACATGTTACGTTTAAATTTAATCTATTTATAAGAAGAAAATAAAACAATACATAGAAGGTATCAAACTTTCTAAAAAAAAAAAAAAAAAGAAAGGCCTCCCTCTAACCCTAGCCCTCAGCGGTTGCCCCTTCTCAGGGATGCCTCTTTAGCGTTGTGCTTTTTCCCTTGAAGATGATCGTTCAGCCCTTTCTCACTTGTGGTAGTAATTTGACATAAGCCACAACTCCACTGCTTCTTGGGTTTCTTCGCCAAATTCCTATTGTCATCCATTAATGTAGGAGGTGCCACTGCTTTGCGCTTTGTACCATAACGATCAACATCTGGCTTAGCCTATAATGGGATAAACCCAAACAGAAAACCTTTTGTTAAAGAAGAAGCTGAAATTTTTTTTTGAAGAGAAAGATAAAGACAAAAAAGAACGGTAAATTAAACATAACACTTTACACTAACCAATATAATCACTTTTCCCTTGTTATTACTATTAGCCTGCGTAAAAGGTTGTCTGATATCAACTTGGCGAGGTAACTGGGATTGTGGCCACTTAAATCTGTCGATGTTATTAATTGGGTTGTTCATTCTACGATTCAAATATGCTCTATTAACCAAAACTTGTTTTCCAAACGGGAACCCCTCCATTCTTTCCATTGGGATTTCCACCATCCTTTCTGCTGCCATTTCCCTCCTGACCCCTTCCTCCAGCTCTCGCCGTCGTCCCAATGCCACTCCGCCGGCGATTATCTCTCTCCTTATTCCCTCCTTCTGCATCCCCCGTCGTAATTGCTCTTTCCCCAACTCTACCCGGAATGCTTCCTCGGCATTAATGGGCATCGCCGTTGGGAACACTCTAGGCGCTGAAAAATTGCCGGTAAAACTACTTGGCGCAGACGCAGACCCTACGAAGTGAATAGTGAATTAAATGAACTCATGTGACAAAAGTTTTGTTTTATATAAACAGCAAAACAAATGGATCTCTTGAAAGGAACGGGAAGAATAGGGAGCGTTACCTTGTAAAGAGGGTCCAGAGATATCTGAATTCATGTAGGCGACAGTGGAAAAAGGGGGCTGCGTTGCGAATTGTGTCATTTGGTTTTGCCCATCGTGATATTTGAACTCCATGGAAAAAGTTGAAATTTGAAACAAAGGGAAGGGGAAAGCGAGAAGAAAAACAGTGCCTATGAAATGAGAGACAATGATTATCTATGGGCAGTGTGTGTGTTTGAGTGATTAATAAATAGGCCAGTGTGAGGCTTTGCACATTTGAGTTTGTAGATGTGGTTGACCCTATTTTGGTGTGATGAAGTGATTTTTGGTCAAATATTGAGAATTTACCAAATTTATCATTCAACGCTTGAGAAAGGAAAGAAAAGGAAAAAGGATTTTGTTCCTATTTTGAATGGGACATGCATACCATTTTGACCTGTTGGGATTTTAATTGGGAATTTCTCACACTTTTTTTAACAAAGTTAATCAATTTTGGGTTGACTTGCAAAAAAAAGCAAAAAAGCATTCAATATGAATAAAATGTTTATATGTTAAAATTTGAAATATTTATTGTTTTAAGATTCAAGCATTGCGTATTTATCGATTACAACATTTGATATTATTAACAAATTAACTAAGTGGATAGCTAATAACTAGAAATCAAAAAATTGTCATCAAATCAATATAACTAGTATTTTGACCTGCGGGATGCGTAAAATAAAAACTTATTTACTTTTGGAATTAAATTGTTTGATAAATAAATATTTAAAATGTATAAATAAAACGTATTACAGTGAAAAATTATAATTTACAATTAAAAATATTTTGAATATATAAATTATATTTTATATTTATAATAAATAATTTGCATAATGATTTCAGGAAGCCAAATGACATTTTAGTTGGGTCTCTAAAGATTAATAAAAAATTAATAATAAAATATTTTATTAGAAAGACATACATTAATAAACAATTTTTTATATTTTCTTTTAAGTTCTTACTTTTGACTCAGTCAACTTATTATCAAATTCATTATTTTTTAATTTATTAAATGTATTTTATATTTAATTAATTAAAGGTATTTAGTGCATTGTACTGAATATAAATCTTGACAAATATATGACAATAAAATTGGAATTCAAAATCTTGAATTTCAAATGAGGGTATTTCTTTAGTTCTTTTCCTTATGTTTCACATGAAGAACAACATTAAAATTTTATCATATTGATGAGCTACTGTTTGTACCCGTGTGATGAAAGGAATTTTTTTTTATGTTAGACGTAAATTACAATGATAATAATTATTTAAATTATAAGACCCTGAGATTTTGTTGGCCCAGTGCGAAACTGTAGATAATGCCCCTTATATATAAATATTCAAAAATATAAAGATATATTGAATAAAAAATAGACACATAATTTAATTAAAATCGGTATGTTTTATTACATTAAACGAATAACATCATTTTACAAAAAATCAAAAAGATATATCATATTTTTTATTCACATGTTATCATCTATCATCCAATTTACATCCCTCAAAAACATGGCATACACATAAATATCTATATAAAATTAAGGTAACCCCCTAAAAGAAAAAATATATATGGAACCATAATTTCCAATTATTTTTTAGATTTCTATTTCTTCCTAAATGTTTCTTAATAGAAAAAGGAACTAAAAGAATGTTATTTCATTATTTGAAGTAGAGAATGCATTATTTTTATTATTATCAGGCTAAGAAATAAATTTTACTTTAGCAAAATTCGAGGGTCAATTTTGGTTTTGAAACTTCAAATATGATATCCAAACATCATAAATATTTTTATCATTAAAATTGATACAAAAAATTTTAAAACTAAATCTCTTTTCTGCCACTACCACATTATAATCATATATATTTTGTTTAACTTATATGCTTTTTGTTTTCGTGATATGTGGTAAATTATTATAATCTTTTAGTTGTCGGTTAAATTTAATATGTGAACTAAAAAATATAATTTACTTTATTTTCTATATTTGACTCCATCAAACAAAAATGCTATAACTCCGGCTATCGTTTATTATCGACAAAATATCTTCATTTGATATTAAAGCTTAAACTTTTGGTTCGTGTTTTTTTAAGTTGTTAAAAAAAAACACTTTAACTTTAAATCTATTATCATGGATTCATTACATGTTGATATGTCACAATGAATTGAAAATTCATTAAATATGAATTTATAAAAGTAACACATTAAAAGACTAACAATCAACAAATTGATACCTTTTATTCACATGTTACGTTTAAATTTAATCTATTTATAAGAAGAAAATAAAACAATACATAGAAGGTATCAAACTTTCTAAAAAAAAAAAAAAAAAGAAAGGCCTCCCTCTAACCCTAGCCCTCAGCGGTTGCCCCTTCTCAGGGATGCCTCTTTAGCGTTGTGCTTTTTCCCTTGAAGATGATCGTTCAGCCCTTTCTCACTTGTGGTAGTAATTTGACATAAGCCACAACTCCACTGCTTCTTGGGTTTCTTCGCCAAATTCCTATTGTCATCCATTAATGTAGGAGGTGCCACTGCTTTGCGCTTTGTACCATAACGATCAACATCTGGCTTAGCCTATAATGGGATAAACCCAAACAGAAAACCTTTTGTTAAAGAAGAAGCTGAAATTTTTTTTTGAAGAGAAAGATAAAGACAAAAAAGAACGGTAAATTAAACATAACACTTTACACTAACCAATATAATCACTTTTCCCTTGTTATTACTATTAGCCTGCGTAAAAGGTTGTCTGATATCAACTTGGCGAGGTAACTGGGATTGTGGCCACTTAAATCTGTCGATGTTATTAATTGGGTTGTTCATTCTACGATTCAAATATGCTCTATTAACCAAAACTTGTTTTCCAAACGGGAACCCCTCCATTCTTTCCATTGGGATTTCCACCATCCTTTCTGCTGCCATTTCCCTCCTGACCCCTTCCTCCAGCTCTCGCCGTCGTCCCAATGCCACTCCGCCGGCGATTATCTCTCTCCTTATTCCCTCCTTCTGCATCCCCCGTCGTAATTGCTCTTTCCCCAACTCTACCCGGAATGCTTCCTCGGCATTAATGGGCATCGCCGTTGGGAACACTCTAGGCGCTGAAAAATTGCCGGTAAAACTACTTGGCGCAGACGCAGACCCTACGAAGTGAATAGTGAATTAAATGAACTCATGTGACAAAAGTTTTGTTTTATATAAACAGCAAAACAAATGGATCTCTTGAAAGGAACGGGAAGAATAGGGAGCGTTACCTTGTAAAGAGGGTCCAGAGATATCTGAATTCATGTAGGCGACAGTGGAAAAAGGGGGCTGCGTTGCGAATTGTGTCATTTGGTTTTGGCCATCGTGATATTTGAACTCCATGGAAAAAGTTGAAATTTGAAACAAAGGGAAGGGGAAAGCGAGAAGAAAAACAGTGCCTATGAAATGAGAGACAATGATTATCTATGGGCAGTGTGTGTGTTTGAGTGATTAATAAATAGGCCAGTGTGAGGCTTTGCACATTTGAGTTTGTAGATGTGGTTGACCCTATTTTGGTGTGATGAAGTGATTTTTGGTCAAATATTGAGAATTTACCAAATTTATCATTCAACGCTTGAGAAAGGAAAGAAAAGGAAAAAGGATTTTGTTCCTATTTTGAATGGGACATGCATACCATTTTGACCTGTTGGGATTTTAATTGGGAATTTCTCACACTTTTTTTAACAAAGTTAATCAATTTTGGGTTGACTTGCAAAAAAAAGCAAAAAAGCATTCAATATGAATAAAATGTTTATATGTTAAAATTTGAAATATTTATTGTTTTAAGATTCAAGCATTGCGTATTTATCGATTACAACATTTGATATTATTAACAAATTAACTAAGTGGATAGCTAATAACTAGAAATCAAAAAATTGTCATCAAATCAATATAACTAGTATTTTGACCTGCGGGATGCGTAAAATAAAAACTTATTTACTTTTGGAATTAAATTGTTTGATAAATAAATATTTAAAATGTATAAATAAAACGTATTACAGTGAAAAATTATAATTTACAATTAAAAATATTTTGAATATATAAATTATATTTTATATTTATAATAAATAATTTGCATAATGATTTCAGGAAGCCAAATGACATTTTAGTTGGGTCTCTAAAGATTAATAAAAAATTAATAATAAAATATTTTATTAGAAAGACATACATTAATAAACAATTTTTTATATTTTCTTTTAAGTTCTTACTTTTGACTCAGTCAACTTATTATCAAATTCATTATTTTTTAATTTATTAAATGTATTTTATATTTAATTAATTAAAGGTATTTAGTGCATTGTACTGAATATAAATCTTGACAAATATATGACAATAAAATTGGAATTCAAAATCTTGAATTTCAAATGAGGGTATTTCTTTAGTTCTTTTCCTTATGTTTCACATGAAGAACAACATTAAAATTTTATCATATTGATGAGCTACTGTTTGTACCCGTGTGATGAAAGGAATTTTTTTTTATGTTAGACGTAAATTACAATGATAATAATTATTTAAATTATAAGACCCTGAGATTTTGTTGGCCCAGTGCGAAACTGTAGATAATGCCCCTTATATATAAATATTCAAAAATATAAAGATATATTGAATAAAAAATAGACACATAATTTAATTAAAATCGGTATGTTTTATTACATTAAACGAATAACATCATTTTACAAAAAATCAAAAAGATATATCATATTTTTTATTCACATGTTATCATCTATCATCCAATTTACATCCCTCAAAAACATGGCATACACATAAATATCTATATAAAATTAAGGTAACCCCCTAAAAGAAAAAATATATATGGAACCATAATTTCCAATTATTTTTTAGATTTCTATTTCTTCCTAAATGTTTCTTAATAGAAAAAGGAACTAAAAGAATGTTATTTCATTATTTGAAGTAGAGAATGCATTATTTTTATTATTATCAGGCTAAGAAATAAATTTTACTTTAGCAAAATTCGAGGGTCAATTTTGGTTTTGAAACTTCAAATATGATATCCAAACATCATAAATATTTTTATCATTAAAATTGATACAAAAAATTTTAAAACTAAATCTCTTTTCTGCCACTACCACATTATAATCATATATATTTTGTTTAACTTATATGATTTTTGTTTTCGTGATATGTGGTAAATTATTATAATCTTTTAGTTGTCGGTTAAATTTAATATGTGAACTAAAAAATATAATTTACTTTATTTTCTATATTTGACTCCATCAAACAAAAATGCTATAACTCCGGCTATCGTTTATTATCGACAAAATATCTTCATTTGATATTAAAGCTTAAACTTTTGGTTCGTGTTTTTTTAAGTTGTTAAAAAAAAACACTTTAACTTTAAATCTATTATCATGGATTCATTACATGTTGATATGTCACAATGAATTGAAAATTCATTAAATATGAATTTATAAAAGTAACACATTAAAAGACTAACAATCAACAAATTGATACCTTTTAGTCACATGTTACGGTTAAATTTAATCTATTTATAAGAAGAAAATAAAACAATACATAGAAGGTATCAAACTTTCTAAAAAAAAAAAAAAAAAAAAGGCCTCCCTCTAACCCTAGCCCTCAGCGGTTGCCCCTTCTCAGGGATGCCTCTTTAGCGTTGTGCTTTCTCCCTTGAAGATGATCGTTCAGCCCTTTCTCACTTGTGGTAGTAATTTGACATAAGCCACAACTCCACTGCTTCTTGGGTTTCTTCGCCAAATTCCTATTGTCATCCATTAATGTAGGAGGTGTCACTGCTTTGCGCTTTGTACCATAACGATCAACATCTGGCTTAGCCTATAATGGGATAAACCCAAAGAGAAAACCTTTTGTTAAAGAAGAAGCTGAAATTTTTTTTTGAAGAGAAAGATAAAGACAGAAAAGAACGGTAAATTAAACATAACACTTTACACTAACCAATATAATCACTTTTCCCTTGTTATTACTATTAGTCTGCGTAAAAGGTTGTCTGATATCAACTTGGCGAGGTAATTGGGATTGTGGCCACTTAATTCTGTCGATGTTATTAATTGGGTTGTTCATTCTACGATTCAAATATGCTCTATTAACCAAAACTTGTTTTCCAAACGGGAACCCCTCCATTCTTTCCATTGGGATTTCCACCATCCTTCTTGCTGCCATTTCCCTCCTGACCTCTTCCTCCAGCTCTCGCCGTCGTCCCAATGCCACTCCGCCGGCGATTATCTCTCTCCTTATTCCCTCCTTCTGCATCCCCCGTCGTAATTGCTCTTTCCCCAACTCTACCCGGAATGCTTCCTCGGCATTAATGGGCATCGCCGTTGGGAACACTCTAGGCGCTGAAAAATTGCCGGTAAAATTACTTGGCGCAGAAGCAGACCCTACGAAGTGAATAGTGAATTAAATGAACTCACGTGACAAAAGTTTTGTTTTATATAAACAGCAAAACAAATGGATCTCTTGAAAGGAACGGGAAGAATAGGGAGCGTTACCTTGTAAAGAGGGTCCAGAGATATCTGAATTCATGTAGGCGACAGTGGAAAAAGGGGGCTGCGTTGCGAATTGTGTCATTTGGTTTTGGCCATCGTGATATTTGAACTCCATGGAAAAAGTTGAAATTTGAAACAAAGGGAAGGGGAAAGCGAGAAGAAAAACAGTGCCTATGAAATGAGAGACAATGATTATCTGTGGGCAGTGTGTGTGGTTGAGTGATTAATAAATAGGCCAGTGTGAGGCTTTGCACATTTGAGTTTGTAGATGTGGTTGACCCTATTTTGGTGTGATGAAGTGATTTTTGGTCAAATATTGAGAATTTACCAAATTTATCATTCAACGTTTGAGAAAGGAAAGAAAAGGAAAAAGGATTTTGTTCCAATTTTGAATGGGACACGCATACCATTTTGACCTGTTGGGATTTTAATTGGAAATTTCTCACACTTTTTTTAACAAAGTTAATCAATTTTGGGTTGACTTGCAAAAAAAAGCAAAAAAGCATTCAATATGAATAAGATGTTTATATGTTAAAATTTGAAATATTTATTGTTTTAAGATTCAAGCATTGCGTATTTATCGATTACAACATTTGATATTATTAACAAATTAACTAAGTGGATAGCTAATAACTAGAAATCAAAAAATTGTCATCAAATTAATATAACTAGTATTTTGACCTGCGGGATGCGTAAAATAAAAACTTATTTACTTTTGGAATTAAATTGTTTGATAAATAAATATTTAAAATGTATAAATAAAACGTATTACAGTGAAAAATTATAATTTACAATTAAAAATATTTTGAATATATAAATTATATTTTATATTTATAATAAATAATTTGCATAATGATTTCAGGAAGCCAAATGACATTTTAGTTGGGTCTCTAAAGATTAATAAAAAAATTAATAATAAAATATTTTACTAGAAAGACATACATTAATAAACAATTTTTTATATTTTCTTTTAAGTTCTTACTTTTGACTCAGTCAACTTATTATCAAATTCATTATTTTTTAATTTATTAAATGTATTTTATATTTAATTAATTAAAGGTATTTAGTGCATTGTACTGAATATAAATCTTGACAAATATATGACAATAAAATTGGAATTCAAAATCTTGAATTTCAAATGAGGGTATTGCTTTAGTTCTTTTCCTTATGTTTCACATGAAGAACAACATTAAAATTTTATCATATTGATGAGCTACTGTTTGTACCCGTGTGATGAAAGGAATTTTTTTTTATGTTAGACGTAAATTACAATGATAATAATTATTTAAATTATAAGACCCTGAGATTTTGTTGGCCCAGTGCGAAACTGTAGATAATGCCCCTTATATATAAATATTCAAAAATATAAAGATATATTGAATAAAAAATAGACACATAATTTAATTAAAATCGGTTTGTTTTATTACATTAAACGAATAACATCATTTTACAAAAAATCAAAAAGATATATCATATTTTTTATTCACATGTTATCATCTATCATCCAATTTACATCCCTCAAAAACATGGCATACACATAAATGTCTATATAAAATAAAGGTAACCCCCTAAAAGAAAAAATATATATGGAACCCTAATTTCCAATTATTTTTTAGATTTCTATTTCTTCCTAAATGTTTCTTAATAGAAAAAGGAACTAAAAGAATGTTATTTCATTATTTGAAGTAGAGAATGCATTATTTTTATTATTATTATCAGGCTAAGAAATAAATTTTACTTTAGCAAAATTTGAGGGTCAATTTTGGTTTTGAAACTTCAAATATGATATCCAAACATCATAAATATTTTTATCATTAAAATTGATACAAAAAATTTTAAAACTAAATCTCTTTTCTGCCACGACCACATTATAATCATATATATTTTGTTTAACTTATATGATTTTTGTTTTCGTGATATGTGGTAAATTATTATAATCTTTTAGTTGTCGGTTAAATTTAATATGTGAACTAAAAAATATAATTTACTTTATTTTCTATATTTGACTCCGCCAAACAAAAATGCTATAACTCCGGCTATCGTTTATTATCGACAAAATATCTTCATTTGATATTAAAGCTTAAACTTTTGCTTCGTGTTTTTTTAAGTTGTTAAAAAAAAACACTTTAACTTTAAATCTATTATCATGGATTCATTACATGATGATATGTCACAATGAATTGAAAATTCATTAAATATGAATTTATAAAAGTAACACATTAAAAGACTAACAATTAACAAATTGATACCTTTTATTCACATGTTACGTTTAAATTTAATCTATTTATAAGAAGAAAATAAAACAATACATAGAAGGTAACAAACTTTCTAAAAAAGAAAGGCCTCCCTCTAACCCTAGCCCTCAGCGGTTGCCCCTTCTCAGGGATGCCTCTTTAGCGTTGTGCTTTTTCCCTTGAAGATGATCGTTCAGCCCTTTCTCACTTGTGGTAGTAATTTGACATAAGCCACAACTCCACTGCTTCTTGGGTTTCTTCGCCAAATTCCTATTGTCATCAATTAATGTAGGAGGTGTCACTGCTTTGCGCTTTGTACCATAACGATCAACATCTGGCTTAGCCTATAATGGGATAAACCCAAAGAGAAAACCTTTTGTTAAAGAAGAAACTGAAATTTTTTTTTGAAGAGAAAGATAAAGACAAAAAAGAACGGTAAATTAAACATAACACTTTACACTAACCAATATAATCACTTTTCCCTTGTTATTACTATTAGTCTGCGTAAAAGGTTGTCTGATATCAACTTGGCGAGGTAATTGGGATTGTGGCCACTTAAATCTGTCGATGTTATTAATTGGGTTGTTCATTCTACGATTCAAATATGCTCTATTAACCAAAACTTGTTTTCCAAACGGGAACCCCTCCATTCTTTCCATTGGGATTTCCACCATCCTTTTTGCTGCCATTTCCCTCCTGACCTCTTCCTCCAGCTCTCGCCGTCGTCCCAATGCCACTCCGCCGGCGATTATCTCTCTCCTTATTCCATCCTTCTGCATCCCCCGTCGTAATTGCTCTTTCCCCAACTCTACCCGGAATGCTTCCTCGGCATTAATGGGCATCGCCGTTGGGAACACTCTAGGCGCTGAAAAATTGCCGGTAAAATTACTTGGCGCAGAAGCAGACCCTACGAAGTGAATAGTGAATTAAATGAACTCACGTGACAAAAGTTTTGTTTTATATAAACAGCAAAACAAATGGATCTCTTGAAAGGAACGGGAAGAATAGGGAGCGTTACCTTGTAAAGAGGGTCCAGAGATATCTGAATTCATGTAGGCGACAGTGGAAAAAGGGGGCTGCGTTGCGAATTGTGTCATTTGGTTTTGGCCATCGTGATATTTGAACTCCATGGAAAAAGTTGAAATTTGAAACAAAGGGAAGGGGAAAGCGAGAAGAAAAACAGTGCCTATGAAATGAGAGACAATGATTATCTATGGGCAGTGTGTGTGTTTGAGTGATTAATAAATAGGCCAGTGTGAGGCTTTGCACATTTGAGTTTGTAGATGTGGTTGACCCTATTTTGGTGTGATGAAGTGATTTTTGGTCAAATATTGAGAATTTACCAAATTTATCATTCAACGCTTGAGAAAGGAAAGAAAAGGAAAAAGGATTTTGTTCCAATTTTGAATGGGACATGCATACCATTTTGACCTGTTGGGATTTAATTGGGAATTTCTCACACTTTTTAAACAAAGTTAATCAATTTTAGGTTGACTTGCAAAAAAAGAATTAAAAAAGCATTCAATATGAATAAAATGTTTATATGTTAAATTTTGAAATATTTATTGTTTTAAGATTCAAGCATTGCGTATTTGTCGATCACAACATTTGATATTATTAACAAATTAGCTAAGTGGATAGCTAATAACTAGAAATCAAAAAATTGTCATCAAATTAATATAACTAGTATTTTGACCTGCGGGATGCGTAAAATAAAAACTTATTTACTTTTGGAATTAAATTGTTTGATAAATAAATATTTAAAATGTATAAATAAAACGTATTAAAGTGAAAAATTATAATTTACAATTAAAAATATTTTGAATATATAAATTATATTTTATATTTATAATAAATAATTTGCATAATGATTTCAGGAAGCCAAATGACATTTTAGTTGGGTCTCTAAAGATTAATAAAAAAATTAATAATAAAATATTTTATTAGAAAGACATACATTAATAAACAATTTTTTATATTTTCTTTTAAGTTCTTACTTTTGACTCAGTCAACTTATTATCAAATTCATTATTTTTTAATTTATTAAATGTATTTTATATTTAATTAATTAAAGGTATTTAGTGCATTGTACTGAATATAAATCTTGACAAATATATGACAATAAAATTGGAATTCAAAATCTTGAATTTCAAATGAGGGTATTGCTTTAGTTCTTTTCCTTATGTTTCACATGAAGAACAACATTAAAATTTTATCATATTGATGAGCTACTGTTTGTACCCGTGTGATGAAAGGAATTTTTTTTTTATGTTAGACGTAAATTACAATGATAATAATTATTTAAATTATAAGACCCTGAGATTTTGTTGGCCCAGTGCGAAACTGTAGATAATGCCCCTTATATATAAATATTCAAAAATATAAAGATATATTGAATAAAAAATAGACACATAATTTAATTAAAATCGGTATGTTTTATTACATTAAACGAATAACATCATTTTACAAAAAATCAAAAAGATATATCATATGTTTTATTCACATGTTATCATCTATCATCCAATTTACATCCCTCAAAAACATGGCATACACATAAATGTCTATATAAAATAAAGGTAACCCCCTAAAAGAAAAAATATATATGGAACCCTAATTTCCAATTATTTTTTAGATTTCTATTTCTTCCTAAATGTTTCTTAATAGAAAAAGGAACTAAAAGAATGTTATTTCATTATTTGAAGTAGAGAATGCATTATTTTTATTATTATCAGGCTAAGAAATAAATTTTACTTTAGCAAAATTTGAGGGTCAATTTTGGTTTTGAAACTTCAAATATGATATCCAAACATCATAAATATTTTTATCATTAAAATTGATACAAAAAATTTTAAAACTAAATCTCTTTTCTGCCACTACCACATTATAATCATATATATTTTGTTTAACTTATATGATTTTTGTTTTCGTGATATGTGGTAAATTATTATAATCTTTTAGTTGTCGGTTAAATTTAATATGTGAACTAAAAAATATAATTTACTTTATTTTCTATATTTGACTCCGTCAAACAAAAATGCTATAACTCCGGCCATCGTTTATTATCGACAAAATATCTTCATTTGATATTAAAGCTTAAACTTTTGCTTCGTGTTTTTTTAAGTTGTTAAAGAAAACACTTTAATTTTAAATCTATTATCATGGATTCATTACATGTTGATATGTCACAATGAATTGAAAATTCATTAAATATGAATTTATAAAAGTAACACATTAAAAGACTAACAATTAACAAATTGATACCTTTTATTCACATGTTACGTTTAAATTTAATCTATTTATAAGAAGAAAATAAAACAATACATAGAAGGTAACAAACTTTCTAAAAAAAAAAAAAAAAGAAAGGCTTCCCTCTAACCCTAGCCCTCAGCGGTTGCCCCTTCTCAGGGATGCCTCTTTAGCGTTGTGCTTTTTCCCTTGAAGATGATGGTTCAGCCCTTTCTCACTTGTGGTAGTAATTTGACATAAGCCACAACTCCACTGCTTCTTGGGTTTCTTCGCCAAATTCCTATTGTCATCAATTAATGTAGGAGGTGTCACTGCTTTGCGCTTTGTACCATAACGATCAACATCTGGCTTAGCCTATAATGGGATAAACCCAAAGAGAAAACCTTTTGTTAAAGAAGAAGCTGAAATTTTTTTTTGAAGAGAAAGATAAAGACAAAAAAGAACGGTAAATTAAACATATACCGTTGTGGTAAATGTGTTCTTTGAATAATAGCCACCTCTTGTGGGGTTGCAATTTTATTTTACCATTTGATTTATACAAGTACAATTTTCAGTTGACTAGAAGTCCTGCTTTTATTGTGAATAAACACTCAGAACAAAAAAGAGGTAAATCCAGAATGATACCAAGAGGGTATCAGGGTACAATTTTATTAATATTAACAAGAGGGTATCAGGGTGCAGAATTATAAGCAAAATATAAACATAAACAGCGGAAATATAAGCAGTGGTATGGAAAAACCAAAAATTGGATAAAGTACTCCTCAGAATGCACTGTGAATAATATTAATTAGCATAATATATGATAAAATGAACAACATGAATCTGGTATACAAAACCGTATAGATTTTTAAAACCCCTAAAACAGAACAAATTTTAGTCTTAAGAAGTTTATGCATATTAAGGCGATACTTAGAGGACTTACAACAGCCTACTCTTTAGGTCTTACTATTGCCTCAACTCATCAAGCCAGCATCCTACTTCTTTCATAAAATTCCGTTCTTAATTAAAAGTAGATATCAAGGGCACACCTACAAAGTAGGCTTACAAATCCCAGGTTTTAGAAAGAGATTCATAGTTCTAAATTTTATCAGCATATGTTAAATTAATATTACTCCGGCAAACTGAGGACTACTAGAAATTTACCCAACCATACTGAAAGTAAACACTTACGGGTTTGGTTGAGAAGAAGAGGGGGGGGGGATACTGAAGAACTTCGGAGATTTTATTGATCTTTCTCTCTCTACAATCTCTCTCTATATTGTATATATCTGTCCGTGTTTTGAAATGAGGACGGACGCCTCCTTAAATAGAAAAATGAAAAACACTATTTACTACAGCTATAGTACAGAATAGTTTAAGTGCACAGTATAAGTGCACAGTAAATACTATTTACTACAGTGTACAGTGTTCTGCCGACAGTGCTACAGTGCCGACAATTTTTGTTGATGGGGTCCACCGTTTGTCACGAGAATCTTCGAGGAAATTTTCGGGAAGTTTCCTAAGCTTATCTTCTGGAAAGCATAGTTTCCGCTTTGTCAGATAGTTCATTATCTGCTTGTTCTTGATTGGTTCTCATAATTTCTGAAGAGTCTTCGTCTTCTGACATTAATGAGTTTTGTGGAGTTTGTTGTCCAAATCCAGCAGCAGCTTCATAAATCTCTTTATTCTGCTTTTCTTTCTGGAAATGCTGAACTAATTTATTATTGTGATCAATCGAAAAGGGAATGAACCACTTTCCATTGAAGGCTGGGATATATAATTTCGTGTCCCATGTTTCTTTTATCAAGTTGAAATTAATTTCATCTTGTTCTGAGAAAAACCAGTTATATCCTTGGATTTGGGCTCTCCAAAGATTGTATTGGTATTTTGTATTACCTTGAACATCCCAATCATTATACATTCCGTTAGGGGGAAGCATTGAAAAGTCTTTATTGTCTTCACAGGCTAATTTTAGCACATGAGTTGGATGACTTTCTGATGAAAAGTTCATGGGGCAGGTTGTGATTTTTATGGACAGAAAACACATCATCGAAGCTTGTATATGGTTTACTGACTCATTTATGGGTGGACTGAAACTACCAAATTTTTCAGATGGCGGAATCACCACTAGTTCTAAGCAGCCAAAAGAAAACAGGGTGCTTGGATTTATAAGAAAATCTTCAAACTTTATGGGTTTAAAAATTTCTATGTCTATTCTAGCTCTTCTGAATAGGTATTTGATTTTGCAAGGGCAATTTGACAAATTCATACCTTTGCATAGTGGGGAACTACTCAGACAGGCAAGATTTTTGTTGAAGTAGGACTGGGTTCCTACTGATAGTCCTGGTAAAGATTCATTGGCTGAATGTATCTTGAACAAGAACTTTTGTATAATCAGGAATTTTTTAATAGAGAGGTCTTGGGATCTGTTTAGGTCAGTACCTAAGACACTTTTAAAATCCTATTTTGTTTTGCAGAATTGATCCGAATTTATTACAAGTACTTCTGGTTTAGAATCTTTTTCAAGGGCGGCCCTGATAGTTTCTAAATCAATAGTATCAAGTTCTAAAGCTTTATCTGCTTCTGCTTTGGAATAGAAGCCTTTGTATCTGGGATTTTTGATTCCTTCTTTTGCTATGCAAACATCTTTGAAATCATCAAAAACACCTTTATATGGTCCTGATAAAAGGACAAAATTTGTATATCCTTTTCCCGAAGGAGAGGCTTTGTTAAGGATTGGAATTCCTTTATTATCTGCATGGCAGAAATTATAGAGGGCACATAAAATCCCCCTTTTCACAGTGCATACAAACATTTCGTTTGTATTATTTGTTTTTGGAATATTCCAAATATTGTCTGCGATACAGCAGAATTTATCATTTGTATTTTCTCTTCCAGGGAAAAGAAATTCATTTGTAAGGATGGGAAGCTCCTGGTTCCCAAACTTCATTTTCTGCTTGACATTTGGATATTGTATCTTCACGGGCTTCATTTCCTGAAAATCGCGAAAGAATATCAGCAGCAATATTTTTTATTCCTTTTATGTGTTCAAAGTTTACCTTTATACCGTTGTGGTAAATGTGTTCTTTGAATAATAGCCACCTCTTGTGGGGTTTTTTATCAGAATTTATTTGAGAATTACTATAAGCCACTATTGCTTCGCAATCTGTTCGAATAGTAATTTCCTTTTTATTGACTAAGAATAGCTTAAATGACTCTAGGGCATTTATAACAGCATTGACTTCATAGTCTGTGGAGGTTTTGTAGATGTCGGGTTTTGTATGATACTTTCCTGATGCGTATCTACATACCAACTCCTGAGAAATATTCTCATATTTATTTTTCTTTTTCTTGAGGACTGCTCCCCAACCTTGTTCGCATCCATCGCTTTCTATTACTAGATAGTCTGTATCTAGGGGTAAAGCTAAATGGGGTAAATGTTTTACCATTTCTTTTATCTTTCTAACCAAATTTATATCTTCAGAGTTGAAATTTCTTTGG
The DNA here is from genome assembly GCA_026413185.1 of Pueraria montana var. lobata. Classification (NCBI taxonomy): domain Eukaryota; kingdom Viridiplantae; phylum Streptophyta; class Magnoliopsida; order Fabales; family Fabaceae; genus Pueraria; species Pueraria montana. Next base: position 43,803,244 of record CM048651.1, on the reverse strand, counting down.
CCAGTAAGAGAGGTTTTATTATACAAGGGAGCTGTATATTTTCCCAAGTCTTTTATAAAATTCCTAGCATAATTAAGAAGACCTAAAAATGCTCTAAGAGTTTTAATGTCTTCCATTTTATCAGGGAATTGTAGTATTTTGCTAGCTATGTGGGGCAGCAATTTTATTTTACCATTTCCTATTTCCGTTCCTAAGAATGATATATGTGTCTTACAGATTTCAATTTTTGATTTTGAAATAATAAGACCGAATATTTCAAAGAGGTGAAGAACCTGTTTTAGATGCAGATAGTGTTCCTCTTTTGTTTTTGAAAATACTAATACATCATCGATGTACGTACAAGTAAATTCTTTGTATGGACCAAAAATATTGTCCATTTTTCTTTGAAAAATTTGTGGAGCATTTTTCAAACCGAAAGGCATAACCTTCCATTCAAAAAGTCCTTCTGAACAGGAAAATGCTGTCCATTTTATAGATTCAGGGTCCATTTTAACTTGGTGAAAACCTGATTTTAGATCGAATTTAGAAAACCATTTTGCTTTCTGAATTCTATTTATCAAAACATCTTTTGAAGGGATGTTATAAGCATCAATGTGAGTGTTATCATTGAGCCTTTTATAGTTGTAAACCATTCTGGATTTACCTCTTTTTTGTTCTGAGTGTTTATTCACAATAAAAGCAGGACTTCTATGTGGACTTATACTTGGCTCTATTACTTTTAATGCTAATAGAGATTTTATATGCACTCGGCATTCTTCTTGTTCCTCATTGCTATACTGGATATCTTTTGTCTTAATAATAAGATCAGGAAAAATGATATCTAGTTTGCAAATAACTGGATCTTTATCCCAATATCGAGTTGGATCTTCTCCTATGATACTGGATTTATTTAAACGATCAATAATATGTTGAATATTATCAAACGTAATTGTTTTGCTTATTTTTATGAAAGCATAATCACTATCATGTTCTAAAAATGTTAGAGAATGAGAATAGTGATATTTACCATCTTCTTCAGTAATTTCATCAAAATTTATCAAATTGCAGAAATCATCATTTTCATGTATGAAATTACAATTTTTATTTTTGCACTCGTCTGGGTTTATACAAGTACAATTTTCAGTTGACTTAGGCAGGGGGTACCCACCACGGTCTGCTCGCACTTCTGATGTGAGTTCATCTATAATGGGAGCGATTTGTGTATCTGTCGAAATGATCAGATAATCTTTTGTAATAGTCATTGTTTTATTATCGCCAATAATAAAATCCAGACCTATTATCATTTTTTCTTTAGCAGGTTGTAAGTTTATTACGTCTGCTTTTTGTACAAAAATCTTTTTCCCAAAAAGATTACAGTTTGTAGAAACTTGAATTTGAAAATTTCTCGTTTCTAAATCATTTATCATTAGTTCACCAGTTATAGACCTATTTTGGGTGATAACCGCTGGTTTAAACTGGTTTTGTTTTGGTACAACAGATTTGCAAATAGAAGTAAACGTGCACCCAGTGTCAACTAGGGCTTGTAAAACTACTTCTGTTTTGTTGTAATTATCCACTTTTGGAAAAATCAATTTAACCAAAATGTGTAAACTTTTATTCTTTTTCTGGTTGCAAATGATAGGAATGCAATCTTTATTTTGTAAAGCCATTAAATTACCGCTAATTTCGGAAATTTTATTTGGTTGGCTTTCAGTTTCTTTAAATTTTTGAAAATCCTCTAAAAGATTATTTAGAGATTCTTCCATTTTATTTAGTCGAGTTTCTAAAATAGAAATTCTACTATTATTTAATTTATCATCAAATTTATTTGATTCTCTTTCTTTTGGAAAAAGGATGTTTAAGAATTGTCCTAAACATGCTTTACAAAAATTTTTGTAACATATAGAGCAATGAGCTCTTAATGATTTATGAGGGTATCTTTTGCAAAACATACACTCAATGTGTTCAGGTCCTGTAAAAAACTGTATTTCATGATTTTCACAGTTAAAACCTTCATTTTTATTCATCAAATTATAACCCATTTCATCAATAATTTGACCGTATGAGTTGTATTTATTTTCTGGGTATAAATTACTATACTCATTTTGTGTAATTTCATTGATTATAGAATAATCTTTATGAATTTCTTCTTCTTCCGAAGTATAGTCAGACCAACTAACTATGGAATATATTTCTGAATCTGTACTAACAGTTTCGTCTATAGAAATGAGGTTCATTCTATAGTTTTTTATAAGCTCTGCCTCTCTTGTGAAGAGGTTTGCTTTGTTTGGACAGTCTCGAGAATAGTGCCCTTGTTGATGACAGGCAAAACATTCTAACTGTTTTGTATAGGTTTTACTATCCCTAATTTTTCTGACATGCTTGTCTTTGTTTAGGGTAGGTTTTTTAGAAGTAGAGGCTCTAACCGAGTATCTCTTTGTTTATACCTTTTTATTTCTAGGTTTGTATTGAGGTTGCGGTTTTTTCTTTCTAACCTCTTTATGGTACTGCTGAGGAGTGTAAATCTGCTTACATATGTCAGCATCAGCCATTTTAATTTGTTTGTTGATGGCTATGTTTGTGCAAGTATCCTCCATTACTTTCATAATGTGTTGGATTCTTACTGCAAGATTATTCATAGGGGGATCGATTTGGTTATCATCCCAACTATCTCTTATTTTTTGTCCTAGTTTACCGGGTAACTTTAGAAAAAGTTTTTCTCCTAGGTTTTTATCCATGAAGCCTCCTGCTATAGAAGCATACATAAGATAATCTTGTGTAAATTCTTTTATTTTACCGAAGTAACTTATAGAAAGTCTTTCTAAATTACCGAGGTAAATTTTTTGACGAATGGTATTTCCGTCATTTACTGACTGGGCAGTAAATAATCTTTGTATGGCACTACAGAAATTGTAGATGTTTGGGCCAGGGTCAATTATATTTGTTTTCATGACTTCTGGGTGTTCTTTCTTGAAAGATTCCCAACATGCACGAGCAATATCTCCCAGATATGTCTCGGCTCTAGCCATCATTTCTTGTCCCGTTGAGACATGGTTTTCATGGTTTGTCCAGTAATCTCTAATTACTGCGGAGGTCCATTGTTCTATGTAATTAGAAAGTAGTTGAGGGTCAACACTTCCTATGTTTAAGAGAAGGGAAGGCATATTGAAAACTGGTTCAATGGGCAATCTTTTCCCTTTTGATTTAATTTTATCACCTAAGGTATGATCCATAGGGCTTATGATTTGTTGTCTAGGTAGGAAACCTAAATCATAATTTTCTGTTTCGTAGTCATATTGGGGATTGAAAGATCCAATACTTTCTTTTCCCACGAAACCTCTGTATGAAGTCTCTGAAATGTTATCAGGGATTTCTTTTTCTAAAACTTCCATTTGGTTGTTTTTAACTTCTGACCTTTCTTCTAGATCTATTGAATTTACGTCAATATCTAGATTTTTATCAGATATTATTGGGTTATTGTTTTGTTCATCTTTGTTAAAAGAAGAAAACAATTTTGTTTCGAAGATGAAATCATCTTCATCATCAGAGTCATATTCAGACTCACTTATATTCATAAAACTTATAGAATTCCTAGTAGGTTGGACTTCTTCTTGTGGTTCTTCCTCAGTGGGAGTCAGAACATTTGCATAGTCTGTAAATCTGACTGACAGGCTATTTCTTCTATGTGTAATTATGGCAGAATTTGGAACAGTTACTACTGCTCTGGATGATCCAGATGTAAGATGTGTTTGCCATAAAGAATTTTGATTTATGGTGGAATCAAAAGTTTCTGGAGGTAGAAACTGGATTCCGTTTGATGATAACGCTGTTATCAGTGGATTTGTATTGATCCTATACCTTGGAGATATTTGGTCACTTATTCTACCTATGAAGGTAATGTCTAGATGGAGATTGTTTCCATCAAAGTTTTGTCCAAAACCTATAGTTTGTACTTCTAGGTTTATGTTTTGTACAAAGTCTACCAAATTCATGGTATAATTGGGAGCAATATAAATTAAGGAGACAGTTTGGTTGAGGTCAACCTCTATCATTCCTATGATTGCTTGTGAATTATTATCCCTAAATCTCTGATCAAAGAGAACTAGGAAGGCCTTGCCGCCTACAAAGTATCTTGTTAAGGTTCTAACACCTATTGTGATAAGACCTAAGTGTATATACCTACGTTGGGTATTTATTAATTGTCTACCAGTTTGTTCAGAGATAAGCCGTATTATCTCATGTTGTCCGTCAGGTAGATGGAAATCATCTATCCTTCTGTATCTGTATAAACTGGTTCGTTCACTACTAAGCCAGTTTAGATTATATAGTTGTCTAGGATTCAAGGAGTCTATCCTAGAATTGGATCCTATTTCAACGTTTGTATTTATGTCAACTATTTGTTCTAGTTGTCTGGTGTTGGAATTTGTTCTCCCAAGGATTCTATCAAGAAAACCAGGGTGATGATTTATAGTTTCATTAACTGGGGTGTGGCCAGTTATGGTTTGTGAAGGTCCAGTAAAAGGGACTGTATTTGTTCTTGTATTAGACATCATTTTCTTGATTTTGCTAAAACAATTTTATTGAGATTTTGTTTATCAAGAAATCTAGGTTCTTTATTTCCGAGAGAAAGATTTTGCAATTGATTAGAGAGCTTATCTAAATCGGAGTTTATTAGAACACGTTTTTCTTGAAAATCAATAAGTTGATTAACCTTTTTATCAAGATCTAAAACCTTTTGTAATAAAAGATTTTGGGTTTTATAAATACTGTTGATGACTTCAGACAAGTCTTCAAGAGTTTTTATATTATATGTATTTCTGTTTTTATCCAGATTTGTTTAGCTCTGATACCAAGATAAAAGATTCTAAACCAGAAGTACTTGTAATAAATTCGGATCAATTCCGCAAAACAAAACAGGATTTGTCTGCGTAAAAGGTTGTCTGATATCAACTTGGCGAGGTAATTGGGATTGTGGCCACTTAAATCTGTCGATGTTATTAATTGGGTTGTTCATTCTACGATTCAAATATGCTCTATTAACCAAAACTTGTTTTCCAAACGGGAACCCCTCCATTCTTTCCATTGGGATTTCCACCATCCTTTTTGCTGCCATTTCCCTCCTGACCTCTTCCTCTAGCTCTCGCCGTCGTCCCAATGCCACTCCGCCGGCGATTATCTCTCTCCTTATTCCCTCCTTCTGCATCCCCCGTCGTAATTGCTCTTTCCCCAACTCTACCCGGAATGCTTCCTCGGCATTAATGGGCATCGCCGTTGGGAACACTCTAGGCGCTGAAAAATTGCCGGTAAAACTACTTGGCGCAGACGCAGACCCTACGAAGTGAATAGTGAATTAAATGAACTCATGTGACAAAAGTTTTGTTTTATATAAACAGCAAAACAAATGGATCTCTTGAAAGGAACGGGAAGAATAGGGAGCGTTACCTTGTAAAGAGGGTCCAGAGATATCTGAATTCATGTAGGCGACAGTGGAAAAAGGGGGCTGCGTTGCGAATTGTGTCATTTGGTTTTGGCCATCGTGATATTTGAACTCCATGGAAAAAGTTGAAATTTGAAACAAAGGGAAGGGGAAAGCGAGAAGAAAAACAGTGCCTATGAAATGAGAGACAATGATTATCTATGGGCAGTGTGTGTGTTTGAGTGATTAATAAATAGGCCAGTGTGAGGCTTTGCACATTTGAGTTTGTGGATGTGGTTGACCCTATTTTGGTGTGATGAAGTGATTTTTGGTCAAATATTGAGAATTTACCAAATTTATCATTCAACGCTTGAGAAAGGAAAGAAAAGGAAAAAGGATTTTGTTCCAATTTTGAATGGGACATGCATACCATTTTGACTTGTTGGGATTTTAATTGGGAATTTCTCACACTTTTTAAACAAAGTTAATCAATTTTAGGTTGACTTGCAAAAAAAGAATTAAAAAAGCATTCAATATGAATAAAATGTTTATATGTTAAATTTTGAAATATTTATTGTTTTAAGATTCAAGCATTGCGTATTTGTCGATCACAACATTTGATATTATTAACAAATTAGCTAAGTGGATAGCTAATAACTAGAAATCAAAAAATTGTCATCAAATTAATATAACTAGTATTTTGACCTGCGGGATGCGTAAAATAAAAACTTATTTACTTTTGGAATTAAATTGTTTGATAAATAAATATTTAAAATGTATAAATAAAACGTATTACAGTGAAAAATTATAATTTACAATTAAAAATATTTTGAATATATAAATTATATTTTATATTTATAATAAATAATTTGCATAATGATTTCAGGAAGCCAAATGACATTTTAGTTGGGTCTCTAAAGATTAATAAAAAAATTAATAATAAAATATTTTATTAGAAAGACATACATTAATAAACAATTTTTTATATTTTCTTTTAAGTTCTTACTTTTGACTCAGTCAACTTATTATCAAATTCATTATTTTTTAATTTATTAAATGTATTTTATATTTAATTAATTAAAGGTATTTAGTGCATTGTACTGAATATAAATCTTGACAAATATATGACAATAAAATTGGAATTCAAAATCTTGAATTTCAAATGAGGGTATTGCTTTAGTTCTTTTCCTTATGTTTCACATGAAGAACAACATTAAAATTTTATCATATTGATGAGCTACTGTTTGTACCCGTGTGATGAACAGAATTTTCTTTTATGTTAGACGTAAATTACAATGATAATAATTATTTAAATTATAAGACCCTGAGATTTTGTTGGCCCAGTGCAAAACTGTAGATAATGCCCCTTATATATAAATATTAAAAAATATAAAGATATATTGAATAAAAAATAGACACATAATTTAATTAAAAGCTGTATGTTTTTTTACATTAAACGAATAACATAATTTTACAAAAATTCAAAAAGATATATCATATTTTTTATTCACATCTTATCGTCTATCATCCAATTTACGTCCCTCAAAAACATGACATGCACATAAATATCTATATAAAATGAAGGTAACCCCCTAAAAGAAAAAATATATATGGAACTGTAATTTCCAATTATTTTTGAGATTTCTATTTCTTCCTAAATGTTTCTTAAAAGAAAAAGGAACTAAAAGAATGTTATTTCATTATTTGAAGTAGAGAATGCATTATTTTTATTATTATCAGGCTAAGAAATAAATTTTACTTTAGCAAAATTTGAGGGTCAATTTTGGTTTTGAAACTTCAAATATGATATCCAAACATCATAAATATTTTTATCATTAAAATTGATACAAAAAATTTTAAAACTAAATCTCTTTTCTGCCACTACCACATTATAATCATATATATTTTGTTTAACTTATATGATTTTTGTTTTCGTGATATGTGGTAAATTATTATAATCTTTTAGTTGTCGGTTAAATTTAATATGTGAACTAAAAAATATAATTTACTTTATTTTCTATATTTGACTCCGTCAAACAAAAATGCTATAACTCCGGCCATCGTTTATTATCGACAAAATATCTTCATTTGATATTAAAGCTTAAACTTTTGGTTCGTGTTTTTTTAAGTTATTAAATTATTGTTGGGTTATATCTAAATATTCATCTGCGTTTGAGCGTGATTCTAAATAATTGTATTATTTTGATTATAAAAAGTAAATAACTTGCTGTGATAAATTGTATTCTATGAACAATCTGCAAACTTCCATTACCAGTACCCTGTTATTTCTTTTGTGCGCAATAAAGAAATTGTGCCGAAGTGGAAATCAAATTCTTACTGTGTATGCGTATAATAATTACTTGTGAAAAGTTTGTGGCGGTAATATTATAGTTTGGCCTTCCTTTCTTTTATTCCTATTCATTTTTCATCATTGTCCCTGTTTCGTGATTGTATATGTGTTGGTAATGGTTTTTTTGTAGGTGCAGGATATTAAAAAGCTTTTGTTTTATTAGCTTCGAGGCCATTTCCTTTGTAAACTTTTAGTGGGTTCACGTTGATCATAAAATTGACAAAGGCTTGATCATTATATATACATATATTTTCAATTGAATTAATTTGGAGATACAGACCCGTAGCTTTTTGATTATTATGTTTAAACCATATAATATATTTATATATAAAAAGACATATATGAAATATTGTTTTATATTATTAATTAATTGATAAGTTGTTTCCTTATTTGTAGCCTATACACGTGATTAGCAAATTAACAATTGCAAGAATTATGTTACAGTGGTTTATCTAATTTTAGTCTAAACAAGGAGAAATTGCCATCATATATATATATATATATAGAAATTGCCATCATATATATATATATATATATATATATATATATATATATATATATATATATATTTGAAAGCTTTGTTACGTGCAGGAACAATTCATTCACAGATTATTATTATTATTATTATTATTATTATTATTATTATTATTATTATTATTATATGTATAGTAAGTGTTTTCGGTGTGAATTGATGTTTATGATGAAATGTTGCTATGGTTTGATTTGATTTATGTGTGTATGTTGTGCTATGTGAATATTGCTAAGAATGTTATGATATGATATGCTTGATGATGTGCTTGATACGAGTAAAGTATGCATGCTTAAGATGTCATGGTGTATTGTTGATATTGAATAAATGAAGACCAAACCTATGTGAGGTTGGATCCTCCATGTGATAAGTTAAATGAAGCCATGAGTATCTGCATGAACCATGCATCATAACATGATATATTTGTGTTTTTGAAAGTAGTTTATGAACCTAACTGGGGAGGCTGTGAAGAGCTCGTTGAGTTTTGGCCTTGAGGGTATTATCTAGTTTGGAATCTCCTTTAAGCTCATGCTAATCCATGGGTTGGAGTATCCTTGCAAGACTGGGTAACCTTGACGAGCTGCTAGGGGTATCATCCTGGTGTAGACTGTTAGTGTCGGATGCCCATGGTGTGACTATTCGTCGACTGCACATACTCTTAGACTACTTTCACAAAAGAGTTAGGGGCATAGAACACATTACGTTGCATGAATACTTGAATCTGGTTGTGCTTGACATATGTGAATGCTAAGAGATCAATGTTGATTGTGTTTGTGTTGCTACCTGTCTCCATTTTCATACCACGAGCATGTAGTGAGATGTATCTCACTCCCTTTGTTTTGTGTTTTTCTTGTGTATGTGTTGGTGATAGGTGATGTCCAGCAGGACCAAGAGGATGCCGCTAGAGATGAGGCATAGGCCTCTATTTATGTATTTATTTACATTTAAATTGGGTTTGTAAAGCTCTTATAGGTTGTGACATCGAGGTTGGATATTAATGTTATTATTTATTAAGTTTAGTTTTTTTTATATAACCTTTTGTATGGCCTTTGGAGTGCCAAGATAGTTTTGATTTAAATAAATATTTTAAGTTTTATTTGTGTATTGTTTAAAAATGTGATGTTCTCTACTTGCGAAAAGTTTTTGAAAAATTGTCTTTCTTTTTCACAACGTAGCATTTGTTATAATTATGCTATAGGGGTAAAGAGTATCACAATTTGCGTGACTTGCCATGTGGATTATTAGTTTTATGTAACAATCACATGATAAAATGTTGCTAGTTTAAGACATTTTGATCTAGTGGTTCTAAGGTGCTACAAATTTCTTGGCAATGCAAAATTGCTAGAAAAAGGGTTTGAAAAAAAAAACAACAGAAAATTAAGAAGATGAAGTAAGAAAAATCAACAACCTGCTTAAAATTTCTCGCAACATCGAAACTCATTATTGTTGCCTTGCTCTGATCTTGTCACCATTGCGACCTCCTACTCACCTTTTATGCACAATGTTACCTATGGAGCAAAAGGATTCATGGGAGTAAGATTAAAATGGAAGGATTTAGCGTTTGTTTGAAAAGTGGTTGTTGTATCATGGTTCAATGGGTTGCTAATTTGTGTATCATTGCTCATCCAAGAAAAGAGTTGTAACATAGAGGAGTTCCTCAAGAGATCCTCCAAGCACATAAACTTAGAGGAAGAAACCAAGGTAATCCAGATGAAAAACACCTCTGCTAACAAAGGGAAAGTTGGCTAGATCATCGAGGGGCAAGAAAAATCAAGCCACCTAGAATGAACCTTGCTTACCATCCCTCTAAAGATTTGAAAACCATACACCATTGAACACATTGCATGTAACATTGCGTGACGTCACATTGACTTGACCAACAAATAAAATAAACTAGCGAAATATAAACATTTGCATTAAATAAAATGAGGTTAACTTTTTCTCTTTTCTTTTGTAGATAAATAAGATTAACATACATAAGAAAATACAAAATTAAAATAAACATCATTACAAAATAAAACATCGCCATAATAGTTAATCGAATCCATAAGGAAATAAATATGCCATACACGTTTGAGTGATACAAATCGTCATCATAAATCTAATACAAAACGTCATGTAGTTGATGAAAGAAAAATGTTTGCCAACTCAATAGTAAAATACATATTCATCATAGCTAGATAGAGAGATCCCACCAGAAGAACAACAAAATAACTCCAATACAACTAAACAGACCTACACTTCCTAAGCTAGACAAGACTATCCTCATTCCTCAATCAACTAATATTGAGAATCCTCGAACTCGGAACTTGATATTCTAACAATCAGGCATTGTCTCGGTCCATGCGCCTAATTAAGAGGTGACAAATCCTTCAAGCAAGGTGTAGTAGGGGGAAAATTTTTTCTCCAGTAGTAGGAGTGAGAAAGACACAAAGTGTTTGTGCAAACACTTTGTATCTTTCTCTTTCTTACTGGAAAATGTGAGACTCACAAACACTTTGTTCCTTTCTCTCTGTTATTGGAATTTCTTAGTCACCGGAGAGGAACTAAACTTGTAGTAAGGTGTCGTCCACATGCGCTCAATGGGTAGATTGAAATATAGCGTCATCCATGTTGAAAATGAGAATGTTGGATGATTAATGTTACTAAGGTATGGATAAAATCTCCTTGGAGATCACATGATGCCCTTTGAAATCGAAGTGCCATTTTGTATGCGCCTCATCGTCCTCCTCAACCAACTCAATGCAAAGCATGTCCTTATAGAGACCTGTCCTCGCCATCTACTGAACGGACACAAAAGCCACAAGCAGAGTGACAAAAATCACAATAGAAAACAAGGTGAGAATCTTGGCACAAGTTCAACAAGAGTACATGTGGATGATACTCAAAATAGTCATGAGAAAAAAATACAGATATTTATATATAGAGCAAATTACACTTGCACTCCTTGAACTTTTTTCAAATTACATTTAACACTACTCTTTTTTTTTTATTCTTACACTAACCCCATTTACGTTTGAAAACACACTGACACTCTTTAATGTTTGAAAATATTACACTCATACTCATTATGTATTACATTAACACCTCCTACAAAGAGGTTATTGTAATGATTAAAAAAACAGGAGTGTTTATGTAATTTCACGAAACTTCAGAAGTTATTAGTGTAATTTACTCTTATATATATAATTAAAATAAATACATCGTACCAAATCTCATCATCATAGAACAATGATCATATATAGAAATCATTAATCATGAGATGTCAATGCTAACCAAATCTATGACTGTGCTGTATGCATGAGACAAACACCACTTGAATCACTTGATAGAGCCAACAACGACACACTTGAGTGATTAGTGTAATGCCACGTGTGGTAGGTATTACATTGATCCAAACAACTATAATTGCGGAAAATAAATAAATTTACGGAAAATAAAACTTTATTGTATTTATATTGCAGATAAATTTTTCACTCTTCAAACATATAATTAATCAAAAGCTTGAGTATTTATAAAATAGAGCAAACTATGTTTTTGATCCCTAAACTTTTCGACATTTATGGTTTTGGTTCCAAAAACCTTTTTACGACCGGTCAACATCCTCCAACTTTTTTTCCGTCATAACTTTTAGTCCTTTCCGTCTCTTTCACCGTTAAATGATGATGTGGTGTTTACTTTTATTATTATTTTATTGTGTTTTTTTTCTGGCGGTTAAAAAACCACCAAAAATTGTTTCCTCATAAATTGCTTCCTTAAGCACAAACTACTTCATTGAAGCTCTTTTAAAAAAATAAATAATTTTTGGTGGCTAGCTGCCACAAATTGCTTGATTTTGGAATAAAGTAAGAATCTATATATTGATAGAATGATTTCGTCTCTATTGCTTTTCCAAATAACAAGCCCCAATTCAACCACTTGAAAAACCCAATTCAAAGCATTAACACAGATTCAAAGACGCGTAGGGGTAACCCAAAGGGTTGGCGCAGTGGTGTAAAGCCCTGCCGTGTTCGATTCCCTCCGTGTGCAAAATTCTCTTGGGCCAATGGTAGCCATGTACCGCGAGCAGAATTAGTCTCTGACCCAGTAGGTTGGGGGACACCCGTGATCTCTGACCTAGGACAAAAAAAAGACATGTAGGGGAGTATTGAAATGATCTATCTCCACATGATTTATTTTTGTATTAACTCAAATTTATTTCATTGCCTATATAATTTTAAAAGGACAAAATCTGACAATCAATTCCTAATTCATAAATTCTTCCAACAAAACTCTATGAATAAGCTGCTGCATTGTTTAAGGCCTAAATTCACGCACATCAAAACGGACTCAACGAAAGAACCATTTGATAAGCTGCTGCATTGTTTCACATAGCAAAAAGGGAACGACACATAAAGGGAAAACTAACGTAGTCGTCGGAAGCGCTGTGAAGCGCCACGTAGTCGCCAGAAAACTAACGATGACACAGATGACGGCTGAGAGAATGAGAACCCTGCCGTGAAGATGCGTTTGAAAGTTTGATTATTTCTCCGTGCGGTGGTAGATCTTGAATCTGGAGTTGCAGTGATAGATCTGGAGTTGCGATGGTAGTTTTGAAGGGTTCACTGAGGGCTCGCAACAAAGCCTGCGGCAATCCAAATATTGCGCGGCGTGGCTGGCAGCGTTGTCGACATCTCTGTCCAATGCACCTCTGATCCAAATTCTGTTTGGTACTAGTAATCCATTAAACAAAAGTGAAGATGGGAACTCCTCCTAAAGAATTTAACGTTCAGATTGATACGGGAAGTAATATATTATGGGTTAATTGCAATACTTGCAGTACTTGTCCTCAATCTAGTCAACTAGGGGTGAGGAATTTTGAATTTGATTTTGGTGCTTAATGTGTTGAGCTTCTTGTTATTATGCATACTTGATCTGTTCTTGCCTCATCTTTCTTTATCTTAATCTATGCGTTCATCTCTGGTTTTCATTTTAGAAGATGAGAAATTTGCTTGTTATTCCTAGGCAAGCAAATTCCGGTGGTTTTTAGCCGCCAGAAAAAGAATCATAATAAAATTATAATATAAATAAATGTCACGTCATTATTTAACGATGGAATAGACGAAAACGACTAAAACATTGAATGGAAAAAAAAGTTCGAGGACATTGACCGGTCCTAAAAAAGTTTAGGGATCAAAACCATAAATATCGAAAAGTTTAGGAACCAAAAACATAGTTTGCTCTATAAAATAAATACCAAAAGGAATATAATAAATAAAGATAGCTAAATCACATCACGCTCAAATAAGAAAATGAAAATTTGATCCATACTCAAATTAATTAAGGTGCTGCAACCCATTAGTTGAGATAATAAATACATATTCAAATAACATAAGATATATCCTATAATAAGAGCTAATTAAGCAAAATACATCAAAATAACATCTCCAAAAAGGAAACTGTACTCAAACTAGATCTGATCGAATCCTCTGATCAGAGGTCCTCCTTTGAACTAGATATACATTGGTCATAATAGCCTCGGTCCACGTGCTGAAGATGTGACTAATCCCTCTCTCGGAATATATAGAAAAGAGCTCTCCAGTGCTTGATGGATAAGTTGAACTATACAATACATTCATCCTAATAGAGAAAGAACGCAGAGACATCTGAGCCAAAAATAGGTAAATATCACGTCTTCATTACAACAAACATGGCGACCCTCCTAATCAAAATCTGCCGTGAAACACACACACACATGCATCAACTTAAGATTATTATTTCCAGCTTCTCTTGTTGAGATATACTCAACCCAACATCGTGCCTAGGCTCCATGGGCAAGGTAAGTTACCTCAACAAATTCTCAAAAAGCATTGACAAACAATGCCTAAAGCTCCATGTACAATGTAAGTTAGCTCAACAAATTCTCCAAAAGCTTTTTTGACAGACAATCGAACCAAAGAAAACAGAGAAATTGAAGGTCATAGTAATAATAGCTAGTAATAGTATAGCTAGCAATAAGCAATTACCTGTGTGGTTTTCGTGTACAAGGTAATAAAATTGAGTGCTTCCCTATAGTGCAATAAAGATATATACCTGTGTACGTGGTTTGGGAATGAAATGAATTCGACTCACATTTTTGCTTTGAAGTGTTAGTTGAGCCCAAGAGTTCCCCCAAACACTTCATCGAAGAAGGCCTATAACGGGTACCAGTTTAGACTAGCTAGCTAGCCCATCACATGAAACGTTCAGAGGAACTCCAAGAGACAGCCAACAGAAAATCCTTGAAGTTATACATGTGTCACTACTACTTGTCTTGGATAGACAAAGAACAGCAACTGTTCTTATATGGTGGAGAATTTAATGTTCATTTATGAAAATAAAAGTGAATTTTATGTGGACATGGAGAGTTCTACGCAATGAGGGTACTTTCTATCTTTGAACCTGGTCAGGATGCTTGCCAAGAAGGGGAGTGGGCTCGTTGCTGCTAAAGTAATTCGAAATAAGATGCTTGCGCTTCCAGTCATAGTTATGAACTTTAAAGCTAGGGCAAACATAAGAGGTGATCTTATGTATTTAGAAAAAGGCAATTAAATCGACCGGCAATATGATATTATAATTTTACACTGTCATCCAATCATAAATCACCATTTATGATAAGTTTGTTGATTTTACAAAATTATCTTAAAAATCATACCAACAATGATTTATGATTGAATGACAGTGTAAAATTATTTTACACTGTCACTATATCACCATTAAACTCTTATAAATATCCAATTGTGTGTTTGATATTTATATGTAGGTAAACAAGTCCGGTAAAATACATGAGGATGAGTCTCAACAAAAGACGATAACATTCCAACCTACTTACATGATATACAATAAGAGGATAAATAGTAACTCATTGAAACTAGGGGTGTAGATGGGTTGGGATCGACTTGAAAATCCGATCAACTCAACTACATTTTAGTGAGTTAGGTTGGGTTATCGAGTTGGGATTTTGGCTTAATTAGAATTTGATTGGATATTGGGTTAATGAATTCTCTCAACTCGATTAACCCGACTTAACCTGACTTACATATTTTAATTATGATAAAATAATTATTAGTGTTGTTTGGGACATGCATTATGCATTTGGGACATGTATTTTTTCTTATGATAGTGTTGGATTTGAACATTTGGACTTATATTTTAATTAATTCATTATTTTCTTATTTTGGGCCGGGGCAAGTAACTTGTTGTTTTTTTTATTTTTTTTTAATTTTATGAATATATATATATCAATTTCTAAAATAATTAATAATTATAAATTTTGGAATTAATTGAGTTATAATTATTAATATTCTTACACTTTTACCTTAATACTCCAATTTATATCTATTTATAGATAAATTATTTTCTTATTATAAATATATGTTTATCTCATATTTTATTAAATAAATTTATGACAATATCTTTATTAAAATTAAAAAAATATAATTTAATATTTTATATATTTTTAATTGTTTTTAATTTATTTTTACCGCACAACATACTTTTCATATATTAGAATTATACGAGAATACTTTTTCTTTTCAAAATACAAACATGAACCATGTTAAATGACGTAATTAATACATAATGCCACTACCTACGGTAGACTTAAGATTAGATCAGTTCTTCAAAAAGCTATGGAACAAGTTTCTTCCATCCAAGGTCGCCGCGTTTGTATGGAAGGTGTGGCATGGAATAGAATATCAACTTTTGACAGCCTGGCTAAAAGGGGATCATATATCAAGAGGACTTGAAGTGTGTGTAGGGTATTTGTGTTGAAAATGAAAGTGTGTCACATCTGTTTTTTGAGTGCCTAAAGTGGCTTGGACAGTTGAACTGAGTTCTGCATCACACAATAGAGGCATTTCCTTCAATTTTTGAGTCTGCCTAGTTGTAATTCACACTCGCAAGAGGTAGGGCAGGTCATATGGTTTGCTATAATTTGGTCAATTTTGAAGGTTAGAAATCAAGCGGTGTTTGAATCAATAGTAGTGATTCTAGCTAGTGAATGTGGAACTTCTCCATAAGTTCTTATAGAAGAAGAAAATAACAAGAAAAAATGAAATAAATATTTTCATAAGTTAAATTTAGTTTATGCATAAACTAATTTGTAGAAACTTTCTCATATTAACTTTTTCAAAAGTTAATTTTTAACTTATGCATAAATTAATTTTAGTTTATAGTTTTGGTCTGGTTGATTGGGAACGTTCTAAGGTTTGCATATCATTTCTTAGATAGATGCTTAACCTGTAGGGTGCGTTTGAAAGCATTTTGAGATCTCAATGGGAGGTGAGGTAGGTGATAGGGGCTGTGGAATCATATATAGTCAGAATGATCCAACTCCAAGCCTTGGATGTGGAACAAGCATGGAAGAAATTCTAGGGTCTGCTTATATTCCTCTATAAAAAATTTCAGTACAGCTTTGGCAGGTGTGTTACCCTTATGGAGCTGACGGGCTTCATTGGAAGCTTCCTGCATAATTAGATCAGAGATTTAGCATATGGTTAGGGGTGGCACCAGCAAGAAATTCGTGCATAAATGTGAATGTACCCGAGAGGGAAGCATTGCTGATTGCAATGACATCTACATTGCTCTGTGTGTGATGGAGGTGTTCAATAGCCAAATGAAGGTGTTGCATTTAAGGAGGCTTGTTCTTGCCTCTTTCTATAGTATTTGGATTAGTATCATGTGCATAATTGTTTGTGATGCATTTGAGAACCGTCAAAATTATTGTCAACTGCGCTAGTTAGCTGCTAGTGACAATAAAAATGTATTAAATTTAAAAATAAAAGAAAGAAATTGAATTTCTACATAAAATTTGGGACAAAACTCAGATACAGTACCATAGGTACTGACGCACTGTTGGTGCTATTCTCCAATTAGATTTAGAGTTTCACCTCGGTAATATGCAAAACAAAGCAATACATTAAATGTCATTGTGTATTACTAAGATGAAACTCTAAATCTGATTGGAGAACAACATCGATCAACAATACATATGGTACTGTATCTAAGTTTTTTCCTAAAATTTGTATAAATGCTTTTACAATAAAAGCAAGACAAGAGAAAAAAATGTAAAATAAGATGATTGATACAATGGAAAGAGATTAAAAAAAGTAATATTATAGAAATATTATAAAATTTATTTTATAATTAACATAACTCAAAGAAAAAGAAAAAGGAAATAAAACAGTTCACCGCATGCTACTTTTTGAGGAATATATGCATTAAAATTTGCTGGAGATTACACACAACTTAAAGCTAAGATATTGAGTGCTTTCATCTCTCTTAACGTTAAACAAATGGAAAAGGTTTTGAATGAGTAAGTTTTGGGTGTCGTTAATAATCGGGTAAACTACCTTTTTAGTACATGAAAGTGTAATCCACTCTCACTTAAGTCCCCGAAAGTATGAAATTGTTAATTAGATCCCTGAAAGTGCAATTTGTCCGTCTTCCGATAAAAAAACTGTCTTTAAAATTAACGTTCGAGTCTACGTGACACGCTATTTGCCTATATGACATGTTATCCACGTGTGCACCATCAATTGCCATGTAGGTAGATAGCATATAATGTAGGCACAAATGTTAATTTTAAAGAAAGTTTTTTAACAGAAGGACTAAAGTGACAGACAAATTGTACTTTCAGGTACCTAATTGACAATTTCATACTTTTAGGGACCTAAGTGATAGTAAATTACACATTCGGGGACCAAAGTGATAGTTCACCCAAATCTTTTTTTTATGATTAGCAATAATATATTGATATAATTTGTAGCTAGTTTTTTGCTTCAGTACATTGATCTAATCTGAAGCAAAAAAAAATAAAAAAATCTGTAGCTAGTTTAAAGCAAATATCGCTAGTGACATGTTCTTCAAGGAAATTGCTCGGCAACCAGGGTGGCTTCCTAAATTCCAAAATATTTATTTAAAAAATTTTAGCTACCTGAAAACAATAGACCTATATCCATGGATTTACTAAACAATCAGAGACATTTCTACATCGATCAGCTAAATTACATCGAAAACTTGTTCAGGTCAATAAATTATCTTCAAGCATTGGCAGATAACGGGATCAGAAAAAACAGATTGTGGAGAGAATTTGGTGGTAGTAATTTTAATAAATTAGTCACATGTTACATTTTAATTTTAATAAAAAAAAAAGACACATAAAATAAAAAAATAATTTTAATCTATTTATCAGAAGAAAATAAAAAATTACATCAAAGGTACTACATAACCATACAGACTTTCTAAAAAAAAACAAGGGGCTCCCTCTAACCCTAGCCCTCAGCGGTTGCCCCTTCTCAGGATGCCTCTTTAGCCTTGTGCTTTTTCCCTTGAAGATGATCGTTCAGTCCTTTCTCACTTGTGGTAGTAATTTGACATAAGCCACAACTCCATCGCTTCTTGGGTTTCTTCGCCAAATTCCTATTGTCATCAATTAATGTAGGAGGTGTCACTACTTTGCGCTTTGTACCATAACGATCAACATCTGGCTTAACCTATAATGCGATAAACCAAAAGAGAAAGCCTTTTGTTAAAGAAGATGCAGAAAAAAAATAAAATTGAAGAGAAAGATAAAGACATTAAAGAACAGTAAATTAAACATAACAATTTACACTAACCAATATAATCACTTTTCCCTTGTTATTAGTATTAGTATTTTGACTTGCGGGTTGCGTAAAATTAAAACTTATTTACTTTTAGAATTAAATTGTTTGATAAATAAATATTTTGAATGTATTAATTAAACGTATCACAGTGAAAAATTATAATTTTTAATTAAAAATATTTTGAATATATAAATTATATTTTATAATTATAATAAATAATTTGCATAATGATTTCAGGAAGCCAAATGACATTTTAATTGGGTCTCTAAAGATTAATAAAAAATTAATAATAAAATATTTTATTAGAAAGACATAAATTAATAAACAATTTTGTATATTTTCTATTAAGTTCTTACTTTTGAATCAGTCAACTCATTATCAAATTCATTATTTTTTTAATTTATTAAATGTATTTTATATTTAATTAATTAAAGGTATTTAATGCATTGTACTGAATATAAATCTTGACAAATATATGACAATAAAATTGGAATTCAAAATCTTGAATTTCAATTGAGGGTATTACTTTAGTTCTTTTCCTTATATTTCACATGAAGAACAACATTAAAATTTTATCATATTGATAAGCTACTGTTTGTACCCGTGTGATGAACGGAATTTTTTTTATGTTAGACGTAAATTACAATGATAATAATTATTTAAATTACAACACCCTGAGATTTTGTTTGCCCAGTGCGAAACTGTAGATAATGCCCCTTATATATAAATATTAAAAAATATAAAGATATATTGAATAAAAAATAGACACATAATTTAATTAAAATCTGTATGTTTTATTACATTAAACGAATAACATAATTTTACAAAAATTCAAAAAGATATATCATATTTTTTATTCACATGTTATCGTCTATCATCCAATTTACATCCCTCAAAAACATGACACACACATAAATATCTATATAAAATTAAGGTAACCCCCTAAAAGAAAAAATATATATGGAACAATAATTTCCAATTATTTTTGAGATTTCTATTTCTTCCTAAATGTTTCTTAATAGAAAAAGGAACTAAAAGAATGTTATTTCATTATTTGAAGTAGAGAATGCATTATTTTTATTATTATCAGGCTAAGAAATAAATTTTACTTTAGCAAAATTTGAGGGTCAATTTTGGTTTTGAAACCTCAAATATGATATCCAAACATCATAAATATTTTTATCATTAAAATTGATACAAAAAATTTTAAAACTAAATCTCTTTTCTGCCACTACAACATTATAATCATATATATTTTGTTTAACTTATATGATTTTTGTTTTCGTGATATGTGGTAAATTATTATAATTTTTTAGTTGTTGGTTAAATTTAATATGTGAACTAAAAAATATAATTTACTTTATTTTCTATATTTGACTCCCTCAAACAAAACCCTATAACTCCGGCTATCGTTTATTATCGACAAAATATCTTCATTTGATATTAAAGCTTAAACTTTTGGTTCGTGTTTTTTTAAGTTGTTAAAAAAACACTTGAACTTTAAATCTATTATCATGGATTCATTACATGTTGATATGTCACAATGAATTGAAAATTCATTAAATATGAATTTATAAAAGTAACACATTAAAAGACTAACAATTAACAAATTGATACCTTTTATTCACATGTTACGTTTAAATTTTAATAAAAAAAAGGCATAAAATGAAACAATCATTTTAATCTATTTATAAGAAGAAAATAAAACAATACATAGAAGGTACTACATAACCATACAGACTATCTAAAAATAAAAATAAAAAAGAAAGGCCTCCCTCTAACCCTAGCCCTCAGCAGTTGCCCCGTCTCAGGGATGCCTCTTTAGCCTTGTGCTTTTTCCCTTGAAGATGATCAGCCACGACTCCACTGCTTCTTGGGTTTCTTTGCCAAATTCCTATTGTCATCAATTAATGTAGGAGGTGCCACTGCTTTGCGCTTTGTACCATAACGATCAACATCTGGCTTAGCCTACAATGGGATAACCCAAAAGAGAAAACCTTTTGTTAAAGAAGAAGCAGAAAAAAATATAAATTGAAGAGAAAGATAAAGACAGAAAAGAATGGTAAATTTAACATAACACTTTACACTCACCAATATAATCACTTTTCCCTTGTTATTACTATTAGTCTGCGTAAAAGGTTGTCTGATATCAACTTGGCGAGGTAATTGGGATTGTGGCCCCCCAAATCTGTTGATGTTATTAATTGGGTTGTTCATTCTACGATTCAAATATGCTCTATTAACCAAAACTTGTTTTCCAAACGGGAACCCCTCCATTCTTTCCATTGGGATTTCCACCATCCTTTCTGCTGCCTTTTCCCTCCTGACGTCTTCCTCCAGTTCTCGCCATCGTCCTAATGCCACTTTGCCGGCGATTATCTCTCTCCTTATTTCCTCCTTCTGCATCCCCCGTCGTAATTGCTCCTTCCCCAACTCTTCCCGGAATGCTTCCTCAGCATTAATGGGCATCGCAGTTGGGAAAACTCTAGGCACTGAAACATTGCCAGTAAAAGTAGTTGGCGCAAATGCAGACCCTACAAAAGTGAATAGTGAATTAAATGGACTCATGTGACAAAAGTTTTGTTTTTTATAAACAGCAAAACAAGTGGATCTCTTGAAAGGAACGAGAAGAATAGGGAGCGTTACCTTGTAAAGAGGGTCAAGAGATATCTGAATTCATGTAGGTGACAGTGGAAAAAGGGGGCTGCATTGCGAATTGTGTCATTTGGTTTTCGCCATCATGATATTTGAACTCCATGGAAAAAGTTGAAATGTTAAACAAAGGGAAGGGGAAAGCGAGAAGAAAAACAATGCCTATGAAATGAGAGACAATGATTATCTATGGGCAGTGTGTGTGTCTGAGTGATTAATAAATAGGCCAGTGTGAGGCTTTGCACATTTGAGTTTGTAGATGTGGTTGACCCTATTTTGGTGTGATGAAGTGATTTTTGGTCAAATATTGAGAATTTACCAAATTTATCATTCAACGCTTGAGAAAGGAAAGAAAAGGAAAAAGGATTTTGTTCCAATTTTGAATGGGACATGCATACCATTTTGACCTGTTGGGATTTTAATTAGGAATTTCTGACACTTTTTTAACAAAGTTAATCAATTTTAGGTTGACTTGCAAAAAAAAATTAAAAAAGCATTCAATATGAATAAAATGTTTATATGTTAAAATTTGAAATATTTATTGATTTAAGATTCAAGCATTGCGTATTTATCGATTACAACATTTGATAATATTAACAAATTAACTAAGTGGATAGCTAATAACTAGAAATCTAAAAATTGTCATCAAATTAATATAACTAGAATTTTGACTTGCGGGATGCGTAAAATAAAAACTTATTTACTTTTAGAATTAAATTGTTTGATAAATAAAAATTTTGAATGTATAAATAAAACGTATTACAGTGAAAAATTATAATTTATAATTAAAAATATTTTGAATATATAAATTATATTTTACATTTATAATAAATAATTTGCATAATGATTTCAAGAAGCCAAATGACATTTTAATTGGGTCTCTAAAGATTAATAAAAAGTTAATAACAAAATATTTTATTAGAAAGACATACATTAATAAACAATTTTTTTATATTTTCTTTTAAGTTCTTACTTTTGACTCAGTCAACTCATTATCAAATTCATTATTTTTTTAATTTATTAAATGTATTTTAAATTTAATTAATTAAAGGTATTTAATGCATTGTACTGAATATAAATCTTGACAAATATATGACAATAAAATTGGAATTCAAAATCTTGAATTTCAAATGAGGGTATTACTTTAGTTCTTTTCCTTATGTTTCACATGAAGAACAACATTAAAATTTTATCATATTGATAAGCTACTATTTGTACCCGTGTGATGAATGGAATTTTTTTTTATGTTAGACGTAAATTACAATGATAATAATTATTTAAATTATAAGACTCTGAGATTTTTTTGGCCCAGTGCGAAACTGTAGATAATGCCCCTTATATATAAATATTCAAAAATATAAATATATATTGAATAAAAAATAGGAACATAATTTAATTAAAAGCTGTATGTTTTATTACATTAAACGAATAACATAATTTTACAAAAATTCAAAAAGATATATCATATTTTTTATTCACATGTTATCGTATATCATCCAATTTACATCCCTCAAAAACATGACATACACATAAATATCTATATAAAATTAAGGTAACCCCCTAAAAGAAAAAATATATATGGAACTGTAATTTCCAATTATTTTTGAGATTTCTTTTTCTTCCTAAATGTTTCTTAATAGAAAAAGGAACTAAAAGAATGTTATTTCATTATTTGAAGTAGAGAATGCATTATTTTTATTATTATCAGGCTAAGAAATAAATTTTACTTTAGCAAAATTTGAGGGTCAATTTTGGTTTTGAAACTTCAAATATGATATCCAAACATCATAAATATTTTTATCATTAAAATTGATACAAAAAATTTTAAAACTAAATCTCTTTTCTGCCACTACAACATTATAATCTTATATATTTTGTTTGACTTAGATGATTTTTGTTTTCGTGATATGTGGTAAATTATTATAATATTTTAGTTGTTGGTTAAATTTAATATGTGAAGTAAAAAATATAATTTACTTTATTTTGTATATTTGACTCCCTCAAACAAAATGCTATAACTCCGGCTATCGTTTATTATCGACCAAATATCTTCATTTGATATTAAAGCTTAAACTTTTGGTTTGTGTTTTTTTAAGTTGTTAAAAAAACACTTTAAATCTATTATCATGGATTCATTACATGTTGATATGTCACAATGAATTGAAAATTCATTAAATATGAATTTATAAAAGTAACACATTAAAAGACTAACAATTAACAAATTGATACCTTTTATTCACATGTTACGTTTAAATTTTAATAAAAAAAGACTTAAAATGAAACAATCATTTTAATATATTTATAAGAATAAAATAAAACAATACATAGAAGGTACTACATAACCATACAGACTTTCTAAAAAAAGAATAAAAAAGAAAGGCCTCCCTCTAACCCTAGCACTCAGCGGTTGCCCCTTCTCAGGGATGCCTCTTTAGCCTTGTCCTTTGTCCCTTGAAGATGATCATTCAGCCATTTCTCACTTGTGGTAGTAATTTGACATAAGCCACAACTCCACTGCTTCTTGGGTTTCTTTGCCAAATTCCTATTGTCATCAATTAATGTAGGAGGTGTCACTGCTTTGCGCTTTGTACCATAGCGATCAACATCTGGCTTAGCCTACAATGGGATAACCCAAAAGAGAAAACCTTTTGTTAAAGAAGAAGCAGCAAAAAATATAAATTGAAGAGAAAGATAAAGACAGAAAAGAACGGTAAATTTAACATAACACTTTACACTCACCAATATAATCACTTTTCCCTTGTTACAAAACAACTAATCCTATAACGCAAATGAAAGAGTGAGGGGCATGATCAACTCTCACTAGGGCTCTGCTAGGGTTTCCTCGGAATCTCCATGGCAGCTGCTGTCAAGCCAGTTTGTCATTGGGGCTTTCTGGCCGCTTTCTCCTCCTCTTCATCTGAGACTGAGACTATAGCACCTTCGTCTCCCCCTGTACAGAAGAAAAACTTTGCTCAAGTAGTTTCTAACTCCTGCGATATCCCCGTGAGCCAGCTTCCAAGGCTGTGCTTCAAAGGAGATGCCTTTGCAATCAAAATCCCAGAAGATAAGTACAAAGCGGGACTAGCGAGCTGCAAGAACCATCTACATGGTCGTCTAATTCTCTCAAAAGGGGACGCCCCTGTCAAGTTTACAGATCTTCGAACTAAGCTAGTAGGCCTGTGGAAGGCTATTGGTCCTTGTAGTATGGTCTCTACAGGAAGAGGATTTTATGAATTTGCTTTTTCTTCAATTGAGGACCTTTGTAGTGTTATGTCAAATGGTTCCTGGAATTTGAAGCCAGTCATCTTGCATTTGTCTTTGTTGTCTCCGGATTTTAATCCAAGCGAGCAACGTCAAACACATGCCCAGTGCTGGATCAAAATATCAGGTCTCCCTCAAGAATATTGGCATCCCGTTATTCTGTTTGCTATTGCAGGAGGTGTTGGGGTCCCTATTGCTCTGGATGATGCCACTGTCAAAAAGTCCTTTGGGCATTTTGCTAGAGTCCTTGTTGATCTAGATCTCTCAGCAGGAATCCTTGACAAGATTTTTGTTAAGAGGGAAGGTTATGCCTGGAATATGAAAATCTGCCATTTTTTTGTTCTAACTGTTAGGTTATTGGGCATTCTTTAGAGACCTATAGAAAGAATGGGGTGAATGATTCCAAAGCTATTAAACATAAGGGGAAGTCTAATCCTCCTTCCAATAGGCAAGGTACCAAGTTTGTTTCTAAAGATTTGCAGAAGGAGACTTTAAATGACGTTACAACTAACAAATCAAGCTAACTTGATAAAGAATATAGTCAATGGTTCTTCTGGGAACAGTGCTAGCAAAGATAAGCAGGTGCCAAATGTTGTCAATGATGGCTCTACAGATGCTCCCACAGAATCAATTCTTCCACACCCATCAGATAAAGCAGAGGAAGAGGAAGGAAATGCTGCTGCAATAACTTCTGAAAGTTCTCCCAAGAATGGTCAGAACACTCCAACTTTGGTTGTTGAATTGATAGGAGATGAAGAAGAGGATGAAAGCAATATGGACTCTAGAGTAGAGGATTCATTATCCTCTAGTAATTCGGACAGTGAAGAGGACTCCACTCCTAAGACGTTTTATGTCGCTGGTCCTTCCATCACCAAAGTTCAAACAAGTCAGAATGAAATTGTTAATCATGACCTGCGAATTGTTGGAAAGTTGTGGGGTGACATGGTTGTTCAAGAAGAGGACGAGGAAGAGGAATTGTCTCAACCTTCTAGTATGCCGGCAGCAGGGCAGCAGCCTATTTCTAAGTACTTGAAAGATGACTTCACTAAAGTTATCTCAAAAGCTAGCCAGAAACGCTTGAAGAAGCAAGGTAGTCAAACTCGTCCAAAGGGGAAGTCTAGAACCCAACAAAAGGGTGGTTCTCAAAAGCTTGATTTATGAATATTTTGTATTGGAATGCCAGAGGCATTGCCAACCAGGCAACCAGGTTGGTTCTTCAAAACTTGTGCAAAACAAATAAGCCAGACTTATTGTTTGTTTCAGAGCCTTAGATGAAGGTTGATGATTTCCCTATTGCTTTTTGGAGGAAACTTAATTTGAAATTGGTAGCTGTTAATAATAGAGGCTCCTTAGTTCCCAATTTGTGGTATGTTTGCGCAGCTCATATGGATCCTAAGGTTGTGGCCTCTTCCAGCCAACACATCTCCATCTCCATTCAGTTTGATCAAACTGAAGTTTTTGTGGCTGCTATATACGCCTCCACATCTTATCATTTGTACAGAAATCTTTGGACGGAGCTGAATAACTTGCAAGATGCTCACATTGGTCCCTAGGGTTTTATAGGTGACTTCAATGTTGTTCTGGGAGCACATGAGTGCAGAGGAAGCAGGCTTCTAAATCACATTGTTGTTGACGATTTTAAATCCTGGACAGACAACCACCAACTCTATCACTTCCCTACTAGAGGCTCTCAGTATACCTGGTCAAATGGTAGGAGAGGGTTGGCCTTCACTGAAAAGAGACTTGATAGAGCGATTGGTAATGGGGACTGGATAAACTTTTGGTCATCCATTTCTTGTGGCACTTTAACTCGTAGCCATTCAGATCACTTCCCGTTGTTGCTTTTTGTAAAAAAAGGAGATTAGTAGAGTTCCTATTTCCTTCAAATTCATGAAAATGTGGGCCTTTCACCCAGATTGTTATAAACTGATTGAAGAGGCTTGGAAATCTTCTTTTGTAGGATGTCCTATGGTTATTCTCTCTCAGAAATTAAGGGCTGTCAAACGCTCAAGGGTTGGAATAAAAATATGTTTGGAGATGTGCACCTTAGAGTGAAAAATGTTGTTGATAAAGTGGATGAAATTCAGGCTCAATTGGATTACTATGGTTTTTCTGATGATCTTTTTACACAGGAAAAATAGGCTCAAACTGAATTACATCATGCATTGCACCTTCAAGAGGAATTCTGGAAGGAGAAGGCAAGAATTAACTGGCAGACTCAAGGAGATAGAAACACTGCTTATTTTCATAAGTTGGCCAAAATTCAAAATGTGACCAAGAAGATCTCAATGCTAAGGAAAGATGACAGACTGCTTCTTAATATGGATGATATTGAAAATCATATTATAGCTTATTATGAGGATCTTTTTGCTTCTTCCAATACTTGTGTTCAAAATAGGATCATAGAGGAGGTAATTCCAAATTTAGTTACTCATGATGACAACTCTGGTCTAATTAGGGTGCCCTCCTTTGAAGAAGTTAAAAATGCTGTGTTTGCTCTTAATGGAGACAGTGCTCCAGGTCCGGATGGATTTGGTGGCTTTTTCTTCCAAAAGTTTTTGGAATATCATTCATCAGGATGTGTACAATGCTGTTTTACAGTTTTTCAACACAGGCTGGCTTCCTCCTAATATGAATTCCAATGTTGTTGTTTTGATTCCTAAGGAGCAAGGTGCAGACACTATTGAGCAGTTTATACCTATAGCTTTGGCTAACTTCAGTTTCAAGATCATCACCAAGGTTTTGGCAGACAGGCTAGCAAAAGTGACTCCAAAAATTGTTTCCCAAAGTCAAAGAGGATTCTTACAAGGAAGGCAAATTTCTGATTGCATTTGTGTTGCATCTGAAGCAATTAATATGCTAGAGAAGAAAGCTTTTGCTGGAAATGTTGCTCTCAAAATTGATATAAGGAAAGATTTTGATACTTTAGATTGGAACTTTCTTTTAAAAGTCCTCCAATACTTTGGCTTTCATGATAGATTCTGCAATTGGGTGAGGACAATCCTTTTTTCTGCTAAACTTTCTATCTTAGTCAACAGAAAATTGGTAGGTTTCTTCTCTTGTAGGAGGGGTGTTAGACAGGGAGATCCCCTATCCCCTCTCTTGTTTTGTCTTGCAGAGGAAGTCCTAAGTAGAGGGATCTCCAAATTGGTCACTGAGGGGAAGCTGGACCTCATGGCTGGTCCTAGAAGATACAATATTCCCTCTCATGTCCTGTATGTTGATGACATCATGCTCTTTTGTAGAGGGTCCAGAAAAAAGTTGATGAATTTGGTTAAGCTTTTCAATGACTATGGTGATGCGTCTGGTCAAATCATTAATCCTCTAAAATCTAAGTTTTATGCTGGTCCTGTTTCTGCTCAAAGAAAGCATATAATTGCCAATACCCTCAGTTTCAATTATGGAGGTATTCCTTTCTCTTACTTGGGCATCCCTCTCTTTAAAGGAAAACCAAGGAAACATCATCTTCAACCTATTGCTGACAAAATCAAATCCAAGTTGGCTAAGTGGAAGGGTTCGATGCTAACTATCATGGGCAGAGTTCTCCTCGTGAAATCTGTTATTCATAGCATGTTGATATACTCCTTTCATGTTTATTCTTGGCCAATCAACCTTATCAAATCTATTGATGGATGGCTTCCTAATTTTATTTGGTCGGGGGATGTTAATACTCGAAAGTTGGTTACTGTTGCCCAGTCAAAAGTTTGCACTCCATTTTCAGAAGGAGGGCCAGGCTTAAGATCTCTTCGTCAAATCAACAATGCATCTTTGTTGAAATTAGCGTGGGAGATGGTTTCTGCTCAGGAACAATGGGCTTGTTTGATTAGAGCTCGAGTTTTCAAGCATAACAAGCCTATTTCTAGCCATGTTTCATCAACTATTTGGGCTGGTATAAAACATTTTGTCCCTACAGTCATGGAAAATATCTCTTGGCGGGTCGGAGATGGGAAACTTATCAATTTTTGGAAGGATCGTTGGCTCTCCAAGCCTCTGGTGGAAGTCATGAATATCCCTTATGATGTTCAAAATTCATTAATTGCTACTGTTAGTGATTTCATTCAAGAGAAGAAATGGCATATTCCTTTTAATTTGCTTGAGCAGTTTCCTCTTCTTGCTATAGAAATCAACAACATTTCTATCCCTTCAAAGGAATCCTTTGATCAAATCATGTGGAATTCAACCTCCTCTGGTTTTCTTTCGCTAAAAGAAGCCTTTATTTTTCAGAATCAACCATCTCTGCACCAACAAAATTGGGCTATTGCAATATGGAACAAATTCGTGCCCCCTTCTAAATCTTTTCTTGTTTGGAGAATTCTCCAAAATAGGTTGCCTACTGACAATAACCTTTGGAAGCGTGGATGCACTATGGTTTCTATGTGCAGCTTGTGCCAAAATGCTGCTGAAACCACCAACCATCTGTTTTTGGAATGCCATTCGCTATTAAGCTCTGGAGATGGTTTGAAGCTATAATTAAACACAA
The DNA here is from genome assembly GCA_026413185.1 of Pueraria montana var. lobata. Taxonomy (NCBI): domain Eukaryota; kingdom Viridiplantae; phylum Streptophyta; class Magnoliopsida; order Fabales; family Fabaceae; genus Pueraria; species Pueraria montana. Next base: position 43,773,952 of record CM048651.1, on the reverse strand, counting down.
TATCAACACATCATCTTTGAATGATATTTTCCACATTTGCAACAGTGAGTGGAGTTCCCAAACTCGAGACATTGTTACGGCTGGCCTCATCAACATTGTCTCCATAATTTGGTTCTGCAGGAACAAAGCAAGGTTTGACAACAAAAATATTTCTTACGCTGCTGCTCTCAATACGGTTGGTGCTAATGTTTCTCTTGTTGGGAATCCTAGCAATGGTACCATGAATTCCAACATTCTGGAATTTCATATTTTAAAGACTTTTTCTATTGTAGTGCATCCTAGAAAGGCTCCTAAGATTAAGCAAGTGGATTGGTTTCCGCCTAGTTGCAATTGGATTAAATGTAATACGGATGGATCTTCCAGAAGAGCCCCTGGTCATGCTGCTTGTGGGGGAATCTTCAGAGATTACAGGGCTGCTACTTTAGGTTGCTTCTCTTATTCTATTGGCAACTCCTTTTCTCTAAATGTGGAGATTATTGGTGCTATGATGGCCATTGAAATAGCTTATGCTAAAGGTTGGAGGAATTTCTGGTTGGAGTGTGATTCTTCTCTTGTTATCTTAGCCTTCTCATCTCACTCTTTAGTCCCCTGGAGACTAAGAAATAGATGGCTGAATTGTACAGAGCTTACTAGGAAAATGAAATTTAGATTTTCTCATATTTTTCGTGAAGGCAACACATGTGCAGATAGACTTGCCCTCTACGGAACTAACAATCATGGGTTTTTTTGGTGGGATCTTATTCCTAATTTCATTAGGAAGGAGTTTTTTAGAAATAGATACTCTCTTCCTGAATATAGGTTTTGTTGATTTGCTTGGGTTTGGTCTATGCCCCCCAAAAACTCTTGTTTTTTTTTGGTTTTGCCTCTAATATTATCCTTGGTATGCTCCTTTCATAGCGTACCTTTTTGCTTAAAAAAAAAACTTTTCCCTTGTTATTACTATTAGTCTGCGTAAAAGGTTGTCTGATATCAACTTGGCGAGGTAATTGGGATTGTGTCCCCCCAAATCTGTCGATGTTATTAATTGGGTTGTTCATTCTATGATTCAAATATGTTGAATTAACCAAAACTTGTTTTCAATACTGGAACCACTCCATTCTTTCCATTGGGATTTCCACCATCCTTTCTGCCGCCATTTCCCTCCTGACCTCTTCCTCCAGCTCTCGCCGTCGTCCCCATGCTACTTCGCCGGTGATTATCTCTCTCCTTATTTTCTCCTTCTGCATCCCCCATTGTAATTGCTCTTTCCCCAACTCTCGCCAGAATGCATCCTCAACATTAATGGGCATCGCGGTTGGGAAAACTCTAGGCGCTGAAACATTGCTAGTAAAACTACTTGGCGCAAATGCGGACCCTACAAAGTGAATAGTGAATAAAATGAATTCATGTGACAAAAGTTTTGTTTTGATAAATAGCAAAACAAATGGATCTCTTGAAGGGTACGAGAAGAACAGTGAGCGTTACCTTGTAATAAGGGTCCAGCGATATCTAAATTCATGTAGGCGATAGTGGAAAAAGGGCGCTGCGTTGCGAATTGTGTCATTTGGTTTTGGCCATCATGATATTTGAACTCCATGGAAAAAGTTGAAATGTTAAACAAAGGGAAGGGGAAAGCGAGAAGAAAAACAATATCTATGAAATGAGAGACAATGATTATCTGTGGGCAGTGTGTGAGTTTGAGAGAGTGATTAATAAATAGGCCAGTGTGAGGCTTTGCACATTTGTGTTTGTAGATGTGGTTGACCCTATTTTAGTGTGATGAAGTGATTTTTGGTCAAATATTGAGAATTTACCAAATTTATCATTCAACGCTTGACAAAGGAAAGAAAACGAAAAAGGATTTTGTTCCAATTTTGAATGGGACATGCATACCATTTTGACCAGTTAGGATTTTAATTAGGAATTTCTCACACTTTTTTAACAAAGTTAATTAATTTTGGGTTGACTTGCAAAAAAAAAAAAAAGCATTCAATATGAATAAAATGTTTATATGTTAAAATTTGAAATATTTATTGTTTTAAGCTTCAAGCATTGTGTATTTATCGATTAAAACATTTGATATTATTTACAAATTATCTAAGTGAATAGCTAATAACTAGAAATAAAAAAATTGTCATCAAATTAATATAACTAGTATTTTGACTTGTGGGTTGCGTAAAATAAAAGCTTATTTACTTTTAGAATTAAATTGTTTGATAAATAAAATTTTGAATGTATAAATTAAACGTATTACAGTGAAAAATTATAATTTATAATTAAAAATATTTTGAATATATAAATTATATTTTATATTTATAATAAAGAATTTGCATAATGATTTCAGGAAGCCAAATGACATTTTAGTTGGGTCTCTAAAGATTAATAAAAAATTAATAATAAAATATTTTATTAGAAAGACATACATTAATAAACAATTTTTTATATTTTCTTTTAAGTTCTTACTTTTGAGTCAGTCAACTTATTATCAAATTCATTATTTTTTAATTTATTAAATGTATTTTATATTTAATTAATTAAAGGTATTTAGTGCATTGTACTGAATATAAATCTTGACAAATATATGACAATAAAATTGGAATTCAAAATCTTGAATTTCAAATGAGGGTATTGCTTTAGTTCTTTTCCTTATGTTTCACATGAAGAACAACATTAAAATTTTATCATATTGATAAGCTACTATTTGTACCCGTATGATGAACGGAATTTTTTTTATGTTAGACGTAAATTACAATGATAATAATTATTTAAATTATAAGACCCTGAGATTTTGTTGGCCCAGTGCAAAACTGTAGATAATGCCCCTTATATATAAATATTCAAAAATATAAATATATGTTGAATAAAAAATAGACACATAATTTGATTAAAAGCTGTATGTTTTATTACATTAAACGAATAACATAATTTTAAAAAAATTCAAAAAGATTATCATATTTTTTATTCATATGTATTGTCTATCATCCAATTTACATCCCTCAAAAACAGGACATACACATAAATATCTATATAAAATTAAGGTAACACCATAAAAGAAAAAAAAATACACACACAATATATTATACAATTTTATTTCCTTTAATTAATTTCATTTTCTTTCTCTTTCTATTTTGTCTTTTCCTTTCTATCACATCTTCTATTGCATTGCATATTTTCTCTATCTCTCTTACCACTGATGATAGATGCAGGTCCCAAAAAATATGAAACCATATTTTCCAATTATTTGTAAGATTTATATTTCTTCCTAAATGTTTCTTAATAGAAAAAGCAATCAAAAGAATATAATTAGGGATGGCAATGGGTAGGGTCTGGGTAGGGTTCTATAGTACCCGTCCCCATACCTTAAAAAAAATACCCGTATCCAGCCCCATACCCGCTCGGCTAGCAACTTTAATTCCCATCCTCGTACCTGCTGGGTACCTATATACCCATACCCGCCACCCGCATTTTACTTATGTATGAAGTTAATAAATCAATAAAAAAAAGGCTTAAATGTAATTTTGGTCCCCTATTTTACACAATCCGCAATTTTAGTCCTCCTATTTTAAAATAGAGACATTTAATTCTCCTATTTTGCACAATCAACAATCTTGGTCCCTCTATTTTAAAATAGAGACATTTAGTTCCCCAATTTTGTAAAATTCGTAATTTTGGTCCTTCCATCAAATTGAAAGCATTGACAGTTAAGAGATTAATATTGACCTTAACGTGGCTCAAATATAGTGACATGACACGAGATTATTTATTTATTTTTTAATTATTTTAAATACTGAGTAATAATTATTTGTTTATCTACGTCACTAAAGCACATGTCACGTCGACTTTAATGGTTAGGTAGTCGTGAGTCCTAATATAAAAATCACAAGTTTTAATCATTTATTTTAAACTAGTTCTACGTTGTTGAAGCACATGACACGTCATAGTCAAATAAATGATATTACCTTTTTTTAAAATATATTTTCATCAATTATTCTACTCAGTATTTAAAATAATTAATAAATAAATAAATAATCTCGTGTGACGTCACTATATTTGGACCACGTGAAGGTTAACGTTAATCTCTTAACGGTCAACGTTTTCAATTTGATGGAAGGACCAAAATTACATATTTTACAAAATTGGGGGGCTAAATGTCTCTATTTTAAAATAGGAGGGCTAAAATTGCAGATTGTGCAAAATAGAGGGACAAAAATTGCATTTAAGCCATAAAAATATTAATTAAAAAAATTACTACAAGTAAATTGAAAATTCAAGCTTAAATAATTCAAACTTAACATTAAAAGCATCCACACATAATACTAAAAATATAAAATATAAAATTATGGTAAGTTATAACATAAATCTTTTACTGTTAGTGTTAGTTTATGGAAAATATAAAATTATTTTTTATACAGAAAAGTATATATATATATATATAACATAATTATTTATTTAGGTAAGTTATTTTAATTACATTAATATATTAGTATATTACATTATATATATATGGTAGGTGCGGGGCGGGGCAGGTACTATAGTACCCGTACCCGCACCCGCACCAGCGAAAAATTACGGATAAATACCCGGCCCCAGCCCTAATAAGCGGGTATTTACCCAACCCGCTTGCGGATATTTTTGCGGGTACCTGTAGGGTCCAGGTACACTTTGTCATCCCTAAGAATATTATTTCATTGTTTGAAGAAGAGAATGCATTATTTTTATTATTACCAGTCTTAGAAATAAATTTTACTTTACCGAAATTTGAGGGTCAATTTTGCTTTTGAAACTTCAAATATGATATCTAAATATCATAAATATTTTTATCATTAAAATTGACACAATTAATTTCAAAACTAAATCTCTTTTCTGCCATTACAACATTATAATCTTATATATTTTGTTTAATTTATATGATTTTTGTTTAGTGATATGTGGTAAATTATTATAATTTTTTAGTTGTTGGTTAAATTTAATATGTTAGTTAAAAATATAATTTACTTTAATTTTTATATTTGACTCCCTCAAACAAAATGCTATAACTCCAACTATCGTTTATTATTGACAAAATATCTTCATTTGATATTAAAGCTTAAACTTTTGGTTTGTGTTGTTTAAATTGTTAAAAAAAACAAACACTTTAAATCTATTATCATAGATTCATTGAATGTTGATACGTCACAATGAGTTGAAAATTCATTAAACATGAATTTATAAAAGTAACACATAAAAAGACTAACAATTAACAAATTGATGCTTTTTATTCACATGTTACATTTAAATTTAATAATAAAAAAACATAAAATGAAACAATAATTTTAATCTATTTACAAGAAGAAAATAAAACAATATATAAAAAAAATACTACATAACCTTTCAAACTTTCGAAAAAAAAAAATGGGCCCCTTCTAACCCTGAGCCCTCAGCGGTTGCCCCTTCTCAGTGATGCTTCTTTAGCCTTGTGCTTTTTTCCCTGAAGATGATCGTTCAGCCCTTTCTCACTTGTGGTAGTAATTTGACATAAGCCACAACTCCATTGCTTCTTGGGTTTCTTCGCCAAATTCTTATTGTCATCAATTAATGTAGGAGGTGTCACTGCTTTGTGCTTTGTACCACGACGATCAACATCTAGCTTAGCCTATAATGGGATAAACCAAAAGAGAAAACCTTTTGTTAGATTTCCATCTATATGAAATGGTGGAAGTAACCACAGAATTTTTTAGCTATAATATTTATACTAGTAATTTTTTTAGATAGGATTCTTTGTTCAGTAGCAGATTTAAAAATTTTCTTGATCTATATATTTTCTCTGGGTTTTAAATTTTCAGAGCATGCTCTATCAACAGGTTCAGCCAGTGCATATTAGTTAGGTGATGTTAGAAGGAGTGTATATCTTATTCAACATGAGGAGAGATTTCATTGTTTTCAAGTTTATATTTTTTGTTTTCCTTTGTCTTTTCAAAGCATAGGTACTTAATGTGATAATCATCATATACTGATTTCTTTAGCAACATTTATAACTCACAAAATAGTTATATTTGTAAGCAATTTACGCTTCTCTGTCAATAATTGTTTGAAAACCCGGTTTGGCCTGAACCTATTTAGTTTGGGCTGAATTGGCTGAACTGCTGACTGGAGTTTGGACCCTAGTCTGGTCTAAGTTAAATCTTAAGACTTTAGTAGTTCATAACCCAAAAAACTGATTGATCATCCGAAAACCCGGCTTAACAGCCCAAAATTTGTGCTTTGTCAAAACATGGACTGGCTGGTAAACTTTTCCAATGCATGGTCCATTGTTGACATTATATTAGAGAGCTTACATAAATTAAACATATTTTAGTGTTTTCTGGTTCTGTTTGAATCATGGATTTTATCGTCATTTTATGTCAATGCTTCTATTGATTCCATCTAGATGACTTTCTCATAAAAGTTATTCATTGGATAGAATGAAAGTAGAGGGATATATAGTCAAGACATAACAAATACAGCAGATAATTTGTTGTCCTAGAGGGCATTTCTCTGATACCAGACAAGATATTAGATCTAACTTCATCGACCCTCTAATGGCTTTCTTAGATGAAGCATCAACTGTAAGATCCTGTCCGAAACAGAAAGTTATGCTGAATGCATCAGCTGAGAGTTTTCAGATGCTGCATCAAGTGATTGTTCACTCACGAGCTCAGATGAGGTATCTTTCACAACTGAGAGTACTAGCGACTCCTTCAGTACTGTATATAGATTATGGTGATCCGTGCAATATGAATCCAATTAGCTATGATGAACCTAAAAGCAAGTCAATCAGAAAACAGTGTTTTAGCTAAATGTGAAACACTTTATTCATCCATACAAGATGTCCTGACACCTCAGTCTGCAGCACTCTGCATATTGCTTTCATGTTGAAAGCTAATATTTGTCACATGGTTTGCAGTTCATTTTCAATATCAAACAAGAACCATATCTCATTGACCCTATCATCATATTCAAAAGGGGAATTGTACTGTGCAACAGTGTAAACAGAAGCATGGCCAGCTCTCTTCTGGCTTTTCTCAATTGCATCAGCCCACTTGGTTCCAGCAATACTAGCCTTCAAGGCTGCAGCTTCCTCCCCAACACTAGAATCATTGACAAATCCACCAAACTGTCTAACTGCTGCAAACACAGTCTTCCATCTTTGAACGTGAAGGCCCTTTGCAGGAGGCGGGTTTGCTTGGTTCTCTTTTGGCACATAGAAGCTCACAACAGATGAGGACTCACAGAAAGGTCCATCAGTGGGTAATACTTCACTGATCACAGGCGCTGTCATCTCAATTTTCTGCTTGTAGTTATTCTTACCCTGAATATAATCAAATAGCCTGAGCAAAACAGAAAGGTTACTCAAATTTAATTAACTCCTTGGATAGGACTATCCTCTGCCATAACTTATAAGCACTTAGTCTTACTGAAAACCTTTCCCAGTGTACACAAACTTATGATAAAAAATTGTAATTTAGTCAGAGCTATATAAGCTCGGGATAAAGTATGTTTTTGGTCTCTCTAAAATATGTGAAATCTGGAATTGGTTTTTCCAAAAATTTTCGTCCCATTTCGGTCCTTCTAAAATTTTAACATGTTACTATTCATTTAGGATGTTAACTCTGTTAGTAAATATGTTTTCTACTAGATAGGGTTGAACATAGATTCTATTCGAGGCATTTATACAACAATTTTAAAAACAAACTTGGTAGTGGTGCATGTTAAAATATTGGATGAATATACTAGATTTACTAATGGTTAACGTATTGGATGAACGGTAACATATTAAAATTTTAGAAGGATTAAAATGGGGCGATAAATTTTGGAGGAATCAATTCTGAATTTCACATATTTTAGAGTACCAATAACATACTTTACCCGATAGTTTAATAAAGAGAGAGAGAGAGAGAGAGAGAGAGATAAAATTACCTCCTGAAGCCGATTCTTGTGGCTTCAACCAGAGAAATTTCTTGAATGGGGCTGTTTGAAATCCAAACGGGGTGAATTATAGCGACGGATTTCGTAGCCGTTGCCAACTTGTATGACATCATAGCTGGGACACTCTATGCGCTTGCATGTTGGGGGAATTGCCCCTACATTCTGATGAAGGGTATCTGACCTCACACCCAGTAACAGTGAAACTGAGAGTAGGCTCAAAACCAGTGAGAGCTTGCATGTGATGATGGTAGCAGCCATGGCACGAGTAGGTTGCACAATGCTGATGAGCAAAAGATAAAATGTGAAATTCTATGGCTATAGAGAAACTGAGTTTAATGTCCACACATTTTATGGACCTCTCTCGTCACTATTAGAAACTGCATTTTTATGTTATGCACGGGCATATGTTTGACTATAAAATAATATAAACCCATGGAATTTTTCTATTTTTACCAGAAATGTCTCCAAAGGGGATTGCTATTCTCATCCCAAAGAATTGCTATTCTCGCCCCAAAAAAGGTGAAAAGACCCCGTTACCCCTGTCAGCAACCTCCCACCCCACCTCTCCCTCTTCCCCCCACCCTCTCACCTTCCCCGCCCCACACCCACCTTTTCTTCTCACCCCTTCGCCCATTCTCCTCTCCTTCCCCATTCTCCCTCACATTGTCTCCCTCTGCAACGTCTCTCCTTCACAAGCCCTCTGCAACGTCTCTCCCTCACCTCTCTCCCCAAAGTCTCCCCAATAGGTTCGTCCCCTCCCCCCCTTTTTTTTTCAATTTAACGCAGTACAACAGAATTGCGATTCCATTGTACAATTTGAAAAATCAAACACCACAATGGAATCATAATTCCGTTGTGTTGCTTGAAAAACAACATAGTGGAATCGTGATTCCGTTGTGTTGTTTGAAAAGCAACACAACAGAATCGTGATTTCGTTGTGTTGTTTGAAAAATCAAATAGTACAACGGAATCGTGTTTTCATTGTGTTGTTTGAAAAATCAAACACCATAATGGAATCGTGATTCCATTGTACAAATTTGTTGCACCCCCTTGTACAACGGAATCACGATTCCATTGCACACTTTTCAACGGAATCACGATTCCGTCGTACAAGTGTACAACGGAATCGTGATTCCGTTGTACAAGGGTATTTTGGGAAATCAATAAAAAAACCACCCATGTGGGTGGTGAGAATAGCAAAGCTCGTCTCCAAAATAGATAGATAGATTCCCCTAGGCCCAAGGCCTAACTAACTACGTAGTTTTGCTATGCAATTTGTCTGGATAAGGGGTTCTCCTTTTACTATTCACATCTCTTAAATTTTTTGAAATTTTTTATATACTTAATTATTTTTTAGTCTCTTAAAATACAAGTTTATTTTTTTACTCTCCTAAATCAAAATTTATATTTTTTAGTCCTCAAATTTTAAAAATATTCCTTTTAGTTCCTCCACTCAAATAAAAATTTACATTTTTTTAGTCTCTTAAATTTTGGCAAATGAACTAAAAAGAGCATTTTTAAATTTTAGAGACTAAAAACTATAATTTTTATTTGGAAAACTAAAAAAAAATAGATCTCCTAATTTGTTGAACTAGGCAATTCACAAAGAAACCCATTGAACTTATGAGCATCTAAAGAAATGAGAGAAAATTTATCCTACAATGATCAATGACTTGTTTGGAATGGGGGAAAAGAAAGCGAGGGAGGAGAGAAAATATTGATTTTAAATTAAAGAGAAAGTGAAAGAAAAGAAAATTTTAATTTTTTTTCTTCTAGAAGTCATTTCTCAACCTTTTTCTTTCATTTTCTCATAAATAAAAAAAATATATTGTTATTCGTATTTTTTTTCCTCTCAACCACACATACCATAAATGTTTCAAACAGTGAGGTGTTTAGATCTTAGGGAACATAATGATTGCATAAAAGAAAAGGTAATAAATAACTCATTGAATATAAACAAAATCAGTTACAAACTAACTAAAATCTTTTTGGTACATAAAACTAACTAAAAACACTACTAATTAAAAATTAACTAAATGAAATGATTTCCCTAAAACCTATATGTGAACAAACAATCAGACAAACAAACATAAGGAGTGAGGAATATTGGTTTCAACTTATCTACAGATTGATGATAGGGCATCTTACAGTCAATCACCCAAACAACAAGACTTTATGGGTGAACGTAGAGTTTAACTAATTGTACTATTGATAAGGGATAATCGCAAGTGCACAGTCATCATTAAGTAATAAATATCGAATTCACACGAACCGTGTTTTTTGCTTTGTAAGTACATATCACAATTTAATGTAAATTAAACAAAAGAAAAAAGGAATTAAGTTTGGGTATTGAATTATAGTAAAGAAATTTAAGAGTAAATTAAAATTAAAGCAAACAATTCAAATTGGGATGAATTCAATTATAGAAAATCTTTCAGGGCTTCCTATTAACTTAATCCATTTACCTCATTGTTCTTATTGGTCCTCTTTGAAGGTGAATTTATCTAAGATAATCTTTGTTCCTCTCAAAATACAAAGATGTATCTAATTGAATTAACTCATACTTTCATGGTAGTTATGTTCAATTAAACTCATTAAGTTCTATGTTAATTCATTGATTCTCGAACGATTAAACCTATTTTCATGATTTAATTCCTAAGTTATGGTCCAATGATTAGGTTCACCTCTTAGTTATTACTTAAGCATTTATAATTATGAAAAATGATGGTCAAACACTTTGCATAGATAAAATTAATAGAATAGAAATCAAGAAGCGAAGCCAAAAAAGCATAAAGATAATTTCAATTAACCATCAACAATTGTTAAGGGTTAAGTCCCATTCCTTAAGTAAAGAGATACTCACCTATAGTCATAAAAATAACCAAATAATAGAAAAGCAACATAACAAACAGGAAAAGAGTTGAAGAAGAAAATGATCATTCACTGTCTTTCTAAGTCATATGCTAATGAAGATTAGAATGGGCCAATCTATTTAAAGACAATGGGCCAAAAAGATTTGGGCCCAAAATACATTCAAAACACAAAAAGATATGATAATTGTGTCTGGTGTCTTTCATGGCTGTGATCTTTGTTGCCTAGAAGTATTAAGGGTGAGTTAGTGGAGAGGTCTTGCCCATGACTAAAATGTCATAACTATGACCTTTGTCAGGTGTTCCGATTTTGCTTTTCTTCTATTCTTCAAGTATCTCTATGCTCCTAACTTTAATCCTTGAAGTCATCATGCTTGTTTCTCCTAGATTTGATGCCTTGAAAATCAAGAGAAGGCCCTGAAAAATGAAAACACCACAATCATAATTGGTTGCAAAAAGAATTGAAAAACAATGAAAATGTAAGGTTATTGAGTCCTAAATATCAGAATATGCAATTGATCATAAGTGAAATGTTATGCATGAATGGTATGAAATGCAACGCATCAACTATCTTACCCTTTGACATATGTTAATTATGTTAGGTCAATGTAAATCAAATCCAATGCTCATGCATGAGAAAGACACCACTTCATAGAGTTAACAACTTCTCATTCAAATGACCAGTCAACTGTGTTTCGTCAAGATGTGTCATGCGCGGGTATTTGCTACCCCGATACAGGATGCATAAATCCAATTCTCCTGGAGTCACACCTATACATCCTCAAGATTCAACAAATGACCTTCACTAACCTTCACTTACCCATCAAACACAAGGTCTAAAAGCTCATCATCAACAACTTGACACATGAATATATGGATGTATGACAACAACAATGAACATACATTATCAACTTTAGATTATTATTTGCAACTTTACATGTTAAGATATGCTCAACTCAACATTGTGCCTAAGTTTTACGGCCTCAAAATCCAACTGAACATCATGCCTAGGCTCCATGGACAAGGTAAGTTAGCTCCAGAAATTTTCAAAAGGCTTTGATAGAAAATGTAACCAAATTAGAAAGAAGAATGTAGAGAGAGAAATTGAAGGTATTAGTAATAATAGCTAGTATATATAGCTAGCAATTACTAGTGTGGTTTTCGTGTACAAGGTAATTAAACTGCATGCTTCCCTATTCTGCAGTGAAGTACGTGTGTAGTTTGGGAATGAAATGGCTTTGCAGTAGTGTTAGTTGAACCCAAGAGCTCCCCCAAACACTTCATCGAAGAACGCTTATAATGGGTACCAGTTTACACTGGCTATACCGCCCTCACTCACATGAAGCGTTCAGAGGAACTCCTAGGGACAGCCAACAGAAAACTCTTGAAGCTAGACATGCTTCTGAACTACTTGCATGTCTTGGATAGACAAAGACACAGCAACACTGTTTTATTTATGGGGGAGATTTTCATGTTCATTGATCAAAATAAATGTGGATTTTATGTGGACATGGAGAATTCTACGCAATGAAGGTACTTTCTATCTCTGAACCTGGTCAGGATGTTCGCCAAGAAGGGGAGTCGGTGAGTGAGTGAGCTCGTTGCTGCCAAAGTGATTCGAAAGCTAACATAATAAGATCCCTGCCCTTCCAATCACTTTCATAGTCATGAACTTTAAAGCTAGCTAGGGCAAACATAAGTGTTCTTCTTTGTTCACCGTGTCAAACATATATAAGAGTAATAAGAGGTAATTTTATGTCTTTTGAAAAAGGGATCATTCACTTTAATTATATGTAAATATGTAATTGTGCATTTGATAATATATTGCTCAACTCCGACACTTTTTCTATTATTTGTGATTCTACACCATTCACTTTAATTATCATCTTGTAATAAATTTTCTAATTAGACGTGCTTTCCGTTTAAAACTATAAGCTAATTTAGAGACTGGATTTTATTTTATTTTATTTTTTGGTCATAGGTCAGAGACCACGGGTGTCTCCAACCCACTGGGTCAGAGACTAATTTTGCTCGCGATGCGTGGCTGCCGCTGACCCAAGGGAATTTTGCACACGGAGGGAATCAAACACGGGTTCTCTCGCTAAATAGATCGTTCCCTCACATGTGAACACAGTGGGGCCTTACACGCCAACCCTTTGGGTTAACTGGATTTTATTTAATTTTAGTTGTTGCATTTAAAAACAAAAAAAACACAAAAAATTTATTAGACAAAAAAAATATAAGAAAAAAGTTTAGTCAAGTGTAATATGGGATAACTTAATCGAATAATTTTTTTTTCTGGAAATAAAGCAATATTTTAATATAACCGAAGTTATATATCTATTGAAAACTTCTAATTGTTTAAAATGACTTTTCTTATGACAATATTTAGGTATAATTTTTTTTAGAGATTTTAAGTGTTGTTATTTTAATTAAAATTGAAGCTTTACATCGATAATGTATATATAGTAAAGGTAATAACCCAAAGGGTTGGCGAGTGGTGTAAGGCCCCGCTGCGTTCACATGTGAGGGAATGATCCATTTAGCGATAGAACCCATGTTCGATTCCTCCGTGTGCAAAATTCTCTTGGGCCAGCGGCAGCCATGCATCGCAAGCGAGATTAGTCTCACCCAGTGGGTTGGGGGACACCTGTGGCCTCTAATCTAGGATAAGAAAAAAATATAATAAAGGTAGACATTTAAAGTCATTGTTAATTTCTAAGGTAAAATTTCAATTGTGATTTGAAAACAATATTAAATGCACTAAGAGATTTTTATTTAAGTTTTTACATTTTCTATCTTATGTATCAAATAAGTCAAGCAAACAAAAATAAAAATTCATTTTTTTATAAAAAAGTGTAAAAGTATTGATTATATTAAAAATACAAAACTTAATTAATACTTATTATTTTAAGTAATTAAAAGTATTTAAGAGGGTGTATTTAGTTTCTCTTTACCTATGAGCTTGTTGCATTGAATTTTTAAATATTATTCTACATCTTCCTAAAATATCTTACTATTAATTAATCTCCTGCTTAATTAGTAAATTAACAAAATGTTGAATTTTTCTTATTTTTGAGATATTAAATATATGACTTAAACATGTTTTTCTTTTCTAAAAAAATTAGTTCATGTTAATTTTGATCCTTTAAAAATTAATTTGATTCAAAATTTTATTAAAATAAATTTCTTTGTAACCAACCATGTTATTCGACAGAAATTAATTATCAACAATGTTGTAGATACTTTGCACCAATAACATGTTAAAAAAAAATAGATTTTTTGGTCCATGTGTTTAGATTTGGTTCATTAAGTGATGATGTAACACATATAAGTTATGTAACTTGCATAAAATTATAAATGATTCATTTGTCATATCATTACGTGATGGACAAAATCTACCGATAAGAACTAATTAAAAGCATGTATTTTAATAAAACTAGATTATCTCAATTAACTTGCATAATGTAATTTGTGAAGGTTTAAAATTCTGTTTTTGGTGGCTTTTAGCCACCACAAATGGTTTTCCTTGACCGCTCAAATAGCAGTCACTACCATGTAGATCAGAAACTTTTTTTGATGGATTTAAAATAGTCATTGATATTGTCCTTAGAAAATTATCAGAAAATCCACAATATTTACTGGCGGCTAAAAAATGCCACTAATTGCATGCTTAATTGATTTGCATCTTCCATTTACTGACAAATTTAAAATGCTAAACAGCTTTTAGCTGCCAAAAGTGTAATAATTTAAAATACCAGTATTTTACCAAACCCTATTGATTTAAAACGACCAATAATTGTTTATGAATTTCTTTCTAAAACCCTTTTCAATTCAATATTATATATTCCATTTTACTTTTCCTCTCAATTATCATTTAAAGTCAACATATTTTTAAATAACATTGTTGTAGTATAACTTTTCTTTAAATTTTAAAATAAAGAGCTAGCTTGCTATGTCAAATTAAAAATGGGTAATCAAGTACTTAAAATTAAACTGCAATGAGAAACTTAAGTACTCATGAGTTCAACTAAGTACATGAAAGTTGGCCTAAACAACATAGTATGTCAAGTTCAAATATACCAAGTACATAGAAGTTGAGAACAACTATATAGTATGTCAAGTTTAAACATACCAAGTACATGCATAAAAGTTGAACAACTACATAGTATGTCAAAAAATATATAAAAAAAATTCAAGCCTTTGCCCTCCCTCTTTTAAGACAATTGCGTCCAAGATGAGATAATTTCCATCATTTCCATGGTCCTTGTGTTCTGATACATGTATTCCTGTAGTGCATAGCAAAAAAAAAAAAATTATCCACATAACATGTCACTGTCCACATAACAAAAATTATCCTCACAGTAATTAAAAAAGGCCCAAATTCAGATGAAAATATTAAAACTCAAGAATGTGTCATGATTTGTTGGAAGTTTTACGTTTTAACACTGTCCAAATACAATCAAAAGCAAAGGACTAACCTAAACAACATAAGATGTCAAATACCATTAGGATTACTAGCTAGTAAAGATCCTCCATGTTGTGTCAATACATCTTGTTGACTCTCTTCATCCTATAGAAGACCAAATAAATGCATTATGTTAGCACAATTAATTAATAAAATGTATACAAGATATACACTCCACTCAAGTTAATGAAATGATTACCCATTTACCCTTTGGATTACTTGTATTGCCAATCATAGCACCTAACTCCGGAGAAATACATCCTTCCTTCATGTGTATGTATGCAAGCTTTACATTTTGTAATGTCTTGACATTTTCCTCTAAAGCTGCTAACCTAGCCCTCAAACTAATAACCTCCTCCTTTAATTGAGAACTTTCACTAGATTCAAAACTAGAGGACAATTGTGAAGCTTGCTGCCACACAACTCAAACAATAATAGACGACAATTGTGGTCACCAGAGTAAAATAAAAACTGCAGTTTATCCCTAATTAGAGTGCAACTGCATTTCACAAGATGACTATAAGCCGAGTTCCAAGAAGTTACCTTGGGAGTTGGGAATGCTAAATAGGGTACGGTGTTTCAAGTTTGATAGAGTTGAGGCAGGCATGTAAATATGTAATGCTGAAAATTTCTCCACCGATTTTGTTTGTTGATTTTGTAAATACAATTCATGAGGAACCTTGTTTAAACTTTGCAAATTCTGATGAAAGCGATATATATTCGGACAATAGAATCAGACATTGCAGAATGTGGAGAGAAATTATTGAAGGCCAGGTTGGTTTTTGGTAACATAAACGAATATTGCAAAATTTGTGTGCTTCACTATAATTATATGCAAGAATCTATCGCGAAAAGCTGAAAGGATAGAACAAAACCCTGAAGTTGATCACACAAATGCTCTAAACATGTCAATCAAAAGAGTTAGGCTCTTTGAGTATTCAAAGTACAAAAATTCACAATGGAAAAGAAATGAAATTTATTTACTACTGATATGTTAATTGAATCCAGGAGTTACCCCCATACACTTCATTGAAGAAGGAACATCTTTCTAATGAAAGAATTTTTTACTAGGTAGGCCCTCATATGAAGCGTTCAGAGGAACTCCAAGAGACAGCCAACAAATAATCTCTGACATGTTTCTATAACTTCTTGTCTTGGCTGAACAAATGCACACAAAGTGCTCTATATATAGTAGAGATATTAATCATATTATGCTCAGAGAATAAATAAAGGTGAAAATTTATGTGGTCATGCAGAATAATCTAAAGTAATTAAAGTTTATTTCTAGTTTCTAGCATTGATCCTAGTCATAATGTTCGCCAAGAAGAAAGGGGGACTAACAAAGAAAGACTCTTACTGCAACAACATATACAGTGGGCTCGTTTCTGGTAAAGTGATACAAATCTTCAAAATCTAACAAAAGATCCATTCTCAATCCCTTTCACTCTTTTTCATGGTCATGTATTCTTTTGCGCATGTAAATACAAGAGGTCTTGTGCGGTTAAAAGAAAAGGAAAATAAATGTAAATTACTCTCTTGTATCCGATATCTTTGTATATATTTCTGCCTAAATAAACTTTTCCCCGTGGAGAATAAAATTAGCATTACTTGTAATACATATATTAGTGAATATCTTGTGTATTATGCGGATTTTATTTTATAATTTAAGCAGAGAAATAAAAGTAATTTAGATTTAGGGCAGAAAGAGAAAATTAATTTAAAAAAAATAAGAAAAAATATTTTTTAGTTTAAGTGCGTAGTTTTTTTTAATATTTTTTTTGACAATGGTAGTAGAAGTAGTTAAAATATAGGATACAAAGGAAAGCTTTAATATTAAAAAAAGTGAAGTTAAGATTTGTAAATGTAATAGGATTTAAATTTATATATTACAAGAAAAATTAATATTAGTGATGAAATAATTTATAGTAATATATATTTAAAACATATTCTTCACTAAAATTTTTGTGACGTTTGTATTAGTGACTAAATACCAATTTTTGTAACTAATATTAACTTTTCGCATATAGTATAGGAATTTCTTATGTTTTATTTCTCTAAAATTCAATACAAGTTTTTCATACAAGTGATCTATATGAAGTTAGAGACAAATATTTAAGTAGATTTAAGTGTATTTTTATTTTTTTACTCTATATTTTCACACAAATGATTGCATCATTCACACTTAACATATACTCTTTTGGGTCTCGAATATAAGAAAAAAAAATTCTTGTAAACTGGTCTCAAATATAAGTAAAACTCAACAATAATTTTTTTCTTCATTAATAAAATTATCTCCAAAATACCCTTCATGATAATGGTAAAGTCATGATAATCCATGTATATCTAAAGGTATTCAAGCATGTTTAGGAAGTTAATTCTGGAGAAAATAGCAGTTGTTTTTAATTAAATTTGTTTTAACAATATTTTTTTATTGCAAGTTAAGTGAAAAAGAAATTAAAAGGTTTAATTCAATCACACACAAATAAGAAATATTATCAATGAAATGGAGAAAATTATTTTCTATGATTTGCATGATTGACATCTTTCCTTATATTTGTTTTAATGTTTTTTAACTTTTAATTCCTAAACCAACAAACAATGTACACTAGTAAAGATTGGTTTTACTAGTAAAATTGAACAACTTCGATGAATTTGTGAACTTAATGAATAGTGGAGTGGTAGGAGTTTGAATAGTTAGCATGAGATCATTGGTTTAAGGTTTAAAGTTTAAAGTTTAAACCTCATTATTGTCATTCACAAAAAATAGTTTCTCATCTAATTTTTGTTTTGTTGAAAACATAATACATTTGAACTGTGAGGATAACGTAAAAGAGTGTGAAGCTTTTTCTTTTACTGCCTTCGTTCCTTTTTAATTGTTGAATTTTTGAAAAAAAATATATTTCTATTTATCTATCATTTTCAAAGTTTAAGATAACATTAATTACTCTTTATTACGCCCTTATTTTTCACTTAATCTTTAATTAATTTACACATATGCATTTATTATGAAGTTGAAATGAAAAAGAATAAAACATGAAACTCCACAACTATTTATTAGAATTAAAAAGTTTATTGTATTTCTTAGTTTCTACATAGAAACCTTAAAAAACAGATAAAAAGAAACAAATGAATCAAGTTTTTGAGGGGAATTAATTTTGAGCATGTGATGACAAAGTCATATTTGGAAGAATTGTTAAGTGTTTAAGTGTTAAAGATGTTGGAGATTTCAAGTAAAGTACATCAACAAAAACATGTCATTCAAAAGTTATTGACAGTTATTGAAGTCCTGCAAAAAAGATAGATGGTAGAATTTTAGATAATTGATCTAAGCAAATGTATACGTATATAGATCAAATTTTTTGATCGATAGGGTAAAAAGTTTATAAATAGGGAACCCTTATAACCATTTTCATTGGCTGAAAACACTGCATTGCATCTCTATAACATCTATCACGATGATCATCATAGCTACTGATTCATTGAATGACTTGGATGTATTCACAAAAACTTTAATACAATCTGCCATTTGTTCTTTACAATTTGATTTAGTTGTTTTCTGTTAAAGATGGAAAT
Source organism: Pueraria montana var. lobata (assembly GCA_026413185.1). Taxonomy (NCBI): domain Eukaryota; kingdom Viridiplantae; phylum Streptophyta; class Magnoliopsida; order Fabales; family Fabaceae; genus Pueraria; species Pueraria montana. The sequence continues at coordinate 43,755,118 of CM048651.1, read as the reverse complement.
TTGTTTCAAGAATAGAAATGTCTTTAATTCTCGAATTGATGACTTACAACAATGACTATAACCAACTGTTGTCGCGTAAAAATTAGCTATTTGGATCAGCCAACTACTTCAACACGATCCCAAATAATGATCAAACGATTTGTTCCAAGAAGAGGAATATGCTTCTTGAATATGGGTTCCCAAGCTACTCCAGAAAGCGCTTGGTGTAGGTGAACGAAGAAGAAGGGAGAAAATAGGATTTTGCATGAAAGGTAAAGGTTGAAAGCTGTAAATGAAGTAAATGAAGGGCTGTAAATAAAAGCAGTAAAGAAAGGCTGTAAAGGAAAGCAATAAAGAAAACTGTAAAGGAAAGAGATAAAAATAAATGCAGGATAAAATAGGCTTATTTTTTGGTTTGATTATGTGTCCTTTGAAATTGAGTACAAGGCCTATTTATAGGCTAAAAGCCCATATCCTCTACTGAACCACGTTTTTCCTACTTACTAATTACCGAAAACATGGTTTGGGAGTCATTCAGCTAATTTTACACTATTTCAACTAATTCTAGCAGATGAATTCGGCTAGCAACAGTTGAATTCGGCTAACTGAGCCTGATTCACCTTCTAGTAACCATTGGTAACTGCTCCTAAAATCTAGGCACGTTCTCTTCTTTCCACAAGCCAACTGATCTGTATTTCAAATTTTGAAGAAGATGGAAACCGCTTCCTATTTTTAAGGGAGCACTATCATTGATCAGTTTTAACTGCTACAAGCCATTTGAATATAAGAAAATTGTGGAAAATCTTCTCTTATATTTACTAAATTAAAACTGACTTAATTTAGCTAATTTTCTGATGCTGCCAATCAGCCGAATTCTGCTATTCGGCTAATATTGTAGGTAACCAAATTCACCTTATCCACATTTAGCTAACCTCTCTGTTAAGCTAATATTGAAAAATAGCCAGTTGTGCATTCAACTGGACTGACCTTCTCCTTATTCAGCTAACATTAAAATTAGCCAAATTCCATATTAGCAGGCAGTGATTCTGCTAAATCTTCAACAACTGAATTTCATCGCTTGCAGCAGATTTTGGGTGACAACAAATGCCCCCTGCGCCTTTTAGCTAACGACGTAAAGAGGAAGCTGAAAGATGCATTATATCAGTCTAATCATGTTGCCTCCATTCTTCCTACTACCATTGCCTATGATTATTGGCTAACATGGTTTTGCTGCATGTGGAAACTTGAATCTTCCAGAACTACTAGGTTTGCAGAAAGTAGACTTATAATGTTATAATAACACTGCTATATGCCCCCAGCTTCAACTTGACTAGGTTTATAGAAAGTAGACTCACAATGTTAGGATAACACTGCTATATGCCCCCAGCTTCAACTTTACTAGGTTTGTAGAAAGTAGACTCACAATGTTAGGATAACACTGTTATATGCCCCTAGCTTAAGTTGATCCAAGACGCTCCAACCCATTAACACTTTTGGATGACATTTCCATAAGAAACTAGGTTGCCATGACATTTAGCTGCCTAATCATTGTGATAATCAACTGCTTATTTAGACTCATCATAATCTTCAATGGAGACTAAATATGGCTCTATTTCTTGGTTAGATATCCTTTGCTTCTCTATAACAAAACGTTCAATCATGGAAGCTTTGGTTGACAAGTGACTCAAGTCTGGATATTCCTGTGTAAGCAGCATTTTCCTTAGTTGGAGGTGCATGTTACCAACAACTATGGCAACATATTCTGATCATGGAAGTTGTATCGTACATTTGCTACTTAGCTTCCTAAATCTTTCTATAAAGTTAGTAGCCGTCTCATCCACTTGTTGTTTCAAATTCATCAAGTCAGCTACCATAACTTTAAGTTGAGTCTTATAAAACTTGTTATGGAAGTACCTTTCCATGTCTGTCTAGTTTTGAATAGAATGAGGCAGCAAGGAGGAATACCATGTAAAGGCAGTTCCTATTAAAGATAACGGAAACAATTGTAACTTATAATATTCATTCTGGTTAGCCTCCCCACTTTGAGTAGTGAATCGACTAATGTATTCCACTGTAGATTTGTTGTCTTCGCCAGAGAAGGTTGTGAAATTTGGAATTATAAAGTCACTCGGCAAAGGACTCATCTTGTCGACCCACTCAGGATACGATTTCCTGTATGTCGATTTGTCTAGCAGTTTCAGCCGGATACCAAAATATTTCCTCATAGTTTCAGCTATCATGCTTGGGTCAATAAACTAAGATGGATTCAGCTGGATTGGGGGAAGCAATGTTGGTTGAACTGAATTCGGCTGAACTAGCTGAACTGAATTCGGCTGGATTAGCTGAACTGAACTCGGCTAAACCAAATTCAGCTATACTAGTTGATCATAATTTGGCTAAACTAGTTGAACCAAATTTGGCTGAACTGGCTGAACTGAATTCGGCTAAACTAGCTAAACCAAATTCGACTGAATTGGTTGATCCGAACTCAGCCGAAGTTACTTAACCAAATTCGACTGAACTAGTTGATCCGAATTTGGCTGATCCGAATTTGGCTGAATGGCTGAACTGAATTCGGCTGAACTAGCTAAACCAAATTCGACTGAACTGGCTGATCCGAATTCAGCTGAACTAGCTGAACCAAATTCGACTGAACTAGCTTATCCGAATTCGACTAAACTAGCTAAACTAGTTCTGCCTGAACTAAATTCAGGTGAACTAGCTGAACCAATCCCGCTTGTCTATTTTCTATCTCCCTAGCTTGTTGAACCTCGTTGTGAACCATGGGTTTCACAATATCTGCTAAATGTTTGGATAATTGACATATAATATTATGTATCCCCATATCAATCTGTTGTCGTATGAATGAGGCCATCATCGGTTGTTCTTCCACAGGCATTTTCGCTACAATAGAAGGTACTGCAATAGATACAGGCATGGTTTGTGTATGCTGGGAAGTAGTTGTAGACACCATTGTCGTAGGCATTCCCAAGGAAATTTCTTCAGTTGATTTGTGGGAATCACTTTTCTTATGTGTAGACTCCATGTTCACCTATCTGGTCCCACCGGCCGTGCCAATTTGTTGTCATGTAAAAATTAGCCGTTTGGATCGGTCAACTGCTTCAACACGATCCCAAATAATGATCAAACGATTTGTTCCAAGAAGGGGAATATGCTTCTTGAATATGGGTTCCCAAGCTACTCCGAAAAGCGCATGGTGTAGGTGAACGAAGAAGAATGGAGGAAATAGGATTTTGCATGAAAGGTAAAGGTTGAAAGCTGTAAATGAAGGGTTGTAAATGAAAGCAGTAAAGAAAGGCTATAAAGGAAAGCAATAAAGAAAACTGTAAAGGAAAGAGATAAAATAAATGCAAGATAAAATAGGCTTTTTTTTTTGGATTTATTGTGTGTCCTTTGAAATTGAGTACAAGGCCTATTTATAGGCTAAAATCCCATATCCTCTACCGAACCACGTTTTTCCTACTTACTAATTACCTAGAACATGGTTTGGGAGTCATTAAGCTAATTTTACACTATTTCGACTAATTCTAGCAGATGAATTCGGCTAGCAGCATTTGAATTTGGCTAACTGAGTCTGATTCACCTTCTAGTAACCGCTGGTAAATACTCCTTAAATCTAGGAACATTCTCCTCTTTCCACAAGCCAACTGATCTGTATTTCAAATTTTGAAGATGGAAACTACTTCCTATTTTTAAGGGAGCACTATCATTGATCAGTTTTAACTGCTACAAGCCATTTGAATATAAGAAAATTGTGGAAAATCTTCTCTTACATTTATTAAATTAAAACTAACTTAATTTAGCTAATTTTTTTATGTTGCCAATCAACCGAATTATGCTATTTGACTAATATTGTAGGTAGCTAAATTGACCTTATCCATATTCAGGTAACCTCCCTGTTAAGCTAATATTAAAAAATAGCCAGCTGTGCATTCAGCTGGACTGACCTTTTCCTTATTTAGCTAACATTAAAATTAGCCAAATTCCACATTAGCTGGCAGTAATTCTGCTGAATCTTCAACAGCCGAATTTCATCGCTTGCAGTAGATTTTGGGTGACAACACCAACAAATATATTTTATTGGTGAAACTAGAATTAAGATTAGTTGTGAGTTCTTTTTGGTCGAACTAGCAATGCAACGTTTTCAAGAATATCGAATTCGATTTCTAGAAAAGGAATTATATATATATATATATATATATATATATATATATATATGTGTGTGTGTGTGTGTGTGTGTGTGTGTGTGTGTGTGTGTGTGTGTGTAGTTACATATATTTCGAAAAAGGGAAGTAGTGCATCCTTTCTATGCGTATTCATAAAAAAAGTAAAAAGTATTATTATTCTCCTTTCTGAATTATAGTGAATAAATGCCAATAAAGTCAATCATCAATCAAATTCAAATATTATAAATATCCAATTGTGCGTGATTTTATACTGGTCAACTCTTAACATTTCATATGCATGGGAATATTTTTTTATTGTGAAAAATAAAAGTTTTAGACTATATTATAAATTTATTAGACACTATAGTCGATAATATTTGTCTTAATTGCTCATTTTATCACCTAACTATCATAATTTCACGAATTTTACCATTTAAGTTTTCAATTTTCGCACATTTTACTGTTGCTGATTTGTAAAAAAAAGTTAAAAAAACAAAACGACATTGATTTGTTACCAATATATTTTTTCGAAACGACATTGTTTTGTTACCAATATGATGGTAAAATGCATGAAAAAAAAATTGGGTGATAAAATTCGCGAAATTATGATAGTTGAGTGGTAAAAGTGCAATTAAGGCATAATATTTTAACAATATTATTAATGCTTTTTACATTCTGAATATATCTATTATATATTTTTTTTTTCATCACGTTAAATATTACATTTATTATTTTCTCTTTTTTTCTTCTCTCTCAAAATATACATTTCAATTGTTTTTTTAAAATTTATCTAAGATTTCATTTCACTTCATTTCAATAATCAATCTTGATAACTACATTTATTTATTGGTTTAACGGTTAAATATGTTTTTGGTCCCTAATTTTTTTTATTTTTACTTTTAGTCTGTAAATGAAAAAGTCAATCTTAGTCTCTATAATTTTCTATGTTAATATTTTTGGTCGTGCCATCAAGTATCATCATTAAGTAATGATGTGACAATCATGTGAGTTGTCATGTCATCAATTAGTCTTATGTGGTAGCCAAGTGTAAGTTTTTGCATAAATTATGTTTTTAGTCTATAATCTTTTTGCGAAATTTACTTTTAGTCCCTCAACAATTTTTTGACTAGTATTAGTCCCTCAATTATTGTTCATCACTATTAAGCGATGTTGTGGCACTCGCATGACTTGCCATGTGGACTATTAGTTTTACATAACAAACACAAGGTAAAATGTTGCTAGTTCAAGACATTTTGATCTAGTGGTTCTAAGGTGCTACAAATTTCTTGGCAATGTAAAACTACTAAAAAAAGGGTTTGAAAAAAAAAAGAAAATGAAGAAGATGAAGTAAGAAAAATCAACAACCACTTGAAATTTCTTGCAACATCGAAACTCATCATTGTTGTCTTGCTCTGATCTTGCCACCATTGCCACTTCCTACTCACCCTCTATGCACAATGTTACCTGTGGAGCAAAAGGGTTCATAGGAGTAAGATTAAAATGGAAGGATTTAGCATTTGTTTGAAAAGTTGTTGTATCATGGTTCAATGGGTTGCTAATTTGTGTATTATTGCTCATCCAAGAAAAGAGTTGTAACATCGAGGAGTTCCTCAAGAGATCTTCCAAGCACATAAACTTAGAGGAAGAAACCAAGGTAATCCAGATGAAAAACACCTCTACTGACAAAGGGAAAGTTGGCTGGATCATTGAGGGGCAAGAAAAATCAAGCCACCTAGAATGAACCTTGCTTACCATCCCTCAAAAGATTTGAAAACCATAGTACCATTGAACACATTGCATGTAACATTGTGTGACGTCACATTGACTTGACCAACAAATAAAATAAACTTGCAAAATATAAACATTTGCATCAAATAAAATGAGGTTAAGTTTTTCTCTTTTCTTTTGTAGATAAATAAGATCAACATACACAAGAAAATACAAAATTAAAATAAACATCAGTACAAAATAAAACATCACCATAATAGTTAATTGAATGCATAAGGAAATAAATATACCATACATGTGTGAGTGATACAAATCGTCATCGTAAATCTAATACAAAACATCATGCGGTTGATGAAAGAAATTTTTTTGCCAACTCAATAGTAAAATACATATCCATCATAGCTAGATAGAGAGATCCCAACAAAAGAACAACAAAGTAACTCCAATATAACTAAACATACATACACTCCCTAAGCTAGACAAGACTACCCTCAATCAACTAATATTGAGAATCCTCGAACTCAGAACTTGATATTCTAACAATCACGCATTGTCTTGGTCCATGCGCCTAATTAAGAGGTGACAAATCCTTCAAGCAAGGTGGGGGGGATTTTGTCTCCAGTACTAGAAAATTCCAATAGGAGAAAGAAAGACACAAAGTGTTTGTGCAAACACTTTGAGTTGTTCTCTCTCCTATTGAAATTTTGTAGTCATTGAAGAGGAGCTGAAATTGTAGTAGGATGTCCTCCACATGCACTCGATGGGTATTGAAATATAGCGTCATCCATGTTGAAAATGAGAATGTCGGATGATTAATGTGACTAAAGGTAAGGATAAAATCTCCTTGGAGATCACATGATGCCCTTTGTAATTGAAGCGCCATTTTGTATGTGCCTCATCGTCTTCCTCAACCAACTCAAAGCAAAGCATGTCCTTATGGAGACCTCTCCTAGCCATCTACTGAATGAACACAAAAGCCATAAGCAGAGTGACAGAAATCACAATAGAAAACAAGGTGAGAATCTTGGCACAAGTTCAACAAGAGTACATGTGGATGATACTCAAAATACCCATGAAAAAAAAAATACAGATATTTATGTATAGAGCAAATTGCACTCGTGCACTCTATCTGAACTTTTTTCAAATTACATATAACACCACTATTTTTTCTATTCTTACACTAACTTTACCCTAACACCCCTTTAATGTTTGAAAATATTACACTGATACCCCTTATATATTACACTAACACCTACAGGGAGGTTACTATAATGGTTAAAAAATAGGGATGCTTATGTAATTTCACAAAACTTCAGTTAGTGTAATTTACTCTTATATATATATATATAATTAAAATAAATACATCATACCAAATCTCATCATCATAGAACAACGATCATATATAGAAGCCCAATAATCATGAGATGTTAATGCTAACCAAATCTAATGACTATGCATGAGACAAACACCACTCCATAGAGTCAACAACAACACACTTGAGTGATTAGTGTAATGCCTCGTGGTATTACATTGATCCAAACAACTATAATTGCGGAAAATAAATAAATTTACAAAAAAAATAAAACTTTATAATAATTATATTGCAGATAAAATTTTCACTCTTCAAACATATAATTGATCAATAGCCCGAGTATTTATAAAATAAATACCAAAAGGAATATCATAATAAAGATAGCTAAATCACATCACGCACAAATAAGAAAATGAAAATTTGATCCATAATCAAACTAAGGTGCTGCAACCCAATGGTTGAGAAAATAAATACATATTCAAATAACATAAGATATCCTACAGAGTAATAACAAAACATAGCTAATAAGAGCTAATTAAGCAAAATACATCAAAATAACATCTCCAAAAAGGAAACTCTACTAAAACTAGAACTGATCGAAGCCTCTGATCAGAGGTCCTCCTTTGAACTAGATATACATTGGTCATGGGCTCGGTCCACGTGCAGAAGATGTGACTAATTCCTCTCTCGGAATATAGAAAGGAGCTCTCCACATGTGCTTGATGGATAAGTTGAACTATACAATACATTCATCCCAATAGAGAAAGAAACATGGCGACCCTCCTAATCAAAATCTGCCTTGAAACACGCACACACACATCAACTTAAGATTATTATTTCCAACTTCTCTTGTTGAGAGATATACTCAACCCAAACATCGTGCGGCAAAGTAAGTTACCTTGACAAATTCTCAAAAAGCTTTGACAAACAATGCCTAAGCTCCATGTACAGTGTAAGTTAGCTCAACAAATTCTCGAAAAGCTTTTTTGACAGACAATGGAACCAAAGAAAACAGTGGAATTGAAGGTAGTAATAATAGCTAGTAATAGTATAGCTAGCAATTACCTGTGTGGTTTTGTGTACAAGGTAACAAAATTGCGTGCGTCCCTATAGTGCAATAAAGATACATGTGTACGTGGTTTGGGAATTAAATGAATTCGATTCATATTTTTGCTTTGAAGTGTTTGTTGAACCTAAGAGTTCCCCCAAACACTTCATCGAAGAAGCCCTATAACGGGTAGTACCAGTCTAGACTAGCTACCCGATCACATGAAGCGTTCAGAGGAACTCCAAGAAACAGCCAACAGAAAATCCCGGAATTAGTTATACATGTGCCACTACTACTTGTCTTGGATAGACAAAGAACAGAAACTGTGTTCTTATATGGTGGAGAATTTAATGTTCATTGATGAAAAGAAAAGCGAATTTTATGTGGTACATGGAAAGTTTTACGCAATGAAGGATGTTAGCCAAGGGGAGTGGGCTCGTTGCTGCTAAAGTAATTCGAAAGCTAACATAATAAGATGCTTGCCCTTCTAGTCACTGTCATAGTCATGAACGTTAAAGCTAGGGCAAACATAAAGAGGTGATCTTATGTATTTAGAAAAAAAGGCAATTAGAATAAAATCGACGGGCAATCAGATGCTATAAATATCCAATTGTGTGTTTGATGATATATACATTGCTCAACTCTGACATTTTTTCAATATTTGTAATTCTGCACTATTCACTTTAATTATCATTTTCCAAATAATAAATTCACTTTAATTATCATCTTGTTATAAAACTTCTAAATAGACGTGCTTTCTGTTTAAAAATATATGCCAGTTTAATTTGGAGACTTGATTTTATTTTATTTGTTGATTTTAAAAATATAAATAAAAATGAGAAAAAACTTTGATGAAGTGTAATATTTTAAATATTTCAATATAAGGTTTGATGAAGTCTGATGCAGTTAAAATAAAGTAATATTTTAATATAACTACAGTTATATATTTGAGGATTTTCACACGCAGCACAGGATTGGAAGACCATTCCAAAAAGTCTCTTGTATTGTTATATATTCTAACTTGATCTCCCCTCTCTCATTTTCATATTTATTTTCTTAAAATCTAATGGTTAGGATTAGTTATTCATTACAATCATTAGATTTAAAAAAAAATAATTAATGTTTCATATCTTGGTATCATCTTGCATTCTATTGCATTGTGGTCTTTTTTGGATAAAGCAAAAATGTGTTGACGATAGAGTATAAGATTACCCCTGCCCAATTATATGGTAAACAAGTCTGGTTAAATACATGAGGATGAGTCTCAACAATAGACGATAACACATTCCAACCTACTTACATGATATACAATAAGAGGATAAATAGTAATTCATTGAAACTAGGGATGTGGGTGGGTTGGGATCGACATGCAAACCCGATCAACTCAATTCAACCCAACTAAATTTCAGTGGGTTGGATTGGGTTGGGTCATCGAGTTGGGTTGAGTTTATTTTGGCTAACCTAATTAGAATTGAATTGAATATTGGGTTAATGAATTCTCAACTTGATTAACCTGACCTACATATTATAATTATAATAAAATAATTATTATTGTTGTTTGGGACATAAATTATCCATTTGGGATATGTATTTTTCTTATGATAGTGTTGGAGTTGAACAGTTGGACTTAGATTTTAAGTAATTTATTATTTTCTTATTTTGGGCCGGGGCAAGTAACTCGTTATTATTTGATTTTTTTTTCTATTTTTATATATTTTTTAATTTTCAAAATATATTATTATTTTAATTAATCAATTTGACTACCCAACTTAACATGATTAAGGTTCGGTTGCTTAACAAAAACAGGAAACCCAACCCAACCAGTTAAAGATGTTAAAACATAGCAAAAGTATTTATTTTAAAATAATTAATAATTATAAATTTTGGAATTAATTGAGTTATAATTGTTAGTATTCTTACACTTTTACCTTAATACTCCAATTTAAATATATTTATAGATAAATTATTTTCTTATTATAAATATATGTTTATCTCATATTTGATTAAATAAATTTATGACAATATCTTCTCTATTAAAATTAAAAAATATAATTTAATATTTTATATATTTTTAATTTAATTTTACTGCACAACACATTTTTCATATATTAGAATTGTACAAGGAATACTTTCTCTTTTCAAAATACAAACATTAACCACGTTAAATGACGTAATACTTAATGCCACTACCTACAGTAGATTTAAGATTAGATCAGTTGTTGAAAAAGCTATGGAATAAGTTCCTTCCATCCAAGGTCGCCGTGTTCGTATGGAAGGTGGCTTGGAATAGAATATCAAATTTTGACAACCTGGCTAAAAGGGGATCATATATCAAGAGGACTTGAAGTGTGTGTAGGGTATTTGTGTTGGAAATGAAAGTGTGTCACATCTGTTTTATGAGTGCAGAACCTTCTCACAAGTATGGATGGTATGCCTAAAGTGGCTTGGACAGTTGAACTGAATTCTGCATCACACTCCCGAGAGGTAGGGCAGGTCATATGGTTTGCTGTAATTTGGTCAATTTGGAAGGTTAGAAATCAAGCGGTGTTTGAATCAATAGTAGTGATTCTAGTGAATATGGAACTTCTCCATAAGTTCTTATAGAAAAAGAAAATAACAAGAAAAAATGAAACAAATATTTTCATAAGTTAATAAAATTAGCTTATGTATAAGCTAATATGTAGAAACTCTCTCATGTTCTTTTTCAAAAGTTTATTTTAACTTATGCATAAGTTAATTTTAGTTATAGCCTTTGGCATGGTTGATTGGGAAGGTTCCAGGGTTTGCATATCCTTTCTCTAGCTAGATGCTTAATCATGCAGGGTGTTTGAAATCATTTTGAGATCTCAGCCGGATGGGAGGTAGGTGATAGGGGCTGTGGAATCATATATAGTCAGAATGATCCAACTCCAAGCCTTGGATGTGGAACAACCATGGAAGATATTATGGTATCAATTCTTATTTTACATTTTACATCTCTTAACGTTAAACAATAGGAAAAGGTTTTGAATGAGTCATCAAAAAGTTTTGGGTGTCGTGAGAGAATTTGATGGTAGCTAGTAAGTAATAGCTAGCAAACAGAGAAAGAATTTAATTAATACATGTGGTTTTCGTGCACAAGGTAAATTAAATTTGTGTGCTTTAATTTCCTACTGTGCAATATTGATAAATGATAATAAATTGGGCAGAATAGCAATGTTGTTTGTGAATGAAATGAATTAGGTTGATTTTTGCTTTGCAGTGTTGGTTGAGCCCAAGAGTTCCCCCAAACACTTCATTGAAGAAGGCTTAAACAACACTGTCAAAATAAAAGTGAATTTTATGTGGACATGGAGAATTCTACGCAATGAAGGTACTTTCTTTCTCTAAACCTCGACTGGATGTTCGCCAAGAAGCCAGTGGAGTGGGCTCCTTGCTGCTAATAAAGTGATTCAAAACATACATCAAAAGCATACATAAGATCCTTTCTTGCCCTTTCAGTCATTTCCAGTCATTAAAAGACCAAGGAAAATATAAGAGATCATCATCATCATATATATATATATATATATATATATATATATATATATATATATATATATATATATAGTGACTGGGCTTATCTTATATGAGAGTGAGAGGAATAAATATTGACCACTAGATCTTATTTGAATGGTTAAGATTAAAACACACTATGTAATGTGAGTTTTTTAAAAAATCACATGACTTTTTTAAGTAGTCACATAACATTAAATCTTAACCCTCCATGTATGTATATATATATATATATAACACAAAAAAGACAACACCCTTGAAGAATCATGTAAACCTGAAGTTGGGGAAAGAAAATCTAAAGTTCATATGCTCCTAACTTATCTGCACATTTGTTGCTTTCACATATTAAAATATGTCTACACTATATAAATTTGCATGTGCAAAGGGAAATGGAACTAAACCATTTAGTTATGTTTGGATGTCAATTAGGAAAGCTAGAAATTGCTTTTACTCTCTTAAAGCAATAATTTTTTCTTCTTTATTTTTTCTCGAAATTTGGGGATATCCATTAAAATTAGACTAAATGTTAATTTTGGTCCTTTATGTTTTAGTGGTTTTTCATTTTGGCACATTAAGTTTTAAAAGTCTCATTTTGGTCCTTTATGTTTTCGAAAGTTTCATTTTGGTCCTTTCTGTCATTTTCCGTTAACAACGTTAGTGTTCCATTAACTTTTATATTTTAAAAGAATTTATTTTAGGCTAAATGTTACTTTTGGTCCTTTATGTTTTAGTTTTTTTAAATTTTAGTCCTTTATGTTTACGAAAGCCTCATTTTGGTCATTTATGTTTTCGAAAGTTTCATTTTAATCCTGTCTTCCGTTTTCCGTTAACTTTTATATTTTAAAATAATTAATTTTAACATAATGACGGTTAAAGACCACCACAATGTTTAAATTAGTTATATTTATGATAACATAATTAATTTAAACATTGAGGCGATTTTTAACCACGTCAATCTTTTTTTTATTAAAATTTTGAAAATGATTGTTCATCCTCAAGGTTCAATCTGTTAGGTGGTGTTCATGGTGGTTCAAAGGGGAATGTCATGGGCCATGACATTTTGAGTGAAGGAGGTGCAGTGCAGTGAGTTGAGTGTGCTTGGGAGAAGGATGAAAGTGTGTTCATGAGTGATAGTGTACATTGAGTGAAGGATCTGGCATCATCTTCTCCATTGTCGATCTGGCGAGATTCTGAGACATGGCGGAGCAGCACAAGCATGAGGAAGTGAAGGAATAAGAAACTCTCCCTTTTCATGAGAATAAGAAACTCTCCCGTTTCAAATTGCCGATTTGGTGTCGTCATTTCCATAGTTTTTAGCTGCCACTATGTAAAATTAATTATTTTAAAATATAAAAGTTAATGGAACACTGACGTTAATGGAAAACGGAAGAAAGGACCAAAATGAAACTTTCAAAAACATAAACGACCAAAAATAGACGTTCGAAAATATAAAGGACCAAAATGAAAAAAAGATAAAACATAAATGACCAAAAGTAACATTTAGTCATTATTTTAAAATATAAAAGTTAATGGAACACTAACATTGTTAACGGAAAATGAAAGAAATGACCAAAATGAAACTTTCGAAAACATAAAGGACCAAAATGAGACTTTTAAAACTTATTGTACCAAAATGAAAAAACACTAAAACATAAAGGACCAAAAGTAATATTTAGTCTTAAAATTACCAAAAGCACGTTCTCAACTTTTAATCAAACATAATATTAGAGTCCTAAACTGTGTTTTCATTGCAATAAAGGAGTCAATAAAGACTATATCAAGTGAAGATGGATATATGCAGTGTAAGCAAAATTTGGCGCGGGATGAACATGCAGCCCATCAAGCTTGGTCACCCCTAGGTCAAACAAGTTCCTCATGCAATACTCTATAATCATCACTCTCAAAAGCATATAAAAATTATTACATTAGTAAATGAAAGAAATAAATATTCATGAATCAACATACTACACGACATATAGCATGTGTTGTTCTGTACATCTAGAATTTGCAGCACACCAACATTATTTTGGCTAAATTTCTTCATATTAGTCAGGTTCTTTTTTCCATTTTTTATGGTTTTGCATGAAAAATTTTGAGCAACTTCCAACTTGACAAAATAAACAATAAATTATTAAAACTTCTTCCTTCTATTCAATGCATTTGTTTCCCCCTCTTCTTTCCAAATAGTTGTTTCATTTTCATTATCCATACCACCTAAACCTTGGCTCTTCTGCACAGCCCAATCCTTTTATTTATAGGTTCTAATACGCCAATGTATGTCGGGATATCCAAGGTCAAGGTCGACCATGATATTTTTTTGCCCTAGTGCAAAAATGTAGATAAGGCCCATTGTATATAATTATTGAAAAATATAAATATATATTGAATAAAAAATAGACACATAATTTAATTAAAAACTGAATGTTTTATTACATTAAACGAATAACATAATTTTAACAAAATTCAAAAAGATATATCATATGTTTTATTCATATGTTATTGTCTATCATCCAATTTACATCCCTAAAAAACATGACAAACACATAAATATCTATATAAATAATTAAGGTCACCCCCTAAAAGAAAAAAAAAATACGCACACAATATGTATATATAATTATGTAATGATAATACACAATTTTATTTCCTATAATTCATTCTTTTTCTTTTTCTTTCTATTCTCTCTTTTCCTTTCTTATCCCATCTTCTATTACATCTCACATTTTCCCTATCTCCCCTTTTTCTATCTCTCTTACCACTCAAGATAGATGCAAGTCCCAAAAAATATGGAACCATAATTTCTAATGATTTTTTAAGGTTTCTATTTCTTCCTAAATGTTTCTTAATACAAAAAGGAATTAAAAGAATATTATTTCATTGTTTGACGTAGAGAATTCATTGTTTTTATTATTATCAGGTTAAGAAATAAATTTTTCTTTAGTGAAACTTGAGGCTCAATTTTGCTTTTAAAACTTCAAATATGATATCTATGTCTAATAAGTATTTTTATCATTAAAATCAACCGATACAATAAATTTTTAAAACTAGAACAATTTTGTGCCACTACAACATTATAAACTTGTATATTTTGTTTAATTTATAAGATTTTTGTTTTCTGATATGTGGTAAATTATTATAATTTTTTAGTTGCTGGTTAAATTAATATGTGAATTAAAAATATAATTGACCCCCTTCATCAAAATGCTCTAACTTCGACGTCTATCGTTTATTATCGACAAAAAATATCTTCATTTGATAATAAAGCTTAAACTTTTGGTTTGTGTTTTTTAAATTGTTAAAAAAAACAAATAATTTAAATCTATTATCCTAGATTCATTACATGTTGATAATTCACAATAAGCTAAAAATTCCTTCAACATGAATTTATGAAAGTAACTCAGAAAATGACTAACAATTAACAATTTGATACTTTTTATCCACATGTTACATTTAAATTTGAATAAAAAAGAGTTAGAAAATGAAACAATAACTTTAATCTGTTAGTAAGAATAAAATAAAACAATATATTAAAAAAATACTGCATAACCGTACAGACTTTTAAAAAAAATCATTGGGATTGCTATAACCCTGAGCCCTCAGTGGTTGCCCCTTCTTAGGGATGCTGCTTTAGCCTTGTGCTTTTTCCTCTGAAGATGATCATTCGGCCCTTTCTCGCTTGTGGTAGTAATTTGACATAAGCCACAACTCCACTCCTTCTTGGGTTTCTTCGCCAAATTCTTATTGTCATCAATTAATTTAGGAGGTCTCACTGCTTTGCGCTTTGTACCGTAACGATCAACATTCGGCTCAGCCTATAATGGGATAAACCAAAATAGAAAACCTTTTGTTAAAGAAGAAGCATAAAAAAAAAGAATATAAGAGAAATATAAAGAATTAAACGAATGGAAAAATTAAACATAACACTTTACACTAACCAGTATAATCACTTTTCCCTTGTTATTAGCATTAGCCTGCGAATAAAGTTGTTTGATATCAACTTGGCGAGGTAACTGGGGTTGTGGCCCACCGAATCTGTCGATATCATTAACTAGGTTGTTCATTCTTTGATTGAAATACGCTGAATAATCTGAAACTTGTTCTCCTAACGGGAACCGCTCTGTTCTTTCCATTGGGATTCCCACTATGCCTTCTGCCGCCATTTCCCTCCTGACTTCTTCCTCCAGCTCTCGCCGTTGTCCCAATGCCATCTCGCCAGCGATTATCTCTCTCCTAATTTTGTCCTTATCCAGCTCTAGTCATATTTGCTCTTTGCCAATCCCTCGCCAGAATGCTTCCTTAGCATGAATGGGCATCGCCGATGGGAAAACTCTAGGCGTTGAAACATTCCCAGGAAAACTACTTGGCTCAAACGCAGACCTTGCAGAGTGAATAGTGAATTAAATGAACTCATGTGACAAAAGTTTTTTTTTTTATAAACAGAAAAACGAATGGGTCTCTTGAAAGGAACGTGAATAATAGTGAGCGTTACCTTGTAATGAGGGTCCAGAGATATCTGAGCTCAAGTAGTCGACGATGGAAAAAGGACGCTGCATTGGTAATGGTGTCATTTGGTTTTGGCCTTCATGATATTTGGACTCCATGTAAAAAGTTGAAATGTGAAAAAAAGGGAAGGGGAAAGCGAGAAGAAATACAGTGCCTATGAAATGAGAGACCAGTGTGAGTTTGAGAGAGTGTGATTATAAATGGGTCTGAGGGTGGGTGTCTGCACATGTGTGTTTGTAGATGTCGTTGACCCTTTTTTTGTTTGATGAAGTGATTTGGGGTCAAATATTGAGAATTTACAAAATTTATCTTTCAATGCTTGAATATGGAAAGAAAAGGAAAAAGGATCTTCTTCCAATTTTGAATGGGTCATGGGTACCTTTTTGACCTGCTGGGATTTTAATTAGGAATTTCTAACACCTTTTTAATAATGTTAATCAATTATATGTTGACTTGAAAAAAATATTAAATATGAAAAAAATGTTTATATGTTAAAATTTGAAATATTTATTGTATTAAGTTTCAAGCATTAAATATTTATCGATTACAACTTTTGATATTAATATTAACAAATTAACTAAGTGGATAACTCATAACTAGAAATTAAAAAATTGTCATCAAATTAACATAACTATTATTTTGACTTGCGGGGTGCATATAAAATTGCTTTTTTTTATAGAATTAAATTTTTTAATAAATAAATATTTTGTATGTATAAATTAAATTTATTATAGTAAAAATTATAATTTATAATTAAAAATGTTTTAAATATATAAATTATATTTTATTTTTATAATAAATTATTTGCATAATGATTTGAGGAAACCAAATGATATTTTAATTGGGTCTCTTAACATTAATTAAAGAATTAATAATAAAATATTTTTTAGAAAGACATAGATTAAAAAATATTTTTTTATATTTTCTTTTAAGTTCTTACTCTTTACTCAGTCAACTTATTAGCAAATTCATTTTTTTAATTTATTAATTGTAATTTATATTTAATTAATTAAAGGTAATTAATGCATTATATTGAATATAAATCTTGACAAATATATGACACTAAAAGAGGAATTTAAAATCTTGAATTTTCAATGAGGGTATTACTTTAATTCTTTTTCCTTATGTTTCACATAAAGAACAACATTAATATTTAATTATATTGATATGCTATTCTTTGTACCCATGTAAAGCACATATTTCTTTTATGTTAGACGTGAATTATAATGATAATAGTTATTTAGATTACAAGGCCCTGAGATTTTGTGGGCCTAGTGTGAAACTGTAGATAAGGCCCATTATATATAAATATTGAAAAATATAAATATATATTGAATAAAATATAGACGCGTAATTTAATTAAAAACTGTATGTTATATTACATTAAATGAATAACATAGTTTTAACAAAATTCAAAAAGATATATCATATGTTTTATTCATATGTTGTTGTCTATCATCCAATTTACATCCCTCAAAAACATGACAAACACATAAATATCTATATAAATAATTAAGGTCACCCCCTGAAAAAAAAAAATAATACACACACAATATGTATATATAATTCTGTAATGATAACACACAATTTTATTTCCTATAATTCATTCATTTTCTTTTCATTTCTATTCTCTCTTTTCCTTTCTTATCCCATCTTCTATTACATCTCACATTTTCCCTATCTCCCCTTTCTCTATCTCTCTTACCACTCAAGATAGATGCAAGTCCCAAAAAATATGGAACCATAATTTCTAATGATTTTTTAAGGTTTCTATTTCTTCCTAAATGTTTCTTAATACAAAAAAGAATTAAAAGAATATTATTTCATTGTTTGACGTAGAGAATTCATTGTTTTTATTATTATCAGGTTAAGAAATAAATTTTTCTTTAGTGAAACTTGAGGCTCAATTTTGCTTTTATAACTTCAAATATGTTATCTATATCTAATAAGTATTTTTATCATTAAAATCAATCGATACAATAAATTTTTAAAACTAAAACAATTTTGTGCCACTACAAATTATAATCTTATATATTTTGTTTAATTTATATGATTTTTGTTTTCATGATATGTGGTAAATTATTATAATTTTTTAGTTGTTGGTTAAATTAATATGTGAATTAAAAATATAATTGACTCCCTTCATCAAAATGCTCTAACTTCGACGTCTATCGTTTATTATCGACAAAATATCTTCATTTGATATTAAAGCTTAAATTTTTGGTTTGTGTTTTTTTAAATTGTTAAAAAAAACAAATAATTTAAATCTATTATCCTAGATTCATTACATGTTGATAATTCACAATAAGCTAAAAATTCATTCAACTTGAATTTATGAAAGTAACTCAGAAAATGACTAACAATTAACAATTTGATACTTTTTATCCATATGTTACATTTAAATTTGAATAAAAAAGAGTCATAAAATGAAACAATAATTTTAATTTGTTAGTAAGAATAAAATAAAACAATATATTAAAAAAATACTGCATAACCGTACAGACTTTAAAAAAAATTGGGATTGCTATAACCCTAAGCCCTCAGTGGTTGCCCCTTCTTAGGGATGCTGCTTTAGCCTTGTGCTTTTTCCCCTGAAGATGATCGTTCAGCCCTTTCTCACTTGTGGTAGTAATTTGACATAAGCCACAACTCCACTGCTTCTTGGGTTTCTATGCCAAATTCTTATTGTCATCAATTAATTTAGGATGTCTCACTGCTTTGCGCTTTGTACCGTAACGATCAACTTTCGGCTCAGCCTATAATGGGATAAACCAAAAGAGAAAACCTTTTGTTAAAGAAGAAGCATAAAAAAATAGAATATAAGTGAAATATAAAGAATGAAACGAATGGGTAAATTAAACATAACACTTTACAATAACCAATATAATCACTTTTCCCATGTTATTAGCATTAGTCTGCGAATAAAGTTGTCTGATATCAACTTGGTGAGGTAACTTGGGTTGTGGCCCACCAAATCTGTCAATATCATTAACTCGGTTGTTCATTCTTTGATTAAAATACGCTGAATAATCTGAAACTTGTTCTCCTAACGGGAACAGCTCTGTTCTTTCCATTGGAATTCCCACCGTCCTTTCTGCCGGCGTTTCCCTCCTGGCTTCTTCCTCCAGCTCTCGCCGTCGTCCCAATGCCATCTCGCCAACGATTATCTCTCTCCTAATTTTGTCCTTCTCCAGCTCCAGTCGTATTTGGTCTTGGCCAATCCCATGCCAGAATACTTCCTCAGCATGAATGGGCATCGCCGATGGGAAAAGTACTTGGCGCAAACGTGGACCCTACAGAGTGAATAGTGAATTGAATGATCTCATGTGACAAAAGTTTAGTTTTATAAACAGCAAAACGAATGGGTCTCTTGAAAGGAACATGAATAATAGTGAGTGTTACCTTGTAATGAGGGTGTAGAGATATCTGAGTTCAAGTAGGCGACGGTGGAAAAAGGGCGCTGTTGAAATGTGAAACAAAGGGATGGGGAAAGCGAGAAGAAAAATAGTGCCTATGAAATGAGAGACAATGATTATGAGTGTGTAGTGTGAGTTTGAGAGAGTGTGATTATAAATGGGTCTGAGGGGTGGGTGTTTGCACATGTGTGTTTGTAGATGTCGTTGACCCTTTTTTTGTGTGATGAAGTGATTTGTGGTCAAATATTGAGAATTTACCAAATTTGTCTTTCAACGCTTGAAAATGGAAAGAAAAGGAAAAATGATTTTTTTTTTCCAACTTTGAATGGGTCATGGATACCTTTTTGACCTGCTGGGATTTTAATTAGGAATTTCTAACACCTTTTTAATAAAGTTAATCAATTATATGTTGACTTGAATAAAAAAAGCATTAAATATGAAAAAAATATTTATATGTTAAAATTTGAAATATTTATTGCATTAAGTTTCAAGCATTAAATATTTATCGATTACAACATTTGAGATTAATATTAACAAATTAACTAAGAGGATAACTCATAACTACAAATTAAAAAATTTTCATGAAATTAACTTAACTAGTATTTTGACTTGCAGGTTGCATATAAAAATACTTTTTTTTATCGAATTAAATTTTTTAATAAATAAATATTTTGAGTGTATAAATTAAATTTATTATAGTAAAAATCATAATTTATATTTAAAAATACTTTAAATATATAAATTATATTTTATATTTTTAATAAATTATTTGCATAATGATTTCACGAAACCAAATGATATTTTATTTGGGTCTCTTAACATTAATTAAAGAATTAACAATAAAATATTTTTTAGAAAGACAAAGACTAACAAATAATTTTTTATATTTTCTTTTATATTCTTACTCTTTACTCAGTCAACTTATTAGCAAATTCATTATTATTTTTTAATTTATTAGTTGTAATTTATATTTAATTAATTAAAGTTAATTAATGCATTATATTGAATATAAATCTTGACAAATATATGACACTAAAAGAGGAATTTAAAATCTTGAATTTTCAATGAGGGTATTACTTCAATGTTTTTTTCCTTATGTTTCATATGAAGAACAACATTAATATTTTATTATATTGATATGCTATTCTTTGTACCCGTGTAAAGCACAGATTTCTTTTACGTTAGACATGAATTATAATGATAATAGTTATTTAAATTACAAGGCCCTGAGATTTTGTTGGCCTAGTGTGAAACTTTAGATAAGGCCCATTATTTATATATATTGAATAAAAAATAGACACGTAATTTAATTAAAAACTGTATGTTATATTACATTAAACGAATAACATAGTTTTAACAAAATTAAAAACATATATCATATGTTATTGTCTATCATCCAATTTACATCCCTCAAACACATGACATACACATAAATATCTATATAAAATTAAGGTCACCCCTAAAAGAAAAAAAAATACACACACAATATTATATATAATTCTGTATTGATATT
This sequence comes from Pueraria montana var. lobata, assembly GCA_026413185.1. NCBI lineage: Eukaryota > Viridiplantae > Streptophyta > Magnoliopsida > Fabales > Fabaceae > Pueraria > Pueraria montana. The sequence goes on along the minus strand of CM048651.1, from coordinate 43,733,898 downwards.
ATACAATTTTATTTCCAATAATTCATTCATTTTTAATAAAAGAAAGAAATAACTAAAAAATGAAAACTTGGAACTTAATTTATTTGCATCTGTTACCTAAGATTGTGATGTTTTTTTTATTCTGTAGAAAAGAAACAAAGACAGAAAACCAGAAAAGGTAAACTAGTTCCTCAGAAACAAAACTCCTAAGGCATCTGCTACCAACTTTGGTTTGACACTATCTGGACAGTTTTCCAGAACAACAAATTGAGAATCTCCTTTAGCTTCTTCCTTAGCGAGCCAGTGCCAGTCAGCTACTTGGTTACCTTCCCTCAGAGCATGCTTAAACTGAAGATGCCAATCCTGCTGCCACAAATCTTTGATCTTCCTTACTATTGGATAGCAAGCATGAGTAGTTTCAATGCCATTGTTAATGAAATTGAGAGCACACTGCGAATCTGATTCACAAATCAGATTACTGATGCCTTCTAACCAAGATATACTTAAACCATGATAAATTGCCTGGAGCTCTTCATGGATATTGGAAGTCACTCCACAAGAACCAAAGTAACAAACGATCCAGTTTCCATACATATCACGAACCACACCTCCATAACCTGCTTTACCCGGATTACCAAGTGCGCTGCCATTAGTATAGTTTCATGAAGATTCAATATTTGACTAAGGAGGAGGAAGTCTGGGATGATGGTCAGACGAAAATTTTTCTCATTCCTTGCCTTCCAAATCCACCAACACACTGCTGCAAAAAGGGTGCCGCTACTATTGGTTGCATGCTTTCTATGCCACACGGAGCTGTTATCATTTAGAGGACCATTAAAAACATTAAACTGAAGCAAATTCCAGATGCCCCTAGCCTTAGGACAGTCCCTAAGAAGATGTAGGATTAACTCTTCACTGCTACCACACCTGAAACAAAGAGGATCAAAAGCAATGTGATGGTTAGTTCTAAAAAGCTTAGATGGTCAAATGGAGATCCACACATCATGCATCTAGAGAAAATAAAAGGTGTAAAGGATGTCAAAGAAGCCAATATGTCAAGTAAGCAACTGAATAGGTTGGTGTTGTCATGGGACAGAAATGGAGAATGGGAATTACAAGAAAATGTTAAGGAGATTCTTGAAGTGCTTCAACCTGATACCCAACAACTGGAGAGTTTGGGCATGGTAAGAAATAAAGGTTCCCATTTCCCACAATGGATGTCTAGTCCTTCTCTCAAGTATTTGGAGATTAGAAGCTGCATTAAGGTGAAAGATTTGCTTGAGGTTTTACAACATATGACTGCCCTGCTGATGTCAACATTGCATGATCTTCCAAACCTAGAATCCTTGACTGACTGCTTGGGAAACCTTCCCTTGCTTCGCGAATTAGCATTATAGAATATTCCAAAACTAGAATTGTAACACCCTAAATTTTTCAGTAACAGAAAAATATTAATACAGACAGAATTATACAGTAAACAAATTACTAAAGTGATAATAATACAATAATTTTCAACGAAAGTTATTAGTGTATTCTAATTTAATAATTCAAATTAAAAATTTAAAACAATAATTATCTTGTAATTGCATAAAATTTTAAATAGATAAAAATTTAATTACTCTATGCATAATTACACTGTGTAAATTTATACTGTGCAGAGATAATTTAATTACACTTTTCCTAAGATAATTATTCACAAATGAAATTTAATTTAATTGACTAAGAAAAATTTAAATTATATGTATGTTATTTCATGTGACAAATTTTAGTGAAATTCAAATTTAATTAAAATCTAATTTTTACATTTTATGAAATTGTACTATGTAAGATTACACTGTATAAATTAACATTGAGTGAGATTAATTTGAATTACAAAATGTCCTAGGTGATTAGCACAATAACCTATGTTAATTAACTAGAAATTAACCATATTTAGTAAAAGCAAATTTACCATTTTTACTTAATCCTACTTTAACCAATTAAAGCCAAAATTTTAAAAGCCAATTTTGCTAATAAAGGCCTTAACTTGTCCAGCCAGTTCTAGGCTCTCAGCACACATCAATTTGGTGTCAATCTTTACATCAAAGTGTCATGCAATCATACAATCTAATAACCAATAGCCTAATGCCAAGTCCTTAATATCTATTATAATAGAAAACTAAAGAGAGAAGGAACTATTCTGTTGTGTGTGTTCCGTGAAACTTAAAGAGAGAAGGAGGAGAAAATTTCTTGAGTTTCATACTTGGTTCTTGGAGCTCTTGGACTCAAAGTGCTCAAATCTTGCATCTTTTGCTTCTTTTGTGCTTGAATCTTGAGGTATGGAGGGGTTTCTACTCTTTCTCTAAGCTATTCCTTTTATTTGGTTGGTTATGGGCTGTTGTTGTTGTTAACTATATCTATATGTGAACACCATGAGTGTCATGAGAAATTTTGAAAACCTTGGAATGAGTTAAATGCTATCTTCATACTGCAGTAGTATATTTTGAAATTTCGTGCTCATTTTTTTACAAGGTTTTGGTTATGTAAATACATTTTTCTATGTTTTGATGTCTCTGGATGTCATGGTAATTGTTTTAGAATTTTTCAAGTACTGCAACTATTTTTACCTGAATTATTTTAGAAAACTGTTAAATCTGGAAAATGGGCTGTTTTGAATTTTATAAAAATTTTGGGATGAAAACATGGAAAACTGGAACCATAGGTTCACTTTATAAATCATGGAGACCATCTCATAATTTTTGTAAAGTCAGAAAAACGTAGGAAGTATTTTTACCAAATTAATCTTTAGTAAACCGAAAAGCTGGACAGTGCAGAGAATAAATGAAAAAAATTACTTTTTATGATAAATTGGCTTTCAGAAAATTATATGATGTATTCTGATTCATGTAGAGTGTTCATGAATTTTTCCAGAATTTTGTAAGCACTTTTTGTAATTATTGGTATTTTCTCAATGTAAACTCTGTTTTGGAACAATAATAAAATTGAAATTCAAAAACATTTTTCATGGTTGGTGTAACGACCCATCTTCGTTACAGATTTGTTATACTAAAACATTTTGTTAAATATAATTATATGAGACTACCTAGAAAATTTTCGCATTTAACATACACACATGTATCTACTTTCCTACACATAATGTACATCATCATATCATGGGCTTTAAAAAAAACTTAAAACATAAACCACATGTACATACTTCTCTTACAATGTAACCACATAAAAGCCCTATGCTGATCCATTCTATAAAAAAGACTAAACAAAGAAAAGAGAGAACACAGCTTCAATCTCGTGCTCGCTCCATCTACCACGCCTCCAAGAGGAGTCCACCTAGAAAGCCATCTGCTCCCCCAAACACGATGTCTAAGATCATTACAAGCACAAACCACACGTGCAACAGTGCAAGGGTAAGCTTACCAAACAAAACTATACATAATAACTGAAAATTTTATACAAAACTTAGTTCATAAACTCAAAACTCAGCTCAGCAATAAACATCAATAAACAACATCATCATGGCTCAACCATCTCAAATAGTTCATACAACATAGTTATATCGCCAATTATTAACATGAATCATCAAATCCCATGGATTTTATTCAATCAACAAAAGTCACAATCTCAACTTAATACAACCACCAACAACCATCATCACAAGGTGATGTACAACATAAACCACTAGACAACCTTAGTCAACAAGATTGACTCTACTTCATGGAGTTTCAACATCATCTGAGTGGTCCTCATAGGCCCTATCCCCTACCATAGTCTGTACATTCCGACCATTTAAGGAGTCCCTTGAACTAACCATGTGGAGGAAGTGTGGATTTAATCGAATATAGACAAGTGTGGGTATTGGCTTACCTCTGTAAGGTTTGCAAAACCTTACATCTATAGGAATTCGCCCACTTGGTTATTCTATAGGCCCACCGTTAGCCACCACGAAAACCTCCGGCACTAGGTTAAGAGTCCACCTAGCACCCTCAACTTATGTGCCTACCCATATGTTTGTGCGCCAACTGTGCACACCTATGCACCAACTGTGCAAATACAACATTCAGAATATTTATGTGCATCAACTATGCACACACCGTATTCCAGTGGAAAAACATATTTGGAATCCCTTACAGTCTTAGATACGGCACCTCCGTACCCGCCTTCTTCTATAGCCTGACTTAAGGGTCCAAATACATCTGATCAATCAACAATCCTTAACCACGACAACAATCCATCGCCTATACACAAAAAGGGTCACTCAACCTCTTGGGAATTAATTCTCAACACTCCAACACGCCATTTGGAGCCAAAACATAGGGTGGTACTCGGGAAGATATCCCACTAGGTGAGACCCCCGGGTCGCTGTAGTGGGAGGGAGTTCTGGCGTGAAACTCACCCTCCCAAGTATACCATTTTTCTATAAAAATCTTCCCAAAGGATATAGCTAACTCCTATTTAACATATAGGGATGGTTCCAACACATAGTTCACATACACATCACATATATCGTCATCTCATCAACATTTCATTTCAATTTCTCAAAACATCATAATCTCTTTAATATCACCTTCAACAAATAGAAATTTATATGTCTTCATGTACATATAAATACTTCAACTTAATATAATCATTTATAATTCAACACATCATTCATCCATCAACATCATCTTATCAACAATTCATATACATCCCAATAATAATACATTCACCTCAAAAATAACATAATCATCTTATAATTAAACATACTACCTTTATATAAACATTTTAAAATCATAAAATCAAAAGGGGAAAAGTTTCAAAAGAATATCAATTAACCAAATTCTAGCCCGGCCTCACAAACTATCGTGCTGAGCCAGAGCCCCCACGCCCAGCAGCATAAGCTCTCATGCTGAGCTAGAACCCCTATGATCGACAGCACAAGCTCTCATGCTGAGCCAGAACCCCCCTGGAGCTAAATACCCATTCTAACACTCTCATGCCCAGCAGCACAACTTTTGTCCTGAGCCAGAACCCCCATGACCGACAGCATAAGCTCTCATGCTGAGCCAGAACCCCCTGGAGCTAAATACCCATTCTAACATTCTCATCCCCAACATCACAACTTTCGTCCTGAACCAGAAACCCCATGCCCGACAGCACAAGCTTTCATGCTGGGCCAGAACCTCTCTAGAAATGAATATCGCTATTGACTCTCTCACACCAAGTAGCGCAAGCTCTACCATGCTGGGCATGAAAACCCTGGAACTGAAAGTTCCATTCTGACGCCCTCTCGGCCTGCAGAACCAAAATTCATGCTGGCCATGAGCGAAACAGAGGCTGCGACCTGCGAGATTCATGGCCCTCAATGGTTTACCCACTCATCCTAACCTTATACAAAGACTCTCCCAAGCTCATAAACATAACAAATATCAATTACATCATCAATCCAAACATAAAACACCACCAAATCATTCAGACAAATTAAAGCTTCCCTTACCCTATGAATTGACCCAAAACCTTGAAGAAGAAGCTATGGAGGAAACTTGATGATCCAAGAATGATCTTTTTGAACTTTTGATATGGAAACAACTAGGAGGAACCTAAACCAAGATCAAAGTAGGCTTCAATCAAGATTTCATCCACTCATCAAAATTCTAACCAAAACCCATTTGAGAACTCCTTAAGAGGAAAGAAGATGAACTTCAAGAAACCAAAGGAGAAGAGAAGTGTTGCTTACCCACTAGGAATCAGTCAAGGAAGCTCTAGGAACACCAAAAATCAAAGCTTTCTTATAGAGAATTCCCAAAAAACTCAAGCTCTTGTGAGGAGGAGAAGGAGAAGCTTAGAGAGGAAGGAAGAAATGAAGGAAATGAGGAACAAGAGAAGCTTTTGAGCGTGCAAAAGCTTTAGGATTGGCTTCAATTTTTCTACTTGCACTTGTGTTTCCTCTAACGACACCCCCTTTTTTCTACAACTAAAGGAAACTCACATATAAGTCCCAACAATCTCACCACCCACACTCTAAGCCTAACAATTCATGAAAATCTATCAATAACTGTATGTCACATAACAAAATCAATATATTTATTAATTCTTTTATAATTATCGTAAATTTTAAATTTAATTTCCTCTTACGGTATTTATCAAGCACTTAATATACGTTACGAAAAATCACAGTGTTACAGTTGGTTTATGCTGAAAAAATTATATGTAATGCTCTACATGCTTGAGATGATCTCTGGAAAATTTGGTGGAAAACGGACTTGATCTCATATTTTCTAAAATTCTTGAAACACGTTTTATAGAGTGTGTCCAACCTCTGTTTTTATATCAAAGTAATTACTTAGGAATTGAATTTTTTCCTGAGAATTTTATGTGAAGAAATATATATATTAATGAGTATCTCTACAAATTTTTATGAAATTCTAAGTTGATTTAGTTTGTCTAATAATTTATGATGTGTGAATTCAGCTCTATGTTCATAATTGTAATGTACTTGAAATAATTGCATAAGTGATGTTGTTTGACTTATTTGTGTTAATGATGAAGTGTTCCACCTAAAAAGGGGAAATTTCTTATAAATGTGAGTGTATTAATTTTTGATGATTTGTGCTTGAATTGTGATTTATTGATTATTGTCGTTTATCTTATTTATAATTGTTTAATTGGAGACCGGGAGGAATGTGATCCTCGGGCAATGAGTGCTGGAAAATTTTGTTTGTGCATGTGATTTGTGTGATAAATTGTTGTTTTGGGGAAACAAGAATATTGTATTCTTGTATGGGGACAAAAAAACTCCAACGGAGTGCATTTGTGATGCTAGAATGTTATTCTAGCGACTAATAACATTCACTATGAACAATAGTGAATCAATTAAAAGTTAAGAGTGTGAATCTAATAATATAATGTACTAGTAATTAATACCTATGCACATGGACGATGCTGGATATTTGGACTTAGAATGAAAATTAGGACCTTTGCATGGACCTTGAGACCTGATAACTAAAGCAAGCATAAAACTTGAGAGTGAGCAAGGATTCAACAAGATATAATAAGATGGTGAAATCATGAATTGGGTCATGATTGGGTGAAGTGCATTATGCACGTGTGTCTGGTGTTTTGAGAAATTATTATTTGCTTTGGACGTTGTGAGAAACGAAAGGAGAAGGAAGAACCCTTTTTCTATTGGGTCGCATGTGACCATTAGAAGTGAAATGTGTTCGTGAAGAGGGCGACCAATTAATTGAGAAGGAAAACCTTACATGATCGAAAGCCAAATAGGCAAGTGTTGAGAGGTCGTGTGCAGGCTTTATCTATGGTGAGCATTGTGCTTGTGAGATGACAGGGGTTGTAATGTTTAACCACTATGATAGTGGGGGAGATGGATCTCCGTGTTGTATGTCTGGGACATATGTTGATTGAGGACCGCCATCGATTACCTTTGGTAGAGAAGCCCACACGGACCTATAAAAGATGAACTCTGAGGGGAGTGAGTGGTTGAGGAGTCAGTCCTCAGAGATTGGATGGCCTCATAAAGTGGTAACTAAGCTATGCTCGCTGACTTGATGTTTCTTGGGGATCTGGCGTCGAGTTTGTGGTCATGTTTTCCACAGTGCCGACTTGGCAATCTCGACAAATACGAGGCGTAACCGTGTTGGTGAGAGCCCTACCATTGTATCATGGTGAAGGGTGTACTCCCAGCAAGTCATCCAACTTAAATTATGTAAGTCCACTGAGTTTTGGGAGTTCTAGTGGCAATGGGCCCGAATGGAGATAAGTTGTATGAGACAGAGAAATAGAGAAATGGATTAAGGACTTTTGAGTGAGACTCGTGAGAGCATCACTGTGAAGTGGTTGATGCTGTATGTTTGTTTGAGACCGTAATGGTCGTTTGTATGTTAGTTTAGTGGAGGAGAGAGACTCACTCCATATGCCTTTATTTTTCATATTTAGACGAATGATCTTGTGCAAACAACGAAGATGGAATGGAAAAGCTACGACAAGCACTGTGAACACGAGTGGACATTTTAAGAGAAAGAAGAGGATCTTTCTAGGATGCTTTATGGGTTAACAGGGTGTTTTGGATTTTCATTGAGTCACTGCTCTGAGTCCCAATCTTTTTCTCATATAAGAAAGGGTAGACTAGGTTTTAATATCACAATGTATCGATTCCTTTTATGTGACTCAAATGTATAACGTGTTTAATTCCAAGAATGTAAATGCATAAGTATATCCTGTGTAATAGAATAGTATAATGATGGATCTAATGATGTTCTTAATTAAGGAATATTTTGTTATGTTTCATGGTTTACAACGAAGTTAATGTCTTGAAAAATGAGTTTGATTTGTTAAGACCGCCATTTCATCAAAAGGTGTTTTAATATGATGATAAGTTATTATAGATGATCGTCGTTTGAAATATGAAGCAATCACGTTTTAAAGGAAAACAAATATCCTCGTATTTTTAAAGGTTATTTTCAATAGTTGGGTATTAAATTACTTCACAAATTTCAATAATAAATAAGAAAATCTTAAATAGTAATAAGGTGTGTTACAAGAATCATTGTCTGACTGCTTAGGAAACCTTCCCTTGCCTCGCAAATTAGCATCATGGGATATTCCAAACCTGGAATCCTTGCCTGACTGCTTCGAAAGCCTTCCCTTACTTCATGACTTGGTTATTAGTAATTGTTCAAAACTGAGGTATCTTCCAATGAGCCTAATCCTTAGCAATCTGAAATTTTTTAGGATTATGGGTTATCTTGAGTTAAAGAAGAAATGTAAGAAGGAAACGGGCGAGGACTGGCCAAAAATAGCTCACATTCCAAATTAAAAGTAGTTCTATTCTATTCTAGAGGAGGATGTTGCTATTATGATTGTTGTGGCTGTGCAGGTATATTGTTTTAAAAACAATGTTCTCCTTCCATTCATCTTCTTGCAAACCGTATATATATCCAGCGGAGTTGTTGATGCGGATATAAATTGGTTAGGAGAAAGTAATTTAAGTATTGAATCACCTTGTGACAAGAAAGAATAAGCTTAGTTGTCAATGTCATGTTTCTCACTTCAAAATTTATGTATTAGAAAGGCATAAATAACTTTTAGGTCCTTTCTAAATTTCCAAATTTTGCTTTGGGTCCTAATAAATTTTTTCATTGTTTTGATTCCCTGATATATCCAAACTTTTGTTTTGAGTCCCTACCGTCAGTTAAGGGATGATGTGGCACCATCTCAACGGTTGATATATATTGGGAAGATTTGTTCGGATGGTGCCACATCATCACTTAACTGAAAGTATGGACTCAAAACAAAAGTTTTGATATATTAGAGACTCAAAACAATGGAAAATTTTATCAGGGACCCAAAGAAAATTTTTGAAATTTATCAGGGACCTAAAAGTTATTTAAGCCTATTAGAAATAGATATGTTTAGTGTTCTCTGAGGAAGGAAATCCTTTCTGTTATGAAGTGTTTCTTTTTTGGCATGATTTACTACCTATATATGTGATTTAAGACTAACTTTGGAGAATGAGTCATTTTTTTATTCACTAAAAAGAAAAGCCAGGGAATTAGTCCTATCTTTTAGAATGGTTTATTATGGATGTATTTAGTTTTAAACTTTTAAGTTCAGAATTATAATAGCTGAACCTTTACGAACGTGACTGAGTCCTTAGGTTCTTTCTGCTAAAATCCTATAATTATGTTAACATACCTCCCATCAAAAGCGTGTACACACTAGGAAACCAGGAACAGTTAATTAGAACCTCAATTAATTGATGATGATGATGATACTAATAGATGTCATGGACACAGGAGACAGTCGTGGGAATAATCGGTGGAGGGAGAATATAAAGCAGAGGGATCAATTTTGAAAGAGTAAGGATAGTTATCATCATTGGCAATGTATATATCTGTATATATCTGTAATATATCTCTCAAATACTTGGAAGATTTGCTACTGTTTTATATATCTGTAAATTCTTCTTATTTTTTCACTGGCAATGTACCCCATACCATTGAGTAAGGATAGTTATCATCACTAAAATATCTTTTCTTTCAAGATTATGTGCCAGTTGTTCTAAATTATAATTATGTTTAGTGCAAGTGAATCCACTGCTTATTTGCCACATGCCAGAGTTTCTTTTGCAATGGGTTTTTGTTATATCTTCCATCTACAAGAAATGGTGGAAGTAATCGTAGATTTTTTTAGTATGCTGCGATACACGCTGGTACGCAGGTATAGTGCCGGAGAAAATTCTTAGTATGCTCTGTGGTTGTGGTATAGTCTGATCTACCACATCAAAAAAGAATTATTCTTGTTACTGGATATAGAGTGAGGTAGTGTGAAAGTGCATGTCTAGGAAAGTTCTGGCTAAGGAAAGACTTGGTATTTAAGCATGTCCGTTGGTGACCCACCTTTCTTTCTTGGGAACTTACCTGGTGCACTGGTTCACAATCTACAGTCATTGTTCCAATAGGCGGTACTATATACGGTGGAAGTTGTGTAAGTCGGCTCTTTAGTGTGAAATCATGGTAGGAAAATACAAGATTGAGAAGTTCAACAGGAATAATTTCTCCCTGTGGAAATTGAGGATAAAGGCAATTTTGAGGAAGGACAATTGTCAAGATGCAATTGAAGGCAGACCTACAGAGATCACTGATGAAAGGTGGAAAGAGATGGATGACAATGTCGTTGCCAATTTGCACTTAGCAATGGCGGATTCGGTTTTTTCCAGTGTTGCAGAAAAAAGACCGCAAAGGAGATTTGGGATACTCTCCAAAAATTGTACGAGGTCAAGTCACTTCACACTAGAATATTCTTGAAGAGAAAACTCTACACTCTTCAAATGAGTGAGTCTACTTCGGTGATGGACTACATCAACAATCTGAATACTCTATTCGCTCCACTTTCTGCGTCAGATTTCAATGTAGAAGAAAATGAGCAGGTGGAACTTCTACTTCAGAGTTTACCAAATTCGTATGATCAACTCATCATCAACATAATGAACAATAATATTGTCGATCGTTTAACCTTTGATGATGTTGTTGGAGCTATTCTTGAAGAAGAATCCAGGCAAAAGAATAAGGAAGATAGGCTGGAAAATTCCAAGCAAGCAGAAGCTTTAATGATGACGAGAGGCAGATCAACGGAACGTGGCTCTGGTGGGAGTCAAAATCATGGTAGATCAAAGTCTCTAAGAAGGAAGAACATCAAATGCTACAATTATGGCATGAGAGGTCACTTGAAGAAAGATTGTTGGCACAAGAAGAATGGAGGAAAGAATTTTGAAGCATCAACCTCTCAAGGTTGTGTTACAAGTACCTCAGATAATGGAGAAATCCTGTATAGTGAAGCAGCAATTAGTTCTAAAGGCGGAAGACAACTTCATGATTGTTGGATATTGGATTCGGGTGCAACCTGGCACATGACTCCACGTCGAGATTGGTTTTTCACTTATGAGCCTATCTCGGAAGGATTCGTGTTCATGGGAAATGATCATGCCTTGGAAATTGCTGGAGTCGGTACTGTCAAATTAAAAATGTATGACCTCGGGTGCAAGATCCATACTGAAGGTGGGATCTTAAAGGTAGTGAAAGGCAATCTTGTAGTAATGCAAGATGAGAAGATCACAACTAATCTATACATGAGATACGTTACAAGAAGCAGATGCATCAGTTGCAACAACAAGTCAAGAAGAAGCAACGATGATGTGGCATCGTAGACTTGGACATATGTTAGAGCGAGGCTTGAAAGTCCTTGTTGGACGTAATCTCCTACCTGGGCTGAAAATAGTCAATTTACCATTTTGTGAGCATTGTCTGATAAGTAAGCAACATAGATTAAAGTTTGCTAAAGTAACTACTAGAAGCAAACACATACTGGACTTGGTCCATTTAGATGTGTGGGAATCACCAGAAGTATCCCTGGGAGGAGCAAAGTATTTTGTATCATTCATTGATGATTATTCCACTAGATTGTGGGTGTACCAAATTAAGAAGAAGTCAGATGTGTTTCCAGTATTCAAGGAATTCAAAGCACAAGTGGAGCTTGAAACTGGAAAAAGAATTAAATGCTTGAGGACAGACAATGGAGGAGAATATGTAGATGGTGACTTTCTAGCATTATGCAAACAAGAAGGTATTTTAAGACAATTCATAGTTCCACATACACCTCAGCAGAATGGTGTGGCAAAGCGGATGAACAGAACTCTCTTAGATAGAATAAGAGTTATGCTGAAAACAGCGGGAGTAGCCAAATCTTTCTGGGCAGAAGCAGTTAAAACCGCCTGTTTCGTGATAAATCGATCACCATCAACAGCGATTGGTTTAAAGACGCCGATGGAGATGTGGAAAGGCAAACCAGCTGATTATTCTTCCTTACATGTGTTTGGGTGTCCTGTGTACGTGATGTACAACTCCTAAGAAAGAACAAAGTTGGATCCAAAATCTAGGAAATGTATATTCTTGGGTTATGCTGACAATGTTAAGGGGTATCACTTGTGGGATCCCACTGCCCGCAAGGTTGTTGTTAGCAGAGATGTAGTTTTTGGAGAAAATGAATTGCAAAGTGAGCAGAAAAATGACAGCACTACCAAAGACACTACTATAATGTAGATAGAGAAGGTTTCTGGAGAAGATGACTTTTCTGAAGTAGAATAGGAGCATGAAGAACAAGAGCCAAATGAGGTCAATGATGGAGGAGGTCTTCGACGATCAACACGACAAAAATCTAAACCAAGTTGGCACCCACAATTTGTCATGGCATGTCATGATGCGTACTATCTTCTAACTGAAAAAGGAGAACCATCAACCTTTCAAGAGGCTGTGAGTAGTTCGGATGCTTCTCAATGGATGGCAGCAATGCATGAACAAATGGAAGCCTTGCAGAGAAACAAGAATGGGAACTAGTTGAACTTTCAAAGGGTCAAAAAGCCATTGGAAACAAATGGGTATACAAAATCAAACGAGATGGCAATGATCAAGTGGAACGATATCGTGCAAGATTGGTGGTCAAAGGATATGCTCAGAAAGAAGGTGTTGATTTCAATGAGATATTCTCGCCAGTTGTTCGATTGACAACAATTAGAGTTGTTTTGGCTTTATGTGCTGCATTTGATTTACATCTTGAGCAACTTGATGTAAAGATTGCTTTTCTCCATGGAGAACTTGAAGAGGAGATATATATGCTCCAATCGGAAGGCTTTAAAGAATAAGGAAAAGAAAACTTGGTTTGTCTAAAGCAGGCGCCAAGATGTTGGTACAAGAGATTTGATTCCTTCATTATTAGCCTTGGTTACAACAGACTGAGTTCAGACCATTGTACATACTATAATAGGTTTGATGATAATGATTTCATCATTTTGCTGTTGTATGTGGATGACTTGTTGGTGGTAAGCCCCAACAAAGATCGAATCCAAGAATTGAAGGCAGAGTTGGATAGGGAGTTTGATATGAAGGACTTGGGACCCGTAAACAAGATTTTAGGGATGCGAATTCACCGAGACAGAAAAGGGAAGCTTTGGCTTTCTCAAAAGAATTACTTACAGAAGGTCTTGTGGCGCTTCAACATGCAAGACTGTAAGCCAATTTCTACCCCATTTCCGGTCAATTATAAGTTATCCTCAAGTATAAGTCCTAGCAATGAAGCAGAGAGGATGGAAATATCTCGAGTACCATATGCATCAGCGGTGGGAAGCCTTATGTACGCCATGATTTGTACAAGACCAGGCATTGCACAGGCAGTGGGAGCGGTTAGTAGGTTCATGGCAGATCCTGGTAAAGAACACTGGAATGCTGTTAAGAGGACCCTTAGATACATCAAGGGAACTTTGGATGTTGCATTATGTTTTGAAGGATTGGAATTTATTGTCAGGGGCTATGTTGATTCAGATTTTGCAGGTGATCTTGATAAAAGAAAGTCTACTATTGGCTCTGTGTTTACACTTGTAGGAGGGGCGGTGAGCTGGTTATCCAAATTACAGACTGTTGTAGCTTTGTCTACTACAGAAGCTGAGTACATGGCAGCTACCCAAGCATGCAAAGAAGCTATTTGGATTCAAAGGCTATTGGAGGAACTTGGGACAAGCAGCAACAGATTACTGTGTATTGTGACAGTCAAAGTGCCTTGCACATTGCAAGGAATCCAACCTTTCATTCCAGGACAAAGCACATAGGTGTTCAATACCATTTTGTCAGAGAAGTAGTAGAAGAAGGAAGCGTGGACATGCAGAAGATTCACACCAAAGATAGCCTAGCAGATGTTATGACGAAGCCTATCAATACAAACAAGTTTGTATGGTGTTGATCCTTATTTGGCCTATCGGAAACATAAGCAGCAAGGAAATGGCAAGATAGAGAGATATTTGAAAACTCACAAAAGTAGCTTTAAGTGGGAGATTGTGAAGCTGTGGAAAGTAAAGCCACTTTTGTGGCTTTAGTCAAAAAGGCTTGGAGTAAAAATTCTAACTCTACTATGCTAGGCCTGCAAAATTGGTTGGATGGAAGAAAATATTGCAATGCATTAAATGCTTGAGCTCCCATCTTTAGCCATAAATAACACCTCCCCTCCATCAGATTTTGCATCCCACTACAATTATAGCAATTTAAGAGAGTTAGCAACACTAATGGTGTGTGTGTTATCCTATTAAGAGAGAGTGTAATTGTTCTTTCCTTATATTTAGAGAGAGGTTGTAATTTTCTTCTACTTAGTAAAATATTTCTCTAGTCTTGCCCATGGTTTTTCCCTTATCCGTTGAGGGTTTTCCATGTTAAAATATTGTGTCAATTCCTATTTTTCTCATCTCTTATTTAAGTCGTGAGTTATTTTGTTACTCTGGTACCCAACAAGTTATACTTGTAATTTTTGTTAGAATAGTATTCTATGTTCACTAGCAGATTTAACAATTTTCTTGAACTATATATTTTCTCTGGGTTTTAAATTTTCAGAGTACGCTTTATCAACAAGTTCAGGGAGTGCATATTAGTTAGGTGATGTTTGAAGGAGTGTATATCTTATTCAACATGAGGTAGAGATTTCCCTGTTGTCAAGTTTATATTTTTGTTTTCCTTTGTATTTTCAAAGCATTGGTACTTAATGTGATAATCATCATATACTGATATCTTTAGCAACATTTATAACTTACAAAATAGTTATATTTGTAGGCAATTTGCCCTGCTCTGTCAATAAGTGTTTGAAAACCCAATTTGGCCTGAACCTATTTAGTTTGGGTTGAATTGGCTGAACTGCTGACTGGAGTCTGGACCCTAGTCTGGTCTAATTTAAATCTTAAAACTTTAGTGGTTCATAACCCAAAAAACTGATTAATCATCCAAAAACCGGCTTAACAGCCCAAAATTGGAAAACTAAAATTTGTGCTTTGTCTAACATGGACTGGCTGGTGAACTTGAACTTTTCCAATGGTACATTGCTGACATAATATTAGAGAGCTTACATAAATTAGACATATTTTAGTGTTGTGTGGCTCTGTTTGAATCATGGATTTTATTGTTATTTTATGTCAATGCTTCTATTGATTCCATCTAGATGACTTTCTCATAAAAGTTATTTATTGGATAGCATGAAAGTAGAGGGATATATAGTCAAGACATAACAAATACAGCAGATAATTTGTTGTCCTAGAGGGCATTTCTCTGATACCAGACAATAAATTAGATCTAACTTCATTGACCCACTAATGGCTTTCTTAGATGAAGCATCAACAGAGAGGTCCTGTCCCAAAAAAGAAGGTTATGCTGAATGCATCAGCTGAGAGTTTTCAGATGCTGCATCAAGTGTTTGTTCACTTTTCACAAGCTCAGATGAGGTATCTTTCACAACTGAGAGCACTAGGGACTCCTTCAGTACTGTATATAGAGTATGGTGATCCGGGCAATATGAATCCAATTTCATCTATCTTCAATTACTCACCAGAAAATTCCATAAACTCTTGCTACTGATGTTTTCAAATAGTAGGCCATCTAAATAATTCGCTATTCAATCAGTTAGAATTCTCATTAGTAGGATTAGTGTTCAAAGTGACTACACGACCAGTTATATCAAGTCTCGTTTTCTAATTTGCACTATCTGTAGTAAAGTTTATAACGTGTAAATTATAGTACTGAAAACTCAAGTTTCTGTAAATACCATTCACACTTAGTATATGATACTCAGGGGGTGGCAATCATATTGCATTTGAGTGCAGACTTATCAAATTATTTCTTTAAAACAATCAAGAAAAAAGTATATATGTACCACATGCTCATTTCAACACCCATATCAATTCATTATGAAAAGTTTTCAAGAACAAAATTACCTCTGAACTATATAGCCATGATGAACCTAAAAGCAAGTCAATCAGAAAATAGTATTTTAGCTAAATGTGAAACACTTTATTCATCCATACAAGATGTCCTGACACCTCAGTCTGCAGCACTCTGCATATTGCTTTCATGTTGAAAGCTTATTTGTCAATGTGAAACAAAGGGAAGGGGAAAGCGAGAAGAAAAACAGTGCCTATGAAATGAGAGACAATGATTATGAGTGTGCAGTGTGAGTTTGAGAGAGTGTCATTATAAGCAGGTCTGAGGGGTGGGTGTTTGTAGATGTCGTTGACCCTTTCTTTGTGTGATGAAGTGATTTGTGGTCAAATATTGAAAAGGAAACAGGATTTTGTTCCATTTTTGAATGGGAGATGTATACCCTCTTGACCTGCTGGGATTTTAATTAGCAATTTCTAACACCTTTTTAATAAAGTTAATCAATTATAGGTTGACTTGGAAAAAAAGCATTAAATATGAAAAAAATGTTTATCTGTTAAAATTAGAAATGTTTATTGTATCAAGTTTCAAGCATTAAATATTTATCGATTACAACATTTGATATTAATATTAACAAATTAACTAAGTGGATAACTCATAACTACAAATTAAAAAATTGTCATCAAATTAACATAACTAGTATTTTGACTTGCGGGTTGCATAAAATAAATACTTATTTTTCTATAGAATTAATTTTTTAATAAATAAATATTTTGAATGTATAAATTAAATGTATTATAGTGAAAAATTATAATTTAAAATTAAAAATATTTTGAATATATAAATTGTATTTTCTTTTTATAATAAATGATTTGCATAATGATTTCAAGAAACCAAATGACATTTTAATTGGGTCTCTAAACATTAATTAAAGAATTAATAATAAAATCTTTTCTTAGAAGACATAGATTAATAAACAATTTTTTATATTTTCTTTGAAGTTCTTACATGTTACTCCATCAACTTTTTAGCAAATTCATTATTTTTTTAATTTATTAAACGTATTTTTTATTTAATTAACTAAATGTATTGAAAGCATTATATTGAATACAAATCTTGACAAATATATGACACTGAAAGAGGAATTTAAAATCTTGAATTTTTAATGGGGGCATTACTTTAATTCTTTTTCCTTATGTTTCATATGAAGAACAACATTAATATTTTATTATATTGATAAGCTATTCTTTGTACCCATGTAAAGCACAATTTTTTTTACGTTAGACGTAAATTATAATGATAATAGTTATTTAAATTATAAGGCCCTGTGATTTTGTCGGCCTAGTGTGAAACTATAGATAAGGCCCATTATATATAAATATTGAAAAATATAAATATATATTTAATAAAAAATAGACACGTAATTTAATTAAAAACTGTATGTTTATTGCATTAAACAAATAACATAGTTTTAACAAAATTTAAAAAAATATATCATATTTTTTATTCATATGTTATTGTCTATCATCCAATTTACATCCCTCAAAAACATGACATACCCATAAATAATTATATAAATAATTAAGGTCACCCCCTAAAAGAAAAAAAAAATGCACACACAGTATATATACATAATTCTGTAGTGATATTATACAATTTTATTTCCTATAATTCATTCATTTTTAATAAAAGAAAGAAATGACTAAAAAATAATAACTTGGAACTTAATTGCTTTGCATCTGTTACCTAAGATTGTGATGCTTTTTTGTGCTGTAGAAAAGAAACAAAGGCAGAAAACCAGAAAAAGTAAGGTGGCGTTTACTTGCAATTATGTTTTCAGTTTTCACTTTTTAATTACAAAACTGCCACTTTGTTTTCATTTTATTTCCTGTTTTCAAAGATTTGTACAGGAAACAAAGAAAACAAAAAAAGTTGTTTTCAGTGTTTCCTATACAAATCTTAGAAAACAGAAAACAAAATGGAAACAAGGTGGCAGTTTTGTAATTAAAAAGTGAAAACAAAAAATAAAAACAAAGAAATATAATTGCAAGTAAACGCCCCCTAAAGTAGTGCCTCGGAAACAAAACTCCTAAGGCATCTGTTACCAACTTTGGTTTGACACTGTCTGGATAGTTTTCCAGAACAACAAATTGAGAATCTCCTCTAGCGCCTTCCTTAGCGAGCTAGTCAGCTACTTGGTTACCTTCCCTCGAAGCATGCTTAAATTGAAGATGTCAATCCTACTGCCACAAATCTTTGATCTTCCTTACTATTGGACAACAAGCATGAGTAGTTTCAACGCCATTGTTAATGAAATTGAGAGCACACTACGAATCTGATTCACAAATCAGATTACGAAATGCCTTCTAGCAAAGATATGCTTAAACCATTATAAATCGCTTGGAGCTCTGCATGGATATTTGAAGTCACTCCACAATAACCAAAGTAACAAACGATCCAGTTTCCATACATATCACGAACCACACCTCCATAACCCGCTTTACCCAGATTACCAAGTGCGCTACCATCAATATTAAGCTTATAAGAGCCCGAACCTGGGGAAAACCACCTGACCATCCTTTCCTGATGAGGGGTATGATTGTGAGCCAAGGAGGGACGAGTCTAGAAATCTATTTAAGGGGACTATTTTTTTTTCTTTATAATTGTTTAGATTTCTAACTTTTAATAAATAATAATTTTTAAAAATGTTTACTATTTTTACATGTAAAATTAAAATTAATTTTTATTTTAAATGATAATAACATTAACAGTTAACCGTAATAACAACAAACACATAACTAGTTTTACATAATTTTACACTAGTTATCATCTTAACTATTGCAATAATAACAACAAACACAACTAGTTTTACATAATTTTACACTATTTAACCTTAACTAGTTTTATAATAATAACATACATAATTAATTTTATACAATTTTACACTAACTAATTTAAAAATATATATGTGTATACACGAAAAATCCCGAGACCCCTCTATATCTGTCCTTGGAGCCAAGACCTGCATGATAGTTTCATGAAGATTCAATATTTGACTAAGGAGGAGGAAGTCTAGGATGATGGTCTGACAAAAATTTTCTTCATTTCTTGCCTTCCAAATCCACCAAGACGCTACTGCAAAAAAGGTGCCGCTACTATTGGTTGCATGCTTTCTTAGCCACATGGAGTTGTTATCATCAGGAGGACCATTAAAAACATTAAACTGAAGCAAATTCTAGATGTCCCTAGCCTTAGGACAGTCCCTAAGAAGATGTAGGATTAACTTTTGACTGCTACCACACCTGAAACAAAGAGGATCAAAAGCAATGTGATGGTTAGTTCTAAAAATATTTGTTGGAATTCTTTGATGGTCGGCAATCCAAAAGGAGATCTTCACATCATGCATCTAGAGAAAGTAAAAAGTGTAAAGGATGCGGAAGAAGCCAATATGTCAAGTAAGCAACTGAATAGGTTGGTGATGTCATAGGACAGAAATGAAGAGTGGGAATTACAAAAAAATGTTGAGGAGATTGTTGAAGTGCTTCAACTTGATACCCAACAACTGGAGAGTTTGGACGTCGTAAGATATAAAGGTTCCCATTTCCCACAATGGATGTCTAGTCCTTTTCTCTAGCATTTGGAGATTAGAAGCTGCATTAAGGTGAAAGATTTGCTTAAGGCTTTACAACATATGACTGCCCTGCAGATGTTAACATTGCATGATCTTCCAAACCTAGAATCGTTGCCTGACTACTTGGGAAACCTTCCCTTGCTTTGCAAATCAACATTGCATGATCTTCCAAACTTAGAATCCTTGCCTGACTGCTTGGGAAACCTTCCCTTGCTTCGCGAATTAACATTATGGGATATTCCAAACGTAGAATCATTGTCTGAATGCTTGGGAAACCTTCCCTTGCTTTGCAAATTAACATTGAATGATCTTCCAAACCTAGAATCCTTGTGTGATTTACAATTGCCTTATTTACTTAATTGTTGAATGATTTTTAAGGCAATCATCTCACTTTCACCCTCATTTAGAGTAATGTTTGACTCATTTAGTTGTAAATTTTTAAGTACCTAGTTTCTAGTTTAGTTGTTTAGTTTCATGGTTGCATCTTATATTTTTTGTCTGCATTCTATGTAGAAATGGAGAATTGAAGATTGAGAGATTCATTTGGATCTCTGTTTTGAAGCCTTGAAGAATTACCTTGAACAACAAATTTTGCTTAAGCCACCTCAGCTGGCTTAAGAGAAACTACCTTTTTATGAATAGTAAAAATTGGCTATTTCGCTCAAGCAAGGACAAGTTGCTAAAGCAAAAATTAGAGCGAAAGCATCAAATTCAAAAATTGGCTTAAGCAACCTCAGGTGGCTAAAGCAAGATCTAGTTTCAGACTTACCATTTTGCAGTTTTGCTTAAGCGAGCAGAGATGGCTTAAGCGAACTGTCACTTAAAGTAGAAACTTTGTTGATGTATAAATGGAGTTAGTTGTCATTTAAGAAGAAGGTTGTACAAAGGGGCATGGATCTTCACCGTTCTATTTGGGAGAGAAGCTCCTTCTTGCTCCATGGGAGCATCTTCTTCCATTCTCCATGTATTTTGAGGCTACCCATGGAAATGGGTTGCTAAATCCTCCATTGTTGGGGTTAGATGTAACCAAACTCAAACTCTCTTGTATCTTTTGATATTTTTATATATATATATATATTCGGTGTATTCAATGTTAGTAGTTGCTTCTTTGCTTAATGCTTGTTGTGGATTGATCAACCATAGCTTGTTTTTATGACGTGATTGTTGTTGGAAAATGCCTTCATTGTCTTGAACTAAAGCAAAATACTCAATGAACTTGGTATCTAGGAATGGAGTTTAGTTCATTGGTTATCTTGTGTCACTAGACTTAAAGATAGTTCCTTTCTTAAGTTTTTGAGGAATCGAGACTTAATAATGGAACTAAACTCTTTTCACCTAAGGGATTAGGGTTAAGAAAGCAATGTGTTGGCTGATTTTAACATTGAGTTATAATGGGTATATATTGTGCATTCAAGCAAGAAGAGAGTGAAGTTTGGTATTTTATATAGAATCAAAATACACAATAATTCTTATAGCAATCAATTGGTACAAAAAATAAATATAACAAAAACAGTTTAGAAAGAGCCTGGGTTGAAGCGTGCAATGCGCTGTCCTTAGAGAGAAAATGTCCCACTGCACTGGTACTTAAAATTGATGCACTCCTCTCCCAAGATACGACAACCCCTTAGATCAATCTTGTGCAGAGAAGGATCCCCGAACCAAAGAACACCATGCTCCAAAAATATTTTTAATAGTAATAGAATTTTGAGTAAAAAAGAGAGAGCTTTATATGTACTTGTGTTATTTGTGAACTGTGTTATTTTGTGAGCAATAAGCTACATATATATATAGGCAACAAGCCACAACATGCAACAACCAAATCATGCAGCAACAACGTTACAAAACTAACAAACCAAAACTGAAACAGAAACGTTCACATGCATAATATTTGTAATGTTCAGAAAATAATTGACCAAGTAAAAAGCTTCCTAAAATATAGGAATTAAGAAAATATAAGGACAAAAACAAAAAAGATAGTGGGGAGATATATCCTTAACAAACAAAACTGATTAAAATATATTTTAACTTTAAATTTTAAATTATGAGGAAAATATTTTCCAACAGTTTGTTGCACTACAAAATTGGTTTAAGCTGTGTCCTGTGGCTTAAAGCGAAAATCCCTGGGAGATTTATTTTAGATTCGACTTGATTTATGCTTAAGCAACCCGTGTTGGCTTAATCGAATTTCTCCAATTTTAAATTCGTAACTAATTTGGCTTAAGCCATCTGTGGTGGCTCAAGCGAATTTGACAACATTTTTTTTGGGGTTCATAATTTCTTCTTAATTGGATTAAGCCATACCCCTTCGCTTAAAACGAAAACCCTGGGACATTCAATTTGGTTTTGTCCTGATTTTTGCTTAAGCTACTCTGGTTGGCTTAAGCGAATTTCTTGACTTTTCAATTCGCTGCCAATTTCACTCAAGCCACAGGTGGTGGCTTAAGCACAAAATGTATTAAAAAAAATTAAAATAAAAACCCACCTAATTCAAAATTCCTCACTTCCCCACAACCACTTTCATTGATCCATTTTGTTTTCCAATTTCCAAATGCCACATCTTCTCCTACCCATTCCATTAATTTCCTCTCTTCCACTCTTTTGGCCTGGGGACCAGCCCTTTTTCATAGGGGTGATGGCCCTTTTGGGTTTTTCTTAAAAAAAATTAAAAAAAGGATTTCTTTTGCTATGTTCTTGTGGGTTGAGAAAAGTTTCACCATTGTGTTACCCATGCATGTTCTTTAGTACATTCTTTGATTGTGAACCTTTGTTTTGATTAAACGCATGTGGTTGTACTCATAGTTAGCCTAACTCGGATGCATTTTGTGATTTCAAGCAAGCATTGCATGTGGCATGATTTTGTTGCGAACCTTGGAATGCATTGAGCTATACATCATGAGATTGTGTTTCCTTGTTCAAGATAATGAGTGCCACCATTGGGGCATTACACTTGGTTTTGCTTGATTCTCTTTCTGATTAGTTTGCATGCTTGTTTAGAAGGGATCAAGGCAATTTTGTTCTATGATTGTGAGCCACTAAGCCAAAAAGCTAACCTGTAATTTTGTCCTTTGCAAACCCCTTTGAGCTTGAACATGAATTTCATTCTTTCTTGAAACCCAAAGCCTAAAAGAAAAACAATTTACTTTCCACACCTTAGGGATAGGAGAGCAATTGTACATCATGGGTTTTAAGTAAGTTTGGGGTAGTTATTTTAGGGACAATTGTTTGGGATATATTTGTGAGTCACCTTCAGTAAAGAAGCAAAGTATCATATTGTACATGTTTACAATCTTTTGCAAAGTTCATTAAAGAAAGGAAAGAAAGAAAAGAAAAAGAAATAGAAAATATATAAAAAAAAGCAAATAAAAGTGTGATACTTGCAATGAATTTTGCGGCAATTGAGTTAACATAGCTGGGAAGTTTGTTTGTTTTGGGATTTCTTTAATCTTGTGGGAAAAAGGAGAGTGAGTAAGTGATAATGTTAAATTAGATAATTGCTCCCTTTGTCTCTTGGTGTTCAATTGTTATCTAGAAAAACCAAATTCTTTCAAAGCCTAGCCCCATTACAAGCCATAAAAAGTCGTTGTGATCTTAACTAGTTGATGCGTAAAACTATGACTGCAAAAGGGCAAGCGTACCCTACGCAGTAGTTACAGTGGACCTAAGTTCGAATATCGTACCCAAAGGACTAGAGGAGTTCCCAAATAATTCAAAAATTGCGTTAAACTAAACAATTGAATTCAATTGGCAATTTGAGAAAATATGTTCAATTACTTGAAGAAAATAGAATTTATAGTACGAGTAAAAAATAATTTACGAGATTAGCGGATAAAAAAGCCTAGGGTCATGATATCAATTACGCAAATAAATTCCCCAATTCCTATTCTAATTGATTTCTTAATTAATCTTCAATTGTTGACTTCTCTTTAAATTGCTAACAGGTTCTGGTCAAACACTGCTAACAGTCTTTCCCCTAATTTAATTCCTATTTGGTCATTTAGAGTTCAAATTGGGAGAAAGAATAATCACATAGAGAAAGATTAAAAATTATTAATCTGGTCAAAAGTTCACAAAATACGTTTGGCCATTCGTTATTTCATAAACCCAATTGTTCTACAGTTCCGTCGATTATATGAAGATGGTCACTAGCGAATAAAAGACTAATGATTTAGAGTGATCAATTCTAAAATAATTAAAAGCAATAGAACAAAACAATTGTTGAATAATCATGAACTTCAATTAAAAATAAGGAATTGGGGTCTACAGGCACAATTACATCATGACCCTAGAAAGGGGAAAATTAGTCAGCCATAGGCACAGGAAGGCAAATGAACAACCCAAAATACATGAAGAATAAAAGAGAGTAAGAAATATTACAATTTAGAACCCCTGTGATGTTCTTCACATTCTTTCCTACCCACTAGAGCTCCCTCAGAGTCCCTCACTCACTCTTTTCTATTTTAGAACAAAGTAAAAGATGCCCCAACCCTCACTTCCAACTTTCTATTTGTAATACAAAAAGTGTAACTGTCATGCAGAAGTCAGCACGACCGTTCTCGAAAAAGGTTGATGTTGAAGGCTCTTTTTGTGCAAATTAGAGCACGGTCATTCTCTGAGGAGCACGACCGTTCTCGAAAAATGATGACGCTATAACTCCTTTTGTGCAAATCAGAGCACAGTCTCAAGCATGGTTGTGCTTATTTGAGCACAATCTTGAGCACGGTCATGCTCATTGAGCATGGCCATGCTCTTCGGGAGATGCCCAAATATTCTTCAAATCATCCCTTTTTAGGGTCTTTTCATGTTTATTCTCTCAGGGGCCTTCCTGTTGCATAAAAATGTGAGTTTTGCCAAAATAATTTACATAAAATAAAGTATTTTAGGGCCAAAACTCATGTCCCAATGTCCCATTACTTGTATGGTTTATCAACCTCCCCACACTTGAGCATTTCTTATCCTCAAGCAATTATTCTGTCTCCCAAATTAAACTTATTTTTCCAAAAATCAAGAAATCATTTTTTAGGGCCCAAAAATTATTAAACTACACGAAATCTAAAATACACAAGCGAACAATGCAATCCAAAACCAAAGGCAGTTCCTCAAAGAAATCCATTAGGCTTTTAACTATGCCTAAATGTTAAGTTTCTAAAGAGCATCAGTTCACTCATCTATCCATCTCTCAGTGTTTCAGGGACATAAGAAATTCACTCAAGTCACAGTTAAGAAAGCAAAGTCACAAACCTATTTATCAATCAACTCAACTCAAGTAATTTTCCAGAAAACAAAAAAGTGAGGCATCACAAGGTGTAATGGGGCTAGGCTACAGTGTAAAGTGGGAAAAAGAAAGAACAAGATATGCAAAAGGCTCAAAATAGGGATTCACAACTGGTGACTTACAACAGCAGAGGAGCAAGTACCATTTTCTTGTCTAAAAATTTCCCAATTTTTTCTTTTTAGTCCAAGCTTCTTCTTCTTATTTTTTTCTACTTTTTTTTTCTTGCTTTTTTTTAAAGGCTTTTTGATTGCCTTATTTTAATTGCAAAACACAAAAGAAGAAGCACAACTTGGATGATCTCTTCTTTTCACCTCAAATTTTCACTAATTGCTCCCTTATCCTTCAGGTCACCAAGCATACAAATTTACAAGATTTAATAGAGTAGGGTGCCAAATAAATTTTCAACTTAAGGCTCAAAGAGGGCAACTAGGTGATTAATTGAAGCAAAAATTATGAGTTCAAGAAGATAGCCTAAAAATTGCCTCAACAATTCCATAAGCCAGGAAATCATTCAAGGATATGCATTTCAAAATAGGTCCTAGAACATGCTAACTCAAGCAGATTAAAAACCACACATTTAAAGAAATCATGGCTCAAAACTCACATTTATGTGGTTAAGCTTAAGGGAAACTATTAATTCAGGAATTTTCTACTAATGGTTCACCTCCTTAGAGTGAATCCCATGGTCTCAGATGCAAATCCTATTTTTTTTCATTTTTTTCTTTTTCTATTTTTTCTTCATTTTTATAGGGCTCCTAAAAATAAATTTATCAAATTTTAAGAAAATACAAATATACACAGAGTCATACAATTGCAATGGGTATCAAACATATTATGTACCAAAATGCTCAGAAGTTGGCGTGAAAGCATGTCATACCTGGTTGATGCCCCTCCCCACACTTAAGAAAGTGCATGGTCCCCAATGCATAGATCATAAAACTAAAACATACTGAATGCAAAACTGAAAGGCAAAAATATAAAAAGGATACACTGGCTTGAAGGCCAGTAAGTTCACAGGTTGCCTCCTGGGGAGCGCTTGTTTAACGTCACGAGCCTGACTCAACCTCAAGGGCTAGATCAACCCTTGAACAGGGAGATGTCCTTTTCCCATGGGGTCCTCCATCCCCACACTTGGGTAAGACTTAGCCTCAATCATCTTCATCTTGTCAATGGCTTGCACAAAATTACATGAAGAGGGAGAGGAGGAGCTCTTTGAAGAACCAAACACATTGAACTCTTCCTCCTCATCACCTAGCCTCCAAGTCAATTTTCCCTGCCTAACATCAATCAGTGCCCCTCCTGTGTTAAGGAAGGGTCACCCCAAAATAATTGGGATTTCTTCGTCCTCTTCTATATCAAAAATTACAAAGTTAGCAGGGAAAATGAATTTGTCAACCTTAACTAGTAAGTTCTCCACTACCCCACATGGGTAGGTTAGGGTCCTATCTGCAAGCTGAATGAGATGTTAGTAGGCTGGGGTTCTTGCAACCCTAGCTTCTCAAACACAGAATAAGGCATCAAATTAATACTAGCACCTAAATCACACAATGCCTTATCAAAGAATGAGTTGCCTATAGCGTAGGGAATTGAAAAACTCCTTGGGTCCTTAAGCTTGGGAGGCAGTTTCTTTAAAACCACAGCAGAACATTCCTCATTAAGACCAATTAATGCAAAGTCTTCCAATTTCTTTTTATTTGAAATAATTTCCTTTAAAAACTTGGAGTACTTTGGCATTTCAGCAATTGCCTCAGCAAAAGGAATGTTCACATGCAATTTCTTAAACATTTCAACAAACTTATAGAACTGCTTATCCTTCTTTTCATCTCTCATTCTCTAAGGAAAAGGAACATTTACCTGAGGAGATGTCAATACCTCCTTTTCATTCCCCTTGTCTTTTTCTAGGCTCTCTTCAATAAGAACCTCCTCTTCTGGAACTAGAGCTGGCTCTTCCTTCTTCTTCAGCTCCTCCTTAGCCTTCTTGCTCCTGGTCATCACCATATTCACCTCCTCCTTCTTAAGATTTTCTTCAGTTTGGGAGGGAAGGGTACCAAGAGTTCTTTGAGTCAGCAGAGTTGTCAGATTAGCCATCTGTATCTAAAGAGACTTTATGCGGTCATCATTTTTAGCCATATACTGCATCATGGCATCTTGCAGTGTTGGCTTTCTCTCTTCCTGTCTCATTCTCTAGTTCTGCTGGTGAGGGGGCCTATACACATTATGATTCTGATAGGTATTCTGATTCTGCCCCTACCTAAGATCTTGGTTCCTCTGGTGTCCCTAAGAAAGGTGAGGGTGATCCTTCCATTCTGGGTTGTAGGTATTAGAGTAAGGATTATACCCTACACTCTTCCAACCAGCATAGTTGTCTTCCTCCATTGCTTGAGTAAAGGCAGCACTCATTGGGCATTCTCTCCATTCATGAACCTCCCCACAATTACCACAAATAGGAGGTGGTAGAGCAGCAGTCCGAAGTTGTGTCTAAGCTTTCATCATGGTTTCCATTTGTCTTGTGAGTAACTCTAGCTTCTAATCAATGCTTGATTTTGAGGAAGATGACTCCACTTAATTTATTGGCCTCTTCAGAATTCGCCTATCTCCATTGTTGTTATAGGCATTAGAGGCCATGTCTTCAATAATCCTAGTAGCTTCTGAGTCTAGCTTATTCATCAATGATCCTCCACAAGCAACATCGAGGCTTGTCCTATTATTTCTGGACACACCTCCATAAAAAAATTGAATAAGCCTCTGAGGGGAGTAGCCGTGATGAGGACAACTTCTAAGCAGTTCCTGAAATCTTTCCCAAGCCTTTGATAGATTCTCTTGCTCCTTCTAAGCAAAATTTCCAATTTCTCTCTATATCTAGTCCGTCTTCACCACAGAATAATATTTCCTCATGAACTTGTTTGCGCACATATCCCAAGTAGTGATACTATGCTCAGAAAGTGAACAGAGCCAATCCAATGCTTTCCCACTTAATGAAAATGAGAAAACTGCAGTCTGATGTATTCTGCCGTCACATTAGGATATCGAATGGTATTGGTAACCATCAGGAACTTCTACAGATGCATGAAAGGGTCTTCAGTAGGTAGTCCATGAAATTGGTTACTCTCTATCATGTGCAAAAATCCTGGCTTTAGCTCCACATTCACATTTCCCAAATCTAGCAACAATATACTATTGGCTATCCCCACTTGAGGAGTGAGATAGTCCAACAATGTTTGCTCTGGTGGATCATTAATAACATTTTCACCACCATTTCCTCCATTTCCCTCGACCGTCTTTCTTCTCCTTTGTTCTGCTCTGTTTTTGCGAGCAAGTTTCTCAATCTCAGATTCGTTATGAAGCAGTGGCCTTTGAGATCGAGTGAGCAAACATTGTTAACACAGAGAAAATAAATTACAATGCAACTGGCCAAGGGAGTTTAACAAATAAAATAATTTAAAATTTTCATAAATTAAAACAAAAAAAATCAAATTAACAAGAAAAGAAAAGAAAATAAAATAAAATAACACTATAAACAAAATTTGTTCGATTTCACAAAATAAATTACTCAGGAACTACACAACTAGTCCTTGGCAACGGCGCCAAAAACTTGATGCGTAAAAATATGACTGCAAAAGGGCAAGTGTACCCTACACGGTAGTTATAGTCGACCTAAGTCCTGATATCATACCCAAAGGACTAGAGGAGTTCCCAAATAATTCAAAAATTGCGTTAAACTAAATAATTTAATTCAATTGGCAGTTTGAGAAAATATGTTCAATTACTTGAAGAAAATAGGATTCAGAGTACGAGTAATAAACAATTTACGAGATTAACGAATAAAAAAGCCTAGGGTCATGATATCAATTATGAAAATAAATTCCCCAATTCTTATTCTAATTGATTTCTTAATTAATCTTCAATTGTTGACTTCTCTTTAAATTGCTAATAGGTTCTGGTCAAACACTGCTAACAGTCTTTCCCCTAATTTAATTTCTATTTGGTCATTTAGGGTTCAAATTGGGTGAAAGCATAATCACATAGAGAAAGATTAAAAATTGTTAATCTGGTTAAAAGTTCACAAAATACGTTTGGCCATTCGTTATTTCATAAACCCAATTGTTCTATAGTTCCGTCAAGTATACGAAGATGGTCACTAACGAATAAAAGACTAATGATTTAGAGTGATCAATTCTAAAATAATTAAAAGCAGTAGAACAAAACAATTGTCTGAATAATCATGAACTTCAATTAAAAATAAGGAATTGGGATCTACAAGCACATTTACATTATGACCCTAGAAAGGGGAAAATTAGCCAGCCATAGGCACAGGAAGGCAAATGAACAACCCAAAATACATGAAGAATAAAAGAGAGTGAGAAATATTACAATTTAGAACCCGTGATGTTCTTCAAATTCTTTCCTACCCACTAGAGCTCCCTCAGAGTCCCTCACTCACTCCTTTCTATTTTAGAATAGAGTAAAAGATGCCCCAACCCTATCTTCCAACTTTCTATTTATAATACAAAAAGTGTAACTGTCATGCAGAAGTCAGCACGGCCATGCTTAGGGGAGCACAACCATGCTCTTTGAGCGGGCAAAATTCAAAATTCATATATTTGTTTCAGCACGACTGTGCTCTGAAGAGCACAGCCGTTCTCAGAAAAGGTTGATGTTGAAGGCTCTTTTTGTGCAAATTAGAGCACGGTCGTTCTCTGAGGAGCACGACCATTCTCGGAAGATGATGACGCTGATAACTCCTTTTGTGCAAATCAGAGCACGGTCTCAAGCATGGTTGTGCTCATTTGAGCACAGTCTTGAGCACAGCCGTGCTTATTGAGCATGGCCATGCTCTTCAGGAGATGCCCAAATATTCTTCAAATCATCACTTTTTAAGCTCTTTCATGTTTATTCTCTTGAGGGCCTTCCTGTTACACAATTAGCATAAAAATGTGAGTTTTGCCAAAATAATTTACATAAAATAAAGTATTTTACGGCCAAAACTCATGTCCCATTACGTACAAAATATGTTTATCACTAGTGTGCATGACTTGTGACTACATTTGAGAAGAAATGCAAAGCTAAATTATGAGGTTTCTAATGTGTGTGATTGAAAGGTTCAAACACTTGAATGCACTTTTGTGAATGAGAGAGAAACACTTGATTTGTGAGGATTATGCATTCTTTGATTGTGTTAATAAAGACAGTCATGCTTATTGTTTCCTTAAGAATCTTGACACTTGCATCCTTGTTATGGTCTCTTTTTTAGGGCACCATAGTTAAGGCATTGGTTTGATCTTTTGAAAATCTCAAAATAGAAGTGCATGTTTTGGACATGTGGGGATGTGATGGATCTCAACCCATGTTCAATGTGTTTAGTGCTTTTAGTTTTAAGTAGTTTAAGTTTTCAATTTGTGTTTTCTGTTACTTTTGCTTGAGGACAAGCAAAGTTCTATGTTTGGGGGAGTTTGATAATTGCCTTATTTACTTAATTTTTGAATGATTTTTAAGGCAATTATCTCACTTTCACCCTCATTTAGAGTAATGTTTGACTCATTTAGTTGTAAATTTTTAAGTGTCTAGTTTAGTTGTTTAGTTTCATGATTGCATCTTATATTTTTTGTCTGCATTCTATGTAGAAATGACGAATTAAAGATTGAGAGATTCATTTAGATCTCTATTTTGAAGCCTTGAAGAATTACCTTGAACAACAAATTTTGCTTAAGCCACCTCAGTTGGCTTAAGCAAAATTACCTTTTTGTGAATAGTAAAAATTGGTTGTTTGGCATAAGCACGGACAAGTTGCTCAAGCAAAAATTAGAGCGAAAGCATCAGATTCAAAAATTGGCTTAAGTAACCTCAAGTGGCTAAAGCAAGATCCAGTTTCAGACTTACCATTTTGCAGTTTTGCTTAAGCCAGCAGAGATGGCTTAAGCGAATTGTCACTTAAAGTAGAAACTTTGCTGATGTATAAATGGAGTTAGTTGTCATTTAAGAAGAAGGTTGTACAGAGGGGCACGGATCTTCACCGTTCTATTTGGGAGAGAAGCTCCTTCTTGCTCCATGGGAGAATCTTCTTCCATTCTCCATGTATTTTGAGGCTACCCATGGAAATGGGTAGCTAAATCCTCCATTGTTGGGGTTAGATGTAACCAAACTCAAACACTCTTGTATCTTTTGATATTTATATATATATATATATATATATATATATATATATATATTCAGTGTATTCAATGTTAGTATTTGCTTCTTTGCTTAATGCTTGTTGTTGATTGAACAACCATAGCTTGTTTTTATGACATGATTGTTGTTGGAAAATGCCTTCATTATGTTGAACTGAAGCAAAATACCCAATGAACTTGGTATCTAGGAATGGAGCTTAGTTCATTGGTTATCTTGTGTCACTAGACTTAAAGCTAGTTCCTTTCTCAAGTTTTTGAGGAATTGAGACTTAATAATGGAACTATGACTCTTTTCACCTAAGGGATTAGGGTTAAGAAAGCAATGTGTGGGCTGATTTTAACATTGAGTTGCAACGGGTATATATTATGCATTCAAGCAAGAAGAGAGTGAAGTTTGGTGAAGTCTAACCCTGACAATACCTTTATCATCTGAAATCCCTTTGTTTTAAAGCTTTATTTTGACTACAAAATCACAAAAAGAGTATTTTAACTATGTTTCTTCACTTGTTTTGTGTTTTTAAGTCTTGAAACATCAACCAAAACGTTCACGTGTTATTGCTTTATGTGGTAGTTGTTAGCTTAGTTAGTAAATTTTGTGAAGTTCACCTAATATTGTGCAAGTCTCGTGGGAAACAATACTTAGACTTTCCATTTTACTACTTGTACGATTTGGTACACTTGCCAATAAGTTAACAATGACTGCTTGGGAAACCTTCCCTTGCTTCGTGAATTAGCATTATGGGATATTCCAAACCTAGAATCCTTGCCTGACTGCTTCGAAAGCCTTCCCTTACTTCATGACTTGGTTATTAGTAACTGTTCAAAACTGAGGTATCTTCCAACAAGCCTAAGCGTTAGCAATCTGAAATTTTTTAGGATTATGGGTTGCTCTGAGTTAAAGAAGCGATGTAAGAAGGAAACGGGTGAGAACTGGCCAAAAATAGCTCACATTCCAAAAGTAGTTATATTCTAGAGGAGGATGTTGCTATTATGATTGTTGTGGCTGTGCAGGTATATTGTTCTAAAAGCAATGTTCTCCTTCCATTCATCTTCTTGCGATATAAATCGGTTAGGAGAAAGTAAGGAATTTAAGTATTGAATCACCTTGTGACGCAACATCTAAAATGCTGATGTGTCAAGAAAGAGTAAGCTTAGTTGTCAATGTCATGTTTCGGACTTCAAAATTTATATATTAGAAATAGATATGTTTAGTGTTCTATGAGGAACGAAATCCTTTCTTTTATGAAGGATTTCTTTTTTGGCATGATTTACAACCTATATATGTGATTTAAGACTAACTTTAGAGAATGAGTCATTTTTTTATTCACTAAAAAGAAAAAGCCAGGAAATTAGTCCTATCTTTTAGAATGGTTTATTATGGATGTATTTAGTTTTAAACTTTTAAGTTCAGAATTATAATGGCTGAACCTTTACGAACGTGACTGAGTCCTTAGGTTCTTTCTGCTAAAATCCTATAATTATGTTAACATACCTCCCATCAAAAGGGTGTACACACTAGGAAACCAGGAACAGTTAATCAGAACCTCAATTAATTGATGATGATGATGATACTAATAGCTGTCATGGACACAGGAGACTGTCATTGGAATAGCTGGTGGAGGGAAAATATAAAGCGGAGGGATCAATTTTGAAAGAGTAAGGATAGTTATCATCACTGGCAATGTATGTATCTTTATATATCTGTAATATATCTCTCAAATACTTGGAAGATTTGCGACTGTTTTACATATCTGTAAATTCTTCTTATTTTTTCACTGGCAATGCACCCCATACCATTGAGTAAGGATAGTTATCATCACTAAAACATCTTTTCTTTCAAGACTCTGTGCCAGTTGTTCTAAATTATAATTATGATTAGTGCAAGTGAATCCACTGCTTATTTTCCACATGCCAGAGTTTCTTTTGCAACGGGTTTCTGTTATATCTTCCATCTACAGGAAATGGTGGAAGTAACCGTAGATTTTTTAAGTTATAATAGTTATGCTTGTAATTTTTGTTAGAATAGTATTCTATGTTCACTAGCAGATTTAACAATTTTCTTGAACTATATATTTTCTCTGGGTTTTAAATTTTCAGAGTACGCTTTATCAACAAGTTCAGCGAGTGCATATTAGTTAGGTGATGTTTGAAGGAGTGTATATCTTATTCAACACGAGGTAGAGATTTCATTGTTGTCAAGTTTATATTTTTGTTTTCCTATGTTTTTTCAAAGCATTGGTACTTAATGTGATAATCATCATATACTGATTTCTTTAGCAACATTTATAACTTACAAAATAGTTATATCTATAGGCAATTTACCCTTCTCTGTCAATAAGCATTTGAAAATCCGGTTTGGCCTGAACCTATTTACTTTGGGTTGAATTGGCTGAACTGCTGACTGGAGTCTGGACCCTAGTCTGGTCTAAGTTAAATCTTAGGTTGTTACTTCCTACACCAAAAAATTGCTTCCTACATCATTTTTGGCTTCTGGACTGGCCAATCCAGAATGTAAAGTTATATTTCAGATTGGTTACACCTTTTACATTCCAGATTGGCCAATCTGAAAGGTAAAAAAAAACATTCCGGAAAGGTGCAGGAAACAATTTTTAGGGTGCAGGAAGCAACAACCTAAATCTTAAAACTTTAGTGGTTCATAACCCAAAATACTGATTGATCATCCTAAAACCGGCTTAACAGCCCAAAATTGGAAAATCAGACAGATTTTGAAAAGGCAGACAGTTCTTTGCGAAACTAAAATTTGTGCTTTGTCAAACATGGACTGGCTGGTCAACTTTTCCAATGGTACATTGCTGACATTATATTAGAGAGCTTACATAAATTAGACATATTTTAGTGTTTTGTGGCTCTGTTTGAATCATGGATTTTATTGTCACTTTATGTCAATGCTTCTATTGATTCCAT
This sequence comes from Pueraria montana var. lobata, assembly GCA_026413185.1. Classification (NCBI taxonomy): domain Eukaryota; kingdom Viridiplantae; phylum Streptophyta; class Magnoliopsida; order Fabales; family Fabaceae; genus Pueraria; species Pueraria montana. Next base: position 43,699,695 of record CM048651.1, on the reverse strand, counting down.
CTAGATGACTTTCTCATAAAAGTTATTCATTGGATAGAGTCAAAGTAGAGGGATATATAGTCAAGACATAACAAATACAGCAGATAATTTGTTGTCATAGAGAGCATTTCTCTGATACCAGAAAAGAACTTAGATCTAACTTCATTGACCCTCTAATGGCTTTCTTTGATGAAGCATCAACAGAAAGGTCATGTCCGAAACAGAAAGTTATGCTGAATGCATCGGCTGAGAGTTTTCAGATGCTGCATCAAGTGATTGTTCACTTTTCACAAGCTCAGATGAGGTATCTTTCACAACTGAGAGTACTAGGGACTCCTTCAGTACTGTAGATTATGGTGATCCGAGCAATATGGATCCAATTTCATCTATCTTCAATTACTCACCAGAAAATTCCATAAACTCTTTGCTACTGAAGTTTTCAAATAGTAGGCCACTTACCAGGTTCTTTCCTGAGAAGGGTTATACATGTTAAATTCTTTCATGTCTAACCATTCTCTTGAAAGAGTGCATAAGCCATTCTTGAATTGAACCACCACCTAATGAATAATGATGACTGTGGTATGTATGTGTGTATATTATCAGAGTAATCCCCTATTTGGTATCCGGTCTTGTAGTCACTTTGAACACTAATCCTATGAATGAAAATTCTAACTGATTGAACAATGAATTATTTAGATTGAGTAGGCACCATGGATCAAAATTTTCAATACATGGTTGATTCAGGCAAATAGATCTTTAATGCATGTAAGTCTTTCCCTCCTCCAATAATAGTAAGTTCCATTTCATTGGGATTTGAGACCTCTTTTACAACTTCATGTACCTAGTTATAGTAAATAAATTTGCTTCTGGTGCTTGTTGCTCATGAATCAGTCATGCTAATTGCTAAATATAAAATGTGGTTCAAATGTGAACCTTTGTAACAGTAGTGCAACTCGAGGTACGTTAATTTGAAGCAGTGGGCCTCAAATTCTCAACAAGTTTGCTCCTTTATTAATCTAAAGAATACCATAATTTGAAATTTCGAATAAACTTTATCATAAAAAAGAAACCATTATATCGTGATAGTCTGCTTTTTAGCTAAACTAATCAATCTATACTGAAACCAAGGAAGGGAAAGAAATATGTTACTAATTCAAACTAACAGTGTGAACAAAACTTGGTTTTGAATGCTGATTTGACGAAATCTTGCAAACATCTTCGGCCTTTTATTGACAATTTTTTTTATGAAGTCTCGTTTTCTAATTTACACTATCTGCAGTAAAGTTTATAACATGTAAATTATAGTACTGAAAACTCAAGTTTCTGTAAATACCATTCACACTAAGTATATATGTACCACATGCTCATTTCAACACCCATATCAATTCATAATGAAAAGTTTTCAAGAGTAAAACTACCTCTGAACTATATAGCTATGATGAACCTAAAAGCAAGTCAATCAGAAAACAGTGTTTTAGCTAAATTTGAAACACTTTATTCATCCATACAAGATGTCCTGACACCTCAGTGCTGCAGCACTCTGTCTCTGCATATTGCTTTCATGTTGAAAGCTTATTTGTCACATGGTTTGCTGTTCATTTTCAATATCAAACAAGAACCATATCTCATTGACCCTATCAGCATATTCAAAAGGGGAATTGTACTGTGCAACAGTGTAAACAGAAGCATGGCCAGCTCTCTTCTGGCTTTTCTCAATTGCATCAGCCCACTTGGTTCCAGCAATGCTAGCCTTCAAGGCTGCAGCTTCCTCTCCAACACTAGAATCTTTGACAAATCCACCAAACTGTCTAACTGCTGCAAACACAGTCTTCCATCTTTGAACATGAAGGCCCTTTGCAGGAGGCGGGTTTGCTTGGTTCTCTTTTGGCACATAGAAGCTCACAACAAATGAGGACTCACAGAAGGGTCCATCACTGGGTAATACTTCACTGATCACAGGCGCTGTCATCTCAATTTTCTGCTGGTAGTTATTCTTACCCTGAATATAATCAAATAGCCTGACCAAAACAAATAGGTTACTCAAATTTAATTAACTCCTTGGATGGAACTATCCTCTGCCATAAGCACTTAGTCTTACTGAAAACGTTTCCCAGTGTACACAAACTTATGATAAAAAATTGTAATTAGTCAAAGTTATATAAATTAGCTTAGGATAAAATATGTTTTTGGTTCCTCTAAAATATGTGAAATTTGGAATTGGTTTTTCCAAAAATTTTCGTCCCATTTCAGTCCTTCTAAAATTTTAACATGTCTATTCATTTAGTATGTTAACTCTGTTAGTAAATCTTCCTGACAGACAGGGTTGACACATATGCTGTCCGAGACATTTGTATAACAATTTTAAAAACAAATTTGATGATGATGCATGTTAAAATACTAGATGAACATACTAAATTTACTAATGGAGTTAACATATTGAATGACCGGTAACATATTAAATTTTAGAGGGACTAAAATGGAATGAAAAATTTTGTAGGAATCAATTCTGAATTTCACATATTTTAGAATAACTAAAAACATTCTTTACCCACTAGCTTAATAGAGAGAGAGAGAGAGAGAAAATGACCTCCTGAAGCCGGTTCTTGTGGCTTCTACCAGAGAAATGTCTTGAATGGGGCTGTTTGAAATCCAAATGGGTGAATTATAGCGACGGATTTCGTAGCCGTTGCCAACTTGTATGACATCATAGCTGGGACACTCTATGCGCTTGCATGTTGGGGGAATTGCCCCTACATTCTGATGAAGGGTATCTTACCTCACACCCAGTAATAGTGAAACTGAGAGTAGGCTCAAAACCAGTGAGAGCTTGCATGTGAATGTGATGGTAGCAGCCATGGCGCGAGTGAGATGCTCAATGCTCTGCTAATGAGCAAAAGATAAAATGTGAAATTCTATGGCTACAGAGAAACTGAGTTTAATGTCCACACATTTTATGGACCTCTCTCGTCGCTATTAGAAGCTACAGAAGTCAGTTTTTTTTTTTTTTTTTGGATTATAATTATTTTCCCGAATTGATTCAACTGAATTTTTATTTTTTAGACCAATTCAGAACTAGCGTGTTATGCACGGGCATATGTTTGACTATAAAATAATATAAACCCATAGATTTTTCTATTTTTACTAGAAATGTCTCCAAAATAGATAGATAAGATTCCCGTAGGCCCAAGGCCCAACTAACTACGTAGTTTTGCTGAGCAATTTGCCTGGATAAGGGGTCCTCCTTTTACTATTCACATCTCTTAAATTTTTTGAAATTTTTTATATAGTTAATTATGTTTTAGTCTCTTAAATTAGAAGTTTATTTTTTAGTCTCCTAAATCAAAATTTGTTTTTTTAGTCCCTCAAATTTTAAAAATATTATTTTTAGTTCCTCCACTCAAATAAAAATTTACATTTTTTTAGTCTCTTAAATTTTGGCAAATAAACTAAAAAGAGCATTTTTTAATTTTAGAGACTAAAAATTATAATTTTTATTTGAAAAACTAAAAAAATAGACCTCCTAATTTGTTGAACTAGGCAATGCACAAAGAAACCCATTGAACTTATGAGCATCTAAAGAAATGAGAGAAAATTCATCCTACAAAGATCAACAACTTGTTTGGAATGGGGGAAAGAAAGCGAGGGAGGAGAGAAAAAATGATTTTGAATTGAAGAGAAGGTGAAAGAAAAGAAAATTTTAAATTTTTTTTTCTATAAGTCATTTCTCTACCTTTTCCTTTCATTTTCTCATAAATCAAACAAAAGAAAAAATATTGTTATTGGTATTTTTTTTTTCCTCTCAACCACACATACCATAAATGTTTCAAACAAAGAGATGTTTAGATCTTAGGAAACATAATGATTGCATAAAAGAAAAGGTAATAAATAACTCATTGAATATAAACAAAATCAGTTACAAACTAACCAAAATATTATAATTAATCTGAAAACCAAATAAAATCTTTTTGGTACATAAAACTAACTAAAAAAAACTACTAACTAATTAAAAATTAACTAAATGAAATGATTTTCCTAAAACCTATATGTGAATAAACATGCATACAAACAAACATAAGGAATGAGGAATACTGGTTTCAACTTATCTACACATTGATGATAGGGCATCTTACAGTCAATCACCCAAACAGCAAGACTTTATGGGTGAACGTAGAGTTTAACTAATTGTACTATTGATAAGGGATAATGGCAAGTGCACAGTCGTCATTAAGTAATAAATATCGAATTCACATGAACTGCGTTTTTTGCTTTGTAATTATATATCACAATTTAATGTAAATCAAACAAAAGAAAAAAGGAATTAAGTTTGGGTATTGAATTATAGTAAAGAAATTTAAGAGTAAATTAAAATTAAAGCAAACAATTCAAATTGGGATGAATTCAATTATAGAAAAACTTTCGGGACTTCCTATTAACTTAATCCATTTAACTCATTGTTCTTATTGGTCCTCTTTGAAAGGTGAATTTAGCTAAGGTAATCTTCGTTCCTCTCAAAATACAAAGATGTATCTAATTGAATTAACTCATACTTTCATGGTAGTTATGTTCAATTAAACTCGTTAAGTTCTATGTTAATTCATTGATTCTCGAACGATTAAACCTATTTTCATGATTTAATTCCTAAGTTATGGTCCAATGATTAGGTTCACCTCTTAGTTATTACTTAAGCATTTATAATTATGAAAAACGATGGTCAAACACTTTGCATAGATAAAATTAATAGAATAGAAATCAAGAAGCGAATCAAAAAAGCATAAAGATAATTTCAATTAGCCATCAACAATTGTTAACGGTTAAGCCCCAATCCTTGAATAAAGAGATACTCACCTATAGTCATAAAAATAACCAAATAATAGAAAAGCAACATAACAAACAGGAAAAGAGTTGAAGAAGAAGATGATAATTCACTGTCTCTCTAAGTCATATGCTAATGAAGATTAGAATGCTTAATCCTAGGTAGAAAACTCTATTTAAAGACAATGGGCCAAAAAGATTTGGGCCCAAAATACATTCAAAACACAAAAAGATATGATAATTGCGTCTGGTGTCGTTCATGGCTGTGACCTTTGTTACCTAGAAGTATTAAGGGTGAGTTAGTGGAGAGGTCTTGCCCATGACTAAAATATCATAACTATGACCTTTGTCAGGTGTTCCGATTTTGCTTTTCTTCTATTCTTCAAGTATCTCTATGCTCCTAACTTTAATCCTTGAAGTCATCATGCTTCTTTCTCCTAGATTTGATGCCTTGAAAATCAAGAGATGGCCCTGAAAAATGAAAATACCACAATCATAATTGGTTGCAAAAAGAATTGAAAAACAATGAAAATGTAAGGTTATTGAGTCCTAAATATCAGAATATGCAATTGATCATAAGTGAAATGTTATGCATGAATGGTATGAAATACTACGCATCAACTATCTTACCCTTTGACATATGTTAATTATGTTAGGTCAATGTAAATCAAATCCAATGCTCATGAATGAGAAAGACACCACTTCATAGAGTTAATAACTTCTCATTCAAATGACCAGTCAACTGTGTTTCGTCAAGATGTGTCATGCACGGGTATTTGCTACCCCGATACAGGATGCATAAATCCAATTCTCATGGAGTCACACCTATACATCCTCAACATTTATCAAATGACCTTCACTAACCTTCACTTACCCATCAAGACACAAGGTGTACGTAAAAGCTCATCATCAACAGCTTGACACATGAATATATGGATGTATGACAACAACAATGTACGTACATTATCAACTTTAGATTATTATTTGCAACTTTACATGTTAAGATATGCTCAACTCAACATTGTGCCTAAGTTTTACGGCCTCAAAATCCAACTGAACATCATGCCTAGGCTCCATGGACAAGGTAAGTTAGCTCCAGAAATTTTCAAAAGGCTTTGATAGAAAATGTAACCAAATTAGAAAGAAGAATGTAGAGAGAGAAATTGAAGGTATTAGTAATAATAGCTAGTATATATAGCTAACAATTACTAGTGTGGTTTTCGTGTACAAGGTAATTAAACTGCATGCTTCCCTATTCTGCAGTGAAGTACGTGTGTAGTTTGGGAATGAAATGGCTTTGCAGTAGTGTTAGTTGAACCCAAGAGTTCCCCCAAACACTTCATCGAAGAAGGCTTATAATGGGTACCAGTTTACACTGGCTATACCCCCCTCACTCACATGAAGCGTTCAGAGGAACTCCAAGGGACAGCCAACAGAAAACTCTTGATCTTGAAGTTATGCATGCTTCTGAACTACTACTTTGTCTTGGATAGACAAAGACACAGCAACTGTTCTATTTATGGGGGAGATTTTCATGTTCATTGATCAAAATAAATGTGGATTAATTTTATGTGGACATGGAGAATTCTACGCAACGAAGGTACTTTCTATCTCTGAACCTGGTCAGGATGTTCGCCAAGAAGGGGAGTCGGTGATTGAGTGGGCTCGTTGCTGCTAAAGTGATTCGAAAGCTAACATAATAAGATCCTTGCCGGCCCTTCCAGTCACTTTCATAGTCATGAACTTTAAAGCTAGCTAGGGCATGCAAACATAAGTGTTTTTCTTTGTTCACCATGGCAAACATATGTAAGAGTAATAAGAGGTAATTTTATGTCTTTTGAAAAAGGGATCAATTAGAGTGTATGAATCCCTATAAAATCAACCGGTAATCAGATGTTATATATAAATATTTTATTATGCATTTGATAATATATTGCTCAACTCTCACACTACTTTTTCATTATTTGTGATTCTACATCATTCACTTTAATTATCATCTTGTAATAAATTTTCTAATTAGACGTGCTTTCCATTTAAAAATATAAGCTAATTTGGAGACTGGATTTTATTTTATTTTAGTTGTTGCATTTAAAAACAAACAAAAAATATTAGACAAAAAAAATAATATAAGAAAAACGTTTAGTGAAGTGTAATATCGGATAACTTAATCGAATAATTTTTTTTTCTGGAAATAAAGCAATATTTGAATATAACCAAAGTTATATATTCTATTGAAAACTTCTAATTGTTTAAAATGATTTTTCTTATGACAATATTTAGGTATAATTTTTTAGAGATTTTAAGTGTTGTTATTTTAATTAAAATTGAAGCTTTACATCGATATTTTTTGCATAAATAAAAAAGGTAGACATTTAAAATCAGTGTTAATTTCTAAGGTAAAATTTCAATTGTGATTTGAAAATAATATTAAATGCACTTAGAGATTTTTATTTAAGTTTTTACATTTTTTTTTATCTTATGTATCAAATAAGTCAAGTAAACAAAAATAAAAATTCATTTTTTATAAAAAATTAAAAAAGTATTGATTATATTAAAAATACAAAACTTAATTAATACTTATTATTTTAAGTAATTAAAAGTATTTAAGAGGGTGTATTTGATTTCTTTTTACCTATGAGCTTGTTGCATTGAATTTTTAAATATTATTCTACATCTTCCTAAAATATCTTAGTATTAATCTCCTGCTTAATTAGTAAATTAACAAAATGTTGAATTTTTTCTTATTTTTGAGATATTAAATATATGACTTAAACATGTTTTTTTTTCCTACAAAAATTAGTTCTTGTTAATTTTGATCCTTTAAAAAATTAATTTGAATCAAATTTTATCAAAATAAATTTCTTTGTAGTCAATCATGTTATTCGGCAAAAATTAATTATTGGCAATATTGTAAATACTTCACACCAATAACATGTTAAAAAAAAATAGATTTTTTGGTCCATGTGGTTATATTTGGTTCATTAAGTGACAACGTAACACATATATAAGTTATGTAACTTGCATAATATTATAAATGATTCATTTGTCATATCATTACATGATGGACAAAATCTACCAATAAGAACTAAAAGCTTGTATTTTAATAAAACTAGATTTTCTCAATTAACAACCTAGTGGACTCAACCTAATATGATCCTTATCACTACAAAAGAAAATGTTGTGATTTATGACAGCTTAAAATGCAGTTTCCGGCGGCTAAAAGCCACCACAAATGATTTTCCTTGACAGCTAAAATAGCTGTCACTACACCTAACATCAAAATCTACTTTTGATGGATTTAAAATAGCCACGGGTATTGTCCTTAGAAAATTGTCAGAAAATCTGTGATGTTTATTGGCAGCTAAAAAACACCACTAATTGCATGTTTAATTGATTTGCATCTTCCATTTGCCTACAGCTTTAAAATGCTACAAATAACATCTCTAATCGTAATTTCCAACCTGCAGTTATTGGCAGCTAAAAGCTGCCAAAAGTGTAATAATTTAAACAGCTAGTATTTTACCAAAACCTATTGATTTAAAAACGCCAATAATTGTTTATGAATTTCTTTCTAAAACCTTTTTCAATTCAATATTATATATTCCATTTTACTTTCTGTTCCTACCTAAGGGTAGCAGGGTTATCTTATCCTTGCTAACTTCATAACTCCAAAGTCTTCTCTTCAAGTATTCAACTCCTTGAATATTCTCTTCAAGTATTCGGCTCCTCAGATATGTGGAGGGTGGGGTACCTGCAAAAGGCACTCCGATGCTCAAGTCAGATCTCGGCACAGAGCGATAAATGAGCGTAATAAGAAGAGAGTGAATAGTCCTTTTACCTTGAGAATTTAACCCTTATTTATACATACCTTAATGGGTTTCAAGATCTATGGCCCTTGTTCATGATTACCATTTTGGTTAATCTAGATTTAATTATCATTATAAAAACAATAATATAGATAATCCTTATTATGTCTTTAATTATGATCTATCATGGGTTGAGGCGTTATCATGTATTCGGCCATTCGGCCATCTAAGTGTACGGAACCTTGTCCTGATATATCCTTGGACCAAAGTACCTTCAGGTATTCGACAGTCTGAATACCCTTGAGCTATGTGTTCGGCCATTCGGCCATTCGAGTGTCCGAGACCTTGTCCTGATGTTCTCTTATGCTTAAAGTACATTTAAGTATTCGGCTATTCGGCAATACGAATACCCCCAGTATACATGCCCCCAAGCCTCGAGGAACACATGTGACGAAGAGGTTTTTCTCATCTCATGAAGTCTTCTCAACGTCGAAGGGTTGAGACCTGTCACCAAGGGTTGCGTGTTTTGGAGAATGTGTTCGCTGTCAGGTCATGTCTTTTCATCTATTATGATGAGGATAGTCATTTGTGGGTTTAGGAAGTGAAGTGTTGCTTCATATCAACCGTTGATCTTATCTAGCAGTTAAGCCGGGAGAGTTCCAGGTATGGCCGAGAGGGTTCTAGGTATGGCCGAAAGAAGTGAAGCGTTGCTTCATATCAACTGTTGATCTTTTCTAACAATTGAGCCGAGAGAGTTCTAGGTATGGCCGAGAGGGTTCTAGGCCATGATCGAGGGGTTCAGAGCTGTGGCCAAGAGGGTTCTCAACCATATCAGTATACTTTCCATCTCAATTATCATTTAAAGTCAACATATTTTTAAATAATATTGTTGTAGTATAACTTTTCTTTAAATTTTAAAATAAAGAACATGCAAGCTATGTCAAATTAAAAACGGGTAATCAATTACACAAAATTAAACTAAACATGTCAAACTTAAGTACTCATGAATTCAACTAAGTACATGAAAGTTGGCCTAAACAACATAGTATGTCAAGTTCAAATATACCAAGTACATAAAAGTTGAACAACTATATAGTATGTCAAGTTTAAACATACAAAGTACATAAAAGTTGAACAACTACATAGTATGTCAAAAAATATAAAAATAAAATTTCAAGCCTTTGCCCTCCCTCTTTCAAGACAATTGCGTCCAAGATGAGATAATTTCCACCATTTCCATGGTCTTGTAGTGCATAGTAAAAAAAAAAATTATCCACATAACATGTCACTGTCCACATAACAAAAATTTATCCTCAGTAATTAAAAAAGGCCCAAGTTCGGATGAAAATATTAAAACTCAAGAATGTGTCATGATTTGTTGGCATTTTACGTTTTAACACTGTCCAATACAATCAAAGGCAAAGGACTAACCTAAACAACAAAAGATGTCAAACATCATTAGGACTACTAGCTAGTAAAGATCCTCCACATGGTATTGATACATCTTGTTCACTCTCTTCATCCTATGAAAGACCAAATAAATGCATTACGTTAACACAATTAATTAATAAAATGTATACAAGATATACACTCCACTCAAGTTAATAAAATGATTACCCATTTACCCTTGGTTTACTTGTATTGCCAAACATTGCACCTAACTCCGGAGAAATATGTCCTTCCTTCATGTGTATGTATGCAAGCATTACATTTTGTAATGTCTTGACATTTTCCTCTGTAGCTGCTAACTTAGCCCTCAAACTAATAACCTCCTCTTTTAATTGAGAATTACTTTCACTAGATTCAAAACTAGAGGACAATTGTGAAGCTTGTTGCCACAGTACAACTCAAACAATAATAGACGACAATTGTGGTCACCAGAGTAAATTAAAAACTGCAGTTTATCCCTAATTAGAGTGCAACTGCATTTCCCAAGATGACTATAAGCCGAGTTCCAAGAAGTTACCTTGGGAGTTGGTAATGCTAAATAGGGTACGGCGTTTCAAGTTTGATAGAGTTGAGGCAGGCATGTAAATGTGTAATGCTGAAAATTTCTACACCGATTTTGTTCGGTGATTTTGTAAATGCAATTCATGGAGGAATCTTGTTTAAACTTTGCAAATAAAGCAATATTCGGACAATATAGAATCAGACACTGCAGAATGTGGAGAAAAATTATTGAAGGCTAGGTTGGTTATAGCTAGGTAACATAAACGAATATTGAAAAATTTGTGTGCTTCACTATGATTATATGCAAGAACCTATTGCCAAAGCTAAAAGGACAGAACAAAACCCTGAAGTTGATCACACAAAAGCTCTAAACTTATCAATCAAAAGAGTTAGGCTCTTTTGAGTATTCAAAGTACAAAAATTCACGATGGAAAAGAAATGAATTTTATTTACTACTGATATGTTAATTGAATCCAGGAGTTCCCCCAAACACTTCATTGAAGAAGGACTGTCCTTTCTAATGAAAGATTTTTTTACTAGGTAGGCCCTCATGAAGCGTTCAGAGGAACTCCAAGAGACAGCCAACAAATACTTTCTTTGACTTGTTTCTATAACTTCTTGTCTTGGCTGAACAAATGCACAGAAAGTGCTCTATATATAGTAGAGATATTAATCATATTATGCTCAGAGAATAAATAAAGGCAAAAATTTATGTGGTCATGCAGAATAATCTAAAGTAAATAAAGTTTATTTCTAGTTTCTACCATTGATCCTAGTCATGATGTTCGCCAAGAAGAACGGGAGACTAACAAAGAAAGACTCTTACTGCAACTAAAACACATACAGTGGGCTCGTTTCTGGTAAAGTGATGCAAATCTTCAAAATCTAACAAAAGATCCATTCTCAATCCCTTTCACTCTTTTTCATGGTCATGTATTCTTTTTCTCATGTAAATACAAGAGGTCTTGTGCGGTTAAAAGAAAAGGAAAAAAAATGTAAATTATTCTCTTCTTTCCGATATCTTTGTATATATTTTTCCCCGTGAAGCATAAAATTAGCATTACATGTAATACATGTTAGTAAATATCTTGTGTATTATGCGGATATTATTATTTTTTAATTTAACCAGAGAAATAAAAGTAAATTAGATTTAGGGCCGAAAGAGGAAATTAATTTTTTTTTAAATATTTTTTTAGTATAAGTCGTTAAAATATAAGATAAAAAGGAAAACTTTAATATTAAAAAGACCGAAATTAAGATGTGTAAATGTAACAGGATTCAAATTTACATATTACAAGAAAAACTAATATTAGTGATGAAAGAATTAATATGTAATATTTAAAACATTCATCACTGAAATTTTTGTGATGCTGGTATCAGTAACGAAAAAATAAATTTTGTCACTAATATATTAGTACTTTTTTGCATATAGGAATTTATTATTTTTTATTTCTCTAAAATTCAGTGCAAGTTTTTCATACAAGTGATCACTACCAGAAGATAGAGACAAATATTTACGTAGATTTAAGTGTAATTTTAGTTTTTTACTCTATATTTTCACACAAATGATTTCATATCATTCACACTTAACATATATTCTTTTTGGGTATCGAATAATATAAAAATCTGTTGTATACTATTTCAAATATGAGCAAAACTCAATTAATGTTTAGGGACTAAAACATTGACGGAAAAAAAATTTAGGGACTAAGACCGGTCAAATATTTGTTTAGGGACTAAAAACATTGACAGAAAAAAGTTCAGAAATTAAGACCGGTCAAATATTTATTTAGGGACTAAAAATAAAAACTGAGAAAAGTTAAGAGACTAAAAACATATTTTGTCCTATACTCTTTTATGTATAAAAAAAAACATATACTCTTCTGGGTCTCAAATGTTAGAAAAAAAAATCTTGTAAACTGGTCTCAAATATAAGTAAAACTCAACAATATTTTTTTCTTAATTAATAAAATTATATCCACAATACCCTTCATGATAATGGTATAAAGTCATGATAATGCATGTACATCTAAAGGTATTCAAGCATGTTTAGGAAGTTAATTCTGGTGAAAATAGCAGTTGTACGTTTTTAATTAAATTCTCTTTTAACAATATATTTTTTATTGCAAGTTAAGTGAAAAAGAAATTAAAAGGTTTAATTCAATCACACACAAATAAGAAATATATTATCAATGAAATGGAGGAAATTATTTTCTATGATTTGCATGATTGACATCTTCCCTTATATTTGTTTCAATGTTTTTTAACTTTTAATACCTAAACCAACAAACAATGTACACTAATAATATAAAGATTAGTTTTACTAGTAAAATTGAACAACTTCGATGAATATGTGAACTTAATGAAATAGTGGAGTGGTAGGAGTTTGAATGGTTAGCATGAGATCATTGGTTTAAGGTTTAAAATTTAAACCTCATTATTGTCATGAGGAGTGCTAGCAATACACTTCTCCCAACACTCTATCATTTGTTGGAATTTATTGAAAACTACAAAATTCTAAGAGAAAGAAAGTTATTAAATAACAAGTGGGATCCATAAAAATTTATGATTTCCAATAAATTTGAATCAATCATGGAGAATGTGTTCAAAAGAGTATGATAGAGAGTGTGTTGATAGCATTTCTCTTATTGTCATTCACAAAAAATAGTTTCTCATCTTCTAATTTTTTTTTTTGTTGAAAACATAATATATTTGAACCATGAGGATAACGTAAAAGAGTGAGAAGCTTTTTCTTTTACAACCTTCGTTCTTTTTTAATTGTCGAATTTTTTTTAAAAAAAATTGTTTCTATTTTAGTGTGATGAAATGATTTTTGGTCAAATATTGAGAACTTACCAAATTTATCATTCAACGCTTGAAAAAGGGAAGAAAAGGAAAAATGATTTTGTTCCAATTTTGAATGGGACATGCATACCATTTTGACCTGTTGGGATTTTAATTAGAAATTTCTCACACTTTCTTAATAAAGTTAATCAATTTTAGGTTGACTTTCAAAAAAAAAAAAAAGAAAAGCATTCAATATGAATAAAATGTTTATATGTTAAAATTTGAAATATTTATTGTTTTAAGCTTCAAGCATTGCGTATTTATCGATTACAACATTTGATATTGTTAACAAATTAACTAAGTGGATAGCTAATAGCTAGAAATCAAGAAAATGTCATCAAATTAATATAACTAGTATTTTGACTTGCGGGTTGCGTAAAATAAAAACCTATTTACTTTTGGAATTAAATTGTTTGGTAAATAAATATTTCGAATGTATAAATTAAACGTATTACAGTGAAAAATTATAATTTATAATTAAAAATATTTTGAATGTATAAATTATATTTTATATTTATAATAAATAATTTACATAATGATTTCAGGAAGCCAAATGATATTTTAATTGGGTCTCTAAACATTAATTCAAAATTAATAATAAAATATTTTATTAGAAAGACATACATCAATAAACAATTTTTTATGTTTTCTTTTAAGTTATTACTTTTTACTCGGTCAACTTATTAGCAAATTCATTATTTTTTTAATCTATTAAATGTATTTTATATATAATTAATTAAAGGTATTTAGTGCATTGTATTGAATATAAATCTTGACAAACATATGACACTAAAATTGGAATTTAAAATCTTGAATTTCAAATGAGGGTATTACTTTAATTCCTTTCCTTATGTTTCACATGAAGAACAACATTAAAATTTTATCATATTGATAAGCTATTGTTTGTACCCTGTGATGAACGGAATTTTTTTTATGTTAGACGTAAATTACAATGATAATGATTATTTAAATTATAAGACCCTGAGATTCTGTTGGCCTAGTGAGAAACTGTAGATAAGGCCCCTTATATATAAATATTCAAAAATATAAATATATATTGAATAAAAAATAGACACATAAAATTGATACTTCAAATATGATATCCAAACATCATAAATATTTTTATCATTAAAATTGATACAATAAATTTTAAAACTAAATCTCTTTTCTGCCACTACAACATTATAATCTTATATATTTTGTTTAACTTATATGATTTTTGTTTTCATGATAGGTGGTAAATTATTATAACTTTTTTGTTGTTGGTTAAATTTAATATGTGAACTAAAAAATATAATTTACTTTATTTTTCTATATTTGACTCCCTCAAACAAAATGCTATAACTCTGGCTATCGTTTATTATCGACAAAATATCTTCATTTGATATTAAAGCTTAAACTTTTGGTTTGTGTTTTTTTAAATTGTTAAAAAAAACAATTAAAATCTGTTATCATGGATTCATCACATGTTGATATGTCACAATGAATTGAAAATTCATTAAATATGAATTTATAAAAGTAACACCTAAAAAGACTAACAATAATTAACAAATTGATATCTTTTATTCACATGTTACGTTTAAATTTTAATAAAAAAAAAAGACATAAAATGAAACAAAAATTTTAATCTATTTATAAGAAGAAAATAAAACAATACATAGAAGGTACCACATAACCATACAGACTTTCTCAAAAAAAAAAAAAAAAAAAGACCTCCCTCTAACCCTAGCCCTCAGCGGTTGCCCCTTCTCAGACATGCCTCTTTAGCCTTGTGCTTTTTCCCTTGAAGATGATCGTTCAGCCCTTTCTCACTTGTGGTAGTAATTTGACATAAGCCACACAACTCCAGTGATTCTTGGGTTTCTTCGCCAAATTCCTATTGTCATTAATTAATGTAGGAGGTGTCACTGCTTTGCGCTTTGTACCATAATGATCAACATCTGGCTTAGCCTATCATGGGATAAACCAAAAGAGAAAACCTTTTGTTAAAGAAGAAGCAGAAAAAAAATAAAATTGAAAGAAAGATAAAGACATAAAAGAACAGTAAATTAAACATAACACTTTACACTAACCAATATAATCACTTTTCCCTTGTTATTGGGATTAGTCTGCGTAAAAGGTTGTCTGATATCAACTTGGCGAGGTAATTGGGATCGTGGCCCCCAAAATCTGTCGATGTTATTAATTGGGTTGTTCATTCTACGATTCAAACATGCTGGAGAATTGACCAAAACTTGTTTTCCAAACGGGAACCCCTCCATTCTTTCCATTGGGATTTCCACCATCCTTTCTGCCGCCATTTCCCTCCTGACCTCTTCCTCCAGCTCTCACCGTCGTCCCAATGCCACTTCGCCGGCGATTATCTCTCTCCTTATTTCCTCCTTCTGCATCCCCCGTCGTAATTGCTCTTTCCCCAACTCTCGACGGAATGCTTCCTCAGCGTTAATGGGCATCGCCGTTGGGAAAACTCTAGGCGCTGAAACATTGCTAGTAAAACTACTTGGCGCAAACGCAGACCCTACAAAGTGAATAGTGAATTAAATGAACTCATGTGACAAAAGTTTTGTTTTTATAAACAGCAAAACAAATGGATCTCTTGAAAGGAACGAGAAGAATAGTGAGCGTTACCTTGTAATGAGGGTCCAGAGATATCTGAATTCATGTGGGCGACAGTGGAAAAAGGGCGCTGCGTTGCGAGTTGTGTCATTTGGTTTTGGCCATCATGATGTTTGAACTCCATGGAAAAAGTTGAAATGTTAAACAAAGGGAAGGGGAAAGCGAGAAGAAAAACAGTGCCTGTGAAATGAGAGACAATGATTATCTGTGGGCAGTGTGTGAGTTTGAGAGAGTGATTAATAAAGAGGCCAGTGTGAGGCTTTGCACATTTGTGTTTGTAGATGTGGTTGACCCTATTTTAGTGTGATGAAGTGATTTTTGGTCAAATATTGAGAACTTACCAAATTTATCATTCAACGCTTGAAAAAGGGAAGAAAAGGAAAAAGGATTTTGTTCCAATTTTGAATGGGACATGCATACCATTTTGACCTGTTGGGATTTTAATTAGGAATTTCTCACACTTTCTTAACAAAGTTAATCAATTTTAGGTTGACTATCAAAAAAAAAAAAAAAAAGCATTCAATATGAATAAAATGTTTATATGTTAAAATTTGAAATATTTGTTGTTTTAAGCTTCAAGCATTGCGTATTTATCGATTACAACATTTGATATTGTTAACAAATTAACTAAGTGGATAGCTAATAGCTAGAAATCAAGAAAATGTCATCAAATTAATATAACTAGTATTTTGACTTGCGGGTTGCGTAAAATAAAAACCTATTTACTTTTGGAATTAAATTGTTTGGTAAATAAATATTTTGAATGTATAAATTAAACGTATTACAGTGAAAAATTATAATTTATAATTAAAAATATTTTGAATGTATAAATTATATTTTATATTTATAATAAATAATTTGCATAATGATTTCAGGAAGCCAAATGATATTTTAATTGGGTCTCTAAACATTAATTCAAAATTAATAATAAAATATTTTATTAGAAAGACATACATCAATAAACAATTTTTTATGTTTTCTTTTAAGTTCTTACTTTTTACTCGGTCAACTTATTAGCAAATTCATTATTTTTTTAATCTATTAAATGTATTTTATATTTAATTAATTAAAGGTATTTAGTGCATTGTATTGAATATAAATCTTGACAAATATATGACACCAAAATTGGAATTTAAAATCTTGAATTTCAAATGAGGGTATTACTTTAATTCCTTTCCTTATGTTTCACATGAAGAACAACATTAAAATTTTATCATATTGATAAGCTATTGTTTGTACCCGTGTGATGAACGGAATTTTTTTTATGTTAGACGTAAATTACAATGATAATAATTATTTAAATTATAAGACCCTGAGATTCTGTTGGCCTAGTGAGAAACTGTAGATAAGGCCCCTTATATATAAATATTCAAAAATATAAATATATATTGAATAAAAAATAGACACATAATTTAATTAAAAGTTGTATGTTTTATTACATTAAACGAAGAACATAATTTTAACAAAATTCAAAAAGATATATCATATTTTTTATTCATATGTTATCGTCTATTATCCAATTTACATCCCTCAAAAACATGACATACACATAAATATCTATATAAAATTAAGGTAACCCCCTAAAAGAAAAAAACAAAGTTATGGAACCATAATATCCAATTATTTTTGAGATTTCTATTTCTTCCTAAATCTTTCTTAACAGAAAAAGGAATTAAAAGAATGTTATTTCACTGTTTGAAGTAGAGAATGCATTATTTTTATTATTATTAGGCTAAGAAATAAATTTTACTTTAGCAAAATTTGAGGGTCAATTTTGGTTTTGAAACTTCAAATATGATATCCAAACATCATAAATATTTTTATCATTAAAATTGATACAATAAATTTTAAAACTAAATCTCTTTTCTGCCACTACAACATTATAATCTTATATATTTTGTTTAACTTATATGATTTTTGTTTTCATGATAGGTGGTAAATTATTATAACTTTTTTGTTGTTGGTTAAATTTAATATGTGAACTAAAAAATATAATTTACTTTATTTTTCTATATTTGACTCCCTCAAACAAAATGCTATAACTCCGGCTATCGTTTATTATCGACAAAATATCTTCATTTGATATTAAAGCTTAAACTTTTGGTTTGTGTTTTTTTAAATTGTTAAAAAAAAAACAATTAAAATCTGTTATCATGGATTCATCACATGTTGATATGTCACAATGAATTGAAAATTCATTAAATATGAATTTATAAAAGTAACACCTAAAAAGACTAACAATAATTAACAAATTGATATCTTTTATTCACATGTTACGTTTAAATTTTAATAAAAAAAAAAGAAGACATAAAATGAAACAAAAATTTTAATCTATTTATAAGAAGAAAATAAAACAATACATAGAAGGTACCACATAACCATACAAACTTTCTCAAAAAAAAAAAAAAAAAAAAGACCTCCCTCTAACCCTAGCCCTCAGCGGTTGCCCCTTCTCAGACATGCCTCTTTAGCCTTGTGCTTTTTCCCTTGAAGATGATCGTTCAGCCCTTTCTCACTTGTGGTAGTAATTTGACATAAGCCACAACTCTAGTGATTCTTGGGTTTCTTCGCCAAATTCCTATTGTCATCAATTAATGTAGGAGGAGTCACTGCTTTGCGCTTTGTACCATAACGATCAACATCTGGCTTAGCCTATCATGGGATAAACCAAAAGAGAAAACCTTTTGTTAAAGAAGAAGCAGAAAAAAAATAAAATTGAAAGAAAGATAAAGACAGAAAAGAATAGTAAATTAAACATAACACTTTACACTAACCAATATAATCACTTTTCCCTTGTTATTGGGATTAGTCTGTGTAAAAGGTTGTCTGATATCAACTTGGCGAGGTAATTGGGATCGTGGCCCCCAAAATCTGTCGATGTTATTAATTGGGTTGTTCATTCTACGATTCAAACATGCTGGAGAATTAACCAAAACTTGTTTTCCAAACGGGAACCCCTCCATTCTTTCCATTGGGATTTCCACCATCCTTTCCGCCGCCATTTCCCTCCTGACCTCTTCCTCCAGCTCTCGCCGTCGTCCCAATGCCACTTCGCCGGCGATTATCTCTCTCCTTATTTCCTCCTTCTGCATCCCCCATCGTAATTGCTCTTTCCCCAACTCTCGTCGGAATGCTTCCTCAGCGTTAATGGGCATCGCCGTTGGGAAAACTCTAGGCGCTGAAACATTGCTAGTAAAACTACTTGGCGCAAACGCAGACCCTACAAAGTGAATAGTGAATTAAATGAACTCATGTGACAAAAGTTTTGTTTTTATAAACAGCAAAACAAATGGATCTCTTGAAAGGAACGAGAAGAATAGTGAGCGTTACCTTGTAATGAGGGTCCAGAGATATCTGAATTCATGTGGGCGACAGTGGAAAAAGGGCGCTGCGTTGCGAGTTGTGTCATTTGGTTTTGGCCATCATGATGTTTGAACTCCATGGAAAAAGTTGAAATGTTAAACAAAGGGAAGGGGAAAGCGAGAAGAAAAACAGTGCCTGTGAAATGAGAGACAATGATTATCTGTGGGCAGTGTGTGAGTTTGAGAGAGTGATTAATAAAGAGGCCAGTGTGAGGCTTTGCACATTTGTGTTTGTAGATGTGGTTGACCCTATTTTAGTGTGATGAAGTGATTTTTGGTCAAATATTGAGAACTTACCAAATTTATCATTCAACGCTTGAAAAAGGGAAGAAAAGGAAAAAGGATTTTGTTCCAATTTTGAATGGGACATGCATACCATTTTGACCTGTTGGGATTTTAATTAGGAATTTCTCACACTTTCTTAACAAAGTTAATCAATTTTAGGTTGACTATCAAAAAAAAAAAAAAAAAAGCATTCAATATGAATAAAATGTTTATATGTTAAAATTTGAAATATTTGTTGTTTTAAGCTTCAAGCATTGCGTATTTATCGATTACAACATTTGATATTGTTAACAAATTAACTAAGTGGATAGCTAATAGCTAGAAATCAAGAAAATGTCATCAAATTAATATAACTAGTATTTTGACTTGCGGGTTGCGTAAAATAAAAACCTATTTACTTTTGGAATTAAATTGTTTGGTAAATAAATATTTTGAATGTATAAATTAAACGTATTACAGTGAAAAATTATAATTTATAATTAAAAATATTTTGAATGTATAAATTATATTTTATATTTATAATAAATAATTTGCATAATGATTTCAGGAAGCCAAATGATATTTTAATTGGGTCTCTAAACATTAATTCAAAATTAATAATAAAATATTTTATTAGAAAGACATACATCAATAAACAATTTTTTATGTTTTCTTTTAAGTTCTTACTTTTTACTCGGTCAACTTATTAGCAAATTCATTATTTTTTTAATCTATTAAATGTATTTTATATTTAATTAATTAAAGGTATTTAGTGCATTGTATTGAATATAAATCTTGACAAATATATGACACCAAAATTGGAATTTAAAATCTTGAATTTCAAATGAGGGTATTACTTTAATTCCTTTGCTTATGTTTCACATGAAGAACAACATTAAAATTTTATCATATTGATAAGCTATTGTTTGTACCCGTGTGATGAACGGAATTTTTTTTATGTTAGACGTAAATTACAATGATAATAATTATTTAAATTATAAGACCCTGAGATTCTGTTGGCCTAGTGAGAAACTGTAGATAAGGCCCCTTATATATAAATATTCAAAAATATAAATATATATTGAATAAAAAATAGACACATAATTTAATTAAAAGTTGTATGTTTTATTACATTAAACGAAGAACATAATTTTAACAAAATTCAAAAAGATATATCATATTTTTTATTCATATGTTATCGTCTATTATCCAATTTACATCCCTCAAAAACATGACATACACATAAATATCTATATAAAATTAAGGTAACCCCCTAAAAGAAAAAAACAAAGTTATGGAACCATAATATCCAATTATTTTTGAGATTTCTATTTCTTCCTAAATCTTTCTTAACAGAAAAAGGAATTAAAAGAATGTTATTTCACTGTTTGAAGTAGAGAATGCATTATTTTTATTATTATTAGGCTAAGAAATAAATTTTACTTTAGCAAAATTTGAGGGTCAATTTTGGTTTTGAAACTTCAAATATGATATCCAAACATCATAAATATTTTTATCATTAAAATTGATACAATAAATTTTAAAACTAAATCTCTTTTCTACCACTACAACATTATAATCTTATATATTTTGTTTAACTTATATGATTTTTGTTTTCATGATAGGTGGTAAATTATTATAACTTTTTTGTTTTTGGTTAAATTTAATATGTGAACTAAAAAATATAATTTACTTTATTTTTCTATATTTGACTCCCTCAAACAAAATGCTATAACTCCGGCTATCGTTTATTATCGACAAAATATCTTCATTTGATATTAAAGCTTAAACTTTTGGTTTGTGTTTTTTTAAATTGTTAAAAAAAAACAATTAAAATCTGTTATCATGGATTCATCACATGTTGATATGTCACAATGAATTGAAAATTCATTAAATATGAATTTATAAAAGTAACACCTAAAAAGACTAACATTAACAAATTGATATCTTTTATTCACATGTTACGTTTAAATTTTAATAAAAAAAAAGAAGACATAAAATGAAACAAAAATTTTAATCTATTTATAAGAAGAAAATAAAACAATACATAGAAGGTACCACATAACCATACAAACTTTCTCAAAAAAAAAAAAAAAAAAGACCTCCCTCTAACCCTAGCCCTCAGCGGTTGCCCCTTCTCAAACATGCCTCTTTAGCCTTGTGCTTTTTCCCTTGAAGATGATCGTTCAGCCCTTTCTCACTTGTGGTAGTAATTTGACATAAGCCACAACTCTAGTGATTCTTGGGTTTCTTCGCCAAATTCCTATTGTCATCAATTAATGTAGGAGGAGTCACTGCTTTGCGCTTTGTACCATAACGATCAACATCTGGCTTAGCCTATCATGGGATAAACCAAAAGAGAAAACCTTTTGTTAAAGAAGAAGCAGAAAAAAAATAAAATTGAAAGAAAGATAAAGACAGAAAAGAATAGTAAATTAAACATAACACTTTACACTAACCAATATAATCACTTTTCCCTTGTTATTGGGATTAGTCTGTGTAAAAGGTTGTCTGATATCAACTTGGCGAGGTAATTGGGATCGTGGCCCCCAAAATCTGTCGATGTTATTAATTGGGTTGTTCATTCTACGATTCAAACATGCTGGAGAATTAACCAAAACTTGTTTTCCAAACGGGAACCCCTCCATTCTTTCCATTGGGATTTCCACCATCCTTTCCGCCGCCATTTCCCTCCTGACCTCTTCCTCCAGCTCTCGCCGTCGTCCCAATGCCACTTCGCCGGCGATTATCTCTCTCCTTATTTCCTCCTTCTGCATCCCCCATCGTAATTGCTCTTTCCCCAACTCTCGTCGGAATGCTTCCTCAGCGTTAATGGGCATCGCCGTTGGGAAAACTCTAGGCGCTGAAACATTGCTAGTAAAACTACTTGGCGCAAACGCAGACCCTACAAAGTGAATAGTGAATTAAATGAACTCATGTGACAAAAGTTTTGTTTTTATAAACAGCAAAACAAATGGATCTCTTGAAAGGAACGAGAAGAATAGTGAGCGTTACCTTGTAATGAGGGTCCAGAGATATCTGAATTCATGTGGGCGACAGTGGAAAAAGGGCGCTGCGTTGCGAGTTGTGTCATTTGGTTTTGGCCATCATGATGTTTGAACTCCATGGAAAAAGTTGAAATGTTAAACAAAGGGAAGGGGAAAGCGAGAAGAAAAACAGTGCCTGTGAAATGAGAGACAATGATTATCTGTGGGCAGTGTGTGAGTTTGAGAGAGTGATTAATAAAGAGGCCAGTGTGAGGCTTTGCACATTTGTGTTTGTAGATGTGGTTGACCCTATTTTAGTGTGATGAAGTGATTTTTGGTCAAATATTGAGAACTTACCAAATTTATCATTCAACGCTTGAAAAAGGGAAGAAAAGGAAAAAGGATTTTGTTCCAATTTTGAATGGGACATGCATACCATTTTGACCTGTTGGGATTTTAATTAGGAATTTCTCACACTTTCTTAACAAAGTTAATCAATTTTAGGTTGACTATCAAAAAAAAAAAAAAAAAAGCATTCAATATGAATAAAATGTTTATATGTTAAAATTTGAAATATTTGTTGTTTTAAGCTTCAAGCATTGCGTATTTATCGATTACAACATTTGATATTGTTAACAAATTAACTAAGTGGATAGCTAATAGCTAGAAATCAAGAAAATGTCATCAAATTAATATAACTAGTATTTTGACTTGCGGGTTGCGTAAAATAAAAACCTATTTACTTTTGGAATTAAATTGTTTGGTAAATAAATATTTTGAATGTATAAATTAAACGTATTACAGTGAAAAATTATAATTTATAATTAAAAATATTTTGAATGTATAAATTATATTTTATATTTATAATAAATAATTTGCATAATGATTTCAGGAAGCCAAATGATATTTTAATTGGGTCTCTAAACATTAATTCAAAATTAATAATAAAATATTTTATTAGAAAGACATACATCAATAAACAATTTTTTATGTTTTCTTTTAAGTTCTTACTTTTTACTCGGTCAACTTATTAGCAAATTCATTATTTTTTTAATCTATTAAATGTATTTTATATTTAATTAATTAAAGGTATTTAGTGCATTGTATTGAATATAAATCTTGACAAATATATGACACCAAAATTGGAATTTAAAATCTTGAATTTCAAATGAGGGTATTACTTTAATTCCTTTCCTTATGTTTCACATGAAGAACAACATTAAAATTTTATCATATTGATAAGCTATTGTTTGTACCCGTGTGATGAACGGAATTTTTTTTATGTTAGACGTAAATTACAATGATAATAATTATTTAAATTATAAGACCCTGAGATTCTGTTGGCCTAGTGAGAAACTGTAGATAAGGCCCCTTATATATAAATATTCAAAAATATAAATATATATTGAATAAAAAATAGACACATAATTTAATTAAAAGTTGTATGTTTTATTACATTAAACGAAGAACATAATTTTAACAAAATTCAAAAAGATATATCATATTTTTTATTCATATGTTATCGTCTATTATCCAATTTACATCCCTCAAAAACATGACATACACATAAATATCTATATAAAATTAAGGTAACCCCCTAAAAGAAAAAAAAATACACACACAATATGTATATATAATTTTGTAATGATATTATACAATTTTATTTCCTTTAATTAATTTCATTTTCTTTTTCTTTCTATTTCTATTTTCTCTTTTCCTTTCTATCACATCTTCTATTGCGTCGCATATTTTCTCTATCTCTCTTACCACTGATGAGAGATGCAGGTCCCAAAAAATATGAAACCATAATTTCCAATTATTTTTAAGATTTCTATTTCTTCCTAAATGTTTCTTAATATAAAAAGGAATCAAAAGAATATTATTTCACTATTTGAAGTAGAGAATGCATTATTTTTATTATTATTAGGCTTAGAAATGTATTTTACTTTTGCAAAATTTGAGGGTCAATTTTTCTTTTGAAACTTCAAATATGATATCTAAATATCATAAATATTTTTATCATTAAAATTGACACAATTAATTTTAAAACTAAATCTCTTTTCTACCATTACAACATTATAATCTTATATATTTTGTTTAATTTATATGATTTTTGTTTAGTGATATGTGGTAAATTATTATAATTTTTTAGCTGTTGGTTAAATTTAATATGTTAACTAAAAATATAATTTACTTTAATTTTTATATTTTACTCCCTCAAACAAAATGCTATAACTCCAACTATCGTTTATTATAGACAAAATATCTTCATTTGATATTAAACCTTAAACTTTTGGTTTGTGTTCTTTAAATTGTTAAAAAAAACAAATGCTTTAAATCTATTATCATAGATTCATTGCATGTTGATATGTCAGAATGAGTTGAAAATTCATTAAACATGAATTTATAAAAGTAACACATAAAAAGACTAACAATTAACAAATTGATACTTTTTATTCACATGTTACATTTAAATTTTAATAATTAAAAAAAGAGTCATAAAATGAAACAATAATTTTAATCTATTTATATGAATAAAATAAAACAATATATAAAAAAATACTACATAACCTTACAGCTTTCAAAAACAAATGGGCTCCTTCTAACCCTGAGCCCTTAGCGGTTGCCCTTTCTCAAGGATACTTCTTTAGTCTTGTGTTTTTTTCCCTGAAGATGATCGTTCAACCTTTTCTCACTTGTGGTAGTAATCTGACATAAGCCACAACTCCATTGCTTCTTGGGTTTCTTCATCAAATTCTTATTGTCATCAATTAATGTAAGAGGTGTCACTGCTTTGCGCTTTGTACCACGACAATCAACATCTAGCTTAGCCTATAATGGGATAAACCAAAAGAGAAAACCTTTTGTTAGACTTCCATCTATATGAAATGGTGGAAGTAACCACAGATTTTTTTAGCTATAATATTTATACTAGTAATTTTTTTAGATAGGATTCTTTGTTCAGTAGCAGATTTAAAAAATTTCTTGAGCTATATATTTTCTCCGGGTTTTAAATTTTCAGAGGATGCTCTATCAACAGGTTCAGCCAGTGCATATTAGTTAGGTGATGTTAGAAGGAGTGTATATCTTATTCAACATGAGGAGAGATTTCATTGTTTTCAAGTTTATATTTTTTGTTTTCCTTTGTCTTTTCAAAGCATAGGTACTTAATGTGATAATCAACATATACTGATTTCTTTAGCTACATTTATAACCCACAAAATAGTTATATTTGCAAGCAATTTACCCTTCTCTGTCAATAAGTGTTTGAAAACCCGGTTTGGCCTGAACCTATTTAGTTTGGGCTGAAATTGGCTGAACTGCTGACTGGAGTTTGGACCCTTGTCTGGTCTAAGTTAAATCTTAAGACTTTAGTGGTTCATAACCCAAAAATCTGATTGATCATCCGAAAACCGGCTTAACAGCCCAAAATTTGTGCTTTGTCAAAACATGGACTGGCTGGTCAACTTTTCCAATGCATGGTCCATTGCTGACATTATATTTGAGAGCTTACATAAATTAGACATATTTTAGTGTTTTCTGGTTCTGTTTGAATCATGGATTTTATCGTCATTTTATGTCAATGCTTCTATTGATTCCATGTAGATAACTTTCTCATAAAAGTTATTTATTGAATAGAATGAAAGTAGAGGGATATATAGTCAAGACATAACAAATACAGCAGATAATTTGTTGTCCTAGAGAGCATTTCTCTGATACCAGACAAGAAATTAGATCTAACTTCATTGACCCTCTAATAGCTTTCTTAGATGAAGCATCAACACAAAGGTCCTTTCTGAAACCGAAAGTTATGCTGAATGCATCAGCTGAGAGTTTTCAGATGCTGCATCAAGTGATTGTTCACTCACGAGCTCAGATGAGGTATCTTTCACAACTGAGAGTACTGGGGACTCCTTCAGTACTGTATATAGATTATGGTGATCCGTGCAATATGAATCCAATCTCATCTATCTTCAATTACTCACCAGAAAATTCCATAAACTCTTGCTACTGATGTTTTCAAATAGTAGGCCATCTAAATAATTCACTGTTCAATTAGTTCTCATTCGTAGGATTAGTGTTCAAAGTGACTACAAGACCAGTTATATCAAGTCTCGTTTTCTAATTTGCACTATCTGTAGTAAAGTTTATAATGTGTAAATTATAGTGCTGAAAACTCAAGTTTCTGTAAATACCATTCACACTAAGTATATGATACTAAGGGGGTGGCAATCATATTGCATTTGAGTGCAGACTTATCAAATTCTTTCTTTTCAAACAATCAAAGAAAAAAGTATATATGTACCACATGCTCATTTCAACACCCATATCAATTCATAATGAAAAGTTTTCAAGAGTAAAATTACCTCTGAACTATATAGCTATGATGAACCTAAAAGCAAGTCAATCAGAAAACAGTGTTTTAGCTAAATGTGAAACACTTTATTCATCCATACAAGATGTCCTGACACCTCAGTGCTGCAGCACTCTGCATATGGCTTTCATGTTGAAAGCTTACTTGTCACATGGTTTGCAGTTCATTTTCAATATCAAACAAGAACCATATCTCATTGACCCTATCATCATATTCAAAAGGGGAATTGTACTGTGCAACAGTGTAAACAGAAGCATGGCCAGCTCTCTTCTGGCTTTTCTCAATTGCATCAGCCCACTTGGTTCCAGCAATACTAGCCTTCAAGGCTGCAGCTTCCTCCCCAACACTAGAATCATTGACAAATCCACCAAACTGTCTAACTGCTGCAAACACAGTCTTCCATCTTTGAACGTGAAGGCCCTTTGCGGGAGGCGGGTTTGCTTGGTTCTCTTTTGGCACATAGAAGCTCACAACAAATGAGGACACACAGAAGGGTCCATCACTGGGTAATACTTCACTGATCACAGGCGCTGTCATCTCAATTTTCTGCTGGTAGTTATTCTTACCCTGAATATAATCAAATAGCCTGACCAAAACAAAAAGGTTACTCAAATTTAATTAACTCCTTGGATGGGACTATCCTCTGCCATAAGCACTTAGTCTTACTGAAAACCTTTCCCAGTGTACACAAACTTATGATAAAAAATTGTAGGATAAAATATGTTTTCGGTCCCTCTAGAATATCTGAAATTTAGAATTGGTCCCCCCAAAAATTTTCATCCCATTTCAGTTCCTCTAAAATTTTAACATGTTACTATTCGTCTAGTATGTTAATTTTGTTAATAAATCCAGTATGTTCATCAGGTATTTTAACCTGCATCACCACAAAAATAAAATTAAAAATTTTTGTACAAATGCTCAGTCAGAGTCTGTATTCAACCCTGTCTGCCATGTAAGCAGATTCATTAACAAAGTTAACATACTTGATGAACATTAATATATTAAAATTTTAGAAGGACTGAAATATGACGAAAAATTTTGCAGAGACCAATTTCAAATTTCATATATTTTAGATGGACCAAAAACATATAATACTCAAAATTGTAATTCAGTCAGAGCTATATAAATTAGCTAATAAAGAGAGAGAGAGAGAGAGATAAAATGACCTCCTGAAGCCGGTTCTTGTGGCTTCTACCAGAGAAATGTCTTGAATGGGGCTGTTTGAAATCCAAACGGGTGAATTATAGCGACAGATTTCGTAGCCGTTGCCAACTTGTATGACATCATAGCTGGGACACTCTATGCGCTTGCATGTTGGGGGAATTGCCCCTACATTCTGATGAAGGGTATCTGACCTCACACCCAGTAATAGTGAAACTGAGAGTAGGCTCAAAACCAGTGAGAGCTTGCATGTGATGATGGTAGCAGCCATGGCGCGAGTGAGTTGCACAATGCTAATGAGCAAAGGATAAAATGTGAAATTCTATATGGCTACAGAGAAACAGAGTTTAATGTCCACATATTTTATGGACCTCTCTCGTCACTATTAGAAGCTACAAAAGTCAGTTTTTTTTGTTTTCTCCTTTTTGGATTATAATTTACCTGAATTGATTCAACTGCATTTTTATTTTTTAGGACCAATTCTGAACTAGCGTGTTATGCACGGGCATATGTTTGACTATAAAATAATATAAACCCATAGATTTTTCTATTTTTACTAGAAATGTCTCCAAAATAGATAGATAGATTCCCATAAGCCCAAGGCCCAACTAACTACGTAGTTTTGCTGTGCAATTTGTCTGGATAAGGGTTCTCCTTTTACTATTCACATCTCTTAAATTTTTTTATATACTTAATTATGTTTTTAGTCTCTTAAATTAGAAGTTTATTTTTTTAGTCTCCTAAATCAAAATTTATATTTTTTAGTCCTCAAATTTTAAAAATATTCCTTTTAGTTCCTCCACTCAAATAAAAATTTACATTTTTTTAGTCTCTTAAATTTTGGCAAATGAACTAAAAAGAGCATTTTTAAATTTTAAAGACTAAAAACTATAATTTTTTATTTGGAAAACTAAAAAAAGTAGATCTCCTAATTTGTTGAACTAGGCGGTGCACAAAGAAACCCATTGAACTTATGAGCATCTAAAGAAATGAGAGAAAATTTATCCTACAATGATCAACGACTTGTTTGGAATGGGGGAAAGAAAACGAGGGATGAGAGAAAAAATTGATTTTAAATTAAAGAGAAAGTGAAAGAAAAGAAAATTTTAATTTTTTTTCTAGAAGTCATTTCTCAACCTTTTCCTTTCATTTTCTCATAAATAAATAAATAAAATATTGTTATTTGTATTTTTTTTTACTCTCAATCACACATACCATAAATGTTTCAAACAGTGAGGTGTTTAGATCTTAGAGAACATAATGGTTGCATAAAAGAAAAGGTAATAAATAACTCATTGAATATAAACAAAATCAGTTACAAACTAACCAAAATATTATAATTAATCTGAAAACTAACTAAAATCTTTTTGGTACATAAAACTAACTAAAAAACTACTAATTAAAAATTAACTAAATGAAATGATTTCCCTAAAACCTATATGTGAACAAACAAGCATACAAACAAACATAAGGAGTGAGGAATATTGGTTTCAACTTATCTACACATTGATGATAGGGCATCTTACAGTCAATCACCCAATTGGCAAGACTTTATGGGTGAATGTAGAGTTTAATTAATTGTACTATTGATAAGGGATAACCGCAAGAGCACAATCATCGTTAAGTAAGAAATATCGAATTCACATGGACCGCGTTTTCTGCTTTATAATTATATATCACAATTTAATGTAAATTAAACAAAAGAAAAAAGGAATTAAGTTTGGGTATTGAATTATAGTAAAGAAATTTAAGAGAAAATTAAAATTAAAGCAAACAATTCAAATTGGGATGAATTCAATTATAGAAAAATTTTCAAGCCTTCCTATTGACTTAGTCCCTTTACCTCAATGTTCTTATTGGTTCTCTTTGAAGGTAAATTTATCTAAGGTAATCTTTGTTCCTTCTCAAAATACAAAGATGTATCTAATTAAATTAACTCCTACTTTCATAGTAATTATGTTCAATTAAAATCATTAAGTTCTATGTTAATTTATTGATCCTCAAACGATTAAACCTACTTTAATTCCTAAGTTATGGTCCAACGATTAGGTTCACATCTTAGTTATTACCTAAGCGTTTATAATTATGAAAAACAATGGTCAAACACTTTGTATAAGTAAAATTAATAAAAGAGAAATCAAGAAGGGAAGCCAAAAGAGCATAAAGATAATTTCAACTAAGCATCAACAGTTGTTAAGGGCTAAGCCTCAATCCTTGAATAAAGAGATTACTCACTTATAGTCATAAAAATAACCAAATAATAAAAAAGAAACATAACAAACCAGAAAAGAGTTGAAGAAGAAGATGATCCTTCACTTTCTCTCTAAGTCATAAGCTAATGAAGATTAGAATGCTTAATCCTAGGTAGAAAACTCTATTTAAAGACAATGGGCCAAAAATATTTGGGCCCAAAATACATTAAAAAAAAGATATGAAAACTGTGTTGGTGTCATTCATGGCCATGACCTTTGTTGCCTAGAAGGATTAATTAAGGGTGAGTGAGAGAGTGGAGAGGTCTCACCCATGACTAAAATGTCACAACTATGTCAGGTGTTCTGATTTTGCTTTTCTTCTATTCTTCAAGTATCTCTATGCTCCTAACTTTAATCCTTGAAGTCATCGTGCTTCTTTCTCCTAGATCTTTCTCCTAGATTTGATGCCTTGAAAATCAAGAGATGGCCCTGAAAAATGAAAATACCACAATCATAATTGGTTGCAAAAAGAATTGAAAAACAATGAAAATGTAAGGTTATTGAGTTCTAAATATCAGAATATGCAATTGATCATAAGTGAAATGTTATGCATGAATGGTATGAAATGCAACGCATCAACTATCTTACCCTTTGACATATGTTAATTATGTTAGGTCAATGTAAATCAAATCCAATGCTCATGCATGAGAAAGACACCACTTCATAGAGTTAACAACTTCTTATTCAAATGACTAGTCAACTGTGTTTCGTCAAGATGTGTCATGCACGGGTATTTGCTACCCCGATACAGGATGCATAAATCCAGTTCTCGTGGAGTCACACCTATACATCCTCAAGATTTATCAAATGGCCTTAACTAACCTTCACTTACCCGTCAAGACACAAGGTGTAAAAGCTCACATCAACAACTTGACAGATGAATATGGATGTATGACAACAACAATGTACATACATTATCAACTTTAGATTATTATTTGCAACTTTACATGTTAAGATATGCTCAACTCAACATTGTGCCTAAGTTTTACGGCCTCAAAATCCAACTGAACATCATGCCTAGGCTCCATGGACAAGGTAAGTTAGCTCCAGAAATTTTCAAAAGGCTTTGATAGAACATGTAACCAAATTAGAAAGAAGAATGTAGAGAGAGAAATTGAAGGTATTAGTAATAATAGCTAGTATATATAGCTAGCAATTACTAGTGTGGTTTTCGTGTACAAGGTAATTAAACTGCATGCTTCCCTATTCTGCAGTGAAGTACGTGTGTAGTTTGGGAATGAAATGGCCTTGCAGTAGTGTTAGTTGAACCAAAGAGTTCCCCCAAACACTTCATCGAAGAAGGCTTATAATGGGTACCAGTTTACACTGGCTATACCCCCCTCACTCACATGAAGCGTTCAGAGGAACTCCAAGGGACAGAAACTCTTGATCTTGAAGTTATGCATGCTTCTGAACTACTACTTTGTCTTGGATAGACAAAGACACAGCAACTGTTTTATTTATGGGGGAGATTTTCATGTTCATTGATCAAAATAAATGTGGATTAATTTTATGTGGACATGGAGAATTCTACGCAACGAAGGTACTTTCTATCTCTGAGCCTGGTCAGGATGTTCACCAAGAAGGGGAGTCGGTGATGGATGGGCTCGTTGCTGCTAATAAAGTGATTCGAAAGCTAACATAATAAGATCCTTGCCCTTCCAGTCACTTTCATAGTCATGAACTTTAAAGCTAGCTAGGGCAAACATAAATGTTCTTCTTTGTTCACCGTGTCAAACATATATAAGAGTAATAAGAGGTAATTTTATGTCTTTTGAAAAAGGGATCATTCACTTTAATTATATGTAAATATGTAATTATGCATTTGATAATATATTGCTCAACTCCGACACTTTTTCCATTATTTGTGATTCTACACCATTCACTTTAATTATCATCTTGTAATAAATTTTCTAATTAGACGTGCTTTCCGTTTAAAACTATAAGCTAATTTGAAGACTGGATTTTATTTTATTTTATTTTTTGGTCATACGTCAGACACCACGGGTGTCCCCAATCCACTGGGTCAGAGACTAATTTCGCTCACGATGCGTTGCTGCCGCTGGCCCAAGGGAATTTTGAACACGGAGGGAATCGAACACGGGTTCTCCCGCTAAATGGATCGTTCCCTCACATGTTAACACAGCGGGGTCTTACACGCAAACCCTTTGGGTTAACTGAATTTTATTTAATTTTAGTTGTCGCATTTAAAAACAAACGAAAAATGATTAGACAAAATAAATAATATAAGAAAAAAGTTTAGTGAAGTGCAATATCGGATAACTTAATCGAATAATTTTTTTTTTCTGGAAATAAAGCAATATTTTAATATAACCGAAGTTATATATCTATTGAAAACTTCTAATTGTTTAAAATGATTTTTCTTATGACAATATTTAGGTATAATTATTTAGATATTTTAAGTGTTGTTATTTTAATTAAAAGGCTAAATTGTAATTTTGGTCCCCTATAATTCCTAATCCACAATATAATAAAGGTAGACATTTAAAGTCAGTGTTAATTTCTAAGGTAAAATTTCAATTGTGATTTGAAAACAATATTAAATGCACTTAGAGATTTTTATTTAAGTTTTTACATTTTTGTTATCTTATGTATCAAATAAGTCAAGTAAACAAAAATAAAAATTCAGTTTTTATAAAAAATTAAAAAAGTATTGATTATATTAAAAATACAAAACTTAATTAATACTTATTATTTTAAGTAATTAAAAGTATTTAAGAGGGTGTATTTGATTTCTTTTTACCTATGAGCTTGTTGCATTGAATTTTTAAATATTATTCTACATCTTCCTAAAATATCTTAGTATTAATCTCCTGCTTAATTAGTAAATTAACAAAATGTTGAATTTTTTTTCTTATTTTTGAGATATTAAATATATGACTTAAACATGTTTTTTTCCTACAAAAATTAGTTCATGTTAATTTTGATCCTTTAAAAAATTAATTTGAATCAAAATTTTATTAAAATAAAATTCTTTGTAGCCAATCATGTTATTCGGCAAAAATTAATTATCGGCAATATTGTAAATACTTCACACCAATAACATGTTAAAAAAAATAGATTTTTTGGTCCATGTGGTTATATTTGGTTCATTAAGTGACAACGTAACACATATATAAGTTATGTAACTTGCATAATATTATAAATGATTCATTTGTCATATCATTACGTGATGGACAAAATCTACCAATAAGAACTAAAAGCATGTATTTTAATAAAACTATATTTTCATAATTAACAACTAGTGGTCTCAACCTAATATGATCCTTATCACTACAAAAGAAAATGTTGTGATTTATGACGGCTTAAAATGCAGTTTCTGGCAGCTAAAAGCCACCACAAATGGTTTTCCTTGACAGCTAAAATAGCTATCACTACACCTAACATCAAAATCTACTTTTGACGGATTTAAAATAGCCACGGGTATTGTCCTTAGAAAATTGTCAGAAAATCTGCTATGTTTACTGGCAGCTAAAAAATGCCACTAATTACATGTTTAATTGATTTGCATCTTCCATTTGCTGACAGCTTTAAAATGCTACAAATAACATCTCTAATCATAATTTCCAACCTGCAGTTATTGGCAGCTAAAAGCTGCCAAAAGTGTAATAATTTAAACTGCCAGTATTTTACCAAAACCTATTGATTTAAAAACGCCAATAATTGTTTATGAATTTCTCTCTGAAACCTTTTTCAATTCAATATTATATATTTCATTTTACTTTCCATCTCAATTATCATTTAAAGTCAACATATTTTTAAATAATATTGTTGTAGTATAACTTTTCTTTAAATTTTAAAATAAAGAACATGCTATGTCAAATTAAAAACGGGTAATCAATTACACAAAATTAAATTGAACATGTCAAACTTAAGTACTCGTGATTTCAACTAAGTGCATGAAAGTTGGCCTAAACAACATAGTATGTCAAGTTTAAACATACAAAGTACATAAAAGTTGAACAACTACATAGTATGTCAAAAAATATAAAAATAAAATAAAAATTCAAGCCTTTGCCCTCCCTCTTTCAAGACAATTGCGTCCAAGATGAGATAATTTCCATCATTTCCATGGTCCTGTACTGCATAGTAAAAAAAAAATTATCCACATAACATGTCACTGTCCACATAACAAAAATTTATCCTAACAGTAATTACAAAGGGTAAAAATTCAGATGAAAATATTAAAACTCAAGAACGTGTCATGATTTAGCAGTTTTACGTTTTAACACTGTCCAAATACAACCAAAAGGCAAAGGACTAACCTAAACAACATAAGATGTCAAACAACATTAGGATTACTAGCTAGTAACGATCCTCCACGTGGTGTCGATACATCTTGTTCACTCTCTCCATCCTATGAAAGACCAAATAAATGCATTATGTTAGCACAATTAATTAATAAAATGTATACAAGATATACACTCCACTCAAGCTAATAAAATGATTATCCTTAGATTACTTGTATTGCCAAACATAGCACCTAACTCCAGAGGAATATGTCCTTCCTTCGTGTGTATGTATGCAAGCATTACATTTTGTAATGTCTTGACATTTTCCTCTAAAGCTGCTAACTTAGCCCTCAAACTAATAACCTCCTCCTTTAATTGAGAACTTTCACTAGATTCAAAACTAGAGGACAATTGTGAAGCTTGTTTCCACAGTACAACTCAAACAATAATAGACGACAATTGTGGTCACCAGAGTAAATTATAAACTGCAGTTTATCCCTAATTAGAGTGCAACTGCATTTCACAAGATGACTATAAGCCGAGTTCCAAGAAGTTACCTTGGGAGTTGGTAATGCTAAATAGGGTGTTTCAAGTTTTGATAGAGTTGAGGCAGGCATGTAAATATGTAATGCTGAAAATTTCTCCACCGATTTTGTTCGTTGATTTTGTAAATGCAATTCATGGAGGAATCTTGTTTAAACTTTGCAAATTCTGATGAAAGCAATATTGGGACAATATAGAATCAGACATTGCAGAATGTGGGAGAAAAATTATTGAAGGCCAGGTTGGTTATAGCTAGGTAACTTAAACGAATATTGAAAAATTTGTGTGCTTCACTATGATTATATGCAAGAATCTATTGCCAAAGCTAAAAGGACAGAACAAAACCCTGAAGTTGATCACACAAAAGCTCTAAACTTGTCAATCAAAAGAGTTAGGCTCTTTTGAGTATTCAAAGTACAAAAATTCAAGATGGAAAAGAAATGAATTTTATTTACTACTGATATGTTAATTGAATCCAGGAGTTCCCCCAAACACTTCATTGAAGAAGGACTATCCTTTCTAATGAAAGAATTTTTTACTAGGTAGGCCCTCATATGAAGCGTTCAGAGGAACTCCAAGAGACAGCCAACAAATACTCTCTTTGACTTGTTTCTATTACTTCTTGTCTTGGCTGAACAAATGCACAGAAAGTGCTCTATATATAGTAGAGATATTAATCATATTATGCTCAGAGAATAAATAAAGGCGAAAATTTATGTGGTCATGCAGAATAATCTAAAGTAAATAAAGTTTATTTCTAGTTTCTACCATTGATCCTAGTCATGATGTTCGCCAAGAAGAACGGGAGTCTAACAAAGAAAGACTCTTACTGCAACTAAAACACATACAGTGGGCTCGTTTCTGGTAAAGTGATACAAATCTTCAAAATCTAACAAAAGATCCATTCTCAATCCCTTTCACTCTTTTTCATGGTCACGTATTCTTTTTCTCATGTAAATACAAGAGATCTTGTGCGGTTAAAAGAAAAGGAAAAAAAATGTAAATTATTCTCTTCTTTCCGATATCTTTGTATATATTTTTCCCCGTGAAGCATAAAATTAGCATTACATGTAATACATGTTAGTAAATATCTTGTGTATTATGCGGATATTATTATTTTTTAATTTAACCAGAGAAATAAAAGTAAATTAGATTTAGGGCCGAAAGAGGAAATTAATTTTTTTTTAAATATTTTTTTAGTATAAGTCGTTAAAATATAAGATAAAAAGGAAAACTTTAATATTAAAAAGACTGAAATTAAGATTTGTAAATGTAACAGGATTCAAATTTACATATTACAAGAAAAACTAATATTAGTGATGAAAGAATTAATATGTAATATTTAAAACATTCATCACTGAAATTTTTGTGATGCTGGTATCAGTAACGAAAAAATAATTTTTGTCACTAATATATTAGTACTTTTTTGCATATAGGAATTTATTATGCTTTATTTCTCTAAAATTCAGTGCAAGTTTTTCATACAAGTGATCACTACCAGAAGATAGAGACAAATATTTACGTAGATTTAAGTGTAATTTTAGTTTTTTACTCTATATTTCCACACAAATGATTTCATATCATTCACACTTAACATATATTCTTTTTGGGTCTCGAATAATATAAGAAAAAAAAATCTCTTGTATACTATTTCAAATATGAGCAAAACTCAATTAATGTTTAAGGACTAAAACATTGACGGAAAAAAAAAGTTCAAGGACTAAGACCGGTCAAATATTTGTTTAGGGACTAAAAATATTGACGGAAAAAAAGTTCATTTAGGGACTAAAAACAAAAATTGAGAAAAGTTAATGGACTAAAAACATATTTTATCCTATACTCTTTTATGTATAAAAAAAAATATATACTCTTCTGGGTCTCGAATGTTAGAAAAAAAAATCTTGTAAACTAGTCTCAAATATAAGTAAAACTCAACAATAATTTTTTCTTAATTAATAAAATTATATCCAAAATACCCTTCATGATAATGGTAAAGTCATGATAATGCATGTACATCTAAAGGTATTCAAGCATGTTTAGGAAGTTAATTCCGGAGAAAATAGCAGTTGTACGTTTTTAATTAAATTCTCTTTTAACAGTATATTTTTTATTGCAAGTTAAGTGAAAAAGAAATTAAAAGGTTTAATTCAATCACACACAAATAAGAAATATATTATCAATGAAATGGAGGAAATTATTTTCTATGATTTGCATGATTGACATCTTTCCTTATATTTGTTTCAATGTTTTTTAACTTTTAATACCTAAACCAACAAACATTGTACACTAATAATATAAAGATTGGTTTTACTAGTAAAATTGAACAACTTCGATGAATATGTGAACTTAATGAAATAGTGGAGTGGTAGGAGTTTGAATGGTTAGCATGAGATCATTGGTTTAAGGTTTAAAATTTAAACCTCATTATTGTCATGAGGAGTGCTAGCAATACACTTCTCCCAACACACTCTATCATTTGTTGGAATTTATTGAAAACTACAAAATTATAAGAGAAAGAAAGTTATTAAATAACAAGTGGGATCCATAAAAATTTATGATTTCCAATAAATTTGAATCAATCATGGAGAATGTGTTCAAAAGAGTATGATAGAGAGTGTATTGATAGCATTTCTCTTATTGTCATTCACAAAAAATAGTTTCTCATCTTCTAATTTTTTTTTTGTTGAAAACATAATATATTTGAACCACGAGGATAACGTAAAAGAGTGAGAAGCTTTTTCTTTTACAACTTTCGTTCTTTTTTAATTGTCGAATTTTTTAAAAAAAAAATTGTTTCTATTTATTTATCATTTTTAAAGTTTAAGATAACATTAATTACTTTATTATGCCCTTATTTTTCACTTATTAATCTTTAATTAATTTACACATATGCATTTATTATGAAGTAGAAATGAAAAAGAATAAAATATGAAACTCTACAATTACGGTATTTTATTAAAATCAAGAAAATTTATTGTATTTCTTAGTTTCTGCATAGAAATCTTAAAAAACAGATAAAAAGGAATAAATGTAGTAACTCTTTAGCAAAAGTGCAGAAAACAAGGGGGAAAAAAGTTAAGGACGAGAGTTTCCTAGCTACTTGGCTTCTGCCAAGCCAAAAACATTCTAGCAGCATCTCATTCAAAGAGCCATGTTGAGATTTCAAAGTAAAGTTTCACATACTCTCACGTACTAGATTCCACCTAACACACATCTCCCTGTGCATCAGAAAAGATTATAACAGAGGACACAGCAAAAACATGGTACAATTAAATATGTGGCCACTCGATATTGGGTTCTTTGATTCTCATCCTACTTTGGCTACTTCAATTCCCTATTGGCCAATATTGGGTCTAGGTTCACTTCCTTGCATCTTTACCACTTCTACTTTTACAAGGGAAAAGTTTATGGGCTAAAGCAAAGAGCATAACTTGTTCTGGATAGTGAGCTCGGAGACACAATGCATACTGGACATAACATGTTGGTCACTTAGAATTTTTTTTAAGTGCTGAAACTTCATATTTTGAGTTGACTAATATTCGAATACATGCATGGAAGGCCACAAGACTTAGACTTGTCAAAATGTCTAAGTTATAAAATTCAAGATATATATCAAGTTTTTGAGGGAAATTAATTTTGAGCATGTGATGACAAAGTCATGTTTGGAAGAATTGTTAAGTGTCTAAGTGTTGAAGATGCTGGAGATTTCAAGTAAAGTTCATCAACAAAAACATGTAATTCAAAAGTTATTGACGGTTATTGAAGTCATGCAGAAAAGATACATGACAGAATTTTACATAATTGATCTAAGCGAATGTATACGTATATAGATCAATTTTTTTGACTGTTTGGGTGAAAAGTTTATAAATGGGGAACCCTTATAATCATTTTTCATTGGTTTAAAACACTGCATTGCATCTCTATTACATCTATCACGACGATCATCATAGCTACTGATTCATTGAATGACTTGCATGTATTCACACAACTTTAACACAATCTGCCATTTGTTCTTTACAATTTGATTTAGTTGTTTTCTGTTAACGATGGAAATTTGTTTCAAGAATGAAATGTCTTTAATTCCCGAATTGATGACTTACAACAATGACTATAACCAACAAATATATTTTATTTGTTAAACTAGAATTAAGATTAGTTGTGAGTTCTTTTTGGTCGAACTTTTTTTTTTAAGCAAAAAGAAGAAAATATATTAAACAAAAAGAAAGAAAGAAAACAAGAAATCATGGGGGACCAAACCAAAACCCATGATTGGCAATGCAACGTTTTCAAGAATATCGAATTCGATTTCTGGAAAAGGAATTAAATTATGGTTCTTAATTTATTAATTTTAACAAATACGAAAATTTTCAAACAAAGCATACATTTGATGTAATCTCAATTGAATGTAATAATTCAAGTAAGAAAACTGTTTGAAATTCTCAAAAGCGTAGTACAACATAACTATTACCAAATAATCTTGCAAAGAAAATCACAAGAAACATGCATAAATGTAAAATAACTTCAAAAATAAATTATTCAAAAAGTAAATAGAATTTAAAAGACAATGCAAACAATTGAAGAGTTTGGGTTTTGAGAAGAAAAATAGGGAGAAAGAAATATGCAGAAATGTAAAAGAGTTTAAGTTTGGAGAAGAAAAATATATAAGAGGAGATTATGTAGAAATGTAAAATGAAAAGCAATAAATCAAATTTAAAAACAATTGGCAAGAATGTAAGAGACTTGAATTGAGAAGTGGGTGTGAACATACATGTTACTCACAGAACCAATTCCTCTTGTCAGTAAGTGTGTTTTGTGTTACAAATATCAGTGCAAATTTTTTTTTGATCGGCGAAGAAAAAATTTATATATATAGGATGGTACCTGCAGTACCCAAGCAGATACAAATTTCTACATGTCCACCATGTGAATCCAACAAGTTACAACTTATTTATGATATGCCAAAAGCATAAATAAATTATAACCCATTGGGAATATGTCAAAATATCAGTGCAAATGATTCAACCAAAGATAAAAATGGCTATTTGATTCCCTATTTGTAGATTTTTTTTCTTAACAAGTGTACAATTGCCTAGGATTGAATACCTACAATGCCACCAACTGTCTTCATCCGTACTTTCTCGATAACCATTTGAAACCGCCTGTCACAATGTACACTTCTCCCACATGCAACTTGATTTGAAATCTCATGTCTTCAAACATTTTTACACTTGTTGGTCTTCGATTTAAAGAGTGTCTTCCAGAATTTTAACAATAAGTGATTTTCTTCCACTTGACCAGACATCTGAACCCTAACTTCGTTTTCGAAAATCATATCAAATGAGGCTCTGGACGTTATGATCCTCTAAAATCATTTCTCCTGTAAATTTAGAGTTCAGTAATATAAATTAACATACTATACCTAGAACACTTTCTATATTCCAAAATTTATTTGGAAGGAGTTTACAACTTCTTAAAATTAATTTTGAATGATTTTGACATGGTCTTATGTATCTCTAATAAAGGCAGTTGGGCTCAACAGTATCAATCTTGGAGACTTCGGAATACTAGGGTTGCATGACCGAATTTCTGTTTAATGATGCACCGTATTTTATTCCTAAATAGTAAAGTGCACCTGTTGCATGGTACAAGGTTTACAAAGATATACACTCAAATAGAGTTCCGAATTTGATCACATGTTTCATATATATATTTTTCCTTTTGTGTGTTTTTGTTTCTCAGCTTGGTATCATGACAACAGATTCATGGATGGCAACGGTTCTGAAGCATGTCAATACGATGAATATTAGAGCTTCAAGTAAGCTGCTTATGCTAAATTTTTTAAAATTAAGATAGGGTATTTTTTTCCTTAATTTTGTATATGAGTACAAGGTCAATTGCTTATCTAGAAAAGTAGATTTTACAGCCCCAACTAAGTATAATCCTTAAACAATAACAAACAACAATTGTGATCACTATAGTGAAATAAAAACTGCACCTAAGAGTGCAACTGTATTTCTCGAGAAGACATAAACCCAGTTCCTAGAAGGTACCTTGGGAATGTTAAATATATAGGGTCTTTTAAGGTTGTGTGCGTTGGAGCAGGCACGTAATGCAAGAAATTTCTTCACCGGTTTTGTTGTTTGTTGATATTGTAAATACAATTCATGCAGGAATTGCTTAAAAACGCAAATTCTAGTGAACCAAACTAGTATTCCTAATCCTTTAGATAATTTCTATAATTTGGCTAATAAGATCAAAGATC
This sequence comes from Pueraria montana var. lobata, assembly GCA_026413185.1. NCBI lineage: Eukaryota > Viridiplantae > Streptophyta > Magnoliopsida > Fabales > Fabaceae > Pueraria > Pueraria montana. The sequence goes on along the minus strand of CM048651.1, from coordinate 43,658,226 downwards.
CCTAGTAACTGAGAGACTTAATGTTTTATTCCTTAATACACCTAAAATTTTGACAAACCATTCCAATTTTAACCTATGCCTTTTATTCTTATTGCTGTGCAAGCCAAAATTAATTCTAACAGCTCTAAAACATAAAAAATACACATGTTGCATAAAATACAAAGATAGATGTACAAAACATAAAAATCAAATATTATTAGCAAGGAAATCACTAATCTACATAGAGTTTCAAATAAGCTGGTAGATTAACCCTACTCCAGATATCTTTAGTTACACATGAAAATACTAGAAAATGAGAAGAAAAACATCATATCCCTTCAAGTTTTCCAGCCTCTTGACTCCTAAGTCGATCTAGAAAACTTGCTTTTCTTTGCTCTGAATTCCAAAGATGGCTCTTTGACTCCAAATTCCAAATACTAGTATGCTCACATCTCTTTAAAAATAACTGTTCAGATTGTTACATATTTCTCTTCGACTGAAACAAGGTAAACAAAAGTAGTCAACGATAGAATCAGACATTGCAGGAAGTGCAGAGGAATTATTGAAGGCAAGTTTATTTAGCTAACAGATAAAAAATAATGAATATTGTAAATTTGTGTGCTTCCCTGTTAAAGAATCTATTGTGAAAGATAAAAATACAAAACAAAACCCTTGTCACAGTTCAACACAAAAATTCTCTAATGAAAAGAATTTGATTCCTTTGGGGTATTCAAGTACAAAAATCCACACTGGGAATGAAATGAATTATGTGTTAACTCTTGATACGCAATGTTAGTTGAATCTAGAAGTTCCCCCAAACACTTCATGAAAGAAAGACTCACTATCCTTTCTAATTAAGGAGTAGCTAGCCCCTCACATGAAGCGTTCAGGAGAACTCCAAGAGACAGCCAACAAATAATCTCTTGGGCATGTTTCACTAGCTTCTTGTTGCCTTGGCTAAACAAATGCACAGCGAGTGCCCTATATATAGTAGAGATATTATGCTCAGAGAACAAAAAAAAGGTGATAATTTATGTGGTCATGCAGGATAATCGAAAGTAAATAAAGTTTGTTTCAAGTTTCTCCGCTGATCCTAGTCAGGATGTTCGCCAAGAAGAATGAGGGACTAGGAAAGACTCATTGCAGCAACACAGTGTGCTCGTTTCTGGTAAAGTAATACAAATAATCAAAATCTAACGAAAAATTCATTCTCAATCTCCTTCACTGCTCATGTATTGCTTTGTTCACGTAATATAAGTGGTCTTGTGCATTTAAAAGAAAAGGAAAATAAATGTAAATTACTCTTTTCAATCTCATGTCTTTATATATAGAGTAATGATATATATGTACATCTCAAAATGGTGTGGATTGGGGGTGGAAATAAGAGAAAGATAGGAAGAAAAGAAAAAAGGTAGAGAGAAAAAGTAGTGGATATGATAGGTGATGTGATAAAAAAAAAAAGGGAGAGAGATAGAGAAAAAATGATATGGAAGTGGGATGGAAGAAAAAGTAGATGGATGAATACAATTTTCCTTATATATATATATATATATATATATATATTCCAGCATAATAATAACTTATTTTCTGTGGAGAGGATAATTAACATTACAGCTAATACATACTTGTAATTTTTTTAAAAGAAAATTAAGACGAGAAATAAAATTAATTTAGATTTGGGGGCAAAAGAGAAAATTCAAAATTTGTAAAGGGAAAATTTGGAGTTAGGGTTGGAAAAGGAAAATCTAATTTTCTATTTTGGAGTATAAGTAGTTAAAATATAATTTGTAAAGGGAAAGTATAACATATTAAAGATTAATAGTAACTGAATAAGATTGGTAAATGTAATTAACAAGAATTTTACTACTAAAAATTGTAGCATTACATGGGGATTTTCCAAATTTTGCATAAAAATTAGCTGGAAACACGTTTCAGTGCAACATTCAGTATACGAAGTTAGCTAGAGATACAAATTTTAAAATTTTTTAACATTTTAAAATGCAATTTCTGGCAATTTTTGAGCTGCCAGAAATTGCATTTTAAAATTTTTAATAGACACATCATCATTTAACTGACGGCGGAGACCCAAAAGAAAACTTTTAATATATCAGTGACTCAAAACAACGGAAAAATTTACTAGGACCTAGACCAAAATTCGGTCATTTATTAGGGACCTTAAACATATTTTAAGCTTTTTTAAAAAGTTACAATTTTTGTCTTTGTATCATTATCTCTGTTAAATCCCAAATGGTGCAAACACTTTCTGACGGTTTTGAACCGCCACTAAGCGTACATATTTAAAATAATTACTTTTAGCATATCGGCAGTTTTTAAATATTAAAAAATACATTTTTCCTTCCTTTTCACTTTGAAGAGAAATATTAAAAAAATACATTTTTCCTTCTTTTTCGCTTTTTATTTTGTTGAAAGCAAGGTATCACATAGCCAAAAGCAATGAGACTAATCCTCTGAAATGTAGAGATCACTGTAGTGGGTTTTGCCTCTCACAACAAAGTCTTCAATTCACACAAACATAAAATTATTAAAAAAAATGAAATAACTGTCAGTAATTTTTTTTTAGGAAAACAGTCATTAGTAACTTCTCAACAAAAATCTACTGCTTAAATATGTTTGAAATATCTGATAAATGACCCATTTTTGTTTTGGATCTCTAATAAAAAAAATTATTACATTAGATCCTTGATATATTAAAATTTTTATTTTGAGGTCCTACCGTCATAACATGGCACCTATGACACCTTGCAATAAATCTTCCCAACATATATGCAGTGTTTGCAAATTGTTGCATACAAAGGACATTGATTCCGCACTTCTTCGCCAGCTAAGGAGATTTCTTGGAGTGCTCCATAAGATTTCTTTGTCAAGCTTAATGTTAATGGGAGTTCTCTTGGGAACCCTGGACCTTCAGGTTATGGGGGTTTACTGTACAATTCGTTAGGAGAATGGATCGTGGATTTTGCTGCCTCATGTGGATATGCTACAAATCTTTATTCTGAATTATCTGCAATCCTTCAAGGTTTAAAGTTAGTTTGGAACAAAGGATTTCGAAGAGTGATTTGCGAGCCAGATTCTCTCTCATCATGAGGATGAAACTTATGGCAGCATATTTTTTGAGAAATGGAGTGCGGTAGAGTTTTTTAGTTTTTAATTTTAGAAAACTAACTATTTTTTAAAAGAGAAACAAATAGGGCCTAAATTAACAACATTTGATCTTTGCTCATGAAAGGGGAGGTAAGGGATAGCGATATTTAAGTAAATTTAATAAAAAAAAATAGAAAAAGAAGGTATATATAATAATGATGAGAGGTATGTTTAACAATTTCCTGGTTGAAACTACAATGAGGGCCAAAATAGATATACACAAACCCAAATGGCATTAGGATTTTGAATTTAAATTTTCAATTTCTAGTTGTAATTAGTTGTCCTCAAATTACTTTCTAGAAGCTACTCTTGATGGAGGCCACCTGTATGGCTCTACTAGCTTCTTTGTAAAAAAAAAAAAAAAATCTGCCCAAACTACGGCTACTTCAAACATTTTCTTCTTAATTATTGTTATTCTCATTTATTTAACAAATTGTATAAATTACAAAGACATTTAATAGATATATAGTGAGTTTTTAATGTATACTTTATGAAAAAAATCATTATTAAGTATTGAGAAACGGATAATGAGTTTTAATGGTTTCATATTTGTTTACTTGAATTCATGGATTCATTTATTATGTTTATTTTTTTAAAGAAAATGTAAAGATATCATACACAAAAAAAAAAATAAAGCATACCTTATTGTTGCTATTTTTTAATTTTGAAAATAATTAAAGTCAAAATAAAATAATACTTTTATAATTAAAATGTTTGAATATGTGCATTCATTTATTATATTTGTAAATTTTTTTTAAATAATAATATCATATGCAAAAAATTGAAATGAAAAGAATATTGTTATTGTTTAAAATAAAATAAATATTGTTTGAAGACTTTTTCCTAATCCAAATTTTATTTTTTGATAGGTCATTGAAAAGTCTTCATTTTTAAATTAACATATTTTATTTTCAAGAATTATTTAATGTGTTTATCAAATGGGAGGCTTTTCCCAATCTACAATTACATTTAATTTTAATGACTCATTGAAAAGTCTTCATTATTGTAATTATTTTATTCTATCTTTAATATTAAATTGTTTAATACTAATAAATTTCAATGATTGAAAATTTTTCAAAAACTTATATTTAATCTTTTAAAGAAAATGTTTGACCTTGACTACTGTCATATTTAAAATATTTTAAATATTACACTACTAAGAAAAATATTTATACTTATATTTGGAATATGTTAATGTAAAGTAATATGTTGTAATATGTCAAATTTAATGTTTTCTTTTTCTGAGGTCAAACTAATGAACTTTCTTGAAAAAATGAGAGAAATTCCAATCTGATAAAATGTTGACCACACCTTGTTCCTCGAACGTGCCTTAGATCAAACACCCACCCCTCAAGCCTATTTAATCATGCTTTCAAACTCAACACTACACACACTCACACACACAGTCTATGATTTCATAAGCGCGGTTTACCTTTCCCTTTGTTTACATTACAACTTTTCCATGGAGTTCAAATATCGTGCTGGCCAAACCAAAGCGCACATTCACCAACCCCACGCCCTCTATCCACCATTGCTTACATGAATTCAGATATCTCCATATGCTTAATACAAGGTAATGCTCACTCAATTTTTCACATTCTTTTCATTTGTTTTTGCTTTTAAAAAAAACAATTTTTCTCAAATGAGTTCATTTATTCACCATCCACTTAATTTCTAGGGTGTGAGTTGGGGCCAGGTGGTTTTCCCAGCAATGCTTCAGTGCCCACGGTTTTGCCAATGTCGAGGCCAATCAATGTAGACAACGCATTCCAACGAGAGTTGGTGAAAGGGCAGATACAACGAGAGTTGGAGAAGGAGGTAATCAGGAGACAGATAATAGCTGGTGAGATGGAATTGGCACGAAGGCAGGAGCTGGAGGAGGAAATCAGGGGCAAATGGCATCAGAGAGAGCGTTGGGAATTCCAATGCATAGACCAGAAGGGGTCTTGCTTCCAGAAAGAGTTTACACGCCATTAAATCCAACAAGAGTGAACCAGAGTCATATGTTTCATCATAATAATATTAACACATTTGGTGGACCCCCAGTCTTCTAAAATGAATGGTTATTCACAGACTTGCAAGGATAAAGTGATCATACTGGTTAGTGTATATAGTCTTATGTTTAATTTACCCTTCTCTTCTATTTTTACCTTTTTCCTTTTTTTGGTTTGCTTTTGTTTTTATCTTTGTCTTCAATTTTATTTATTTTTTCTTGCTACTTCTTCAGTGGGGTTTGGAATGTGAAAAGATTTTCTAATCTGTTACGTTTTTTGATTAAAAATCTGTAACCTTGATTGAGAATGTCCCGAGTAGTGGCTAAATTGCCTGAAATCACTTATTCACTTTTGATACAGTTAATCATGCAATATCAATATGGTGTGGCTGATTTTTTTCTCTTAAATTTTAAGAATCTTATAAAACTCAAAAAATTAATAAAGCTTCATCCCTTTGTTTAAAGCTTTATTTTTTAACTTTCACAATATTCTTAAAATATAAGAAAAACTGTGAGTGGACCAAGTAATCCAAGTGCAAAGAGCAAAAAATTATTCCTATTACAATAGACTAAAAGACTAAAATTTGACACATAATAATCTCTTAGGTGTTAGGAGTGGGGACAGTGGTGTAATTTGAAAATATCTCAAGGAAGCAAAGTGTAAGGACTTGCTTGATTGTGTTTTGATTTTTTATTTTTAAAACTATTTTGTAAAATAATTTTGAAAAACGGTTTTTCATGATAAAATAAAGATAGAAAGAATACCTGTTTGATATGAAAACAATTTAGGAGTTGAAAAATAGAAAAACTTATTTGCTAATTTTAGTTTGAGAATATATTTTCTTATTTCCTAGTTTGCATATATGTTTCCTTATTTTCATAATTATAAAAGTAAAAGTGAAAACATAAATAATTCTATATGTTTGGATAAACTTTTCAATTATAAATATTTATAAGAAAAAAATAAGAAAGTAATATAAATTATTCTTCATACTATTTGTTTGGCTAACCAAAACCCAATAATATGTTTTCTTCATGGTATACTTACATTATTATAACTTTACTACCAATTGAACCATGTTGTGCAATCACAATATGTATATTTTATTCGTACATCCTAAACAGAAGATGAAGTCAATATATAGGATGTTGAAGCTCTTAATAGACTGATGAGTGTATATTATTTTCTTTATCCCATGACAGGCTAAGCCAGATGCTCATCATTATGATGCAAAGCGCAAAGCGGTGGCACCCCCTACAGTTGATGATGGTGAGCATTTTCCATTTAATATTATTTTATATATTATTTAATTATTAGTATTATTTTATTAATACTGGTTTGACCCCAATTCAATAATAGTTGAACCTTGAACAAGTACTACCTTAATTGATTGTTCGGTATTAAAAAAAACATTGGTAAGTATAACGTAAAAGAGTGAGAAGAGCTTTTTTTTTTTTCTCTAATGCTTCATTTGAAAAGTGCAGAAAACAAGAAAAGGAAAAGTTAAGGACGAGAGTTTTCTACTTGGCTTCTGCCAAGCCAAAAACATTTTAGTTCTAGCTATATGCATCAGCATCGCATTCGAAGACCCATGTGTTGTGATTTCAAAGTAAAGTTAACACACTTTTGCGTACTAGATTCCATCTAACGCATGTCTCTGTGCATCATAAAAGATTAAAACATAGGGAATATATAGCAAAAACATGGTAGAATATTTAAATATGTGGCCACTCGATATTGGGTTCTAATTTGATTCTCTTCCTACTTCAATTTCCCTATTGCCCTATGTTGAGTCTAGGTTCACTTGCTTGCATCTTTTATCACTTTACTTTTGTACAAGGGTGAATTTTACAGGTCAACACAAAGAGCATAACTCATTCTGGATAGTGAGCTAGGGCACACCATGAAGGACATAACAAGTAAAGCCAATAGAATAGTTTATGCACTAACAATGTAAAAGATTTTTACATTATCATACAATTACAAACTGACATAACTATTAAGTTTGTTGACGTCCTTTATAATAATCATCTTATAAAAATCATATCAATAATTATTTTTGATTGATTAACATTATAAAAATTTTACACAAATGTAATACATAGAAATTAAACTTTAACATTAAGGGGGCGTTTGGTAGGGGAGAAGTTTTTAGTTTTCCAGAAATCCTAAGTTGGAAAACTTAGTTTCCCAGGTTTGGTACGCATTTTAAAAAAAATATTCCCAAGAAACTATGATTCCCGGGAATCGTTTTTAACTCATTTTCCCGCAAAAACATTTCCCGTCAGAGGAGGTGAGAATCTAACTTTCCTGAATTAATTTTTTTTACAGCAGTAAAACTATCACGTTACTTTTTATTAGATTATTTAATACAGTAAATAATTAAAGTAACTGGTAAAAATACCTCATAACTCTTTGATGTTTAATATTTTGGATATTTGTCATCTCACCTATCGTGGGAACAATTATACAAAATTTGTGTAATTTATATAATTTGTTTATGTATAATATTTTGGATAATTGTTATCTCACCTATCGAGATGACAATTATCCAAAATATTAGACACAAATAAATCATATTAATTACACAAATTTTGCCATAATTGTTCTCACGATAGGTGAGATAACAATTATTCAAAATATTACACAAGAATTATATTAATTACACAATTTTGTATAATTGCTCCCATGATAGGTGAGATAACAATTATCCAAAATATTATACATAAACCAATTATATAAATTACACAAATTTTGTATAATTGTTCCCACGATAGGTGAGATGACAATTATCCAAAATATTAAACATCATGCTTGCAAGAAAATTAAACAAAACATTAAGCATGAAATGTATTGAGAAAAGGCATATAATTGGGCAAATTTTAATTTTACAATACCCAATATTAATTTCTCAAACAAAATGTCTTAACAAAAGGAGCACATTTCACTAAAATTTATTTAATATTATTATAATTATGCACAAAATCTTTAGGCACAAAATATGAGAGCACAATATTAGATCACACAAAATACTCTCAAATAAAATTTAATTCATATATAGGTGCCTAAAATTAATTTCTCTATTACAATACTTTAAGAGAGAGAAAAAGTGCAATTAGTGACATATTATAATATAAAATAAAATATCCACAAAATATTTTAGCCCCAAAATTTAAAGATATATATTTGAAAATCACAATCTACTCTCAAATCTTTATAATAAGATAAGGTAAGATATATATCTTTATAATAAAATAAGATAATATATTTCATGGTATCAAGATTTTTTTTTTTTTAAGAAAAACCAGAAAAAAAAATTTTAAATCATTTTTGCTCGAAATCTAAAATTAAAATTGTCAAACTTTACGGCATGATATTCTCAATGCCAGTAAACACTCCATCAGGTGGTGCGTTCCAATTCCAAGTTTCAATTTACACCAAAAATGGCTTTTGGTGGCAATTAGTTTTCCTTTTATCCAGGGTCGGTAAAAGGTTTAGCGGCATTTATATCAAATGCTGGTAAAGACCCATTAAATGGCCGGAAAAAACTAAACTTTTAGTGGCAATTCTTGTGGCCACTAAATGGCCACTAAATGGCCACAAAAAGTAAATTTTCAAATTGTCTCTTTCACCCATTTGTTGACCTTTATCTATTGCCGTTAAAAGATACTAAGATAACAATTGTGTGATACTAAGATGGAGTAAAATAGCACATAAAAGATCATCAGATGAAAACAAGAGTTTTCATAGGCAAATAACAATTGTGCAACTAGCTTCTGTTATTTTTTTTTTCCAAAGCAAATGAATTTTATTACTAAACAAGAGTTAAATACATGCCATTGTTCAGCATAAGTCTAAATACATGAATCTCCAACAGTACACACACAAAGTCAAAACACACCAAACTCAAAACAAAATCCATTCCCAATATATCACAGCAAATGAAATCTAGTTAACAATATACTTAGATGATCCTTATGCCCAGCGGAGTCTATTTCGTTGCACACTCTTATACTTTCTCTTATACTTGCGCGAAAGTGAAATGTTTTATCAACTTGTGCAGAACCTGGACATAGCATGTTATAGCATCCTCTTCATTTCAATTATTATAATATGGCAATATTGAACCCATGTGCCATTTGAGCATGATCCCAATAAACTTGTTGCAATTGATATCAAGGAGTTCTTTTGTCATTGGCACTGTCTTGCTTATCTGCTGCAACGTAGCATTACTAAATTAAAAAACAGCTTCATGATATAAAGAAGAAATAGATTTACCATGCAAAGTTTAATTTTTAATTGCATTCTTTATAGTATGTAACTACCAAGAGTAAATGAATCCTAATTGGAGAAATTGTTACTAGTCTAAGAAGAAGGAAAATGAAAATGTGTAGTAACTTACCCAAATATGTGGTAAGCCATGACATCCTCTCCAGCTTCTCTAACAAAAGTTGTCCTCAAAATCCGCAGAGCAGTGTATATTAGCTGAAAGATTCTGAAGTAGATTTGTCTTGAATATAATTCAAAACAGTTAGAAATTTCAACAAGCAAACTGAAAAATATCCCTTTTATACCAAATCCACTTCAGTTTGAGGTTGAGCAGGAATGTCAATTAGCATAACATTCAGCTTCCCATTCAAGTTAATAGCCTCGGTGTAGTAATTGACTGCCTTATTCTACAACCTGCCTGATTACCAGCACAGCTAGGTAGATTTCAAAAGTACACCTGACAAAGGTAGGAACATTAATTAATTATAGGAAGAAACTCTGAAAAAAATATCCCCTATATCTTTGACAATTTCCTCATACTAATGTCAAGCAAGCCTGACAATAGTACCAGAGTTGGGAAGGATCATCACTGTAAGTTAATATCCATAGCAAGGCCAGTACTCTGATTTTACAAGAAAATAAAGCTGATTCCATTAACTATCACGTTGGCGTCCTCAGGGGTAGGTGAGGGATGACCAGCACAAGGAATTGTCATAAATTGTATTAAAAGAAATATAGATCACTTACAGCAGGAAAATTTTCATTGAAAACTTCAAAATGACCAGTTTAGTACATGCAAGTGACCTGAAACACATCATAAAGAAAAATAATCTAGAAATTATGTGTATACAAATAAGTCTAATACTAACCTTGTCTCTTTTAGGAAATTCCTCAAAATCAAATGTGTGCAGTTTTAATGCTTCTTGAATAACTGACAAGTTATTACATATAATGCCCCAACACACTTAGAGCCTTTTCCCTGGAATACAATAACAAGAGGTGAACAAAAAATATCCAATAAGGATATTGATAATGGCAAGATAAATATATTTACACAATTTATGTAGCCAAGACTCTCTGATCTTACCAAACTAATTTGGTCTAGGCAATATCAAGAGCATGAGCTGTATACATGTTTATACCAGATCAGTAATAGAAGTGATGGTTCAAGTATATCATACCATTTTCCATTAAACAGGATGCACAGTTGCACATTTATGTATAGTGTGGCATCAATATACACAAAAACTATTTTATTTGCATTCATAAAAATAGACGTATGATTCTAGTTTCAGAGGCACTTTCACAAACAATTCCAAATCAAACATTTCCAACAAAAATTATAACATCGATGAGAGAAGATAACATCGTACAGCTTGGTAGCATTGGGAAAAGAGTCCCCTGGCTTTCCCATAACAGCTGCATACACTTTGATATCATCCTCTGTTAATTGATCCTTGGGGTCAAAAAAATAAAATAAAACCCACATACAGATTCAATCACCCAAATATCAGGAACAGTAAAAGTATATTTTTTTTCATAGAAATTAAGTGGATGTTATAAGTGTACCCAAAAGTATTGGTTCTCCCAGAAAGAAATTGATTGAGGGATTTGTGGCCCACTTTGGTGTGTAGATTTGAGAAGGCTACAACCATTATGTGATTGGAGAATAGTAGTGCAAACTGCAACGCATACACACACCGCATGAACCAATCATTATTGATAATTTCTCAATTTAATCACTGTTGAAATATCTCTCCCTTGCTCTTAGTTCTTTACACACCACAAGCATGTATTTCAATTTCTTTACCTAATACTAGTATCCAATACTAGAAGGTGCACATTATGAAGTATCTAAATAGACTAAATTACGCATGGCATCACTAATTAAGTACACCTTGATTCTAGTAATAGCATGCCATGTATTTATTGTCAAGGTCATAGAATTAGACACAGACCATATATGCATGAAAGACAGTAAAAGAAAAGATAGGAAACTGAAAGTTTATAACATCACAAACCTGGACACCCAGTGATAACAACTATGTCACCACGCTTCATGTTAGAATGGAATTTGGAAAATTCAGCCTCATGCAAGTTCGATTTACTGCATTGCTGAGATATCAGTTATTTCATCTGTCCAACTAAAATCAAACAGGATAAAAGCAAAGAACATATAGGTTCAACATTAAGAAAAAGATAGCATAGTGTAAGAATTAAAAATACTAAAATCTATCTTCGTAAATTGAAAATACAAACATCTACATCTAAGTCAAACACCGAGGTAACAAGGAATGCCACAAACCTTGACATTATAACAAGGAGTACCTTATAGTTATTAGATGGTCACTCTTGATATTCTAACATGTTCTGAGATTCAAAATCACCGAAAATAGAATTTACATCATCAAAACTAACAATAGCCTGTTCAAATATGAGAGGCTTATATCCCTTCTTGAACCAGTCATTCTCAATGACCTCAGCAATTGTTATCCTTAGCAACACCAGAATGTGTACTGAGTTCAGTCAAGTGAACAGAAAGTAATAGACATGGAGATGGAGTAAAAATCACCTTTTTATATAAAGCCATTTGATTGGTTTCTTCAAAGGGCAAATAGCCAACCATTAAAACAAAGAGATATTGCACCATCATAACTTTTGCTGTAAATCATCACCTAGATGATAAGAAAGTATGATAAAAGAAAAAAAAAGGTTTATAAGATAAAAAGTTATGATAACAAGCAACAAAAGCTAATATACCTCTGGAGCAACATAATATAGTATACTGCATGTTGCTTGAAGTAGAGCCCATTTTCCTATTAACAATAGGATATTCAGTTACCAATTGGACATAATTATGTTTTCTCATTTTTCAAAGATTAGTCAGCGTACTCTTTTAAAATATTTGTACCTTCTTGCTCAGTATTTCTCGTTGGCTGCCAACACTTTCATTTAAATGGCATAACACTTGCTCAATATTACCTTGATAATCTTTTCAGAGCAAGGCCAAAAAAATGTTTCACACAATTAAATGTCATTACCAAAGTGATCAGCATGATAACAAAATTAGAAAAATACAATAACAATAAAGAATGGAAATATAGAACATTAGAAATACATAGAACAATATATTTTTCTATCGAAGCAACATAGTGACTCTTGTTCACATTCATCTGCAAGTAAAGAGAGAGGAGGAAATCATACTTTGTTCACAAAAGAAGAGTCACAAAAAGAAAGAAGAAATGAACAAAAACCCTAGGTCCCAATCGCAAAAACCATAAACTCCAATCCAAGAGCCAAAACATAAAAACAAAGCAAAAAACACAGTCACAGTCCAAACAAACACCGAAATCCCCAATCGCGAAAACCCTAACCCTTAATCCAAAAACAAAGCATAACAAACGACCAAAAATTAATTGATTTTGGTTATTTCGATCATCAACATCACAAACTGTATTCTCCAAAATTAAAATTGAGAATCGAAACAGAGGAGTAGAGAACAAACCACGATGAGTGAGGATCTGAGCACAGAGATTTGAGAATTGAAATTGGAGAGAGGGTCTCGTATCAAACCCTTGAACGCATTCAATTAGATGCGATTGAGGCGGAGCATATTCAAAAGAAAGGTTCGAATGTGCACGAAGATGGTTGTGGGTAATTTTTAACGTTCAAGTAATGAAAAGACACAAGTGGGTTAGATGAGTGACACGGGTACACTAGGTGTCAAATTACCGGCAATTACTTAGTTGCCATAAATGGTTTTGATTAAATAATAAATTACCGGCAATTACTTTATTGCTGTTAAATAATTGTCGGTAAAAATGAAATTTGGCGTAGTGTGCAAACATTCTCATAGCACCAAAAGGAACAAGCTAGCAAAGAGAATAAGGCCAATATATTTTATCTAAGCACGTTTCCATCTCACTAAATATGCTAACAATTTTAAAAGAATAAGTTACAAAAAGGACTATATAATATCAAGAATTGATATCCTAGATTCTTTAACTTGAAAAGTTAACGAAACGGAAGCAATATGTAAAACAAGAATCATTTAATGATTTCCTTTTCATTTTATCTAGCATGCTATTAGCGCTAATGATACATCAACCACCAAATTGCTAATTACATGGCAGAGAAGTTTTCATAGGATACACACCTAATAAATTAATTTACTGAAGCACAAACAATGTGCAAAGTGAAACGAAAAGCAAATTACGATGAATAATTTATGATGTTTTTTCAATGGTAAATGCAAGGTACACACTAATTTTACAAGTTATTGTTCTAAACCCTAAATTATTTTGCCCAATTTTATCCCAAAATTAAAATTAAAAGGAAAGATAGGGTTTGACAGGGTCTAAAATTTCATGTTATATTACAAAACAGCCATAACATGCATCAACCTGGTTCTGATACCAATTGATGAAAATTTAATAACGAGTGATGCACAATTACAACATGTTTATAATAACAAATAATGATAATAAGAGGTTTAGAGACGTGTACCTGATGAGGAGATGAAATTCATCCCTATTGTCACTCTTGAATCACGAACAACGGAATACACTGAATGAGGGAGATACTACTCTCTGTCTGGTGGCTAGGGTTTCCCACACAATGTTGTGTCTCTCTAAAATTGTCTAATGGGGCAACAATTTTATAGCCAACCAGACGAGAGCAGAGACCCCTCATTTGGACACCAAGTGAAGGCCCACACATCATAGGCACACTCACATAACAAGCCCAAATAACTAATATCCATAAATTAATATACCATATATTTTATTTACATAATTGATATTAATAATCCACTAATTTAATTCAATAATTAAACAATGTTAATCCACAAAATTCCAACATTTGATTCCCAAGTAACTTATATAAATATTCAATATTCACAAGAATATTTATGACTAACCAAACAAATTTTATTAATTCCCAGGAATCATCATTCCCAGGATTCATGATTCCCAGTAACCATGATTCCTGGGCATGACAAAACTTGTCTCCTACTAAATGTGCTTTAGATTAGTGGAATGGAAGCTCACATTATTCTATGAAGAATAACATTGCCAACTTTACAATGGTTACAACTTTAAAAAAAATGGTTAGAACCAACAAACAATTAGGGTTTGAAACAGACTAAGTCAGGTTTTTTTAGGCTTAAGTTTGAGCTTCATTAAAAAGACAAAATCTAAGTGTAACCTATTTACTTGAAATCATATGACTATTTATACATTAATATACATCAACTAAAATAAATGTGTTGATCTATATATGAAAAATACAAATCAAAATAAAATAACTTTTCATATAAAACATAATCAAGTGGAATGATATATAACTATTATTGAAATCAACACTTGAAATGGTGTGACACTGTGACTTTTTCATGAAATATATCAAGTGTGAATTAATTTATGCAACTCTTTTCATATTGGGCTTATAATTTGCCTAATAGGGAACCTTAACCCAAAGAAGAGAATCAACCCAATTTGCGAAGTGTTAACCAAGGTCAAGAAAGATGGCTATAACAATATTAAATTAACAGAAAAAACAATTGATCATTTTTCAATTAATTTTTTTTATCCTAGGAATCGAAGATAGGTACTGAATTTATAATTACTCACGCAACATGTTCAACCAACTGAGCTAAATCTCATTGGTATTTTTTAATTAATTATATCTTGAATTATTATTTACGATTATTTGCCAGTCATCTTGAATTTTAATTATTAACGTTTCTTGAGTTGATAATCTCGTAAAATTAATAGATGGGATTTAAATTCTACCATAATTATATATATCGTTAAATTATCAAGCATAACTCAATAAAATACTTCAGCCAAATTTTGTAATCACTTTATTTAAGTCTTCAAAATAAATCCCTTTAACCCAAAGGGTTGGTGCAGTGGTGTAAGGTCCTGCTGCATTCACATGAGGGGGAACTATCTATTTTAGCGGGAGAACTCGTATTCGATTCTCTTCATATGCAAAATTTTCTTAGGCCAACGGTAGCTACACATTGCGAGCGAGATTAGTCTCTGACCCAATGGGTTGAGGGATACCCGTGGTCTCTGAACCAGGAAAAAAAATGAATCCCTTTAGCCATGCATCCTTCTCCACATACTAATTTACTGCAAGCATCATATATGCATGTCATCAGTTTCCCTCCAATAATGGACATTATAATGCATACTTACTCACTCTCTAACATATTCTCTAACTCTTTCTAACATACATTTTCTAATTGATTAAAATTTATTAAAAATTACAAAATTGAGAAAGGTGTTTATTATAATGTGAAACTCACAAAATCTTGTGATTTTTAATAAATTTTAACCAATAAAAAAAGAGTGTATTTCTAACATTTTTGTTGTATTAATGCAGCCACCGAATTCATAGTATGTAAAAGGTTTGCAAATATTCACGTGCTACGGACACCTTTACTTCACTGTACATGTAAGAGCAACTCTAACATAGAGTTCTTCAAGGGATTCTTGCATCTAAGAACTGAACTTGTCTAGGGTTTACCATCGTTGCTAATTGTTACGCTTCTAAATATAACACATTTTCTCATTAACAGATTTTAGAAGAATCTAGCTCCAATAAAGGATAACACAGAAGTACAATCCAGAAAATCAAAAGAAATTGTCCAAAACCAATAGCAGTTGTAAAAATTGAAAGATGACAGGAAGATATAAATAAAAGTTAAACTCAAAATTTCATGACCGGAGCATGAACTAAAGCTACAAAGGAACGAGGAAGAAACTGTGAATAGGCGGTCGACGGTGATACGCCACGAAATTGGTTGGTGAAGTTGGTGGAGTTCTTAATTTTGATGTGACAGTGTAGGGATCATTAAAAATAAGTTAAGAACTCATAGATAAGTTCTCCCCTTAGTATAACAGCTCTACAAAATCTGCTGGCAATGTAGCAGTGCACAACCCAATTAATTTCAATGTAAAACTTCTTTAATTTGCTATGACATTGCATACCAATTTGGATTATTTGAGTAATTAAACACGAATGCAATCAATAGTGTATCTGAGCAATTCAAAGGGATAAAATTGCAATTGTCTAGAAACAACTAGGTATGAATCCCCTTTGCTTCGTCTACACTCTATGTAGAAATCCAAAAGATCTAATTTGTGTTTGTATAGTTCAAATCTACTAATTTAGATTAAACTTTAATTCTTAGGTTAGAATTTTTTTTATCTAAACTAGTATTCCTAATCCTTTAGATGATTTCTAATTTGGCTAATAAGATCAAAGATCCCTAGGAACTGAGAGACTTAATGTTTTATTCCTTAATACACCTAACCTTTTGACAAACTATTCCAATTTTAACCTATGAATTTTATTCTTATTGCTGTGCAAGCCAAAACTAATTCTAAATTAAAGCTATAAAACATAAAAATACACGTGTTGCATAAAATACAAAGATAAATGTACAAAACATTAAAATCAAATATTATTAGCAAAGAAATCACTAATCTACATAGAGTTTCAAATAAGCTGGTTGATTAACCCTAATCCAGATATCTTTAGTTACACATGGAAATACTAGAAAAAGAGAAGAAAAACATCATATCCCTTCAAGTTTAATTTTCCAGCCTCTTGTCCTAAGTCGCTGTAGAAAACTTCCTTCCTTCACTCTGAATTTCAAAGATGGCTCTTTGACTCCGAATTCCAAATACTAGTAGGCTCGCATCTCTTCAAAAATAACTGTTCAGATTGTTACATATTTCCCTTCAAACTGAAACAAGGAAAACAAAAGTAGTCATCTGAAACAATTGTCTAGTCCTTTTTTGTCATCGTAATTATATCAATCTTTATAGCGGCCAATTAATAAAAGACCAGCCTTATATTGATGCTTACACATATGACATATCAAGGAATGAGGGACATTCATGGTCACCAGATCGATCGAGTTAAATGATGATTGCAGTTAATCTTCTAATTAAAGAATGCAACTGCAATTGACAACAAAGAAAAAACCCAGTTCAAAACATTTACCTTTGGAAAATGGTGTGTTTTAGAAGGTAATGAGAGCTGGAGCTGGCATGTAATGCAAGAAGTTTCTCCACCAGTACTCTGTTTATTGATTTTGCAAATACAAGTCATAGCAGAATCTTGTACAAGTCATCTTTTAGAAAAGCTATATGAGAGAGCTTCTACAAATTAGCTTATGCATAAGCTAATTTTAACTTATGGAGAAGTCCATTTCATTTTTTCTTCTTCTAGAAAGACTTCTGGATAAACTTACTCAAACAGACCCTTAAACATTGCAAATTCTGATGAAAGCAGTATACAGACAATAAAACATTGCAGAATGTGGAGAGAAATATGGAAGAAACAGTCCAATAAGGTCAGCTATCAGCGAAAATAACAAATACTAGTAGATATATAATTTGTGTGCTTCACTACAATGCAAGAATCTATCATGAAATGTAAGAAAGATATGCAATGTTGGTTGAATCCAGGAGTTCCCCCAAACACTTCATGCACCGAAGGACTATATATCTTTTCTAATGAGTCTTAGACTAGCTAAACTAGTCCCTAATATGAATCGTTCAGAGGAACTCCAAGAGACACCCAACAAATTAATAATCCCCCTACACATGCTAGCGCTTCTTCAGCTTCACTGGCTTGTTTCCTTGCCTAGACAAATGCAAAGCAAGTGCTCTATATATAGTAGAGATATTTGTTTTGTGAACAAATAAAGTTGAAAATTTGTGTGGTCACATTTTGAAATTTAAGTAAAGAAAATTACGGTTTGTTTGTTTTCCGTTTTTTAAACAGTTTTTAGTTTTGAAAAATTGAGAAATTTGAGGTAAATATATTAATAAACATGGATCATCAACGTAGAAGCAAAGTACACTTTTCGTTCTTATTAAATTTATATTTTTTTTTGTAAATATATATATATTCCAGCTTAAATAGATTTTTATTTTTAGAATATATAAGTAACGTTTGCTGTATATAAGTTTTTAACCTTCTTATTTTTTTCCTCTTGGTCTATGGACCAAATTAAAACGCCCATTTTCACGAAAGTATTTTCTGTTTTGCCTTAAAAAAAAAAATTAAACGTCCATTTTTGTCCGCTGAAGAAAATTGTTCCTTTTACGAAAATTGTACCTGCGTGCTTTTCACGGTGAGTCATGAAAAAGCTATCATACAAACGAAGCTGTAAACGTTCATGTACATTTATTTGAAGAATAGTAACCTCTCGAGACTCTTACAGCTGGACCATCACAGAAAAGAGAAAGAGATGTATGATAAACGAATCTCACTAGCATTTAGTTGAAGAGGATTTAAAGGCGCTATTAAGTAGCTAGCAATACAGTATTTAATATATTTTTAACACTTTTTATTATTAGTTAAACTTTATAAATGACCTGTTAAATAAATAGAAAGGTTTACATTTTTTAATGGGTCTCGTATCTACGTATTTCAATTAAGAATGGAACATGTACTAAAAAGAAGAATAAAATATGTTTTGGATTCCTTAAAATGTTTTGATGAAAGTCAATTTTAATCCTTATAAATATTTAATATACAGTTTTAGTTCTAGATTTATCAAAAGTAATGTAGTTTTAGTAATTTATCAAACATTAAAAACACATATTTCTATTAAAATATAAGGACTAAAATTGTATTAAATTTTTATAGAGACTAAAATCAAATTTCAAAATTTTCGAGTAATCAAAACATATTTTACTCTAAAAAGAAAGTAAGTGGCTAACATTTCTCTTTAATATTCCTTTAACATTTCTCTTTAATATTCCTTTAACCTTTCTATGTGCGCTGTCACTTTATGTGCAATAGACAAAGTCATTAAAGGAGGCTTTTTGACAGAGAATAGAGCATTCTTCTTGGACCTAGGTTTTGGAACGTGTGAAGCTTCGTAGAACTCTCTCCCTCCTTCATTTTTCGTCTTCTTCCTTCCTTCACCATTTTTTATGCTCCTCTCAACCATGAGTAGCTGAGCTCCGCTTCATTGGGGTTTGATGTAACTAACCCAAACTCATGTATATCTTTTGAGTTATTAATATATGTTTATTATTCACCGTTACGTGCTTTCTTCTTTGCTTAATGCTTGCTTTGGCTTGATCACCCTTTGCTTGATTTTATGGTTTAAATGCGATTGGAAAATGTATTTGAACTATGAATTGAAGAAGAGCACCTAATGGGTCTTGTTTCTAGGAATAGAGCAAAGCCCGTTAGTCACCTTTAACTCCTTTTCTTAAAGCAAGTAAATTGACTAAGCTATGCAAGGGATTGGTAGTTTAGTCAATGAACTTAGGCTCTTCTTGTAAGGAATTAGGGATTGAGCATTTTTATGAGTTAGTGATAACAAACGAATGATAAACATTGATTAATAGCTTGTGTATTCATGAGGGAGTGGTTTAGTGAAGTCAAACCCCAACGTTTATTATCATCGTTTCTCGTAACGTTTTTTCGCAACTTGGATCTTTGAAGACAAAAACTCTTTCATTAGCTTTATTCGCAAAGTTTCTACTTTATCTTCATTTTCTATCATTGATACTTAAAGTTCGCTTTATATTTAGCTTCTTTTAGTGTCTTGTTTTCCTCGTTTATGCAAACTAGAAGCTCAATCGATCCCTTGTATTACGACCCAGAGATTGAAAGGACAACTCGGAAGAACAATAGTTTGACAAGGAAGAGGAAGACACTAGAGAGATTAACCATCCAAGAGCCTAGTTCACCTGTTTCGCCCAATCTTCCTTTGCCACCCATTCAAGAAGAAGAAGAATTCATCATGGCGGAGGAAGAAGCTCACCAACTAAGGTGGACTTTGAATGATTACATTGCCAACACCGGGCCAAGATATTTCAACACCATTGCTAGACCTGAAGTGCAAGCTCTCAATGTGGAAATGAAGGCTTCTCTCATTCATTTGATCAAGCACAACAAATTCCATGGCCTTGACAATGAAGATCCTTATGCTCACTTGGCTAATTTTATTAATGTTTGCAACACGGTGAAGCTCCATCAAGTGAATGATGACTACATCCGGCTTAGTCTTTTCCCATTCTCTCTTGATGGGAAAGCCACAAATTGGTACCGAGCCATTCCTCCAAATACTCCTCTAACTTGGGGTAAGTTGGTTGATAGATTCTTGAATCGTTTCTTTCCTTAATCCAAGATCAACCAACGGAAGACGGCTATTTCTACATTCACCCAAGGGTTAGATGAGCCCTTATGTGAAGCTTGGGAGAGATTTAATGGCTTGTTGAGAAGGTGTCCATCTCATGGTCTTAATGAGGCCGCTCAAATCAAGACTTTCTTGGCGGGGTTAAGGCCTCAAACCAAGCTCATGCTTGATGCTTCAGCCGAAAGCAAAATTATGTACAAGACACCGGATGAGGCCAAGGAAATTATTGAGAATATGGCTTCCAATGATTATGAGGTTCAACATGATAGAACCTCGATTCCGGTGCAAAAGAGAGGAATCCATGAGTTGAATTCTCAAAATGGCCATTTATGGTGGCACATCGTCTGTATCCACAAATGAACTTCAGACTCAGACTGATGAAGACATGCAGACTCTGAATGAAGATGAATTGTTCAGATGAAGAAGGTATGCTGCCAAAGCCACTCTCTCTCTGGGGTACATATATGGAAGTGTAGCTCTAGACTTAGCTCCTAAGTATAGAGGCTATGACTGGATCATCAAAGGAAGCCCCAACATCCCACTTCCTCCAGTGCAACCACCAACAGACCCAAACATCAATGTTAGATACTACGGTGGGTGGAAGTGACCCAGAGTCAATGAATGGGAACATTGCAACAAGGAATGGAGGAGGAAGGGAATATGCAGTGATGAGGATCAAGCCTTCCTGCTTGATTCCATCAACTTCGTAGAGTTGTGGAAGAAAGGTGTTCCTGGGATTGATCCCTTCAATCTTCCCAACTTTGAAGTTCTTCCAGAAGAAGAATTACCTGCTCTCTCATGTTATAATGAGGAACTGCAATTCAGGATCTTCCCTCCTTGACAGACAGCAGCACCAGACCCAAACTCTATTATCTTCGAGCACAATCCACGTGGTAGACGCGGCTATCCACCTAGAGCCTCAATCTGGAGAAGGCTCTCAGTGCTCACTGATGAGGTAGCTTTTTATGAGTTTGTTAACCTTCAACAGATGATGGGTCTGCTAGCCTACCTCAATGTGATTCTCCCCTGGAATCATGCTGAGCCAGGCCATTCTGTCTATTCTGAAGATATTAACTTGGATGATCCAGAAGCAAATCCAACTTTTCATCTGTGGGAATCTTCATACTACTCTGTAGAGTTGCATATGAAGCTGTAGACGTATAAGGAGGAGATCAAGAAGAGGCAAAACTCCTTCAGACAGATCCAAAGATGAGCACAGACGTTGCCTCACTTTCTCGGCACACAATTTCACTGTTTGGCCTCAAATCAAACCCAATTCAAGCTTGCTCTGGACAAGGTTATCCCTATCCTTCCTATCTTGAATTATAAGGGTAAAGAAAAGTTGAAGAAGATGATACTCCCCGAAGATTTATTCGCGTACGAAGAGGCAGACCATTCAGACGAGAAATTGAAGCCATCTTTCAGAAATCAGCTGCTAAAAGAACATTTGAAGACTTCAAGACCATCAGACGCGTCAGGAAGTTTAATGCCTTATGCTCTGGTCTGGAGCCTGAAGACAAGCCTCCAGTAGACGGGTATCATCTAAAGATTGGCAGATGCTATCAATGCAAAGGGCATCAGCCCTTTCTCTCTACGTCTAGCACCTCCGAGCTAATGCCATGGAAATCCAATTTCTACTATTAGTCTGATAAGGACTTCTCCTTTGTGGTGAAGATGCCATATTCCACCTTCTTCTTCTCCACGCTTATTTTGGGCTTTGTACAAGAACCAGAAGATGATCTGGTGGCCATTGAACCATTCAGACCTCCCATCTCTGAAGAAGTTCATGATCTGTATGCCGAACTCTGGGCCACCAGAAAAGCTCCACGTCAAGCTTTGGCAGATAGAAAAGCTCTCGAGGCTGAGCTCAGAAAGTTGATCAACGTAGATGCTTTCTTCAAAGCACGACGTCACAGACACACTCCCACTCCACCAGGGTCCCCTATGGTACTCTCATCAGACTCTGACTCCGACACCTCTGACTCTGACAGTCCCATTCCTGGGGAACTAGGTTTTGTTGATCGCCATGCAAAAGGGGGAAAAGGGAAGAGTAAAAAGAAATGAAGATAAAGCTACAGGGGAGTTACATTTGATAGGGAGGCCAAGAAAAAGGAAGAGTATTTTTTTTCATCTGTATAAACACATCATCTTGATGTGAAAACTCTTTCAATAAGACAAGTTGTTTGGTTACTCATCAAACCTGAGTCTTCTTTTCTCTCTGTTTAAATTCTATGCTTATAATATTTTTAGTAGCTTTGATACATCTTTTTACAATATTTGCTTGGCATCATCAAAAAGGGGGAGATTGTTGAGTCATAAGACGAATCAGGACCTTCAATTATTTTGATTTTATGCAAAACAAATATTAAGTAAAAAGACTGTGTCTTATAAATGCCAATAGACAAAACATTGTATTTGCGTCTGTAAGATACAGATGATACACAGATAGACGCTTAAGTCTGAAGAAGCATTTAAAGGCATAGTAAATGCACTATTGCTTTGTAATCTATTTTACAGAGTATTTTCATAGAACATCCTCCTAGGATCTGTCGGAGTGCATAAAGGGAACAGAAAGAAGAGTCAAAGTTTCAAAAGTTTCCCTCGCCTCAAAAGACGCGCTACAGCTAGCAATGAGTACTTCTCCGAGCAAGCGATGTGACCACTGCAACAGAAGGATATGGAGTACTTCTCAAGAAAGATAAGCAGAATGCTTTATCAACTCAGAATGACTAGTTTGTGACAAGCATTTAATGCTCGCATTAAATGCCCCTCAACCACCCTCCTTCGATGGTCAAATGCAAGAAAGAAGACCGTTTAAAGACAACGGTTACTTCCTCAGCAAGTCTATATATAGAAGAAGATTTGAAGTGCTGCATAGAACAACACACGAACTGAATTCAAAATTCAAGCATTCTTTCAAGCCTTCATTCTTTCTCTTGTAAAAATTCTTGTTGTAAAAGCTCTCAACTCACTTTGCGTATCCTGAGAGAAAAAGACTTAGTTCTTAATCTTGTATATGTGTCTGTACGATAGTTAAAAAGTTTGTGCGCCCTTCCAAAAACAAATCTTGTGATTTTTTTTAAGAGCCAGAAGTGGCTTGGTAGAAAAGAATACTTGGGTTTTTAGCTTGGAGAGGCTAAGTGTGAAGAACTACTTGGGTGAGCCAGGAGTGGCAGTGAACAATACTTGTAACTTGTGAAAGTTATTGGAACTTGGTGGTTTGCCAAGAACTGGATGTAGTCTCAGGGTGAGATGAACCAGTATAATTTCTTGTGTTGTCTTTCTTGATCCTATACCTTTTATAACTGCTTGAACTGACTGTGTCTTGTGATTTAAACTTGCTCTTATTGAAAGGCTTTCATCTGTGAAGTTATTGTCTGTTAAACGTTCTCTTGAAAAAACTACATCTTTTAATCTACAGACGCTACACTCTATTTATAAAAAGTTTCAAAAATTTTTATAAATCACAATTCAACCCCCCTTCTTGTGAGTTTTGCCTTTACAGCATCTAAAGAAATCAAACAAATAAATTTCCTAGAAAAATAAAGTAATACAAGTACCAATGTAAGTAATAAGATACAAAATGGTTCCAAATTATTGAACTAGGCGGTGCACAAAGAAAAGCATTGAACTTATGAGCGTCTAAAGAAATAAGAGAAAATTCATCCTACAACGATCAACGACTTGTATAACTATTGTACTATTGATAAGGGATAACCACAAGAGCACAGTCATAGTTAAGTAAGAAATATCAAATTCACATGGATCGCGTTTTTTGCTTTATAATTATATATCACAATTTAATGTAAATTAAACAAAAGAAAAAAGGAATTAAGTTTGGGTATTGAATTATAGTAAAGAAATTTAAGAGCAAATTAAAATTAAAGCAAACAATTCAAATTGGGATGAATTCAATTATAGACAAATTTTCAAGCCTTCCTATTGACTTAGTCCCTTTACCTCAATGTTCTTATTGGTTCTCTTTGAAGGTAAATTTATCTAAGATAATCTTTGTTCCTTCTCAAAATACAAAGATGTATCTAATTGAATTAACTCCTACTTTCATGGTAATTATGTTCAATTAAAACTATTAAGTTCTATGTTAATTTATTGATTCTCAAACGATTAAACCTACTTTAATTCCTAAGTTATGGTCCAACGATTAGGTTCACATCTTAGTTATTACCTAAGCGTTTATAATTATGAAAAACAATGGTCAAACACTTTGCATAAGTAAAATTAATAAAAGAGAAATCAAGAAGGGAAGCCAAAAGAGCTAAAAGATAATTTCAATTAAGCATCAACAGTTGTTAAGGGCTAAGCCTCAATCCTTGAATAAAGAGATTACTCACTTATAGTCATAAAAATAACCAAATAATAAAAAAGAAACATAACAAACCAGAAAAGAGTTGAAGAAGAAGATGATCCTTCACTGTCTCTCTAAGTCATATGCTAATGAAGATTAGAATGCTTAATCCTAGGTAGAAAACTCTATTTAAAGACAATGGGCTAAAAATATTTGGGCCCAAAATACATTAAAGAAAGATATGAAAATTGCATCTGGTGTCGTTCATGGCCATGACCTTTGTTGCCTAGAAGGATTAATTAAGGGTGAGTGAGTGGAGAGGTCTCGCCCATGGCTAAAATGTCACAACTATGATCTTTGTCTGGTATTCTGATTTTGCTTTTCTTCTATTCTTCAAGTATCTCTATGCTCCTAACTTTAGTCTTTGAAGTCATCATGCTTCTTTCTCCTAGATTTGATGCCTTGAAAATCAAGAGATAGCCCTAAAAAATGAAAATACCACAAACATAATTGTTTGCAAAAAAAATTGGAAAACAATGAAAATGTAAGGTTATTGACTCCTAAATGTCAGAATATGCAATTGATCATAAGTGAAATGTTATGCATGAATGGTATGAAATGCAACGCATCAACTATCTTACCCTTTGATAGACATTAATTATGTTAGGTCAATGTAAATCAAATCCAATGCTCATGCATGAGAAAGACACAACTTCATAGAGTTAACAACATCTCATTCAAATGACCAGTCAATTGTGTTTCATACCATGGTAAAATAATATCAACATGATCCTCCATTCAAAAACATGACACCTGACAAAACCATTTGGCGACCATGATCCCAAGAGGAATTGTGACTTCGTCAAGATGTGTCATGCGCGGGTATTTGCTACCCCGATACAAGATGCATAAATCCAGTTCTCGTGGAGTCACACCTATACATCCTCAAGATTTATCAAATGGCCTTCACTAACCTTCACTTACCCGTCAAGACACAAGGTGTAAAAGCTCATCATCAACAACTTGACACATGAATATGGATGTATGACAACAACAATGTACATACATTATCAACATTGTGCCTAAGTTTTACGGCCTCAAAATACAACTAAACATCATGCCTAGGCTCCATGGACAAGGTAAGTTAGCTTAAGAAATTTTCAAAAGGCTTTGATAGAAAATGTAACCAAATTAGAAAGAAGAATGTAGAGAGAGGAATTGAAGGTAGTAAAGCTAGTATAGCTAGCAATTAATTACTAGTGTGGTTTTCAAGTACAAGATAATTAAATTGCGTGCTTCCCTATTCTGCAGTAAAGTACGTGGGTAGTTTGGGAATGAAATGGCTTTGCAGTGTTAGTTGAACCAAAGAGTTCCCCCAAACACTTCATCGAAGAAGGCTTATAATAGGTACCAGTTTACACTGGCTACCCCCCTCACTCACATGAAGCGTTCAGAGGAACTCCAAGGGACAGCCAACAGAAAACTCTTGATCTTGAAGTTATGCATGCTTTTGAACTACTTTGTCTTGGATAGACAAAAACACAGCAACTGTTCTATTTATGTGGATTTTATGTGGACATGGAGAATTCTACACAACGAAGGTACTTTCTATCTATGAACCTGGTCAGGATGTTCGCAAAGAAGGGGAGTTGGTGATGGAGTGGGCTCGTTGCTGCTAATAAAGTGATTCGAAAGCTAACATAATAAGATCTTTGCCCTTCCAGTCACTTTCATAGTCATGAACTTTAAAGCTAGCTAAGGCAAACATAAGTGTTCTTCTTTGTTCACCGTGTCAAACATATATAAGAGTAAAAAGAGGTAATTTTATGTCTTTTGAAAAAGGGATCATTCACTTTAATTATATGTAAATATGTAATTATGCATTTGATAATATATTGCTCAACTCCAACACTTTTTCCATTATTTGTGATTCTACACCATTCACTTTAATTATCATCTTGTAATAAATTTTCTAATTAGACGTGCTTTCCGTTTAAAACTATAAGCTAATTTGGAGACTGAATTTTATTTTATTTTATTTTTTGGTCATAGGTCACAGACCACAAGTGTCCCCAACCCACTGGGTCTGAGACTAATTTCGCTCGCGATGCGTGGCTGCCGCTAGCCCAAGGGAATTTTGCACACGAAGGGAATCAAACACGGGTTCTCCCTGCTAAATGGATCGTTCCCTTACATGTGAACACAGCGGGGCCTTACACTCCAACCCTTTGGGTTAACTGGATTTTATTTAATTTTAGTTGTTGCATTTAAAAACAAAAAAAAATATTTTTTATTAGACAAAAAAAATATAAGAAAAAAGTTTAGTCAAGTGTAATATGGGATAACTTAATCGAATAAATTTTTTTCTGGAAATAAAGCAATATTTTAATATAACCGAAGTTATATATCTATTGAAAACTTCTAATTGTTTAAAATGACTTTTCTTATGACAATATTTAGGTATAACTTTTTTTAGAGTTTTTAAGTGTTGTTATTTTAATTAAAATTGAAGCTTTACATCGACAATGTATATATAGTAAAGGTAGTAACCCAAAGGGTTAGCTCAGTGGTGTAAGGCCTCGCTGCGTTCACATGTGGGCACTACAAGAAATTTGCCATATACCTACGGACATTTTTAGTGACAATCATTAAAAGTGTGGGTATAAACATCATATACCTACAAACATATGATAAACCGTGGGTATAGGTACCATATAGCTACAGATGTTTGATTTAGTCACTATTTGATTTAGTGATGGATTTTAAATCATGGGTATAGATAACATATACCTACATACATATGATAAACTGTGGGTATAAGTATCATATAGCTACAGATTTTTTACTCCTGTCACTATTTGTTTTAGTGATGGATTTGAGATCATTGGTATAAGTAGCATATAACTACGGATTTTTTATTCCGTCACTATTTGTTTTAGTGATGGATTTGAAACCATGGGTACATGTAGCATATAGTTACAGATGTTTGATTTCATCACTATTTGTTTTAGTGATATATTTGAAACCATGGGTATAGTAGCATATAGCTACAAATTTTTTATTCCATCATTATTTGTTTTAGTGATGAAATTAGAACCATGAGTATAGGTAGCATATACCTACAAATGTATAATTTTGTAACTATTTATTTTAGTGATGAATTTGAAACCATGGATATAGAGCTGGCAAATGGGTAAGCCCATCTGTTTAAGCCTGCACCCGCAAAACCCACACCCCGTGAAGCCCGCAATTTAAATAGACTCTATTTTAGCGAGCCTGCAACTGCACCATTTAACCTGCGGGCTAAACGGGCGACCTGCATCCTCAAAAAAAATTAAAAGAAAATCAAATTTTAAAAATCTGAAATTTAACCCATTTTTCAAACTCTTCTTAAAAATAATTGTCTAAAAAAAGCAAATTAAAAAAGTGACTAAAAATCAAATTAAAAACCCTTTTAAAAATCATTTTCTTATTATTTTATAGTTCAAGTAATCATTAGATGTATGAGAATCATTCTTTATGGTTTTAGTTTGGTGTTGACTATTTTGAAATGTAATTTAATTTCAAGAAGAATGACCATGATTCTTTTATTTTATTATTCTAGTTTCTATTTTTATTTTACTTTTACTAAACCACAAAAAAATACATTTTTTTAATTAAGGCATAAAAAGCCCGTGGATTGTCCACGAAGCTCGCGATCAAGCCCATTTAACCTGTAGGTTAAATGTGCCAGGCTAAAAACCCGCAATTTAAATAGGCTCAAAAAATTGAAACCCATATACCGTGCGGGTTGTGGGTTATGCGGGTGGCCCGTGGGCCCAAACCCAAATGTCCGGCTCTACGTGGGTGTAAATGATACAAACCTATAAAAATTTTATTTGTTAATATATCTTTTAATGATTGGTCCAAAAATTATAAGTATACATCCAGTGTTATTAAACCCGGCTCGACCATATGCTATATATGCTAGTGTTCACTAGGGATGTCAATTCTATCTAGACCCGATGGGTACCCACAAAAATTACCCATGATCCCACTTAATGGGTATAGACTTGGGAACGGGTAATTACCGACAAATTTTAAGGGGTACGGGTCCGGGTATGGGTACTAAGGAACCCAACCCTACCAATAATAATAATGATAATAATAATAATAATAATAATAATAATAATAATAATAATAATAATATTAATAATAATAATAATAATAATAATAATAATAATAGATTATGTTTATTAATCCATCAAAAATAAAAAAATATCACATTCTTTATTTGCTAAGAGATAGATGACGTTATTTAATTCACACTAATAATAATAATAATAATAATAATAATAATAATAATAATAATAATAATAATAATAGATTATGTTTCTTAATCCATCAAAAATAAAAAAAATATCACATTTTTTATTTGCTAAGAGATAGATGACGTTATTTAATTCACACAAAAAAAAAATTATGTTTCTTATAGAGATAAATCATATCTTTATTATTTACTTAGAGATAGATCATGTTCCTTAATTTCAAAAAAAATATTACCTTCCTTATTAATCTTGATAATATTTATTTATTTTTAAAAATAAAGATATTGTAAAAAGTATATACAAAAGAAATTTATATTCTAAAAGTATTACATTATATCAAAGTATTATATTAAATTACTTAAAACAAAAAATATTAAATTACTATTAAAAAAGATTATACTAAATTACTTCCGTTCAAATCAAGTGATAATATATTTTTTCACGTTAATTTGTATGTTCAATTCCTTGAAAATTTAAAAGCTACATGATTCTTTTCTTTTCAGGATCTTTATATATATGTCATAGACTAGTATATTTAGTTGCCATTATGTATGAATTATTAAATATAATAGTTACGATCTTTTTATATAATTAAGGCAATAAAATTTTAATAATTAAAATAAATTTTAATATTTAAAAAAATAAAAGTTTTAATTAATATTTATATTTTAATATTTAATTATCATTAAAATAGTT
This sequence comes from Pueraria montana var. lobata, assembly GCA_026413185.1. NCBI lineage: Eukaryota > Viridiplantae > Streptophyta > Magnoliopsida > Fabales > Fabaceae > Pueraria > Pueraria montana. The sequence continues at coordinate 43,628,331 of CM048651.1, read as the reverse complement.
TTATACAAATGAAATTAAGTTTCACAATATTATTTTTTATTTTATAAATATACGAGATAATTAGTTTTTAATAAAACTACAACTTTTTAATATTTTTGCCAAACGACTTTTAGCTTTTAAGGAGCTTTTAATTTTAAAAATAAAAGTAAAAATTGAAAACAATTTTTATTTATTTTTTCAAGCTCATTTCTTCTTTAACCACCCATCTTTTTTAATCTTTTTAATCTTTTTTTATTTTTTCTCTATCTTTTTTTATCAGTGGATTGAATTATCTACATTTTAAAAATGAAACTTTCTATATAGCACCAATATTTTTTTTCTTTTTCCTGCTTTATCTTCTTCCTTCGTTGCCTTCACTTCACATTTAAATGCTCTAGACGTGCAACTCTTGGCCATTCCCGAAACCTATTTCCAGTTGTATACGATTCTTGTTTGGCATTTACGAACTCGTTTCCAATTGTGCGTGCTTCTTGTTTGATATTGAGGATCCAACTTCTTATTGTGTCTTTCAATCAATTGGTGAACCCTAATCTGAGCAGTCTTTTTTTTTTTGCTTCATATTTTTGGATTTATGGGTTTGTTCAATTTTGTGTTATTTGATTTTTGTGAGGTTTTCCCTTTGTTTTTAGATATCGATTGTTGCTCTATAATTAGTGTTCTGTTTCCGTTTTCTGATTTTGAGGTATGGGTTTTTTGTTTGATGACGGTAGCATAGAAATTCAGGGCATTAGAAATAGCTTTATATATAATTAGTTGACTTGTTGGCCAAAAATAGGTACTTGAAAATGCAAATGAAACTCCTAGAAATTCATACAAATCGTGAGATTGATCTACAAAATGACCAGTTTGAGACATGAATTTGTATGAATGATGTGGCTGATGTGTGTGGTTTTGGGTCTCATTATTATTTTTTTTTTTTTACAGTTTTGGTTTTGGTTTTGGGTAAGTAAAAATATTAAATTTTAATATATATATATATATATATATATATATATATATATATATATATATATATATATATATATATATATAACCATTAGTGTTTTTCTCAAATAACAAATTATTAACATTAGAAATATCTCACAAAAGGTGACATGAAACTTGAATGCCATGAAACTTGAAAGGTGCTTGGGGTCTTTAATCTCACCATTAATGGTTAAAATTATAAGCTTATAACTAAGTTGTGATCAAATTAAAGTTATACTTGTAAAATCGTCACATCTAGTTAAACATTTTGTGTTTTCCCACAATGCAGAATCCTATTTTTATTTACCTTATATATATTATTGTAATTTTATTTTTAAGTGTACTTCTTAGAGACTACCCTTGAAAATGTATGAGTGTTCCATGCTTTCTTACTTATCTATCTATCAACATTAACATTCTTTTAGTTTTATCAGTGCAATTTCTAAGTTGTTTTCTTATAAATTTGTTGTGAATGGGTTTGATCATTGTGAATATCGGTCCATTGAGTTATTTGGTTGATGCTAAGTTAATATAACACAAGCAATTTTGTTTCATTCTAAGTATTATTGAATTTTAAGATAAACAAATTCAATTAGAGTATGTCCAAAGTTTATTTTGTTATTTAGTTACGTTTATCATTGCTATTAGCTCATAAGTCCTATTATAAACATTACTCAATTTTTGTTAGTTTGCGGAATTAATCCTTAATTAGATTGCCTAGAAATATATTTCCCATATTTATTTGTAACTTTATCTTCTATTTATGTTATATGATCATGCTAATATGTTAAGATCATTTGAAAATTATTTTTATGTCGCAAAGCAGCAATGGGAAGGAAAAAAAATTAAATATTGGGCAACGTAGATCAGAAGACTCAAATCAACCTGTTCAAGCAAGTAATAATGAAAGAATTCAAACTACTTTTACTCATACAACTTCAACTGACGAACAAATTCAACATAGTCATAATTATACAGGTGACATACGTGAATCTGTACAATCTCACTCCACTCCTGAAATAGAAGCAGAAGTGCAAGCTGAAATAGGTATAAATTATATGTCATTTTATTATTTTTTATACTTCTTTATGTAAACATAATGATGTATATTCTTTACATCTTTTATTGGGAGTGTAGAACCTAAACGGACTAGAGGCCTAACAAGAATGCTAGATGTATGGGACATGGAAGATGGCAATGTTATAATTGTTAACTTAGACAAATATGACCGACCTATTGGTGAGGAAGCGATAACTCTTACTCGTTTCATTGGTAGTGTTGTTAGAAGACATCAATATGCCCCTATTAACTACAAATCTTGGAAAGAAATGCCAAAGGAGAACAAGGATGAGATGTTGAAAATAATTGAGGTATTATGACTGTATAATTTAGTGACTATTTTATCAAAAAGTGTAACATGTCTTATTTTATATTATTGTATTTGTTTTAACATTTCTAATTGTACAGAGTAAGTTTGAGTTTGTTCCTTCGATAAATGATTCAATAAGAGAAATGTTGAACATTGAGTTGAATGAGAAGTGGAGACAATGGAAGGGCGATTTAAAGTCAATGGCATATGACCCTAGCAAAATAGAAGAAGAAGTTGCATCTGCATTGCCTGGTGATAGGGTTGAATCAAGTCAATATCGTGATCTTGTTCGTCATTGGTTTTTTGAACATGGACAAGTAAGTTATAAAACAAAATAAATTTGGACATATTATGATCTTAATGCTTTAATATTTTTTCTAATTAACTTTTTTGTATTAAATGTAGAAAATAAGTGAGATCAATAGAAAAAATCGTGCTAAGTTTGAAGATGTTCACTGTATGGGTACAAAAAGTCTCCCAAGATTAATTGATTAGAAGGTCTGTTTATATTTGTACTTGTCAGTGATTGAATTATTTTATAAAAAAAATACTTATAGTTTGCTCATTTCATTATAGAAAAAAAAATAATAAAGGGGTGTCGCCTAAATGGAAAGACATATACATTGACACTCGAACTCGTACAAATGGGTCAATTGTCAATGAAAAGGCTGCAAGAGTGATTGTAAGATTTATACTCTTTCTTAATTGATAGTGTTATTTAATGAAGACTTAAATTGCTTATTGATGTATCTATGATGTTTTTAGGAAGAATTGAAGAAGCATAATAATGAGTTTGGAACATCTCAATTGACTAAGAATGCACAAAGTTGTACATGTTGGAAGGATGACATATATTCCCAAGTACAAGGACTTGAAAAGAGGGGTCATGTGCGGTGTATGGGCAAGATTCCAAAATCTAAAAAATTAAAGGTTTTGTTGTCTGAAAATGAAGAGTTGCATGACAAAGTTAAGCATATGGAAAGCTTGTTACCAAAATCTAATATTTTTATGATTCAATGTTTAGATTTTGACTTGCATAGAATGTTTTATGTTATTGTTTGTTTTCCATATGTATATTATATTTTTTGTTATATGATTTTTATTTGATCTATCCTAATTTGTTGATGAATATATTTTTCTTGTGAATGTAAATGTGTACTGAAACACCCTAGAGGATATTACCTTTGTCTTCTTATATTGCTAAATTAATAGAAATTAGCATATAAGAATATCAGAGTTAACTATGTGGAAACTAAGACTTAAACACACACACACACACACACACACACACACACGCACACACACACACACACACACACACACACATATATATATATATATATATATATATATATATATATATATATATATATATATATATATATATATATATATATATATATATGTTACATGAAGTAATTCTAGTACAAAGCTCTTGACACGTATGTGCCGTACAAGACATAAGCAGGATACATAAATCATAAACTAAATTACCATACATTGGGAATTATACTAAACTATACTAATAACATCTTCCTCCTGGAAAGCAACTCCGTGCTCCTCTCACGAGGTGTCCACCTGCTAACCTGTAAAAACATGGAAACTAAAGGGATGAGACATAATGTCTCAGTGAGTGCTTTGAGGACTCTAGGCTGACTCTCTATTCCAGAGACCTCTTTCTTAACTCTCACGACTTCTCTTTTCTTTTCTTGACACTCACACTCATAGTTATTACCTCATCACCTAGACATTACTGTTTCGTAGGATCATACCTTGACCTTTGCTGAGGCACATAGAGTTGGCCTCTTATGCCAAATCTAGGGCCACTAATGCACTAAGGCATCTAAACATCATTCTATTACTCTTGACCACTCATTAGGGTCTCATTTTTCTATAACATTGGATGGGAACATGTGTAACCTTTCCTTTCTCTGACTTGCCCAACTTGGGCTTACATCACCTCTCTTATGAGGCATAACATTTGCATACCTCTTTGGGTAGCTTACATTAGCTTTCTAGGGTTTAACTGTAACCCCTTTCCTACCTCTAAGGGTAGTAAACAGCTACACACGTCCTCATCTAATGTCTAGACTTATCTTACATCACTCACCTAACAACTAGGCTCATGACTCCTCTCATGTTCTAACATAGAACATACATACATCAAGCACATCAACATATCATAGATTGTTTCTACAACTGTGTGGTTGGTATTATTCTTTCATTTAAGTTATACCTTGAGTTTCGTCATTAACTGAATTGGCTAAGCTCTAGCCATCAAGAGGTGTCCCTCTTGCTACAACCTTTAATTAAACCCATCGGTCCAAGTGGGCGGACTATCAATTCCGTTATAAGGAAGAGTCTCCTGACTGACTTGTTCTTCTCTATGAAGAACCCCTTCTCCTTGTGAAGAAGGTTGGTTTTTCCCCATGGGTGTCTGGGTGACGGTCCCTTCGCTCACCACTAGGGGGCCTCTTAGCCCTTTACTCTTATAACTCCTCATGAGTTGTATAACTTATTCCCTTTCTTGGGATCATAACTTTCCTTTGAAACTCTTTCATAAAACCTTTTTCATAAAGAAATCCTTTTCATAACCTTTCTGAAACTCATCACTCCTTGGTGACATAGAGGATCCTAAGCCATTTGCACACCGTTGTACGTCAAGCGTGCGACTCTTGGACGTGACTGGTACTGGGGAAGGTTCCACCCTATGTCACTGAGGGGATATCTTTTACTAAAAACCTTTCATGAAAATATAAACTTGGCTTAAAAGCCTTTTCTGAAACTTAGGAGAAACTCCCCACCTTTTTACTAAGAGGCATATGCATAGTCTTAAGTATTTTATGTATCTTTTATTAGAGAGGGTTTATCATAGCATATAATCCTAGGCAGATGCAACAATCACATGAATGTAAATCTATAACTATATCACCAATCATCACTATACAATACAACATAACACATCCAACATCAATGATTGTATAGAGGAAATAAGCAGAGGAAACAACTAGATAGATATAACCTTTAACTCTTCTCAAACTACTCTCCTTGGAGGGTTATAGACCTGTTCTCTAGGCCTATTCTCTTAGCGAGACTTGTCTCGCTCAACAAATTAAGTTCTCTGGGTTCTTTTTCGCTCAGCCACACTTTCTTGCTAAGCTAAAGTAGTCATTCTCGCTAAGCCGTAACTGGCTCGCTCAGCCGCAGTGCAGAATCTGCACATCAGCATTTTCACTCTCATTGAGCGAGAACCTGCGATCTGCAGAATCGCGATTTTGCGAGATATACTCAAAGGGGCCATCAATGGCTTCTCAAGCATCCCCAAGCACGACAAACAAACCCTAAACACTTCTATTGCAGTTCCAACCGATTAATCTACTCAATAAACTTCTCAATCAAGCCCAAATATGAAAATCCCTAAATCTCCTATCTTAGGTTCAAAAGGGGGGGAAAAAGGAAAACATACAAGACAAAGAGGTAGGGAAGGACAAGGGGGAAGCACTCACACTGAGGGGTCTTGAATCTGAGCTTCGGGGCACTGGGTCTCGGATCTCTGCTCCACTTCTCTTCTCCTTCTCTTCTTCCTTCTTCTCCTCCTTCTCTCTAACTTCCTTTCTTTCTTTCTCTTTCTCCTTCTAACTCTCCCTCTCCTCTGTTATTTAAAACCGTGGTGCATATGTGTGGCTTAGTGAGCCTTGGCCCACCTTGGGTCTTGGCTCCCCATCAAGGTCCTATTATCTTATTCCTGTTATATCCTATTATAAGGTAACTATTATTAATAATGCTTAAGGGTATCCTTAAACCATTAAATACAAAAACTATTCCATAAAGATATCTCTTTATTATTTATTTCTAAGGTCCGTAAATTTGGGATGTTACATGTACTACTATATTACATTGAGTCTCTAGGTTTATATTTTTTTTTGTTTCAAATAGTCTCCAAATGCTTCTAGAGCCCCTGATCATTTGAGTTTTCCAAGTTCAAGCTATGATGAAGACAACTAGTATGGTTCATTTAGCATTAATTAATGCTTACTAAAATTGTTAATTTTTTATGTTCATACTATCATTTATATGTTCTTTTTATTATGTGCAGGTGAAGATTAGGAGGCTAAATTATGCATTATGACGCAAACTTGTTGATCAAGTCTGACTACACTAGCAATTTTATATAATATTAATCATTTAAGTAGATATTTCTTTGTATTTTTCAAATAGTTATGATACTTTCTGAATAAAAAAAAAATAGTTATGATACTTTGTTATAGTTTATTCAAGTATGCAACTTTTAGATGAACATAACTAAAGTTTGAGGCATGTTAATTTTTAATATGATTGAAGTTTTATTTTATTTTGGTTGTTAAATTTGTTTATTTATTTATCATACATTTATCTTTAAATTGGGTTAATGTCTTATAAAAAATAATAAATAAAACTTAAAACATATAAATTTTATTATCAAATTATTTATAATTAACACAATAGTCACCTAAAAATTAGTGATCGACTATTACATGTGAATATAATAAATTATAATTTTTCACTAAAAGCTAGAGGTGACCAAATGGGTTGTTCAAAATCGCCCGATGAAATCTATTGATTGGGTTTAAAATTTGAATTCTAATCAAGTGCGAACTATTTTAGATTGATTTGGGCTTAGCCTACAAACTCGCTAAAATCCAAAAAAAAAAAGGGCTTTTATTTGGCTTGAACTCAATTTTAGAGGCATGAATCGAATTTGGGCTTTTTTAGATCTGTCCATTATAGCTCAGCTTACATCAGGTTGGCTACCTTGTTTTGCCACTTAAAACCTCTACTAATAGAAGATAAGTTATGGGTATATGTCATTGTGTTTTACTAACAACTTTAAATTTCATCACTATAATCTATAGCAACAACATTAAAATGGTAGGTATAGAAAATTATTATTGGTTACTAAAACCTATACTAATGGTAGAAAAACTGTAGGTACATGGTAAAGTACTTTTCCAACAGTCTTAAATACCGTCACTAAAATCTATAGTGATAGAGACAAACCATAGGTATAGAAAATTATAGATGACGGAAATAAATGTCCATTGGAATAGCTTTTTGGGGATATACCTACGGTTTTTTGTCTTGTACCCACGATTTTTTGCTGTCACTAAATGGCTTATTCCTTGTAGTGGGGGGAACGATCCATTTAGCGAGAGAACTCATGTTCAATTCCTCCGTGTGCAAAATTCTCTTGGGCCAACGGCAGCCATGCACCGCGAGCGGGATTAGTCTCACCCAGTGGGTTGGGGGACACCCGTGGATTAGTCTCACCCAATGGGTTGGGGGACACCCGTGTCTCTGATCCAGGATAAGAAAAAATATATAATAAAGGTAGACATTTAAAGTCAGTGTTAATTTCTAAGGTAAAATTTCAATTGTGATTTGAAAACAATATTAAATGCACTAAGAGATTTTTATTTAAGTTTTTACATTTTCTATCTTATGTATCAAATAAGTCAAGCAAACAAAAATAAAAATTCATTTTTTTATAAAAAAAAGTGTAAAAGTATTGATTATATTAAAAATACAAAACTTAATTAATACTTATTATTTTAAGTAATTAAAAGTATTTAAGAGGGTGTATTTAGTTTCTTTTTACCTATGAGCTTGTTGCATTGAATTTTTAAATATTATTCTACATCTTCCTAAAATATCTTACTATTAATTAATCTCCTGCTTAATTAGTAAATTAACAAAATGTTGAATTTTTCTTATTTTTGAGATATTAAATATATGACTTAAACATGTTTTTATTTTCTAAAAAAATTAGTTCATGTTAATTTTGATCCTTTAAAAAATTAATTTGATTCAAAATTTTATTAAAATAAATTTCTTTGTAACCAACCATGTTATTCGACAGAAATTAGTTATCGACAATGTTGTAGATAATTTGCACCAATAACATGTTAAAAAAAATAGATTTTTTGGTCCATGTGTTTAGATTTGGTTCATTAAGTGATGACGTAACACATATAAGTTATGTAACTTGCATAAAATTATAAATGATTCATTTGTCATATCATTACGTGATGGACAAAATCTACCAATAAGAACTAATTAAAAGCATGTATTTTAATAAAACTAGATTATCTCAATTAACTTGCATAATGTGATTTGTGAAGGTTTAAAATGCTGTTTTTGGTGGCTTTTAGCCACCACAAATGGTTTTCCTTGACCGCTGAAATAGCAATCACTACCATGTACATCAGAAACTGTTTTTGACGGATTTAAAATAGTCATTGATATTGTCCTTAGAAAATTATCAGAAAATCCGAAATATTTACTGGCGGCTAAAAAACGCCACTAATTGCATGCTTAATTGATTTGCATCTTCCATTTACTGACAAATTTAAAATGCTAAACAGCTTTTAGCTGCCAAAAGTGTAATAATTTAAAATACCAGTATTTTACCAAACCCTATTGATTTAAAACCACCAATAATTGTTTATGAATTTCTTTCTAAAACCTTTTTCAATTCAATATTATATATTCCATTTTACTTTTCGTCTCAATTATCATTTAAAGTCAACATATTTTTAAATAACATTGTTGTAGTATAACTTTTCTTTAAATTTTAAAATAAAGAGCTAGCTTGCTATGTCAAATTAAAAATGGGTAATCAAGTACTTAAAATTAAACTGAACATGAGAAACTTAAGTACTCGTGAGTTCAACTAAGTACATGAAAGTTGACCTAAACAACATAGTATGTCAAGTTCAAATATACCAAGTACATAGAAGTTGAGAACAACTATATAGTATGTCAAGTTTAAACATACCAAGTACATGCATAAATGTTGAACAACTACATAGTATGTCAAAAAATATAAAAAAAAATTCAAGCCTTTGCCCTCCCTCTTTTAAGACAATTGCGTCCAAGATGAGATAATTTCCATCATTTCCATGGTCCTTGTGTTCTGATACATGTATTCCTGTAGTGCATAGTAAAAAAAAATTATCCACATAACATGTCACTATCCACATAACAAAAATTATCCTCACAGTAATTAAAAAAGGCCCAAATTCAGATGAAAATATTAAAACTCAAGAATGTGTCATGATTTGTTGGAAGTTTTACGTTTTAACACTGTCCAAATACAATCAAAAGCAAAGGACTAACCTAAACAACATAAGATGTCAAATACCATTAGGATTACTAGCTAGTAAAGATCCTCCATATGGTGTCGATACATCTTGTTGACTCTCTTCATCCTATGGAAGACCAAATAAATGCATTATGTTAGCACAATTAATTAATAAAATGTATACAAGATATACACTCCACTCAAGTTAATGAAATGATTGCCCATTTACCCTTGGATTACTTGTATTGCCAAACATAGCACCTAACTCTAGAGAAATACGTCCTTCCTTCATGTGTATGTATGCAAGCATTACATTTTGTAATGTCTTGACATTCTCCTCTAAAGCTGCTAACCTAGCCCTCAAACTAAAAACTGCAGTTTATCCCTAATTAGAGTGCAACGGCATTTCACAAGATGACTATAAGCCGAGTTCCAAGAAGTTACCTTGGGAGTTGGGAATGCTAAATAGGGTACGGTGTTTCAAGTTTGATAGAGTTGAGGCAGGCATGTAAATATGTAATGCTGAAAATTTCTCCACCGATTTTGTTTGTTGATTTTGTAAATAAAAGAGGAACCTTGTTTAAACTTTGCAAATTCTGATGAAAGCAATATATATTCGGACAATAGAATCAGACATTGCAGAATGTGGAGAGAAATTATTGAAGGCCAGGTTGGTTTTTGGTAACATAAACGAATATTGCAAAATTTGTGTGCTTCACTATAATTATATTCAAGAATCTATTGCGAAAAGCTAAAAGGATAGAACAAAACCCTGAAGTTGATCACACAAATGCTCTAAACATGTCAATCAAAAGAGTTAGGCTCTTTGAGTATTCAAAGTACAAAAATTCACAATGGAAAGAAATGAAATTTATTTACTACTGATATGTTAATTGAATCCAGGAGTTCCCCCAAACACTTCATTGAAGAAGGACTATCCTTTCTAATGAAAGACTTTTTTACTAGGTAGGCCCTCATATGAAGCGTTCAGAGGAACTCCAAGAGACAGCCAACAAATAATCTCTTTAACATGTTTCTATAACTTCTTGTCTTGGCTGAACAAATGCACACAAAGTACTCTATATATAGTAGAGATATTAATCATATTATGCTCAGAGAATAAATAAAGGTGAAAATTTATGTGGTCATGCAGAATAATCTAAAGTAATTAAAGTTTATTTCTAGTTTCTAGCATTGATCCTAGTCATGATGTTCGCCAAGAAGAAAGGGGGACTAACAAAGAAAGACTCTTACTGCAACAACATATACAGTGGGCTTGTTTCTGGTAAAGTGATACAAATCTTCAAAATCTAACAAAAGATCCATTCTCAATCCCTTTCACTCTTTTTCATGGTCATGTATTCTTTTGCGCATGTAAATACAAGAGGTCTTGTGCGGTTAAAAGAAAAGGAAAATAAATGTAAATTACTCTCTTGTATCCGATATCTTAGTATATATTCTTACCTAAATAAACTTTTCCCCGTGGAGAATAAAATTAGCATTACTTGTAATACATATAATAGTGAATATCTTGTGTATTATGCAGATTTTTTTTTTTATAATTCAAGCAGAGAAATAAAAGTAATTTAGATTTAGGGCGGAAAGAGAAAATTAATTTAAAAAAATAAGAAAAAATATTTTTTAGTTTAAGTGCGTAGTTTTTAAAAAAAAAAAATTCCGACAATGGTAGTAGAAGTAGTTAAAATATAAGATAAAAAGGAAAGCTTTAATATTAAAAAAAGTGAAGTTAAGATTTGTAAATGTAATAGGATTTAAATTTATATATTACAAGAAAAATTAATATTAGTGATGAAACAATTTATATGTAATATATATTTAAAACATATTCTTCACTAAAATTTTTGTGACGTTTGTATTAGTGACTAAATACCAATTTTTGTAACTAATATTAACTTTTCACATATAGTATAGGAATTTCTTATGTTTTATTTCTCTAAAATTCAATACAAGTTTTTCATAAAGCGATCTACATGAAGTTAGAGACAAATATTTAAGTAGATTTAAGTGTATTTTTATTTTTTTTACTATATATTTTCACACAAATGATTTCATCATTCACACTTAACATATACTCTTTTGGGTCTCGAATATAAGAAAAAAAATTCTTGTAAACTGGTCTCAAATATAAGTAAAACTCAACAATAATTTTTTTCTTCATTAATAAAATTATCTCCAAAATACCCTTCATGATAATGGTAAAGTCATGATAATGCATGTATATCTAACGGTATTCAAGCATGTTTAGGAAGTTAATTCTAGAGAAAATAGCAGTTGTTTTTAATTAAATTCTCTTTTAACAATATTTTTTTATTGCAAGTCAAGTGAAAAAGAAATTAAAAGGTTTAATTCAATCACACACAAATAAGAAATATTATCAATGAAATGGAGGAAATTATTTTCTATGATTTGCATGATTGACATCTTTCCTTATATTTGTTTTAATGTTTTTCAACTTTTAATACCTAAACCAACAAACATTGTACACTAATAAAGATTGGTTTTACTAGTAAAATTGAACAACTTCGATGAATTTGTGAACTTAATGAATAGTGGAGTGGTAGGAGTTTGAATAGTTAGCATGAGATCATTGGTTTAAGGTTTAAAGTATAAAGCTTAAACCTCATTATTGTCATTCACAAAAAATAGTTTCTCATCTAATTTTTTTTGTTGAAAACATAATACATTTGAACTGTGAGGATAACGTAAAAGAGTGAGAAGCTTTTTAATTGTTGAATTTTTGAAAAAAAATTATTTCTATTTATCTATCATTTTCAAAGTTTAAGATAACATTAATTACTCTTTATTATGCCTTTATTTTTCACTTAATCTTTAATTAATTTACACATATGCATTTATTATGAAGTAGAAATGAAAAAGAAAAAAACATGAAACTCCACAACTATTTTATTAGAATAAAAAAGTTTATTGTATTTCTTAGTTTCTACATAGAAACCTTAAAAAACAGATAAAAAGAAACAAATGTAGTAACTCTTTAGCAAAAGTGCAGAAAACAAGGGAAAAAAAAAAGTTAAGGACGAGAGTTTCCTAGATACTTGGCTTCTGCCAAGCCAAAAACATCCTAGCAGCATCTCATTCGAAGAGCCATGTTGAGATTTCAAAGTAAAGTTTCACATACTCTCACGTACTAGATTCCATCTAACACACATCTCCCTGTGCATCAGAAAAGATTATAACAGAGGACACAGCAAAAACATGGTACAATTAAATATGTGGCCACTCAATATTGGGTTCTTTGATTCTCATCCTACTTTGGCTACTTCAATTCCCTATTGCCCAATATTAGGTCTAGGTTCACTTCCTTGCATCTTTACCACTTCTACTTTTACAAGGGAAAAGTTTATGGGCTAAAGCAAAGAGCATAACTTATTCTGGATAGTGAGCTCGGACACACAATGCATGCTGGACATAACATGTTGTTGGTCACTTAGAATTCTTTTAAGTGTTGAAACTTCATATTTTGAGTTGACTAATATTCGAATACATAGAAGGCCACAAGACTTAGACTTGTCAAAATGTCTAAGTTATAAAATTCAAGATATATATCAAGTTTTTGAGGGAAATTAATTTTGAGCATGTGATGACAAAGTCATATTTGGAAGAATTGTTAAGTGTCTAAGTGTTGAAGATGTTGGAGATTTCGAGTAAAGTACATCAACAAAAACATGTCATATTCAAAAGTTATTGACAGTTATTGAAGTCATGCAAAAAAGATAGAAGGTGGAAATTTAGATAATTGATCTAAGCAAATGTATACATATATAGATCAAATTTTTTGACCGATAGGGTGAAAAGTTTATAAATAGGGAACCCTTATAACCATTTTTCATTGGTTGAAAACACTGCATTGCATCTCTATAACATCTATCACGACGATCATCATAGCTACTGATTCATTGAATGACTTGCATGTATTCACAAAACTTTATCACAATCTGCCATTTGTTCTTTACAATTTGATTTAGTTGTTTTTCGTTAAGGATGGAAATTTGTTTCAAGAATAGAAATGTCTTTAATTCTCGAATTGATGACTTACAACAATGACTATAACCAACTGTTGTCGCGTAAAAATTAGCCGTTTGGATCGGCCAACTACTTTAACATGATCCCAAATAATGATCAAATGATTTGTTCCAAGAAGGGGGATATGCTTCTTGAATATGGGTTCCCAAGCTACTCCGGAAAGCCCTTGGTGTAGGTAAATGAAGAAGAATGGAGGAAATAGGATTTTGCATGAAAGGTAAAGGTTGAAAGCTGTAAATGAAGTAAATGAAGGGCTGTAAATGAAAGCAGTAAAGAAAGGTTGTAAAGGAAAGCAATAAAGAAAACTGTAAAGGAAAGAGATAAAATAAATGCAGGATAAAATAGGCTTGTTTTTTGGATTGATTGTGTGTCCTTTGAAATTGAGTACAAGGCCTATTTATAGGCTAAAAACCCATATCCTCTACTGAACCACATTTTTCCTACTTACTAATTACCTAAAACATGGTTTGGGAGTTATTAAGCTAATTTTACACTATTTCGGCTAATTCTAGCAGATGAATTCGGTTAGCAGCAGTTGAATTCGGCTAGCAACAGTTGAATTCAGCTAACTGAGTATGATTCACCTTCTAGTAACTGCTGGTAACTGCTTCTAAAATCTAGGAACGTTCTCCTCTTTCCACAAGCCAACTGATCTGTATTTCAAATTTTGAAGAAGATGGAAACCGCTTCCTATTTTTAAGGGAGTACTATCATTGATCAGTTTTAACTGCTACAAGCCATTTGAATATAAGAAAATCATGGAAAATCTTCTCTTGCATTTATTAAATTAAAACTGACTAAATTAAGCTAATTTTCTGATGCTGTCAATCAACCGAATTCTGCTATTCGGCTAATATTATAGGTAGTCGAATTGACCTTATCCATATTCAGCTAACCTCCCTGTTAAGCTAATATTGAAAAAAAGCCAGTTGTGCATTCAGCTGGACTGACCTTCTCCTTATTCAGCTAACATTAAAATTAGCCAAATTCCACATTAGCCGGCAATAATTCTGCTGAATCTTCAACAGCTAAATTTCATCACTTGCAGCAGATTTTGGGTGACAACAACAACAAATATATTTTATTCGTGAAACTAGAATTAAGATTAGTTGTGAGTTCTTTTTGGTCGAACTAGCAATGCAACATTTTCAAGAATATCAAATTCGATTTCTAGAAAAGGAATTTTATATATATATATATATATATATATATATATATATATATATGTGTGTGTGTGTGTGTGTGTGTGTGTGTGTGTGTGTGTGTGTGTGTGTGTAGTTACATATATTTCGAAAAAGGGAAGTAGTGCATCCTTTCTATGCGTATTCATAAAAAAAGTAAAAAGTATTATTATTCTCCTTTCTGAATTATAGTGAATAAATGCCAATAAAGTCAATCATCAATCAAATTCAAATATTATAATTATCCAATTGTGCGTGATTTTATACTGGTCAACTCTTAACATTTTATATGCATGGGAATATTTTTTTATTGTGAAAAATAAAAGTTTTAGACTATATTATTAATTTATTAGACACTATAGTCGATAACATTTGTCTTAATTGCACATTTTATCACCTAACTATCATAATTTCACGAATTTTACCATTTAAGTTTTCAATTTTCGCACATTTTACCGTTGCTGACGTGCAAAAATGTTAAAAAACAAACCGACGTTGTTTTGTTACCAATATATTTTTTCGAAACAACATTGTTTTGTAACCAATATGATGGTAAAATGCGCGAAAAAAAATTTGGGTGATAAAATTCGCAAAATTATGATAGTTGAGTGGTAAAGTGTGCAATTAAGGCATAATATTTTAACAAAATTATTAATGTTTTTTACATTCTCAATATATCTATTATATTTTTTTTTCATCACGTTAAATATTACATTTATTATTTATTATTTTCTCTTTTTTTCTTCTCTCTCAAAATATACATTTCAATTGTTTTTTTTTTAAAATTTATCTAAGATTTCATTTCACTTATTTCAATAATCAATCTTGATAACTACATTTGTTTATTGGTTTAACGGATAAATATGTTTTTCGTCCCTAATTTTTTTATTTTTACTTTTAGTCTGTAAATGAAGAAGTGTCCAATCTTAGACTCTATACTTTTCTCACGTCAATATTTTTGGTCGTGCCATCAAGTATCATCATTAAGTAATGATGTGACAATCATGTGAGTTGTCATGTCATCAATTAGTCTTATGTGGTAGCCACGTGTAAGTTTTTGGGTAAATTATGTTTTTAGTCTATAATCTTTTTGCAAAATTTACTTTTAGTCCCTCAACAATTTTTTGACCGATTTTAGTCCTTTTCTTTTCACAAAATGCGCTTTTAGTCACTCAACAATTTTTTGACCAGTATTAGTCCTTCAATTATTGTTCATCATTTTTTTAGTCTTTCCTGTCAAGTATCACTATTAAGCGATGTTGTGGCACTCGCGTGACTTGCCATGTGGACTATTAGTTTTACGTAACAATCACATAGTAAAATGTTGCTAGTTCAAGACATTTTGATCTAGTGGTTCTAAGGTGCTACAAATTTCTTGGCAATGTAAAACTACTAGAAAAAGGGTTTGAAAAAAAAAAAGAAAATGAAGATGAAGTAAGAAAAATCAACAACCACTTGAAATTTCTCGCAACATCGAAACTCATCATTGTTGTCTTGCTCTGATCTTGCCACCATTGCCACCTCCTACTCACCCTCTATGCACAATGTTACTTGTGGAGCAAAAGGGTTCATGGGAGTAAGATTAAAATGGAAGGATTTAGCGTTTGTTTGAAAAGTTGTTGTATCATGGTTCAACGGGTTGCTAATTTGTGTATCATTGCTCATCCAAGAAAAGAGTTGTAACATCGAGGAGTTCCTCAAGAGATCTTCCAAGCACATAAACTTAGAGGAAGAAACCAAGGTAATCTAGATGAAAAACACCTCTGCTGACAAAGGGAAAGTTGGTTGGATCATTGAGGGGCAAGAAAAATCAAGCCACCTAGAATGAACCTTGCTTACCATCCCTCAAAAGATTTGAAAACCATAGTACCATTGAACACATTGCATGTAACATTGCGTGACGTCACATTGACTTGACCAACAAATAAAATAAACTTGCAAAATATAAACATTTGCATTAAATAAAATGAGGTTAACTTTTTCTCTTTTCTTTTGTAGATAAATAAGATCAACATACATAAGAAATTACAAAATTAAAATAAACATCATTACGAAATAAAACATCACCATAATAGTTAATTGAATGCATAAGGAAATAAATATGCCATACATGTGTGAGTGATACAAATCATCATCGTAAATCTAATACAAAACATCATGCGGTTGATGAAAGAAATTTTTTTGCCAACTCAATAGTAAAATACATATCCATCATAGCTAGATAGAGAGATCCCAACAAAAGAACAACAAAATAACTCCAATATATCTAAATAGACCTACACTCCCTAAGCTAGACAAGACTACCCTCAATAAACTAATATTGAGAATCCTCGAACTCGGAACTTGATATTCTAACAATCACGCATTGTCTTGGTCCATGCGCCTAATTAAGAGGTGACAAAATCCTTCAAGCAAGGTGGGTGGGGGGGGGGGGGGGGATTTTGTTCCAGTACTAGAAAATTCCAGTAGGAGAAAGAAAGACTCAAAGTGTTTGTGCAAACACTTTGAGTCTTTCTCTCTCCTATTGAAATTTTTAGTCATTGAAAAGGAGCTGAAATTGTAGTAGGGTGTCGTCCACATGCCCTCGATGGGTAGATTGAAATATAGCGTCATCCATGTTGAAAATGAGAACTAGGATGATTAATGTGACTAAAGGTAAGGATAAAATCTCCTTGGAGATCACATGATGCCCTTTGTAATTGAAGCGCCATTTTGTATGCACCTCATCGTCTTCCTCAACCAACTCAATGCAAAGCATGTCCTTATGGAGACCTCTCCTAGCCATCTACTGAACAAACACAAAAGCCACAAGCAGAGTGACAGAAATCACAATAGAAAACAAGGTGAGAATCTTGGCACAAGTTCAACAAGAGTACATGTGGATGATACTCAAAATAGTCATGAAAAAAATACAAATATTTATTTATAGAGCAAATTGCACTCGCGCACTCTCTGAACTTTTTTCAAATTACATATAACACCACTCTTTTTTCTATTCTTACACTAGCTCTCTTTTATGTTTAAAAACATTACACTGACACCCATTTAATGTTTGAAAATATTACACTGATACCCCTTATATATTACACTAACACCTACAGGGAGGTTACTGTAATGGTTAAAAAAGAGTAAATTACATGGATCCCCCTGAAGTTTGTTCTTATTACACCTAGCACCCCTCTATTTTTTTACATTACTTTGAGCACCCCTAAGGGGGGTAAGTGTAATATTTTTTAAACCTGAGAGGGGGGGTCAGTGTAATGATTTATGCTTATGAAGGGGGGTCGGTGTAACAAAAGTCCAAAAATTAGGGGGTTTTCTATAGGGTTCAAAAATGGAGGGGTGCCGGGTGTAATAAAGGCAAACCTCAGGGGGTGCCCGTGTAATTTACTCTAAAAAATAGGGATGCTTATGTAATTTCACAAAACTTCAGAGATGGTTAGTGTAATTTACTCTTATATATATATATATATATATATATATATATATATATATATATATATATATATATATATATATATATATAATTAAAATAAATACATCATACCAAATCTCATCATCATAGAACAACAATCATATATAGAAGCCACTAATCATGAGATGTTAATGCTAACCAAATCTAATGACTATGCATGAGACAAACACCACTCCATAGAGTCAACAACAACACACTTGAGTGATTAGTGTAATGCCTCGTGGTATTACATTGATCCAAACAACTATAATTGCGGAAAATAAAATAATTTACAAAAAATAAAACTTTATAGTATTTATATTGCAGATAAAAATTTCACTCTTCAAACATATAATTGATCAATAGCCTGAGTATTTATAAAATAAATACCAAAAGGAATATCATAAATAAAGATAGCTAAATCACATCACGCACAAAGAAGAAAATGAAAATTTGATCCGTAATCAAACTAAGGTGCTGCAACCCAATGGTTGAGATAATAAATACATATTCAAATAATATAAGATATCCTATAGAGTAATAACAAAACATAGCTAATAAGAGCTAATTAAGCAAAATGCATCAAAATAAAATATCCAAAATGGAAACTCTACTCAAACTAGAACTGATCGAAGCCTCTGATCAGAGGTCCTCCTTTGAACTAGATATACATTGGTCATGGCCTCGGTCCACGTGCAGAAGATGTGACTAATCCCTCTCTTGGAATATAGAAGGAGCTCTCCACATGTGCTTGATGGATAAATTGAACTATACAATACATTCATCCTAATAGAGAAAGATCGCAGAGACCTCCGAGCCAAAATAGGTAAATATCACGTCTTCATTATAACAAACATGGCGACCCTCCTAACTAATCAAAATCTGCCGTGAAACACACACACACATCAACTTAAGATTATTATTTCCAACTTATCTTGTTGAGATATAGTCAACCCAAACATCGTGCGGCAAAGTAAGTTACCTTGACAAATTCTCAAAAAGCTTTGACAAACAATGCCTAAGCTCCATGTACAGTGTAAGTTAGCTCAAAAATTCTCGAAAAGCTTTTTTGACAGAGAATGGAACCAAAGAAAACAGTGGAATTGAAGGTAGTAATAATAGCTAGTAATAGTATAGCTAGCGATTACCTGTGTGGTTTTTGTGTACAAGGTAACAAAATTGCGTGCGTCCCTATAGTGCAATAAAGATACCTTTGTACGTGGTTTGGGAATTAAATGAATTCGATTCATATTTTTGCTTTGAAGTGTTAGTTGAACCTAAGAGTTCCCCCAAACACTTCATCGAAGAAGCCCTATAACGGGTAGTACCAGTCTAGACTAGCTACCCCATCACATGAAGCGTTCAGAGGAACTCCAAGAGACAGCCAACAGAAAATCCCTGAATTAGTTATACATGTGCCACTACTACTTGTCTTGGATAGACAAAGAACAGAAACTGTTCTTATATGGTGGAGAATTTAATGTTCATTGATGAAAATAAAAGTGAATTTTATGTGGACATGGAGAGTTCTATGCAATGAAGGTACTTTCTATCTCTGAACCTGGTCAGGATGTTCGCCAAGAAGGGGAGTGGGCTCGTTGCTGCTAAAGTAATTCGAAAGCTAACATAATAAGATGCTTGCCCTTCTAGTCACTGTCATAGTCATGAACTTTAAAGCTAGGGCAAACATGAAGAGGTGATCTTATGTATTTAGAAAGAAAAAAAAGGCAATTAGAATAAAATCGACGGGCAATCAGATGCTATAAGGTTTGATGAAGTCTGATGCAGTTAAAATAAAGTAATATTTTAATATAACTACAGTTATATATTTGAGGATTTTCACACGCAGCACAGGATTGGAAGACCATTCCAAAAAGTCTCTTGTATAGTTATATATTCTAACTTGATCTCCCCTCTCTCATTTTCATATTTATTTTCTTAAAATCTAATAGTTAGGATTAGTTATTCATTACAATTAGTAGATTTTTAAAAAAAAAATAATAATGTTTCATATCTTGGTGTCATCTTGCATTCTATTGCATTGTGGTCTTTTTTGGATAAAGCAAAAATGTGTTGACGATAGAGTATAAGATTACCCCTGCCCAATTATATGGTAAACAAGTCCGGTTAAATACATGAGGATGAGTCTCAACAATAGACGATAACACATTCCAACCTACTTACATGATATACAATAAGAGGATAAATAGTAATTCATTGAAACTAGGGATGTGGGTGGGTTGGGATCGACATGCAAACCCGATAAACTCAATTCAACCCAACTACATTTCAGTGGGTTGGGTAGGGTTATCGAGTTGGGTTGAGTTTATTTTAGCTAACCTAATTAGAATTGAATTGAATATTGGGTTAATGAATTCTCAACTCGATTAACCCGACCTACATATTATAATTATAATAAAATAATTATTAGTGTTGTTTGAGACTTAAATTATGCATTCAGGATATGTATTTTTCTTTTGATAGTGTTGGATTTGAACCGTTGGACTTATATTTTAAGTAATTAATTATTTTCTTATTTTGGGCTGGGGCAAGTAACTCGTTGTTATTTGATTTTTTTTCCTATTTTTATATATTTTTTAAATTTTCAAAATATATTATTATTTTAATTAATCAATCTGACTACCCAACTTAACATGATTAAGGTTCGGTTGCTTAACAAAAACAGGAAACCCAACCCAACGAGTTAAAGATGTTAAAACATAGCAAAAGTATTTATTTTAAAATAATTAATAATTATAAATTTTGGAATTAATTGAGTTATAATTGTTAATATTCTTACACTTTTACCTTAATACTCCAATTTATATATATTTATAGATAAATTATTTTCTTATTATAAATATATGTTTATCTCATATTTCATTAAATAAATTTATGACAATATCTTCTCTATTAAAATTAAAAAATATAATTTAATATTTTATATATTTTTAATTTAATTTTACTGCACAACACATTTTTCATATATTAGAATTGTACAAGGAATACTTTCTCTTTTCAAAATACAAACATTAACCACGTTAAATGACGTAATACTTAATGCCACTACCTACAGTAGATTTAAGATTAGATCAGTTGTTGAAAAAGCTATGGAATAAGTTCCTTCCATCCAAGGTCGCCGCGTTCATATGGAAGGTGGATTGGAATAGAATATCAACTTTTGACAACCTGGCTAAAAGGGGATCATATATCAAGAGGACTTAAAGTGTGTGTAGGGTATTTGTGTTGGAAATGAAAGTGTGTCACATCTGTTTTATGAGTGCAGAACCTTCTCACAAGTATGGATGGTATGCCTAAAGTGGCTTGGACAGTTGAACTGAATTCTGCATCACACTCGCGAGAGGTAGGACAGGTCATATGGTTTACTGTAATTTGGTCAATTTGAAAGGTTAGAAATCAAGCGGTGTTTGAATCAATAGTAGTGAATCTAGTGAATGTGAAACTTCTCCATAAATTCTTATAGAAAAAGAAAATAACAAGCAAAAATGAAACAAATATTTTCATAAGTTAATAAAATTAGCTTATGTATAAGCTAATATGTAGAAACTCTCTCGTGTTCTTTTTCAAAAGTTTATTTTAACTTATGCATAAGTTAATTTTAGTTATAGCCTTTGGCGTGGTTGATTGGGAAGGTTCCAGGGTTTGCATATCCTTTCTCTAGCTAGATGCTTAATCATGCAGGGTGTTTGAAAGCATTTTGAGATCTCAGCGGGATGGGAGGTAGGTGATAGGGGCTGTGGAATCATATATAGTCAGAATGATCCAACTCCAAGCCTTGGATGTGGAACAACCATGGAAGAAATTATGGTATCAATTATTATTTTACATTTTATATCTCTTAAACATTAAACAATAGGAAAATGTTTTGAATGAGTCGTCAAAAAGTTTTGGGTGTCGTGAGAGAATTTGATGGTAAGCAAACAGAGAAAGAATTTAATTAATACTTGTGGTTTGTGTGCACAAGGTAAATTAAATTTGCGTGCTTTAATTTCCTACTGTGCAATATTGATAAATGATAATAAATTGTGCAGAATAGCAATGTTGTTTGTGAATGAAATGAATTAGGTCGATTTTTGCTTTGCAGTGTTTGTTGAGCCCAAGAGTTCCCCCAAACACTTCATTGAAGAAGGCTAGCCCCTCACATGAAGTGTTCAGAGGAACTCCAGGAGACAGCCAACAGAAAATCCCTCTAGTTATACATGCAACTCTACTAGGTACTTGTCTTGGATACACAAAGGCACAGCACAGCAACTGTTGTATTTAAGGTGGAGATTTTCATGTTCATTTTTCAAAGTAAAAGTGAATTTTACGTGGACATGGAGAATTCTACGCAATGAAGGTACTTTCTTTCTCTAAACCTCAACTGGATGTTCGCCAAGAAGCCAGTGGAGTGGGCTCCTTGCTGCTAATAAAGTGATTCAAAACATACATCAAAAGCATACATAAGATCCTTTCTTGCCCTTCCAGTCATTTTCAGTCATTAAAAGACCAAGGAAAATATAAGAGATCATCATATATATATATATATATATATATATATATATATATATATATATATAGTGACTGGGCTTATCTTATATGAGAGTGAGAGGAATAAATATTGACCACTAGATCTTATTTGAATGATTAAGATTAAAACACACTAAGTAATGTGAGTTTTTTAAAAAATCACATGACTTTTTTAAGTAGTCACATAACATTAAATCTTGACCCTCCATATATGATTATATACATATATATAGATATATATATATATATATATATATATATATATAGAGAGAGAGAGAGAGAGAGAGAGAGAGAGAGAAAGAGAGAGAGAGGATGGATCAAATTACACCGGTGTAACTTAAACAATTATTACACCACTCAATAACTTTCAACTGGACAATGTTTTCTAAAAATCCACCGTTGGATTGAAAGTTCCTTTCACATAGATCATGTATACAAAATTTCAAATTAATCCAAAATTATTTGCTACCTCATTCATATAGATTAAAACCGACGTAATATAAACTTTTCAAAATATACTAAAATATGGATCATTTGATTACCTTCTTATTGTCGTTCAATTTTGACAAAATTTGATACAAACAATCTTGGTAATATGTAGATATAATTCAATGGTTGGATCGATAAAAATTTCATTCTATATCAAGTTATTAAAATGGTGTAACTCTTTTTGGTGTAATTTGATCTCTCCTCATATATATATATATATATATATATATATATATATATATATATATATATATATATATATATATATATATATATATATATATATAACACAAAAAAGACAACACCCTTGAAGAATCATGTAAACTTGAAGTTGGGTAAAGAAAATCTAAAGTTAATATGCTCCTAACTTATCTGCACACTTGTTGCTTTCACATATTAAAATATGTCTACACTATATAAATTAGCATGTGCAAAGGGAAATGGAACTAAACCATTTAGTTATGTTTGGATGTCAATAAGGAAAGCTAGAAATTGCTTTTATTCTCTTAAAGCAATAATTTTTTCTTCTTTATTTTTTCTCGAAATTTGGGGATATCCATTAAAATTAGACTAAATGTTAATTTTGGTCCTTTATGTTTTAGTGGTTTTTCATTTTGGTACATTAAGTTTTAAAAGTCTCATTTTGGTCCTTTATGTTTTCGAAAGTTTCATTTTGGTCCTTTCTTTCATTTTCCGTTAACAACGTTAATGTTCCGTTAACTTTTATATTTTAAAAGAATTAATGTTAGGCTAAATGTTACTTTTGGTCCTTTATGTTTTAGTTTTTTTAATTTTGGTCCTTTATGTTTACGAAAGTCTCATTTTGGTCCTTTATGTTTTTGAAAGTTTCATTTTAATCCTGTCTTCCATTTTCTGTTAACAATATTAGTGTTCCGTTAACTTTTATATTTTAAAATAATTAATTTTAACATAATGACGGTTAAAGAGCACCACAATGTTTAAATTAGTTATATTTATGATAACATAATTAATTTAAACATTGTGGCGATTTTTAACCACATCAATCTTTTTTTTATTAAAATTTTGAAAATGATTGTTCATCCTCAAGGTTCAATCTGTTAGGTGGTGTTCATGGTGGTTCAAAGGGGAATGTCATGGGCCATGACATTTTGAGTGAAGGAGATGCACTATAGTGAGTTGAGTGTGCTTGGGAGAAGGATGAAAGTGTGTTCATGAGTGATAGTGTACGTTGAGTGAAGGATCTGGCATCATCTTCTCCATTGTCGATCTGGCGAGATTCTGAGACACGGCGGAGCACCACGAGCACGAGGAGGTGAAGGAATAAGAAACTCTCCCTTTTCGTGTGAATAAGAAACTCTCCCGTTTCAAATTGCCCATCTGGTGTCGTCTTTTCCATAGTTTTTAGCTGCCACTATGTAAAATTAATTATTTTAATATATAAAAGTTAACGGAACACTAACGTTAACGGAAAACAGAAGAAAGGACCAAAATGATACTTTCAAAAACATAAAGGACCAAAATGAGACTTTCGAAATTATAAAGGACCAAAATGAAAAAAAGCTAAAACATAAATTACCAAAAGCAACATTTAGCCATTATTTTAAAATATAAAAGTTAACGGAACACTAACGTTGTTAATGGAAAATGAAAGAAATGACCAAAACAAAACTTTCGAAAACATAAAGGACCAAAATGAGACTTTTAAAACTTATTGTACCAAAACGAAAAAACACAAAAACATAAAGGACCAAAAGTAATATTTAGCCTTAAAATTACCAAAAGCGCATTCTCAACTTTTAATCAAACATAATATTAGAGTCCTAAACTGTGTTTTCATTGAAATAAAGGAGTCAATAAAGACTATATCAAGCGAAGATGGATATATGCGGTGTAAGCAAAATTTGGCGCGGGATGAACATGCAGCCCATCAAGCTTGGTCACTCCTAGTCAAACAAGTTCCTCATGCAATACTCTATAATCATCACTATCAAAAGCATATAAAAATTATTACATTAGTATACAAAAGAAATAAATATTCATGAATCAACATACTACACGACATATAGCATGTGTTGTTCTGTACATCTAGAATTTGCAGCACACCACCATTATTTTGGCTAAATTTCTTCATATTAGTCAGGTTCTTTTTTCCATTTTTTATGGTTTTGCATGAAAAATTTTGAGCAACTTCCAACTTGACAAAATAAACAACAAATTATTTAAACTCCTTCCTTGTATTCAATGCATTTGTTTCCCCCTCTTCTTTCCAAATAGTTGTTTCATTTTCATTATCCAGACCACCTAAACCTTGGCTCTTCCGCACAGCCTGATCCTTTTATTTATAGGTTCTAATATGCCTATGTATGTCGAGATATGCAAGGTCAAGGTCGACCATGATAATATTTTGCCCTAGTGCAAAAATGTAGATAAGGCCCATTGTATATAACTATTGAAAAATATAAATATATATTGAATAAAAAATAGACACGTAATTTAATTAAAAACTGTATGTTATATTACATTAAACGAATAACATAGTTTTAACAAAATTCTAAAAGATATATAATATGTTTTATTCATATGCTATTGTCTATCATCCAATTTACATCCCTCAAAAACATGACAAACACATAAATATCTATATAAATAATTAAGGTCACCCCTTGAAAGAAAAAAAAAAATACACACACAATATGTATATATAATTCTGTAATGATAATGTACAATTTTATTTCCTATAATTCATTCATTTTCTTTTTCTTTCTATTCTCTCTTTTCCTTTCTTATCCTAGCTTCTATTACGTCTCACATTTTCCCTATCTCCCCTTTTTCTATCTCTCTTACCACTCAAGATAGATGCAAGTCCCAAAAAATATTGAACCATAATTTCTAATGATTTTTTAAGGTTTCTATTTCTTCCTAAATGTTTCTTAATACAAAAAGGAATTAAAAGAATATTATTTCATTGTTTGACGTAGCGAATTCATTGTTTTTATTATTATCAGGTTAAGAAATAAATTTTTCTTTAGCGAAACTTGAGGCTCAATTTTGCTTTTAAAACTTCAAATATGATATCTATATCTAATAAGTATTTTTAACATTAAAATCAACCGATACAATAAATTTTTAAAACTAAAACAATTTTGTGCCACTACAAATTATAATCTTATATATTTTGTTTAATTTATATGATTTTTGTTTTTGTGATATGTGGTAAATTATTATAATTTTTTAGTTGTTGGTTAAATTAATATGTGAATTAAAAATATAATTGACTCCCTTCATCAAAATGCTCTAACTTCGACGACTATCATTTATTATCAACAAAATATCTTCATTTGATATTAAAGCTTAAACTTTTAACTTGTGTTTTTTAAATTGTTAAAAAAAACAAATAATTTAAATCTATTATCCTAGATTCATTACATGTTGATAATTCACAATAAGCTAAAAATTCATTCAACTTGAATTTATGAAAGTAACTCAGAAAATGACAAACAATTAACAATTTGATACTTTTTATCCACATGTTACATTTAAATTTGAATAAAAAAGAGTCATAAAATGAAACAATAATTTTAATATGTTAGTAAGAATAAAATAAAACAATACATTAAAAAATACTGCATAACCATACAGACTTTTAAAAAAAATAAAATTGGGATTGCTATAACCCGGAGCCCTCAGTGGTTGCCCCTTCTTAGGGATACTGCTTTAGCCTTGTGCTTTTTCCCCTGAAGATGATCGTTCAGGCCTTTCTCACTTGTGGTAGTAATTTGACATAAGCCACAACTCCACTGCTTCTTGGGTTTCTTCGCCAAATTCTTATTGTCATCAATTAATGTAGGAGGTCTCACTGCTTTGCCCTTTGTACCGTAACGATCAACATTCGGCTAAGCTTATGATGGGATAAACCAAAAGAGAAAACCTTTTGTTATAGAAGAAGCATAAAAAAAAATAGAATATAAGAGAAATATAAAGAATGGAATGAATGGGTAAATTAAACATAACACTTTACACTAACCAATATAATCACTTTTCCCTTGTTATTAGTATTAGTTTGCGAATAAAGTTGTCTGATATCAACTTGGCGAGGTAACTGAGGTTGTGACCCACCAAATCTGTCGATATCATTAACTCGGTTGTTCATTCTTTGATTAAAATACGCTGAATAATCTGAAACTTGTTCTCCTAACGGGAACCGCTTTGTTCTTTCCATTGGGATTCCCACCGTCCTTTCTGCCGCCATTTCCCTCCTGACTTCTTCCTCTAGCTCTCGCCGTCGTCCTAATGCCATCTCGACAACGACTATCTCTCTCCTAATTTTGTCCTTCTCCTACTCCAGTTGTATTTGCTCTTTGCCAATCCCTCGCCAGAATGCTTCCTCAGCATGAATGGGCATCGCCGATGGGAAAAATCTAGGCACTGAAACATTGTCTAGAAAACTACTTGGCGCAAACGCAGACCCTACAGAGTGAATAGTGAATTAAATGAACTCATGTGACAAAAGTTCTTTTTTTTTTATAAACAGCAAAACGAATGGGTCTCTTGTAAGGAACGTGAATAATAGTGAGCGTTACCTTGTAATGAGGGTCCAGAGATATATGAGTTCAAGTAGTCAATGTTGGAAAAAGGGCGCTGCGTTGGTAATGCTGTCATTTGGTTTTGGCCTTCATGATATTTGGACTCCATGTAAAAAGTTGAAATGTGAAACAAAGGGAAGGGGAAAGTGAGAAGAAAAATAGTGCCTATGAAATGAGAGACAATGATTATGAGTGTGCAGTGTGAGTTTGATAGAGTGTGATTATAAATGGGTCTGAGGGGTGGGTGTCTGCACATGTGTGTTTGTAGATGTCGTTGACCCTTTTTTTGTGTGATGAAGTGATTTGGGGTCAAATATTGAGAATTTACCAAATTTATCTTTCAACGCTTGAAAATGGAAAGAAAATGAGAAAGGATTTTCTTCCAATTTTGAATGGGTCATGGATACCTTTTTGACCTGCTGGGATTTTAATTAGGAATTTCTAACACCTTTTTAATAATGTTAATTAATTATATGTTGACTTGAGAAAAAAAGCATTAAATATGAAAAAAAATGTTTATATGTTAAAATTTGAAATATTTATTGTATTAAGTTTCAAGCATTAAATATTTATCGATTACAACATTTGAGATTAATATTAACAAATTAACTAAGTGGATAACTCATAACTACAAATTAAAAAATTGTCATCAAATTAACATAACTATTATTTTGACTTGCGGGGTGCATATAAAAATACTTATTTTTTTATAGAATTAAATTTTTTAATAAATAAATATTTTGAATGTATAAATTAAATTTATTATAGTAAAAAAAATAATTTATAATTAAAAATATTTTTAATATATAAATTATATTTTATTTTTATAATAAATTATTTGCATAATGATTTCGGTAAACCAAATGATATTTTAATTGGGTCTCTTAACATTAATTAAAGAACTAGTAAAAAAATATTTGTTAGAAAGACATAGATTAAAAAATAATTTTTTTATATTTTCTTTTAAGTTCTTACTCTTTACTCAGTCAACTTATTAGCAAATTCATCATTTTTTTAATTTATTAATTTTAATTTATATTTAATTAATTAAAGGTAATTAATGCATTATATTGAATATAAATCTTGACAAATATATGACACTAAAAGAGGAATTTAAAATCTTGAATTTTCAATGAGGGTATTACTTTAATTCTTTTTCCTTATGTTTCACATGAAGAACAACATTAATATTTTATTATATTGATATGCTATTCTTTGTACCCGTGTAAAGCACATATTTCTTTTACGTTAGACGTGAATTATAATGATAATAGTTATTTAAATTACAAGGCCCTGAGATTTTGTTGGCCTAGTGTGAAACTGTAGATAAGGCCCATTGTATATAAATATTGAAAAATATAAATATATATTGAATAAAAAATAGACACGTAATTTAATTAAAAACTGTATGTTATATTACATTAAACGAATAACATAGTTTTAACAAAATTCTAAAAGATATATCATATGTTTTATTCATATGTTATTGTCTATCATCCAATTTACATCCCTCAAAAACATGACAAACACATAAATATCTATATAAATAATTAAGGTCACCCCTTGAAAGAAAAAAAAAATACACACACAATATGTATATATAATTCTGTAATGATAATATACAATTTTATTTCCTATAATTCATTCATTTTCTTTTTCTTTCTATTCTCTCTTTTCCTTTCTTATCCCAGCTTCTATTACATCTCACATTTTCCGTATCTCCCCTTCTTCTATCTCTCTTACCACTCAAGATAGATGCAAGTCCCAAAAAATATGGAACCATAATTTCTAATGATTTTTTAAGGTTTCTATTTCTTCCTAAATGTTTCTTAATACAAAAAGGAATTAAAAGAATATTATTTCATTGTTTGACGTAGAGAATTCATTGTTTTTATTGTTATCAAGTTAAGAAATAAATTTTTCTTTAGCGAAACTTGAGGCTCAATTTTGCTTTTAAAACTTCAAATATGATATCTATATCTAATAAGTATTTTTAACATTAAAATCAACCGATACAATAAATTTTTAAAACTAAAACAATTTTGTACCACTACAAATTATAATCTTATATATTTTGTTTAATTTATATGATTTTTGTTTTCATGATATGTGGTAAATTATTATAATTTTTTAGTTGTTGGTTAAATTAATATGTGAATTAAAAATAAAATTCAAAAAGATATATCATATGTTATTGTCTATCATCCAATTTACATCCCTCAAACACATGACATACACATAAATATCTATATAAATAATTAAGGTCACCCCTAAAAGAAAAAAAATACACACACAATATTATATATAATTCTGTATTGATATTATACAATTTTATTTCCAATAATTCATTCATTTTTAATAAAAGAAAGAAATGACTAAAAAATGATAACTTGGAACTTAATTGATTTGCATCTGTTACCTAAGATTGTGATGTTTTTTTTATGCTGTAGAAAAGAAACAAAGACAGAAAACCAGAAAAGGAAAACTAGTTCCTCAGAAACAAAACTCCTAAGGCATCTGCTACCAACTTTGGTTTGACACTATCTGGACAGTTTTCCAGAACGACAAATTGAGAATCTCCTTTAGCTTCTTCCTTAGCGAGCCAGTGCCAGTCAGCTACTTGGTTACCTTCCCTCAGAGCATGGTTAAACTGAAGATGCCAATCCTGCTGCCACAAATCTTTGATCTTCCTTACTATTGGATAGCAAGAGTGAGTAGTTTCAAAGCCATTGTTAATGAAATTGAGAGCACACTGCGAATCTGATTCGCAAATCAGATTCCGAATGCCTTCTATGCAAGATATGCTTAAACAGTGATAAATCGCCTGGAGCTCTGCATGGATATTTAAAGTCACTCCACAAGAACCAAAGTAACAAACAATCCAGTTTCCATACGAAACAACACCTCCATAACCCGCTTTACCCGGATTACCAAGTGCACTGCCATCAGTATAGTTTCATGAAGATTCAATATTTGACTAAGGAGGAGGAAGTCTGGGATGATGGTCTGACGAAAAATTTCCTCATTCGTTGCTTTCTAAATCGACCAACATGCTACTACAGAAGTTATAAGGTTGGCTTGGTGGTAAAAGAAGAAGGGAGGGGGGAGAGGTCGTGGGTTCAAATCCTTCCACTAACAAAAAACTAATGAACTAACAACTAACATTTGACCAATAAAAAAAAAAAAAAAGCCAACAAGCTGCTGCAATAAGGGTGCCGCTACTATTGGTTGCATGATTTCTAAGCCTCATGGAGCTGTTATCATCTGGAGGACCATTAAAAACATTAAACTGAAGCAAATTCCAGATGTCCCTAGCCTTAGGACAGTCCCTAAGAAGATGTAGGATGACGTGACACCATCTCAACGGTTGATATATATTGGGAATATTTGTTCGGATGGTGTCATGTCATCACTTAACTGAAAGTAAGGATTCAAAAACAAATTTTGATATATCAGAGACTCAAAACATTGGAAAAATTTATTAGGGACTCAAAGCAAAATTTTGAAATTTATCAGGGACCTAGAAGTTATTTAAGCCTATTAGAAATACATATGTTTAGTGTTCTATGAGGAACGAAATCCTTTCTGTTATGAAGTGTTTCTTTTTTGGCATGATTTACTACCTATATATGTGATTTAAGACTAACTTTGGAGAATGAGTCATTTTTTTATTCACTAAACAGAAAATACCGGGGAATTAGTCCTATCTTTTAGAATGGTTTATTATGGATGTATTGAGTTTTAAACTTTTAAGTTCAGAATTATAATGGCTGAACCTTTACGAACATGACTGAGTCCTTTAGTTCATTCTGCTAAAATCCTATAATTATGTTAACAGACCTCCCATCAAAAGGGTGTACACACTTGGAAATCAGGAACAGTTAATCAGAACCTCAATTAATTGATGATGATGATGATGATGATAGCTGTCATGGACACAGGAGACAGTCGTGGGAATAGCTGGTGGAGGGAAAATATAAAGCAGAGGGATCAATTTTGAAAGAGTAAGGATAGTTATCATCACTGGCAATGTATATATCTGTATATATCTGTAATATATCTCTCAAATACTTGGAAGATTTGCTACTGTTTTATATATCTGTAAATTCTTCTTATTTTTTCACTGACAATGTACCCCATACCATTGAGTAAGGATAGTTATCATCACTAAAATATCTTTTCTTTCAAGATTCTGTGCCAGTTGTTCTAAATTATAATTATGCTTAGTGCGAGTGAATCCACTGCTTATTTGCCACATGCCAGAGTTTCTTTTGCAACGGGTTTCTGTTATATCTTCCATCTACAAGAAATGGTGGAAGTAACCGTAGATTTTTTAAGCTATAATAGTTATACTTGTAATTTTTGTTAGAATAGTATTCTATGTTCACTAGGAGATTTAACAATTTTCTTGAACTATATATTTTCTTTGGGTTTTAAATTTTCAAAGTACGCTCTATCAACAGGTTCAGCCAGTGCATATTAGTTAGGTGATGTTAGAAGGAGTGTATATCTTATTCAACATGAGGTAGAGATTTCACTGTTGTCAAGTTTATATTTTTGTTTTCCTTTGTCTTTTCAAAGCATTGGTACTTAATGTGATAATCATCATATACTTATATCTTTAGCAACATTTATAACTTACAAAATAGTTATATATGTAGGCAATTTGCCCTTCTCTGTCAATAAGTATTTGAAAACCCAGTTTGGCCTGAACCTATTTAGTTTGGGTTGAATTGGCTGAACTGCTGACTCGAGTCTGGACCCTAGTCTGGTCTAATTTAAATCTTAAAACTTTAGTGGTTCATAACCCAAAAAACTGATTAATCATCCGAAAACCGGCTTAACAGCCCAAAATTGGAAAACTAAAATTTGTGCTTTGTCAAAACATGGACTGGCTGGTCAACTTTTCCAATGCATGGTCCATTGCTGACATTATATTAGAGAGCTTACATAAATTAGACATATTTTAGTGTTTTCTGGTTCTGTTTGAATCATGGATTTTATCATCATTTTATGTCAATGCTTCTATTGATTCCATCTAGATGACTTTCTCATAAAAGTTATTTATTGGATAGATGAAAGTAGAGGGATATATAGTCAAGACATAACAAATACAGCAGATAATTTGTTGTCCTAGAGGGCATTTCTCTGATACCAGACAAGAAATTAGATCTAACTTCATTGACCCTCTAATGGCTTTCTTAGATGAAGCATCAACTGTAAGGTCCTGTCCGAAACAGAAAGTTATGCTGAATGCATCAGCTGAGAGTTTTCAGATGCTGCATCAAGTGATTGTTCACTCACGAGCTCAGATGAGGTATCTTTCACAACTGAGAGTACTAGGGACTCCTTCAGTACTGTATATAGATTATGGTGATCCGTGCAATATGAATCCAATTTCATCTATCTTCAATTACTCACCAGAAAATTCCATAAACTCTTGCTACTGATGTTTTCAAATAGTAGGCCATCTAAATAATTCACTGTTCAATCAGTTAGAATTCTCATTCGTAGGATTAGTGTTCAAAGTGACTACAAGACCAGTTATATCAAGTCTCGTTTTCTAATTTGCACTATCTGTATTAAAGTTTATAACATGTAAATTATAGAACTGAAAACTCAAGTTTCTGTAAATACCATTCACACTAAGTATATGACACTCAGGGGGTGGCAATCATATAGCATTTGAGTGCAGACTTATCAAATTCTTTCTTTCAAACAATCAAAGAAAAAAGTATATATGTACCACATGCTCATTTCAACACCCATATCAATTCATAATGAAAAGTTTTCAAGAGTAAAACTACCTCTGAACTACATAGCTATGATGAACCTAAAAGCAAGTCAATCAGAAAACAGTGTTTTAGCTAAATGTGAAACACTTTATTCATCCATACAAGATGTCCTGACACCTCAGTCGGCAGCACTCTGCATACTGCTTTCATGTTGAAAGCTAATATTTGTCACATGGTTTGCAGTTCATTTTCAATATCAAACAAGAACCATATCTCATTGACCCTATCATCAAATTCAAAAGGGGAATTGTACTGTGCAACAGTGTAAACAGAAGCATGGCCAGCTCTCTTCTGGCTTTTCTCAATTGCATCAGCCCACTTGGTTCCAGCAATACTAGCCTTCAAGGCTGCAGCTTCCTCCCCAACACTAGAATCATTGACAAATCCACCAAACTGTCTAACTGCTGCAAACACAGTCTTCCATCTTTGAATGTGAAGGCCCTTTGCGGGAGGCGGGTTTGCTTGGTTCTCTTTTGGCACATAGAAGCTCACAACAAATGAGGACACACAGAAGGGTCCATCACTGGGTAATACTTCACTGATCACAGGCGCTGTCATCTCAATTTTCTGCTGGTAGTTATTCTTACCCTGAATATAATCAAATAGCCTGACCAAAACAAAAAGGTTACTCAAATTTAATTAACTCCTTGGATGGGACTATCCTCTGCCATAAGCACTTAGTCTTACTGAAAACCTTTCCCAGTGTACACAAACTTATGATAAAAAATTGTAATTTAGTCAAAGCTATATAAATTAGCTTAGGACAAAATATGTTTTTGGTCCCTCTAAAAAATGTGAAATCTGGAATTGGTTTTTCCAAAAATTTTTGTCCCATTTCAGTCCCTCTAAAATTTTAACATGTCTATTCATTTAGTATGTTAACTCAGTTAGTGAATCTTCCTGACAGACAGGGTTGACAGACACAGATTCTGTCTGAGACATTTGTACAACAATTTTAAAAACAAATTTGATGGTGATGCATGTTAAAATACTAGATGAACATACTAAATTTACTAACGGAGTTAACATATTGAATGACTAGTAAAATATTAAAATTTTAGAGGGACTAAAATGGAATGAAAAATTTTGGAGGAATCAATTCTGAATTTCACATATTTTAGAAGAACTAAAAACATTCTTTACCCACTAGCTTAATAAAGAGAGAGAGAGAGATAAAATTACCTCCTGAAGCCGGTTCTTGTGGCTTCAACCAGAGAAATGTCTTGAATGGGGCTGTTTGAAATCCAAACGGGTGAATTATAGCGACGGATTTCGTAGCCGTTGCCAACTTGTATGACATCATAGCTGGGACACTCTATGCGCTTGCATGTTGGGGGAACTGCCCCTACATTCTGATGAAGGGTATGTGACCTCACACCCAGTAATAGTGAAACTGAGAGTAGGCTCAAAACCAGTGAGAGCTTGCATGTGATGATGGTAGCAGCCATGGCGCGAGTGAGTTGCACAATGCTAATGAGCAAAGGATAAAATGTGAAATTCTATGGCTATAGAGAAACAGAGTTTAATGTCCACATATTTTATGGACCTCTCTCGTCACTATTAGAAGCTACAAAAGTCAGTTTTTTTGTTTTCTCCTTTTTGGATTATAATTTACCTGAATTGATTCAACTGCATTTTTATTTTTTAGGACCAATTCTGAACTAGCGTGTTATGCACGGGCATATGTTTGACTATAAAATAATATAAACCCATAGATTTTTCTATTTTTACTAGAAATGTCTCCAAAATAGATAGGGCTATTACTTCCTGCACCCCCTAAAAATCTCAAACAGACCAAAATACCCTTCCCTCTAACCAAGCCCCACCTCCGCTTAACCTCCCAACACCACCGCTACACACAAGCACCGCCACCCAACATCGCTGTCGACAACTACGGCGCAAGGAAGAAGACGCGCATGGAGTCTTCGAGGAAGAGAGGTATAAAATTTGACCTCATTCCGGAAAGGCTTTTCCGGAAGTCAATTTTTTGTTTAATACTTCCGGAACACCCTTTCTGGAAAAAAAAATTTCATTCCAGAACCCCCTTTCCGGAAAAAAAAATTCATTCCGGAATCCCTTTTCTGGAAAAAAAATCATTCAATGATACCTTTTCCAGAAAAAAAAAAAAAAAAAAAAAACCATTCCAGAAATCTCATTCCGGAAAAAAAGGTAGTGCGTAAAGCAAAAAGGGATGTGCAAAAAGTAAAAGACAAAATAATTTTATATTGTTTTCCGGAAACTTCTTTCCGGAATGATTTTTTTTTTTCAGAAATGGTGTTCCAGAATGATTTTTTTTCCATAAAGGGTGTTTCGGAATGAATTTTTTTTTTCTGGAAAGAGGGTTCCGAAATGAATTTTTTTTTCTGGAAAGGGTGTTCCGGAAGTATTAAAAAAAAATTGACTTCCGAAAAAGTCTTTTTGGAATGAGGTCAAATTTTATACCTCTCTTCCTCCAAGACTCCATGCGCGTCTTCTTCGTTTCTCCATAGTTGTCGACCGCATCTTCTTCGTTGCGCCATAGTCATCGACAGCGGTGTTGGGTGGCGTTGCTTGTGTGTAGCGGTGGTGTTGGGTGGTTCGGCGGAGGTGAGGCTTGGTTAGAGGGAAGGGTAGTTTGGTCTGTTTGGGATTTTTAGGGGGTGCAGGAAGTAATAGCCAATCGATAGATTGATTCCCATAGGCCCAAGGCCCAACTAACTACGTAGTTTTGCTGTGCAATTTGTCTGGATAAGGGGTTTTTCTTTTACTATTCACATCTCTTAAATTTTTTGAAATTTTTTTATATACTTAATTATGTTTTTAGTCTCTTAAATTAGAAGTTTATTTTTTTAGTCTCCTAAATCAAAATTTATATTTTTTAGTCCTCAAATTTTAAAAATATTCCTTTTAGTTCCTCCACTCAAATAAAAATTTACATTTTTTTAGTCTCTTAAATTTTGGCAAATGAACTAAAAAGAGCATTTTTAAATTTTAAAGACTAAAAACTATATTTTTTATTTGGAAAACTAAAAAAAGTAGATCTCCTAATTTGTTGAACTAGGCGGTGCACAAAGAAACCCATTGAACTTATGAGCATCTAAAGAAATGAGAGAAAATTTATCCTACAATGATCAACGACTTGTTTGGAATGGGGGAAAGAAAACGAGGGATGAGAGAAAAATTGATTTTAAATTAAAGAGAAAGTGAAAGAAAAGAAAATTTTAATTTTTTTTCTAGAAGTCATTTCTCAATCTTTTCCTTTCATTTTCTCATAAATAAATAAAAATATTGTTATTTGTATTTTTTTTTACTCTCAATCACACATACCATAAATGTTTCAAACAGTGAGGTGTTTAGATCTTAGAGAACATAATGGTTGCATAAAAGAAAAGGTAATAAATAACTCATTGAATATAAACAAAATCAGTTACAAACTAACCAAAATATTATAATTAATCTGAAAACTAACTAAAATCTTTTTGGTACATAAAACTAACTAAAAAACTACTAATTAAAAATTAACTAAATGAAATGATTTCCCTAAAACCTATATGTGAACAAACAAGCATACAAACAAACATAAGGAGTGAGGAATACTGGTTTCAACTTATCTACACATTGATGATAGGGCATCTTACAGTCAATCACCCAATTGGCAAGACTTTATGGGTGAATGTAGAGTTTAATTAATTGTACTATTGATAAGGGATAACCGCAAGAGCACAATCATCGTTAAGTAAGAAATATCGAATTCACATGGACCGCGTTTTCTGCTTTATAATTATATATCACAATTTAATGTAAATTAAACAAAAGAAAAAAGGAATTAAGTTTGGGTATTGAATTATAGTAAAGAAATTTAAGAGCAAATTAAAATTAAAGCAAACAATTCAAATTAGGATGAATTCAATTATAGAAAAATTTTCAAGCCTTCCTATTGACTTAGTCCCTTTACCTCAATGTTCTTATTGGTTCTCTTTGAAGGTAAATTTATCTAAGGTAATCTTTGTTCCTTCTCAAAATACAAAGATGTATCTAATTAAATTAACTCCTACTTTCATAGTAATTATGTTCAATTAAAACCATTAAGTTCTATGTTAATTTATTGATCCTCAAACGATTAAACCTACTTTAATTCCTAAGTTATGGTCCAACGATTAGGTTCACATCTTAGTTATTACCTAAGCGTTTATAATTATGAAAAACAATGGTCAAACACTTTGTATAAGTAAAATTAATAAAAGAGAAATCAAGAAGGGAAGCCAAAAGAGCATAAAGATAATTTCAATTAAGCATCAACAGTTGTTAAGGGCTAAGCCTCAATCCTTGAATAAAGAGATTACTCACTTATAGTCATAAAAATAATCAAATAATAAAAAAGAAACATAACAAACCAGAAAAGAGTTGAAGAAGAAGATGATCCTTCACTTTCTCTCTAAGTCATATGCTAATGAAGATTAGAATGCTTAATCCTAGGTAGAAAACTCTATTTAAAGACAATGGGCCAAAAATATTTGGGCCCAAAATACATTAAAAAAAAGATATGAAAACTGTGTTGGTGTCATTCATGGCCATGACCTTTGTTGCCTAGAAGGATTAATTAAGGGTGAGTGAGAGAGTGGAGAGGTCTCGCCCATGACTAAAATGTCACAACTATGTCAGGTGTTCCGATTTTGCTTGTCTTCTATTCTTCAAGTATCTCTATGCTCCTAACTTTAATCCTTGAAGTCATCGTGCTTCTTTCTCCTAGATTTGATGCCTTGAAAATCAAGAGATGGCCCTGAAAAATGAAAATACCACAATCATAATTGGTTGCAAAAAGAATTGAAAAACAATGAAAATGTAAGGTTATTGAGTTCTAAATATCAGAATATGCAATTGATCATAAGTGAAATGTTATGCATGAATGGTATGAAATGCAACGCATCAACTATCTTACCCTTTGACATATGTTAATTATGTTAGGTCAATGTAAATCAAATCCAATGCTCATGCATGAGAAAGACACCACTTCATAGAGTTAACAACTTCTCATTCAAATGACTAGTCAACTGTGTTTCGTCAAGATGTGTCATGCGCCGGTATTTGCTACCCCGATACAGGATGCATAAATCCAGTTCTCGTGGAGTCACACCTATACATCCTCAAGATTTATCAAATGGCCTTCACTAACCTTCACTTACCCGTCAAGACACAAGGTGTAAAAGCTCACATCAACAACTTGACAGATGAATATGGATGTATGACAACAACAATGTACATACATTATCAACTTTAGATTATTATTTGCAACTTTACATGTTAAGATATGCTCAACTCAACATTGTGCCTAAGTTTTACGGCCTCAAAATCCAACTGAACATCATGCCTAGGCTCCATGGACAAGGTAAGTTAGCTCCAGAAATTTTCGAAAGGCTTTGATAGAAAATGTAACCAAATTAGAAAGAAGAATGTACAGAGAGGAAATTGAAGGTATTAGTAATAATAGCTAGTATATATAGCTAGCAATTACTAGTGTGGTTTTCGTGTGTAGTTTGGGAATGAAATGAATTCGGCTTTGCAGTAGTGTTAGTTGAACCCCAAGAGTTCCCCCAAACACTTCATCGAAGAAGGCTTATAATGGGTACCAGTTTACACTGGCTATACCCCCCTCACTCACATGAAGCGTTCAGAGGAACTCCAAGGGACAGCCAACAGAAAACTCTTGATCTTGAAGTTATGCATGCTTCTGAACTACTATTTTGTCTTGGATAGACAAAGACACAGCAACTGTTCTATTTATGGGGGAGATTTTCATGTTCATTGATCAAAATAAATGTGGATTAATTTTATGTGGACATGGAGAATTCTACGCAACGAAGGTACTTTCTATCTCTGAACCTGGTCAGGATGTTCGCCAAGAAGGGGAGTCGGTGATTGAGTGGGCTCGTTGCTGCTAAAGTGATTCGAAAGCTAACATAATAAGATCCCTGCCCTTCCAGTCACTTTCATAGTCACGAACTTTAAAGCTAGCTAGGGCAAACATAAGTGTTTTTCTTTGTTCTCCATGTCAAACATATATAAGAGTAATAAGAGGTAATTTTATGTCTTTTGAAAAAAGGATCAATTAGAGTGAATCACTCCCTATAAAATCGACCGGCAATCAGATGTTATATATAAATATTTTATTATGCATTTGATAATATATTGCTCAACTCCGACACTACTTTTTCATTATTTGTGATTCTACACCATTCACTTTAATTATCATCTTGTAATAAATTTTCTAATTAGACGTGCTTTCCGTTTAAAAATATAAGCTAATTTGGAGACTGGATTTTATTTTATTTTAGTTGTTGCATTTAAAAACAAAAACAAAAAATTGATTAGACAAAAAAAAATAATATAAGAAAAAAGTTTAGTGAATTGTAATATCGGATAACTTAATCGAATAATTTTTTTTTCTGAAAATAAAGCAATATTTTAATATAACCGAAGTTATATATCTATTGAAAACTTCTAATTGTTTAAAATGATTTTTCTTATGACAATATTTAGGTATAACTTTTTAGAGATTTTAAGTGTTGTTATTTTAATTAAAAGACTAAATTGTAATTTTGGTCCCCTATAATTCCTAATCCACAATATAATAAAGGTAGACATTTAAAGTCAGTGTTAATTTCTAAGGTAAAATTTCAATTGTAATTTGAAAACAATATTAAATGCACTTAGAGATTTTTATTTAAGTTTTTACATTTTTTTTTCTTATGTATCAAATAAGTCAAGTAAACAAAAATAAAAATTCATTTTTTATAAATTTTTTTAAAAAGTATTGATTATATTAAAAATACAAAACTTAATTAATATTTATTATTTTAAGTAATTAAAAGTATTTAAGAGGGTGTATTTGATTTCTTTTTGCCTATGAGCTTGTTGCATTGAATTTTTAAATATTATTCTACATCTTCCTAAAATATCTTAGTATTAATCTCCAGCTTAATTAGTAAATTAACAAAATATTGAATTTTTTTCTTAATTTTGAGATATTAAATATATGACTTAAACATGTTTTTTTTCCTACAAAAATTAGTTCATGTTAATTTTGATCCTTTAAAAAATTAATTTGTTTCAAAATTTTATTAAAATAAATTTCTTTGTAGCCAATCATGTTATTCGGCAAAAATTAATTATTGACAATATTGTAAATACTTCACACCAATAACATGTTGAAAAAAAAATAGATTTCTTGGTCCACGTGGTTATATTTGGTTCATTAAGTGACAACGTAACACATATATAAGTTATGTAACTTGCATAATATTATAAATGATTCATTTGTCATATCATTAAGTGATGGACAAAATCTACCAATAAGAACTAAAAACATGTATTTTAATAAAACTAGATTTTCTCAATTAACAACCTAGTGAACTCAACCTAATATGATCCGTATCACTATAAAAGAAAATGTTGTGATTTATGATGGCTTAAAATGCAGTTTCTAGCGGCTAAAAGTCACCACAAATGGTTTTCCTTAACAGCTAAAATAGCTGTCGCTAGACCTAACATCAAAATCTACTTTTGACGGATTTAAAATAGCCACTGGTATTGTCCTTAGAAAATTGTCAGAAAATCTGTGATGTTTATTGGCAGCTAAAAAACACCACTAATTGCATGTTTAATTGATTTGCATCTTCCATTTGCTGACAGCTTTAAAATGCTACAAATAACATCTTTAATCATAATTTCCAACCTGCAGTTATTGGCAGCTAAAAGCTGCCAAAAGTATAATAATTTAAACTGCCAGTATTTTACCAAGACCTATTGATTTAAAAACACCAATAATTGTTTATGAATTTCTTTCTAAAACCTTTTTCAATTCAATATTATATATTCCATTTTACTTTCCATCTCAATTATCATTTAAAGTCAACATATTTTTAAATAATATTGTTGTAATATAACTTTTCTTTAAATTTTAAAATAAAGAACATGCTATGTCAAATTAAAAACGGGTAATCAATTACACAAAATTAAACTGAACATGTCAAACTTAAGTACTCGTGAGTTCAACTAAGTACATGAAAGTTGGCCTAAACAACATAGTATGTCAAGTTCAAATATACCAAGTACATAAAAGTTGAACAACTATATAGTATGTCAAGTTTAAACATACAAAGTACATAAAAGTTGAACAACTACATAGTATGTCAAAAAATATAAAAATAAAATAAAATAAAAATTCAAGCCTTTGCCCTCCCTCTTTCAAGACAATTGCGTCCAAGATGAGATAATTTCCATCATTTCCATGGTCCTGTAGTGCATAGTAAAAAAAAAATTATCCACATAACATGCCACTGTCCACATAACAAAAATTTATCCTCAGTAATTAAAAAAGGCTCAAGTTCGGATGAAAATATTAAAACTCAAGAATGTGTCATGATTTGTTGGCAGTTTTACGTTTTAACACTGTCCAATACAATCAAAGGCAAAGGACTAACCTAAACAACATAAGTTGTTAAACATCATTAGGATTACTAGCTAGTAAAGATCCTTCACATGGTGTTGATACATCTTGTTCACTCTCTTTATCCTATGAAAGACCAAATAAATGCATTACGTTAACACAATTAATTAATAAAATGTATACAAAATATAAACTTCACTCAAGCTAATAAAATGTTTACCCTTGAATTACTTGTATTGCCAAACATAGCACCTAACTCCGGAGAAATACGTCCTTCCTTCATGTGTATGTATGCAAGCATTACATTTTGTAATGTCTTGAAATTTTCCTCTGTAGCTGCTAACTTAGCCCTCAAACTAATAACCTCCTCTTTTAATTGAGAACTACTTTCACTAGATTCAAAACTAGAGGACAATTGTGAAGCTTGTTGCCACAGTACAACTCAAACAATAATAGACGACAATTGTGGTCACCAGAGTAAATTAAAAACTGCAGTTTATCCCTA
Organism: Pueraria montana var. lobata; assembly: GCA_026413185.1. NCBI lineage: Eukaryota > Viridiplantae > Streptophyta > Magnoliopsida > Fabales > Fabaceae > Pueraria > Pueraria montana. The sequence goes on along the minus strand of CM048651.1, from coordinate 43,585,870 downwards.
ATTAGAGTGCAACTGCATTTCACAAGATGACTATAAGCCGAGTTCCAAGAAGTTACCTTGGGAGTTGGTAATGCTAAATAGGGTGTTTCAAGTTTTGATAGAGTTGAGGCAGGCATGTAAATATGTAATGCTGAAAATTTCTCCACCGATTTTGTTCGTTGATTTTGTAAATGCAATTCATGGAGGAATCTTGTTTAAACTTTGCAAATTCTGATGAAAGCAATATTGGGACAATATAGAATCAGACATTGCAGAATGTGGAGAAAAATTATTGAAGGCCAGGTTGGTTATAGCTAGGTAACATAAACGAATATTGAAAATTTTGTGTGCTTCACTATGATTATATGCAAGAATCTATTGCCAAAGCTAAAAGGACAGAACAAAACCCTGAAGTTGATCACACAAAAGCTCTAAACTTGTCAATCAAAAGAGTTAGGCTCTTTTGAGTATTCAAAGTACAAAAATTCACGACGGAAAAGAAATGAATTTTATTTACTACTGATATGTTAATTGAATCCAGGAGTTCCCCCAAACACTTCATTGAAGAAGGACTATCCTTTCTGTTCTTACCAGATTTTGGTAAGTCTTCCGGTGCGGTGGCTCCGCCGGGATTGCCTCCGTGACTGGTGGGGGGTGTACCTGCGAAGACACTCTGACGCTCAAGTTAGAGGCGCAGAGGAAAGACAGGTATCACAAAGTGGGATTAGAAATTCGTACCTCGATTGGGATGGGTTGTTCTGATTTTATAGGGTGTAAAGAGATAGATTTGATAGGGTTATTTTCCTATCAAATCTCCTCAAATCTCGTAATGAAGATAGAGATAATTATATCTTCTATCTTTATCTTATGACCTGATCTTTCTATATCTTATCATATAGTAAGATCTAATCTTTCCGTTATTATCATCCGAGTCCGAGTGATAGTTTCTACTCGGCCTTCTAGGCTACTCGGTGTAGTGCCGAGTCCGAGTAGTACACATGCCCCCCAAGCTCTGAAGTAGGCTGTAAGAGCTTATAAGATGTTTTTACATAGTTGAGCTTCATTATGCCCTGACAACTGATCATACTAGTCGAGTTGCAGGTGCTTTGAGCTCGTGGTTGATCTGAGGATGCTTAAGGTGTCTGGCCGAACTCAAGATGCTTTAAGCGTGAGGCCGAGCTGAAAATGCTCTATAGGCTCAAGGCTTAAGGTTGAGCTAGATGGGCAGCGAGGCCGAGCTGAACATGTTCAAAGCACAAAATCGAGTCGAAGATGCTCAGGGCGAGTGATCAAGATGAGGATGCTCTAGGAACGAGACCGAGCTGACAATGCTCTAGGCTTATGACCCAAGGTTGAGCTAATGATACCCAAGATGGCATGGCCGAGCTGAACATGCTAATGTCTCGAGATGCAGATGAAGACTCATAAAGTGCGAGGCCGAGTTGAGCATTAGATAATTGAGGCTAAGTTCATTGAGTTGAAGATACTCTAAGCGGAACTGGCCGAGTGTAAGGTACTTAAGGCCGAGTTGAAGTCACTCGAGGAAGAATTGGCCAATGGCATTGGAAATGCTCAAGGCATTTTAAGATGCTTGAGGCATTTGAGTGATTTCCAATTAATGTGCCTTTTGTTCTACCAACTAGTCATAGTGTATTTTCATTGTTCACCATTGAAGGTGATTTTGTCCATGTTTGGACATGATAATTCAAATGTCAGTGACCTACTTCCTTCTTTTGCGTATCGCAAGGTTGGGTGGTATTCGACTCTGGGTCCCTTGAACCGAGTGCCATTTGGTAGGTCCCGATTATTAATCGGTCAAGTGCCTTTTTGAAGGGCCTTGCCAAGACTGAGTAGCGTACATGCCCCCAAAGCTTCGAGTCATGACGAGAAAGCTGATACAAGTAGAAGTACCCTGCCTGAGTGTTGGTCGTTCAATTTGTGTTGGGATGTTTAAGCGGTTAACCTGGGACGCCCTTAGGGTCAATTCGAGATGTTGAGTGAAGGTCAGACTCAGCTAGCCGTTAGGTCAAGCTGGTATGACTAGGTGGTTAAATCGGATGTCATGGAATCAATTTAGAAAATCGAGGATATGCCAGACTCGGCTTGTCGTTAGATCAAGCTAGAATGTCCAAAAAGGTCCAACTGTGATGTTGAGAGGTCAAACTGGTGCCAATATGTCGAGCTGGAATGCCGAGGTCTTTAATTGCGGGGCCAACCCATAACACCACGTGGAGGTCAGACTCAACTTGTCTTTGGATCAAGTTGGATTGTCGAGTCGTCATCAAGTTTGATGAATGGTCAAACCGAAAAGACGGGTAGGTCTAGTCAGAATGCCAAATCGTCAATTGTCATTTTTAGATCAAGTTGGATGAATAATCGAACCGAAAGCCGAGTAAGTCTAGTCGGAATACCGAACGGTCAAATTGGAATGCCGAAAAGGTCAAATCAAAATGTTGAGTTAGGTCATTTCTCAGCTTGTCGTTGGATCAAACTGAAATGCCTAAGTGATCACCCTGAGGGAAAAGTCGATAGGTCAAACTGAAATATTATGTGTTTCTCAACTTGTCTTTGGATCAAGCTGGAACGCCTAAGTGGTCAAACCGAAATGCCTAAGTGATCACCCTGAGGGAAAAGTCGATAGGTCAAACTGAAATATTATGTGTTTCTCAACTTGTCTTTGGATCAAGCTGGAACGCCTAAGTGGTCAAACCGAAATGCCAATAGGTCAATTCGGAATGTCGAGTTGGCTTAGTTCTCAGCTTGTTGTTGGATCAAGCTGGAATGCCTAAGTGGTCAAACCGAAATGCCAAGAGGTCAATTCGGAATGCCGAGTTGGCTTAGTTCTCAGCTTGTTGTTGGATCAAGCTGGAATGCCTAAGTGGTCAAACCGAAATGCCAAGAGGTCAATTCGGAATGCCGGGTTGGCTTAGTTCTCAGCTTGTTGTTGGATCAAGCTGGAATGCCTAAGTGGTCAAACCGAAATGCCAAGAGGTCAATTCAGAATGCCGGGTTGGCTTAGTTCTCAGCTTGTTGTTGGATCAAGCTGGAATGCCTAAGTGGTCAAACCGAAATGCCAAGAGGTCAATTCGGAATGCCGGGTTGGCTTGGTTCTCAGCTTGTTGTTGGATCAAGCTGGAATGCCTAAGTGGTCAAACCGAAATGCCAAGAGGTCAATTCGGAATGCCGAGTTGGCTTAGTTCTCAGCTTGTTGTTGGATCAAGCTGGAATGCCTAAGTGGTCAAACCGAAATGCCAAGAGGTCAATTCGAAATGCCGAGTTGGCTTAGTTCTCAGCTTGTTGGATCAAGCTGGAATGCCTAAGTGGTCAAACCGAAATGCCAAGAGGTCAATTCGGAATGCCGAGTTGGCTTAGTTCTCAACTTGTTGTTGGATCAAGCTGGAATGCCTAAGTGGTCAAACCGAAATGCCAAGAGGTCAATTCGGAATGCTGAGTTGGCTTAGTTCTCAGCTTGTTGTTGGATCAAGCTGGAATGCCTAAGTGGTCAAACCGAAATGCCAAGAGGTCAATTCGGAATGCCGAGTTTTAAGAGATACTCAGGACGCGAAAGACTGAGCTAAAAATGCTTCAAGCCAAGTGTAAGGTATTCGAGGTCGTGCTTGCCAGGTTAAAAATAGATCATGAGCACAACAAGCTCTGAGCTTGAGAAAGCGAAAGAGTTTATAACCTCATATTGTGGAGTTTGATCATACTCAGATGGGTTGCCATAGTTTAGGATGCTCAAGGCCGATTTGGCCGAGTTTGAGAGATACTCGAAGTGCGAGATCAAGATAAGTGTTCAAGGTATGAAGCTGAGCTGAAAACGCTTGAGGCGCAAAGCTAAGCTTTAGATGTCAGTCTAAGATAAGTTGAGCTCCTAACATGAAGTGTTGTCGAAAGTTCAAGGTGTGGAGCTATGCAATAATGCTTAGTTCCTGGTTTTGCCAGCTTGGTTTGGTACTGAGGGCTTGTACTTGGTCTCTTGGTGCATAATAGTGCAAGGATTTGCCCCAGGCCAAGTCCTAGTCGACAGTGCAGGAAGTCGATCTTGCATAGTCATCTCTGAGGTGGGCTAAGTAGTACGACCCTCGAGGGTTGACAAAGCACATCCTGCAAAATTATGATAGTATATATCTCCCAGAAGTCGGTTTGCAAAAGTTGTTAGGCAAGTTGATCTTTGGGGTTGGGTCAAAATCATCTCTAATCCAGTTACAAGTCAGCTCAAGCCATGTAATCTTCATGACAAGGCTTTGGAAAGCTTCTCGAATGCCACTATTATAGAGCATAGTAATATCTTCGATTTAATTTTCTGCAGTGTATGTCTTGTCTTTCAAGGTATGATAAACCGCTATGGCAACATATACTACGGAAGTCATGTCCGAGTCTTGTACCATTGCTGGGTCAGGTGTTATTGAAGTCTTTGTTCAATGGGCTGATGCCGCCAAGTAGAAGTCTCGCCAAAATCATTATGTGGGCATCCATGATTTGGTTACAGTATGCGAAGATAGTATAATGTGATAATATTATAGTAATGGAGTTAGATTGGGCTTTGCGGATAGCTGCCTTGTCTTCTGCTAGCCTCACCTCTACCCCAGCCTCCTGTGTCCGTCTTGTGTCATTGAAGACTCCTGCAAATGCACATTTTCCAAAAGAGCATGTATGCATGCTATGGCAATTGCATGGACCATGATGTAATTGTAAGATACAATTGAAGTATATGAAATTTAATTCAGCCAAAATCAAGGCATGATCTCATGCATAATTTTCACTAATAACCGCCTTTGAACTCTTACGATTCAGAATTGGCATTATAATAGAGAAAGATTGGATAAAGTGATGTATTCTCATTCACATTTTGATTTCAATCAAAGGTGCCGGCCACACATGACAAGTGATAATAACTCTTCAAGGCATGTAATTCTTAACATGTCCTAAAATATGGATGCATATCAAAATGAAAAGCCTGACATGGGTGTTTCCCAATTAAAAGGAAAATCAGTGCCATGTTTTCAGTGTATGCGATAGGCATCAATGATACATATGCATATCGAATTGAATTTTGGGTGCACTTCTCCCCGCAATGCATGTAATATAAATAATTTTGTTTTTATGTACGACAAGCCAAATCCTCAACTTGTGAGTGTCTAAATGGCGAGTTGACTAGGCCTAGTGTAAGGCGAATGTTGCTCATGACATATTCACATGGCAAAATTAGTTTCCAAAATTTAAGCTTTTAGGTGTGCCAAGCAGGCCATACCACCTCCCAACATTTATAAAATGGCATAAAATGACATGGTGTCATGGTGATAATATTATTCATGGTCATGATAATATTTAGAACTCATGCACTTTTGTCTAAGCCGTTAAGAATCATGCCTTTTGCATGTGAGTATTTATTTATTCTAGGATTTATGCTCTCAGCAATATGACATTACTATACAAACTTGTAATTTCTTAAGCCCATGTGTCCTTATGTCATGCACACGTTAACTTTTTTCCAAGTCAATACTAATTTGCAATTTAGCATATATTAGTTATGGTATTGCCTATAGCTTTTATGATGGCATACTATGGCATGATGATATTTGAAATCAAGACAAATGCAATGGTCCAGCACGTGAACTCAAATCTCACAATTATCTTAATATATTAACGGAAATCGTACCTTTATGCACGAAGCTCACTAATATATTATTTTAAGGCTTGTACCTTTTTTCATTTGCACAATCTTTCACGATTGTTTGACCAGGCCCATCCCGTGTCGTGATATGCGGTGTGAGGGTTGACTTCGTAATGCGGAGGTTCTCTGTAATTCGGAGACCAACTTGGTGCGCGTGGGCCACACGAGTCTAGTATGCCGACGTCCTTGTGCGGGTTACCAGGTACGTTCACCTGCTCGTATCATATTGTTTGCACCGATATCCGCATGTTGTGCTTTTTGCAACTAAATCTGCATCCGCAAAGGTAGACTCTGGCGCCGGGGACACCATTGTTTTCGGTGGTACCGGCAACTAAGATCAACTTGTGTCCGCCTTCATTCCTCTTTTATTGGTTTGTTTATCTCTTCAGTGTATTATATTGGATGTGCGGCTGGGAAACGTTTTACCGAGCCCCACGGTGGGCGCCAAATGTTCTTACCAGATTTTGGTAAGTCTTCCGGTGCGGTGGCTCCGCCGGGATTGCCTCCGTGACTGGTGGGGGGTGTACCTGCGAAGACACTCCGACGCTCAAGTTAGAGGCGCAGAGGAAAGACAGGTATCACAAAGTGGGATTAGAAATTCGTACCTCGATTGGGATGGGTTGTTCTGATTTTATAGGGTGTAAAGAGATAGATTTGATAGGGTTATTTTCCTATCAAATCTCCTCAAATCTCGTAATGAAGATAGAGATAATTCTATCTTCTATCTTTATCTTATGACCTGATCTTTCTATATCTTATCATATAGTAAGATCTAATCTTTCCGTTATTATCATCCGAGTCCGAGTGATAGTTTCTACTCGGTCTTCTAGGCTACTCGGTATAGTGCCGAGTCCGAGTAGTACACTTTCTAATGAAAGAATTTTTTACTAGGTAGGCCCTCATATGAAGCGTTCAGAGGAACTCCAAGACACAGCCAACAAATAATCTCTTTGACTTATTTCTATAACTTCTTGTCTTGGCTGAACAATGCACAGAAAGTGCTCTATATATAGTAGAGATATTAATCATATTATGCTCAGAGAATAAATAAAGGTGAAAATTTATGTGGTCATGCAGAATAATATTCTAAAGTAAATAAAGTTTATTTCTAGTTTCTACCATTGATCCTAGTCATGATGTTCGCCAAGAAGAACGGGAGACTAACAAAGAAAGACTTTTACTGCAACAAAACACATGCAGTGGGCTCGTTTATGGTAAAGTGATACAAATCTTCAAAATCTAACAAAAGATCCATTCTCAATCCCTTTCACTCTTTTTCATGGTCATGTATTCTTTTGCTCATGTAAATACAAGAGGTCTTGTGCGGTTAAAAGAAAAGGAAAATAAATATAAATTACTCTCTTGTATCCGATATCTTTGTAAATATTCCTGCCTAAATAAACTTTTCCCCGTGGAGAATAAAATTAGCATTACTTGTAATACATATATTAGTGAATATCTTGTGTATTATGCGTATTTTTTTTTATAATTTAAGCAGAGAAATAAAAGTAATTTAGATTTAGGGCGGAAAGAGAAAATTAATTTTAAAAAAATAAGAAAAATTATTTTTTAGTTTAAGTACGTAGTTTTTTTTAATATTTTTTTTTTGACAATGGTAGTAGAAGTAGTTAAAATATAAGATAAAAAGGAAAGCTTTAATATTAAAATAAGTGAAGTTAAGATTTGTAAATGTAATAGGATTTAAATTTATATATTACAAGAAAAATTAATATTAGTGATGAAATAATTTATATGTAATATATATTTAAAACATATTCTTCACTAAAATTTTTGTGACGTTTGTATACAAGTGATCTACATGAAGTTAGAGACAAATATTTAAATAGATTTAAGTGTATTTTTATTTTTTTTACTCTATATTTTCACACAAATGATTGCATAATTCACACTTAACATATACTCTTTTGGGTCTCGAATTTAAGAAAAAAAAATTCTTGTAAACTGGTCTCAAATATAAGTAAAACTCAACAATAATTTTTTTCTTCATTAATAAAATTATCTCCAAAATACCCTTCATGATAATGGTAAAGTCATGACAATGCATGTATATCTAAAGGTATTCAAGCATGTTTAGGAAGTTAATTATGGAGAAAATAGCAGTTGTTTTTAATTAAATTCTCCTTTAACAATATTTTTTTATTGCAAGTTAAGTGAAAAAGAAATTAAAAGGTTTAATTCAATCACACACAAATAAGAAATATTATCAATGAAATGGAGGAAATTATTTTCTATGATTTGCATGATTGACATCTTTCCTTATATTTGTTTTAATGTTTTTTAACTTTTAATACCTAAACCAACAAAATTGTACACTAATAAAGATTGGTTTTACTAGTAAAATTGAACAACTGTGATGAATTTGTGAACTTAATGAATAGTGGAGTGGTAGGAGTTTGAATAGTTAGCATGAGATCATTGGTTTAAGGTTTAAAGTTTAAACCTCATTATTGTCATTCAAAAAAAAAAATAGTTTCTCATCTAATTTTTTGTTGTTGAAAACATAATACATTTGAACTGTGAGGATAACGTAAAAGAGTGAGAAGCTTTTTCCTTTTTAATTGTTGAATTTTTGAAAAAAAATTATTTCTATTTATCTATCATTTTCAAAGTTTAAGATAACATTAATTACTCTTTATTATGCCCTTATTTTTCACTTAATCTTTAATTAATTTACACATATGCATTTATTATGAAGTAGAAATGAAAAAGAATAAAACATGAAACTCCACAACTATTTTATTAGAATAAAAAAGTTTATTGTATTTCTTAGTTTCTACATAGAAACCTTAAAAAACAGATAAAAAGAAACAAATGTAGTAACTCTTTAGCAAAAGTGCAGAAAACAAGGGAAAAAAAAGTTAAGGACGAGAGTTTCCTAGCTACTTGGCTTCTGCCAAGCCAAAAACATTCTAGCAGCATCTCATTCGAAGAACCATGTTGAGATTTCAAAGTAAAGTTTCACATACTCTCACGTACTAGATTCCACCTAACACACATCTCCCTGTGCATCAGAAAAGATTATAATAGAGGACACAGCAAAAACATGGTACAATTAAATATGTGGCCACTCGATATTGGGTTCTTCGATTCTCATCCTACTTTGGCTACTTCAATTCCCTATTGCCCAATATTGGGTCTAGGTTCACTTCCTTGCATCTTTACCACTTCTACTTTTACAAGGGAAAAGTTTATGGGCTAAAGCAAAGAGCATAACTTATTCTGGATAGTGAGCTCGGACACACAATGCGTCAATGTATGCTGGACATAACAAGTTGGTCACTTAGAATTTTTTTAAGTGTTGAAACTTCATATTTTGAGTTGACTAATATTCGAATACATGGAAGGCCACAAGACTTAGACTTGTCAAAATGTCTAAGTTATAAAATTCAAGATATATATCAAGTTTGTGATGACAAAGTCATATTTGGAAGAATTGTTAAGTGTCTAAGTGTTGAAGATGTTGGAGATTTCAAGTAAAGTACATCAACAAAAACATGTCATTCAAAAGTTATTGACAGTTATTGAAGTCATGCAAAAAAGATAAATGGTAGAATTTTAGATAATTGATCTAAGCAAATGTATACGTATATAGATCAAATTTTTCGACCGATAGGTGAAAAGTTTATAAATAGGGAACCCTTATAACCATTTTTCATTGGTTGAAAACACTGCATTGCATCTCTATAACATCTATCACGACGATCATCATAGCTACTGATTCATTGAATGACTTGAATGTATTCACAAAACTTTAACACAATCTGCCATTTGTTCTTTACAATTTGATTTAGTTGTTTTCTGTTAAAGATGGAAATTTGTTTCAAGAATAGAAATGTCTTTAATTCTCGAATTGATGACTTACAACAATGACTATAACCAACTATTGTCGCGTAAAAATTAGCCATTTGGATCGGCCAACTGCTTCAACACAATCCCAAATAATGATCAAACGATTTGTTCCAAGAAGGGGAATATGCTTCTTGAATATGGGTTCCCAAGCTACTCCAAAAAGCGCTTAGTGTAGGTGAACGAGAAGAAGGGAGGAAATAGGATTTTGCGTAAAAGGTAAAGGTTGAAAGCTGTAAATGAAGTAAATGAGGGGCTGTAAATGAAAGCAGTAAAGAAAGGCTGTAAAGGAAAGCAATAAAGAAAACTGTAAAGGAAAGAGATAAAATAAATGCAGGATAAAATACGCTTGTTTTTTAGTTTGATTATGTGTCCTTTGAAATTGAGTACAAGGCCTATTTATAGGCTAAAAACCCATATCCTCTACTGAACCACGTTTTTCCTACTTACTAATTACCTAAAACATGGTTTGGGAGTCATTCAGCTAATTTTTCACTATTTCGGCTAATTCTAGCAGATGAATTTGGCTAGCAGTAGTTGAATTCGGCTAGCAATAGTTGAATTCGGCTAACTGAGTCTGATTCACCTTCTAGTAACCGCTGGTAACTGCTCCTAAAATCTAGGCACGTTCTCCTCTTTCCATAAGCCAACTGATATGTATTTCAAATTTTGAAGAAGATGGAAACCGCTTCCTATTTTTAAGGGAGCACTATCATTGATCAGTTTTAACCGCTACAAGCCATTTGAATATAAGAAAATTATGGAAAATCTTCTCTTACATTTATTAAATTAAAACTGACTTAATTCAGCTAATTTTCTGATGCTGCCAATCAGCCGAATTCTGCTATTCGGCTAATATTGTAGGTAGCCGAATTGACCTTATCCACATTCAGCTAACCTCCCTATTAAGCTAATATTGAAAAATAGCCAGCTGTGCATTCAACTGGACTCACCTTCTCCTTATTCAGCTAACATTAAAATTAGTCGAATTCCACATTAGCAGGCAGTAATTTTGCTGAATCTTCAACAGCTGAATTTCATCGCTTGCAGCAGATTTTGGGTGACAACAAATGCCCCCTGCATCTTTTAGCTGACGACGTAAAGAGGAAGCTGAAAGATGCATTATATCAGTCTAATCATGTTGCCACCATTCTTCCTACTACCACTGCCTATGATTATTGGCTAACATGGTTTTGCTGCATGTGGAAACTTGAATCTTCCAGAACTACTAGGTTTGCAGAAAGTAAACTTATAATGTTATAATAACACTGCTATATGCCCCCCAACTTCAGCTTGACTAGGTTTGCAAAAAGTAGACTCACAATGTTAGGATAACACTGCTATATGCCCCCAACTTCAACCTGACTAGGTTTGTAGAAAGTAGACTCACAATGTTAGGATAACACTACTATATGCCCCTAGCTTAAGCTGATCCAAAATGCTTCAACCCATTAACACTTTTGGACGACATTTCCATAAGAAACTAGGTTGCCATGACATTTAGCTGCCTAATCATTGTGAAAATCAACTGCTTATTCAGACTCATCATAATCTTCAATAGAGACTAAATATGGCTCTATTTCTTGGTTAGATATCCTTTGCTTCTCCATAACAAAACATTTAATCATGGAAGCTTTGGTTGCCAGGTGACTCAAGTTTGGATATTCCTGTGTAAGCAACATTTTCCTTAGTTGGAGGTGCATGTTATCCACAACTATGGCAACATATTATGATCTTGGAAGTTGTATCGTACATTTGCTACTCAGCTTCCTAAATCTTTCTATAAAGAGAGCAGTCATCCCATACACTTGTTGTTTCAAATTCATCAAGTCAGCTACCATAACTTCAAGTTGAGTCTTATAAAACCCGTTATGGAAGCACCTTTCCATGTTTGTCCAGTTTTGAATAGAATGAGGCGGCAAGGAGGAATACCATGTAAAGGCAGTTCCTGTTAAAGATAACGAAAACAATTGTAATTTATAATATTCATTCTGGTTAGCCTCCCCACTTTGAGTAGTGAATCGACTAATGTATTCCACTGTAGATTTGTCGTCTTCGCCTGAGAAGGTTGTGAAATTTGGAATTATACAGTCACTCAGCAAAGGACTTATCTTGTCAAGCCACTCAGGATACGGTTTCCTGTATGTCGGTTTGTCTAGCAGTTTCAGCCGGATACCAAAATATTTCCTCATAGTTCCAGCTATCATGCTTGGGTCAATAAACTGAGATGGATTCAGTTGAACTGGAGGAAGCAATCTTGGTTGAACTAAATTTGACTGAACTAGCTGAACTGAATTTGGCTGGACTAGCTAAACTGAACTCGGCTGAACCAAATTCAGCTGGACTAGCTGATCCGAATTTGGCTGAACTAGTTGAACCAAATTTGGCCGAACTGGCTGAACTAAATTCGGCCGAACTGGCTGAACCAAATTTGACTAAACTGGCTGATTCGAATTCAGCTAAAATAGCTGAACCAAATTCGACTGAACTAGCTGATCCGAATTCAGCTAAACTAGCTAAACCAGTTCTGCCTGAACTGAATTCAGCTGAACTAGCTGAACCAATCCTGCATGTCTCTTTTCTATCTCCCTAGCTTGTTGAACCTCGTTGTGAACCATGGGTTTCACAATACCTGCTAACTGTTTGGATAACTGACATATAATATTATGTATCCCCATATCAATCTGTTGTCGTATGAATGAGGTCGTCATTGGTTGTTCTTCCATAAGCATTTCCGCTACAATAGAAGGTACTACAATAGATAAAGGCATGGTTTGTGCATGCTGGGAAGTAGTTGTAGACACCATTGCCGTAGGCATTCCCAAGGAAATTGCTTCAGTTGATTTGCGGTAATCACTTTTCTTATGTGCAGACTCCATGTTCACCTATATGCTCCACCGGCCGTGCCAATTTGTTGTCATGTAAAAATTAGCCGTTTGGATCGGCCAACTACTTCAACAGGATCCAAAATAATGATCAAACGATTTGTTCCAAGAAGGGGAATATGCTTCTTGAATATAGGTTCCCAAGCTACTCCAGAAAGTGCTTGGTGTAGGTGAACGAAGAAGAATGGAGGAAATAGGATTTTGCATGAAAGGCAAAGGTTGAAAGCTGTAAATGAAGTAAATGAAGGGCTGTAAATGAAAGCAGTAAAGAAAGGCTGTAAAGGAAAGCAATAAAGAAAACTGTAAAGGAAAGAGATAAAATAAATGCAAGATAAAATAGGCTTGTTTTTTTGGATTGATTGTGTGTCCTTTGAAATTGAGTACAAGGCCTATTTATAGGCTAAAAACCCATATCCTCTACTGAACCACGTTTTTCCTACTTACTAATTACCTAAAACATGGTTTGGGAGTCATTCAACTAATTTTACACTATTTCGGCTAATTCTAGCAGATAAATTCGGCTAGCAGTAGTTGAATTCGGCTAACTGAGTCTGATTCACCTTCTAGTAACCGCTGGTAACTGCTCCTAAAATCTAGGAACGTTCTCCTCTTTCCACAAGCCAACTGATTTGTATTTCAAATTTTGAATAAGATGGAAACTGCTTTTTATTTTTAAGGGAGCACTATCATTGACCAGTTTTAACTGCTACAAGCCATTTGAATATAAGAAAATCGTGGAAAATCTTCTCTTACATTTATTAAATTAAAACTTATTTAATTTAGCTAATTTTCTGATGCTGCCAATCAGCCGAATTCTGCTATTCGACTAATATTGTAGGTATCCACATTTAGCTAACATTTAAATTAAGCTAATATTGAAAAATAGCCAGTTGTGCATTCAGCTGGACTGACCTTCTCCTTATTCAGCTAACATTTAAATTAGCCAAATTCCACATTAGCCGGCAGTAATTCTGTTGAATCTTCAACAGCTGAATTTCATCGCTTGTAGCAGATCTTGGGTGACAACACCAACAAATATATTTTATTCGTGAAACTAGAATTAAGATTAGTTGTGAGTTCTTTTTGGTCGAACTAGCAATGCAACGTTTTCAAGAATATTGAATTCGATTTCTAGAAAAGGAATTATATATATATATATATATATATATATATATATATATGTGTGTGTGTGTGTGTGTGTGTGTGTGTGTGTGTGTGTGTGTGTGTGTGTGTGTGTGTGTGTGTGTGTGTGTGTGTGTAGTTACATATATTTCAAAAAAGGGAAGTAGTGCATCCTTTCTATTCGTATTCATAAAAAAAGTAAAAAGTATTATTATTCTCCTTTCTGAATTATAGTGAATAAATGCCAATAAAGTCAATCATCAATCAAATTCAAATATTATAAATATCCAATTGTGCGTGATTTTATACTAGTCAACTCTTTTTTTTTGTTTTTGAAAAGCATACTGGTCAACTCTTAACATTTTATATGCATGGGAATATTTTTTTATTGTGAAAAATAAAAGTTTTAGACTATATCATAAATTTGTTAGACACTATAGTCGATAATATTTGTCTTAATTGCACATTTTATCACCTAACTATCATAATTTCACGAATTTTACCATTTAAGTTTTCAATTTTCGCACATTTTACCGTTGCTGACGTGTAAAAAAAAGTTAAAAAAACAAAACGACGTTGTTTTGTTACCAATATATTTTTTCGAAACGACATTGTTTTGTTACCAATATGATGGAAAAATGTGCGAAAAAAAATTTGGGTGATAAAATTTGCGAAATTATGACAGTTGAGTGGTAAAATGTGCAATTAAGGCATAATATTTTAACAATATTATTAATGTTTTTACATTCTCAATATATCTATTATATTTTTTTTATTTTCATCACGTTAAATATTACATTTATTATTTTCTCTTTTTTTCTTCTCTCTCAAAATATACATTTCAATTGTTTTTTAAAAATTTATCTAAGATTTCATTTCACTTCATTTCAATAATCAATCTTGATAACTACATTTATTTATTGGTTTAACGGTTAAATATGTTTTTGGTCCCTAATTTTTTTATTTTTACTTTTAGTCTGTAAATGAAAAAGTGTCCAATCTTAGTCACTATACTTTTCTCAAGTTAATATTTTTGGTCGTGCCATCAAGTATCATCATTAAGTAATGATGTGACAATCATGTGAGTTGTCATGTCATTAATTAGTCTTATGTGGTAGCCACGTGTAAGTTTTTGGGTAAATTATGTTTTTAGTCTATAATCTTTTTTGCGAAATTTACTTTTAGTCCCTCAACATTTTTTGACCGGTTTTAGTCCTTTTCTTTTCAAAAAATTTGCTTTTAGTCACTCAACAAATTTTTGACCAGTATTAGTCCCTCAATTATTGTTCATCATTTTTTTAGTCTTTCCTGTCAAGTATCACTATTAAGCGATGTTGTGGCACTCGCGTGACTTGCTATGTGGACTATTAGTTTTACGTAACAATCACATGGTAAAATGTTGCTAGTTCAAGACATTTTGATCTAGTGGTTCTAAGGTGCTACAAATTTCTTGGCAATGTAAAATTACTAGAAAAAGGGTTTGAAAAAAAAAAGAAAATGAAGAAGATGAAGTAAGAAAAATCAACAACCACATGAAATTTTTCGCAACATCGAAACTCATCATTATTGTCTTGCTCTGATCTTGCCACCATTGCCACTTCCTACTCACCCTCTATGCACAATGTTACCTGTGGAGCAAAAGGGTTCATGGGAGTAAGATTAAAATGGAAGGATTTAGCATTTGTTTGAAAAGTTGTTGTATCATGGTTCAACGGGTTGCTAATTTGTGTATTATTGCTCATCCAGGAAAAGAGTTGTAACATCGAGGAGTTCCTCAAGATATCTTCCAAGCACATAAACTTAGAGGAAGAAACCAAGGTAATCCAGATGAAAAACACCTCTGCTGACAAAGGGAAAGTTGGCTGGATCATTGAGGGGCAAGAAAAATCAAGCCACCTAGAATGAACCTTGCTTACCCCTTATATATTACACTAACACCTACAGGGAAGTTACTGTAATGGTTAAAAAAAATAGGGATGCTTATGTAATTTCACAAAACTTTAGAGATGGTTAGTGTAATTTACTCTTATATATATATATATATATATATATATATATATATATATATATATATATATATATATATATATATATAATTAAAATAAATTCATCATACCAAATCTCATCATCATAGAACAACGATCATATATAGAAGCCACTAATCATGAGATGTTAATGCTAACCAAATCTAATGACTATGCATGAGACAAACACCACTCCATAGAGTCAACAACAACAACACACACACACACACACACACATCAAAGTAAGTTACCTTGACAAATTCTCAAAAAGCTTTGACAAACAATGCCTAAGCTCCATGTACAGTGTAAGTTAGCTCAACAAATTCTCGAAAAGCTTTTTTGACAGACAATGGAACCAAAGAAAACAGTGGAATTGAAGGTAGTAATAATAGCTAGTAATAGTATAGCTAGCAATTACCTGTGTGGTTTTTGTGTACAAGGTAACAAAATTGCGTGCGTCCCTATAGTGCAATAAAGATACCTGTGTACGTGGTTTGGGAATTAAATGAATTCGATTCATATTTTTGCTTTGAAGTGTTAGTTCAACCTAAGAGTTCCCCCAAACACTTCATCGAAGAAGGCCTATAACGGGTACCAGTTTAGACTAGCTAGCTAGCCCATCACATGAAGCGTTCAGAGGAACTCCAAGAGACAGCCAACAGAAAATCCCTGAATTAGTTATACATGTTTCACTACTACTTGTCTTGCATAGACAAAGAACAGCAACTGTTCTAATATGGTGGAGAATTTAATGTTCATTTATGAAAATAAAAGTGAATTTTATGTGGACATGGAGAGTTCTACCCAATGAGGGTACTAATTTCTCTCTCTGAATGTTTGCCAAGAAGGGGAGTGGGCTCGTTGCTGATAAAGTAATTCGAAATAAGATGCTTGCGCTTCCAGTCACTGTCATAGTCATGAACTTTAAAGCTAGGGCAAACATAAGAGGTGATCTTATGTATTTAGAAAAAAGGCAATTAATGTCACAAAAAAAAGAAGAGAAAGGCAATTAAATCGACCAGCAATCAGATATTATAAATATCCAATTGTGTGTTTGATATTTATATGAAGGTAAACAAGCCTGGTTAAATACATGAGGATGAGTCTCAACAAAAGACGATAGCATTTGTCCAACCTACTTACATGATGTACAATAAGAGGATAAATAGTAACTCATTGAAACTAGGGGTGTAAGTGGGTTGAGATTCGGATTAATGATTTCTCAACTTGATTAACTCAACCTAACCTGAACTACATATTTTAATTATAATAAAATAATTATTAATGTTGTTTGGGACATGTATTTTTCTTATGATAGTGTTGGATTTGAAAAGTTGGACTTATATTTTAAGTAATTCATTATTTTCTTATTTTGGGCCGGCGCAAGTAATTCATTGTTTTCTGATTTTTTTTTCTAATTTTTATATATATATTTTTTAATTTTCAAAATATATTATTATTTTAATTGGTCAATCTGACTACCCAATCCAACATGATTAAGGTTTGGTTGGGTTAGGTTACTTAACAAAAACAGTAAACCCAACCAAACCAGTTAAAGATGTTAAAACATAGCAAAAGTATTTTTTTAAATAATTAATAATTATAAATTTTGGAATTAATTGAGTTATAATTATTAATATTCTTACACTTTTACCTTAATACTCCAATTTATATCTATATATAGATAAATTATTTTCTTATTATAAATATATGTTTATCTCATATTTCATTAAATAAATTTATGACAATATCTTCTATATTAAAATTAAAAAATATAATTTAATATTTTATATATTTTAAATTATTTTTAATTTAATTTTACCGCACAACATATTTTTCATATATTAGAATTGCACAATATACTTTATTTTTTCAAAATACAAACATGAACCACGTTAAATGACGTAATTAATACAAAACCCAAGCATGTAAGAAATTATGGTAATAATGAATTGCTATGGGTTCATATCAGAGGGGTTAGCTCGCAGCAGAATTTGGGAATCTTTTATAGCGTCTGAAAGTCTGCTTATAAAGATTTTCAGTACAGCTTTGGCAGGTGTGTTACCTTATGGAGCTCACGGGCTTCATTGGAAGCTTCCTGCATAATTAGATCAGAGATGGAGTGGGCTCGTTGCTTCTAATAAATTAAAATATATTTTTTATAGAATTAAAATTTTATATTGAGATAAACATAATTAACTATTTAAATTTTCTAAAAATATAAAAAGAATGAAAGTATTTGAACAGAGAAAATATATCTAGTGTTTAAAATATTTATAAAATTGTATTAGAAATTGATGTTTAAAATTTTAAAAAGTATTTAACTAATGTTTAATTTAAATATTTCTGCAAATTTGATATTTGAAATGATAAAATAATTCAATTATTTTACAATTATATTGTAAATAAAAAATTATTAATTTTATTATATTTATAGTTTATAAACAATGTTTTGAAAATTTTAAATTGTAAAATTAATTAAATTATACATGCAAACTATTGAAATCACATATTATTTTAAAATAAATTATTATTTTAATTTCTAAAAGACAATTTTTATTTCATTAGTAATTATATAAAATGAGATGTTATAAGTGTTTAAAATTATCTTTGTCTCATGAGAAAAAAATGTACTAAGTTATAAACTATTAAAATTAGAAATATTTTTATTCAAAACTAATATTATAAAAATAACAATAAAATTGTTATTTAATTATATAGATTTACAAAGTAAATATACTCATTGAAGTTATCTTTGTTATAATTTTTTTTACTTTAAATAAGTATTTAGTATATAAAATACTTTAGTGATTTAAAATGTAGAATAATTCCAGTTTTAAATAAGAAATTATATACAGAGGAAAAAGTAGGAAACACATATAAAAATATTTATTACATGTGATTATTAAAACATATTGTTATGAACTTATAAAAAATTCAAATAGGCATGACAAAGGGACATGTCGAAAACGGGTTTGGCTTTTCCCATTCCTGTCTCTGCAAAAGAGGGGGGGGGGGGGGGGGTAGGTTTAAAATTTTAATACTCATTCTTATTTTCGTCGGGTTTTATCAAGTTTGGAAAAACCCATGGGTAATCGCCATGCTGATTTTTTTATAATTTTAATTTACTTTTAAATTTTAAAATAAATTATATATTAAGTTATTAATTATATTTTAATTCAAATATTATCTAAAAATAATAAATAACAAAAAGAATTTAAACTAAAAAATAAGAATAAATTATAGTTTTAGTTAAATATATAATTTTAAGTTTGTTATTTAATTATTATTAGAATTTAAATTTTCTAACTATTAAACTTATCAATTTGCATTTTTTAAAAATTATAAAAAATAAAAAGTTAAATAATAGAGACAGGTAGTTATGTACCTGTCTATTACAACAACAAAAAATTGTAAAAAAAGTAATGGTGTGGGATGGGTATGAGACAGGTAGTTATATACCTATCCTCATCCCCATTTAAAAGAATCAAGTAATACCCGTACTCGATCAAATTAAAGTAGTTATTCCCCGTTAAAGTCGGGATGAATTCACGTGGGTACCCAAGGTTTAGTATTTTTTACCATGGCTATTTTCAAACCTCAAAGGTTTTAATATTCAATGTTAAATTAAAAATAATAACACTTTTGCAAACAAATTATTGATTATATAATTGAAATGTTTATTTGTTGAAAGTAAGATTAAAAAAATTATAGATCAAAAAACATAATTAAATTAATCACTAAACTTATAATTTTAATTATGTTAGTCTTTAAATAAAAAAAATTATGTTTATTTTTTTAGTATATTTCATCATTTAAATTAATCTTTATATTAAAAATTTTCAAAAAATATTTTAATCAACCAAATATATATTTATAAACTGATTTGACCCTATGATATTAACGCTACAGTAAAACTACATTCAAATATTTTGAAAATATTTTATTTTATTTTAAATTAATGATAATTAATAATCATTAATTTTTTTCTAATGTTTAAAAATATTAAATAGGTAAGCATTTTTTTTTATTCAAATAATTTTTATAGACATGTGATTAATGAATGCATTAAATTTCTGATTTTATTAAAAATATATTAATTTTTTAAAATGTCTAATATTTTAGTCATATTTGTTACGTACTTACATATAAATAAGAAATAGAAAATAATAAGAAACTGATATATATTTATTTATTGAAATAAATTAATATTATCAAGCGTAAAAGTTTTATTATGATAGTAAAAAAATTAAAATACTAATAATTATTATGGAGTCATATTTTAATAGAAAATAATAAAATTCAAAAATAAGTTAATAAAAAATAAAATTGAAATTAAAATCATATTATAAGTGTAATAGTAATAAAAAAGATAATTATCATATAAATAATTGTAAAGTAAAGTTTAAAAATAATAGTGAAATAATAAAATTATAAAAATATTATTGAAATAAATATTGTTATAAAAATATCAAAGTAAGAATAATATTAAATTGTATAGCTATTATAAAAATAAAAAAATTATAAAAATAATTGTGTAAATCACAACTAAGATAAATATGTTGTTGAAATAGTAAAAATAGTATACATATATTGTTTAAAATAAAAAAAATAACAATATGTCATAAGGATAAAAAAATTAAACATTTAGAAATTAGAAAAAGAAAGAATAATAGAACTTCAAAAAAAAAAAAAAGAAGAAGAAGAAGAAGAAGAGAGAGAAATGTCAAACACAAAAGTTTGACACGTGGTCCTTTGGGACCTACTTTTCTAAGATAGTAAATAGAAGTGATTCAAAACATACATCAAAAGCATACATAAGATCCTTTCTTGCCCTTCCAGTCATTTTCAGTCATTAAAAGACCAGGAAAAAAATAAGAGATAATCTACGAATTAATTACTCGATGCCATGAAAATTAGAACCAATCCCCTAAGGAAACTGTTTTATGTTTAATAACTTCAAAAATTCAATTTCCTTAACAAACTATTTTTTCAAATTTTTATTATTTGCAAATTATTATTATATTAATTTTTATTAATCATTTGTAATTGTATGTAAATTAAATATTTTTTGTTTTATAACTATACTTTTCCATTAAATCACATAACTAGTTTTAAATAAAACTTAAAGTCACTAGTACAAAAAATACATTTTATAACAGATTTTTAGATCGGTTATAAAAGCATCGATTTAAAAAAAAATGCGGTGGCATTTTTGTAATTATAAGAAATGTTTTTAGATCGGTTCTCAAATAACCGATTTAAAAACAACTTTTTAAATCGGTTAAAAGTTGAACCGATTTAAAAAGTATCTTTTTAAATCAATTCTATTTATAATTGATTTAAAATATTGTTTTTAGATCAGTCATAAATAGAACTGATCTAAAAACTCATTCCCGCTCCTATTTTCGTTCGTCCCTCCAAAACCCCAAGGCTCCTATTTTTTGTTCCCATTGTCGAACCCTACTATACCCAGAGCTCAAACGGCCACACCCAACCTCGAGCCAGAACCCCAACACTCCTATTTTCGTTCCTGTTCCACCATGTCGTCCCCCTTACTGCGTCATGGATCTCAGAACGAATCGCAATGGCCGCCACGTTTGCACAGCCTCAACCGTGGTTCTTAGAATGAAACGCAGTCGCCGCCACTTTCGCATAGCTCCAAAATCGGCAGTGCAGCTGCTGTTATCCGCAGAATTGCCGCGAACTCTCTTCGATCTCTTCACTTTCCATCAGTCTTGAATCGTCAACGCCGTAGTTCGCTGAGGTACGCAAATCCGTGTCTTGTTGAGGTCATCTCTTCAACTGTATTGTGAATTTGTGTTCGTTTTCTTTTGATGTTGATGTTGATTCTCAAGAAGCTTTGTCATGTGCCACTAATAATCTCATCCTCTGTTCAATTTGATATTTGCTCTCCTGCATAGTTTGGCCGTAGTTTTTTTGATAAAGTGTCCATGTTGTGTATTGTCTTGAACTCTTGATTTAGTGAAATTATATGCACATGTTGATTGAGAACTATTTTAGCTCTTCTTTGTTAAAATAAAACAAGATCTATGTTGTTGAGCATATGACTATGCCGTTAATTCATTCCTGTTGGCTTATACTGACAATTGCTAATTAGATGTTGTACCACTTCTTAGTAGGCAATTCGACATGAAGCTTTTACACATATGGAGGGCCAAAAAAATTTTGTTCAAATTGACCTTAATGATTTGTTTCCTTATCTTCTAGTTAATATTGGATCTGGTGTTAGTATGATCAAGGTATATTTGTTTAATTTCCTCATTTTATTTAACTTGCTGATCTGTTTGGTTTATATTTTATAAAGACAAACCAGTGGTAATCTATTGTTTTAATCTGCGTTAACACAGATTGATGGTGATATTTATTGGAACTTGGGAACGGTCGGGAGGCTGTTAACAAAGTGGGAGAGGTCATTTTTGTTAAGTCTCTAGTTTTTCTCTTTATCTACTGCTATATTTGAACTATTGCCAAAGGGTTTCTTAAAATGAATTCCAGCTTTGATGAATTAGTTGAGCTGAGTCAGAAAAGAGATATAATAGTAATACTGACATGCTTGTTGGGGACATTTATGATGGCATGGACTATTCTAAGGTAAATCTTGCAATTGATCATTGCCATATGATATTTATCTGATAAAAAAAATGCTATAAATTTAATTAAATTCTGGATTATATTGACATGAGTCATTTGATATTTTCCCCTTTAAATTAAATATTGAAGTTTTGGCACCGTATAATACATTGCTGAGATTTCATCAGTTGCAAGTGTGGGAAGTTAGTACATAAAGTTGTCAGATGTTTGAAAGTTCTGTATTAAGCTTCCTGTTTCATTTCAAGTAGAAAATTTCTGAGCACAAAAACTTGAATTTGAAATGGTTGTCCTGGCCAGGAATATTCATACTTGTTTCTTTACTTTGAATGTGGTATTCATGAATTTGAAATGTTACATACTTGAATTTGAAATGTTACATGCTTGAATTTGAAATGTGATATTTATACTTGAATTTGGAATGGTTGTCCTGCCATAGAAACAAGCTAGGACTGATCATGTGTTTCCACATTATCTATCCATCTTTTCTTAGTTTATTTGACTTGCATGCCCTTTATGTTCATTTATATCTAGTTTTAACTGCAGACATTAATTAAATCTGTTGTTTGTTGCTTCTTCAGACCCTTGGTTTCTTCTTACTGGGTGTGTTCAAGTCCATGCTTTGAATGTGACTAGATTGGTTATCAATACCGTTGGTTGTGTGTGATGAAGCTAGTAATAGATGGTGGGTGCTCATCGTAAATAGAAGTGGCATCGATAAGTTGCAGTGAAATTAACAGTTACATGCTTGTTTCTTTACATTGATTTTCTATGATTTTAAACACTAGTAGTTTAGTCTTTTTTCTTATAATTTTACTGTCACTAGTGCAGAAAAGACATTCCATAATAGCTGTGGTGCAAGTATTATAATTTTCTTTACCTGTTTCTTCCTTCATGGCATAGGAGAAAATGCTCTGATGGTTTGCCAGAGACAGGACTTGCAATAATCCTTGGGTATGTTAATTTGAAGTGTTTTTTAATTCATTTTTTATGAATGTGTGTAATAAGGTTTGCCTGATATTCTTATTATTGATATAGGACAGATGGAACAAAGCGACTACCTATATTGGTTGGAAAAGCCATAGCAAAGGATATTATATTTACTAGTCATAAGATTGATGGCAAAGAGGCATTGTCCATGGGTATGTTAATTAGTCACTTGGTTCTTTTTTCTTTTCTCTAATTAGTAAAAACATTTTCAAACACATGGTTGTACCACTGCAGCCATTATTAGGAGTCTTGTTTTAACGCAACTATTGGTTCTCTTTTTGTAATACCGGATGCAAGATTAAGTATGTGTAACTATAACCAAATGCTGCCATATATGAACATTATGTTGTGACTTGTTATGTAGGTGGCTAGATAATCAGTTGGTGCATGTATTGTCACGTAATATAAGGATGAGTTTCAGTAATCTTATTCTTAAGAATCACTACAGCGCTTCAAATTCAATTCAATTTGTTTTGACCATGATGAGTAGTGTAGAAACACAACGTATATTTTTTAAAAAAAAAAAAAAACTTTTTAGATTGGTTATAAAGAGAACCGATCTAAAAAGTTAACCTTTTAGATCGGTTATATAAAAGAATCGATTTAAAAAGTTAATCTTTTAGATCGGTTATCAAAGAGAGCTGGTCTAAAAGGTTAACTTTTTAGATCGGTCACAAAAAGAACCGATCTAAAAAGTAACTTTTTAGATCGGTTATTGTCCGATCTAAAAAGTTTGACTTTCTATATTGTCCGCATAGAAGACGGCCGTACAACCAATTTAAAAAGCCATTTTTAACCGATTTAAAAAGCCTTTTCTGCACTAGTGAGTTTTTTTAAAAAATTATTGAACAATTTTTAATTTAAAGGGAGCTTTTAAACTATAAAAATAAAAATTTGATAAACAAATTTTGCTTTTTTAAAATTCTTACTTTTAACTTCGACTTAAAAGTAGCTTTTAAGCATGAAAAAAGATGGACCATGATCATTTACCTCACTTCAATGTTTGCATTCCATTCCTATAGTTAAGTGTGTGTTAGGTTTTTCATTTCTGGGCCTCAAACATAGGTTCAACGTAAATTCATTACTCACACCTTAATATTCTACACTATATAAATTAGCATGTGCAAAGGAAAATGGAATTAAACCATTTAGTTATGTTTGGATGTCAATTAGGAAAGCTCGAAATTACTTTTACTCTTAAAGCAATAATTTTTTCTTCTTTATTTTTTCTTGAAATTTGGGGATATCCATTAAAATTACCAAAATCACATTCTCAACTTTTAATCAAACATAATATTAGAGTCCTAAACTTTGTTTTCATTGCAATAAAGGAGTTGATAAAGACTATATCAAGCGAAGATGGATATATGTAGTATAAGCAAAATTTCGCATGGGATGAAGATGCAGCCCATCAAGCTTGGTCACACCTAGGTCAAACAAGTTCTTCATGCAACACTCTATAATCATCACTCTCAAAGCATATAAACATTATTACACTAGAAAACAAAAGAAATAAACATTCATGAATCAACATACTACACGACATATAACCTGTGTTATTTTGTCATCTAGAATTTGTAGCACACCACCATTGTTTTGTCTAAATTTCTTCATATTAGCCAAGTTATTTTTTCCATTTTTATGGTTTTGCATGAAAATTTTTGAGCAACTTCCAACTTGACAAAATAAACAATTAATTATTTAAACTTCTTCCTTGATTCAATGCATTTGTTTCCCCCCTCTTCTTTCTGAATAGTTGATTCATTTTCATTATCCAGACCACTTAAACCTTGGCTTTTCTGCACAACCTGGTCCTTTTTTTTTTTAGGTTCCAATATGCCTATCTATGTGGGGTTATGCAAGGTCAAGGTCGACCTTAATATTTTGTTGGCCCAAAGCGAAATTGTAGATAAGGCCCATTATATATAAATATTAAAAAATACAAATATATATTGAATAAAAAATAGACACATAATTTAATTAAAAATTGTATGTTTTATTACATTAAACAAATAACATAATTTTAACAAAATTCAAAAAGAAATATCATATTTTTTATTCATATGTTATTGTCTACCATCCAATTTACATCCCCCAAAAACATGACATACACATAAATATCTATATAAAATTAAGGTCACCCCCTAAAAGAAAAAAAAGTGCACACACAATATGTATATAAAATTCTGTAATGATATTATACAATTTTAATTCCTATAATTCATTCATTTTCTTTTTCTTTCTATTTTCTCTTTTCCTTTCTATCACATCTTCTATTACATCTCACATTTTCTCTATCTCTCCTTTTTCTATCTTTCTTACCACTCAAGATAGATGCAGGTCCCAAAAAATATGGAATCATAATTTCATATTATTTTTAAGGTTTCTATTTCTTCCTAAATGTTTCTTAATGAAAAAAGGGAATCAAAAGAATATTATTTCATTGTTTGAGGTAGAGAATGCATTATTATTATTATTATTATTATTATTATTATTATTATTATTATTATTATTATTATTAGGTTAGGAAATAAATTTGACTTTAGCGAAAATTGACGGTCAATTTTACTTTTGAAACTTCAAATATGATATCTAAATATAATAAATATTTTTATCATTAAAATTGATAATCTTATATAAATTGATAATATTAACTAAATTTTTAAATCTAATTCTCTTTTCTACCACCACAACATTATAATCTTATATATTTTGTTTAATTTATATGATTTTTGTTTTCGTGATATGTGGTAAATTATTATAATTTCGTAGTTGTTGGTTAAATTTAATATGTGAATTAAAAAATATAATTTACTTTAATTTTTGTATTTGACTCCCTAAAACAAATGCTCTAACTCCGGCTATCGTTTATTATCGACAAAATATATTCATTTGATATTACAATTTAAATTTTTGGTTTGTGTTTTTTAAATTGTTAAAAAAACAAACACTTTAAATCTATTATCATAGATTCATTACATGTTGATATGTCACAATGAGTTGAAAATTCATTCAACATGAATTTATAAAAGTAACACATAAAAAGACTAACAATTAACAAATTGATACTTTTTATTCACATGTTAAATTTAAATTTGAATAAAAAAAGAGACATAAAATGAAACAAGAATTTTAATCTATTTATAAGAATAAAATAAAACAATATGTAAAAAAAATACTACATAACCATACAGACTTTTTTATAAAAGAAAAAAACAAATTGGGCTCCCTTTAACCCTGAACCCTCAGCGGTTGCCCCTTCTAAGGGATGCTTCTTTAGCCTTGTGTTGTTTCCCCTGAAGATGATCGTTTAGCCCTTTCTCACTTGTGGTAGTAATTTGACATAACCCACAACTCCACTGCTTCTTGGGTTTCTTCACCAAATTCTTATTGTCATTATTTAATGTAGGAGGTGTCACTGGTTTGCGCTTTGTACCAAAATGATCAACATCTGGCTTAGCCTATAATGGGATAAACCAAAAGAGAAAACCTTTTGTTAAGGAAGAAGTAGAAAAAAAATAAAATTGAAGAGAAAGATAAAGACAGAAAAAAAGGGTAAATTAAACATAACGCTATACACTAACCAATATAATCACTTTTCCCTTGTTATTAGTCTTAGTTTGCCTATAAAGTTGTCTGATATTAACATGGCCAGGTAACTGGGATTGTGGCCCACCAAATTTGTTGATGTTAATAATTGGGTTGTTCATTCTTTGATTCAAATACACTGAATTAACCGGAACTTGTTCTCCATAAGAGAACCGCTCTAATCTTTCCATTGGGATTTCCACTGTCCTTTCTATCGCCATTTCCCTCCTAACTTTTTCCTCCAACTCTCGCCATCGTCCCAATGCCATCTCGCGGGCAATTATCTCTCTCCTAATTTTCTCCTTCTCCATCTCCAACTCTCGCCGGAATGCTTCCTCGGCATTAATGGGCATAGCCATTGGGAAAACTCTAGGCGCTGATACATTGCCGGGAAAACTACTTGGCGCAAACGCAGACCCTACAAAGTGAATAGTGAATTCAACGAACTCATGTGACAAAAGTTTTGTTTTTATAAACAGAAAATTAAACAAATGGGTCTCTTGAAAGGAACGTGAAGAATAGTGAGCATTACCTTGTAATGAGGGTCCAGAGATATCTGAATTCATGTAGGCGACGGTGAAAAAAGGGCGTTGCATTGGTAATGGTGTCATTTGGTTTTGGCCATCATTATATTTTAACTCCATGGAAAAAGTTGAAATGTGGAGCAAAGGGAAGGGGAAGGCGAGAAGAAAAACAGTGCCTATGAAATGAGAGACAATGATTATGTGTGTGCAGTGTGAGTTTGAGAGAGTGATTAATAAATAGGCCAGTGTGAAGGGAGGGTGTTTGCACATTTGTGTTTGTACATGTTGTTGACCCGGTTTTTTGTGTGATGAAGTTATTTTTGGTCAAATGTTGAGAGTTTACCAAATTTTTCTTTCAACGCTTGAAAATGGAAAGAAAAGGAAAAAAGCATTTTGTTCCAATTTTGAATGGGACATGCATACCTTTTTTACCTGCTGGGATTTTAATTAGGAATTTCTCACACTTTTTTAACAAAGTTAATCAATAATAGGTTGACTTGGGGAAAAAAAAGCATTCAATATGAATAAAATGTTTATATGGTAAAATTTGAAATATTTGTTGTTTTAAGTTTCTAGCATTAAATATTTATCGATTACCACATTTGATATTGTTAACAAATTAACTAAGCGGATAACTAATAACTATAAATTAAAAAATTGTCATCAAATTAATATAAGAAGTATTTTGACTTGCAGGCTGCATAAAATAAATACTTATTTTTTTATAGAATTTAATTTTTTAATAAATAAATATTTTGAATGTATATATTAAATGTATTATAGTGAAAAATTATAATTTATAATTAAAAATATTTTGAATATATAAATTATATTTTATATTTATAATAAATAATTTGCATAATGATTTCAGGAAACCAAATGTTATTTTAATTGTGTCTCCAAACATTAGTTAAAAAATTAATATTAAAATATTTTTTAGAAAGACATAGATTAATAAACAATTTTTTATATTTTCTTTTAAGTTCTTACTTTTTGCTCAGTCGACTTTTTAGCAAATTTATTATCTTTTTAATTTTCTTAAACATATTCTATATTAAATTAATTAAAGGTATTTAATGCATTATATTGAATATAAATCTTGACAAATATATGACATTAAAAGAGGAATTTAAAATCTTGAATTTAAATGAGGGTATTACTTTAATTCTTTTTCCTTATGTTTCATATGAAGAACAACATTAATATTTTATTATATTGATAAGCTATTCTTTATATCCGTTTGATGCAGGCAATTTTTTTATGTTAGACGTAAATTAAAATGATAATAATTATCTAAATTATAATGCCTTGGGATTTTGTTGCCCTAGTACGAAACTGTAGATGAGGCCCATTATATATAAATATTCAAAAATATTAATATATATTTAATAAAAATTAGACACATGATTTAATTAAAAACTGTATGTTTTATTACATTAAACGAATAACATGATTTTAACAAAATTAAAAAAATTATATAATATTTTTTTATTCATATGTTATTGTCTATCATCCAATGTACATCCCTCAATAACATGACATACACATAAATATCTATATAAAATTAAGGTCACCCCCTAAAAGAAAAAAAAAATGCAAACACAATGTATATAAAATTCTGTAATGATATTATACAATTTTATTTCCTTTAATTCATTCTTTTTCTTTTTCTTTCTAGTTTCTCTTTTCCTTTCTATCACATTTTCTATTACATCTCACATTTCCTCTTTCTCTCTAATAATTGCTTTTTATATCTTATATTTTAGGCAATTATCTTAACTTTTCTTTAGAATAAATATTTAGTTTTCTTAGTTAGTTGATAAAAATTGAAGAAAAACAACATGACATAAAAGAGTTATATTACATGGAACAATGGAGCCAATTGATTGATTTTTGGATGATTCTTTCATGAAGGAATGAAGATAGTAAAAGAAGGAATCCATGCTTAAGCCAGAAGTTTTCACGCTTAAGCTATGAAGCTTCGAGAGACTTGATGAAGAATGGAGCTTAAGCCTGATAGAGTGGCACTTAAGCCACGCGAGTACCAGAGGCAAAATGAAGAATGACGCTTAAGCCTGATGGAGTGTTGCTTAAGCCATACGATCTGACGTGGCAATTTTAGTCTTTAAGTAGAGAACGCGCGAAATGAAGAGGCATTCAGTTTGAGAAGTTTGTTGGAGACGATTTGGGAACGGAGAACTCTTTGAAGAGCTTCCATGGCTGGATCTTCCATCTTCCATCACTTCTCCTTCGATTTTCATCTCTTCCATGAATTGTAATAGCTAGTTCTCCAATGTTGTTGGATTTAAATGTAGTAGAAGCTCAGAACATGCGATCTCTATGTAAATTTCATATTTATTCTCATCTTTAATGCATTCAATTTCTACTCCTCTGCTTCGATCTTTGTCTTGGCTTGATCAACCTTGCTTTTATGAATTAATTTGTGTTGGAAAACATAATTTGATTCTAGATTTGGAGTAGGAATGTGTTGAATCTAAATTTTAGGGATAAAATTAGGGTTCTTCATGGTTTAAGATCCTCTTCCTTTCTTCTGATTTCTAGGTTAGATTACCTTAGGAATTAAGAATCTAGCATGGAAATTAAGTCTCAAATCTTTAAGATATTAAGAATTGAGAATTTTCTGTGGATCTAATTTGTGTTAAAATTGCCACAACAACATTATAATCTGATATATTTTGTTTAATTTATATGTTTTTTTGTTTTCGTGATATGAGGTATATTATTATAATTTTTTAGTTGTTGGTTAAATTTAATATGTTAATTAAAAATATAATTTACTTTAATTTTTTAAATTTGACTCCCTCAAACAAAATGCTCTAACTCCGACTATTGTTTATTATCGACAAAATATCTTCATTTCATATTAAAGCTTAAACTATTGGTTTGTGTTTCTTAAATTGTTAAAAAAAAAAAACTTTAAACCTGTTACCATAGATTCATTACTTGTTGATATGTCACAATGAGTTGAAAATTCATTCAACAACAATTTATAAAAGCAACACATAAAAAGACTAACAATTAACAAATTGATACTTTTTAATCACATGGTACATTTTAATTTGAATAAAAAATAGACATAAAATGAAACCATAATTTTAATCTGTTTATAAGAATAAAATAAAACAATATGTAAAAAAAATACTACATAACCATACAGACTTTCTTTATAAAATAAAAAAATTGGGTTCCCTCTAACCCTAAGGCCTCAGCGGTTGGCCCTTCTTAGGGATGCTTCTTTAGCCTTATGCTTTTTCCCCTGAAGATGATCATTCGGTCCTTTCTCACTTGTGGTAGTAATTTGACATAAGCCACAACTGCATTGCTTCGTGGGTTTCTTTGCCAAATTCTTATTGTCATCAATTAATGTAGGAGGTGTCACTGCTTTGCGCTTTGTACCATAACGATCAACATCTGGCTTAGCCTATAATGGGATAAACCAAAAGAGAAAACCTTTTGTTAAAGAAGAAGCAAAAAAAAATGAAGAGAAAGATAAAGACAGAAAAGAAGGGCAAATTAAACATAACGCTATACACTAACCAATATAATCACTTTTCCCTTGTTATTAGTCTTAGTCTGCCTATAAAGTTGTTTGATAGCAACTTGGCGAGGTAACTTGGATTGTGGGCCTCCAAATCTGTCGATGTTACTAACCGGGTTGTTTATTCTTTGGTTTAAATACAATGGATTAATCAGAACTTGTTCTCCATACGAGAACCGCTCTATTGTTTCCATTGGGATTTCCACCGTCCTTTCTACCGCCATTTCCCTCCTAACTTCTTCCTTCAGCTCTCGTCGTCATCCAAATGCCATCTCGCAGGCGATTATCTCTCTCCTAATTTTCTCCTTCTCCAGCTCCAACTCTCGCCGGAATGCTTCCTCAGCATTAATGGGCATCGCCGTTGGGAATACTCTAGGCGCTGAAACATTGCCGAGAAAACTACTTGGCGCAAACGCAGACCCTACAAGTGAATAGTGAATTAAATGAACTCATGTGACAAAAGCTTTATTTTTATAAACAGCAAAACAAATGGGTCTCTTGAAAGGAATGCGAAGAATAGTGAGCGTTACCTTGTAATGAGGGTCCAGAGATATCTGAATTCATGTAGGCGACGGTGGAAAAAGGGTGCTGCGTTGGTAATGGTGTCATTTGGTTTTGGCCATCGTGATATTTGAACTCCATGGAAAAATTTGAAATGTGAGGCAAAGGGAAGGGGAAAGTGAGAAGAAAAGCAGTGCCTATGAAATGAGAGACAATGATTGTGTGTGCAGTGTGAGTTTGAGAGAGTGATTAATAAATAGGCCATTGTGAGGGGTGGGTGTTTTCACATTTGTGTTTGTACATGTCGTTGACCCTTTTTTTGTGTGTGATGAGGTGATTTTTGGTCAAATATTGAGAGTTTACCAGATTTTTCATTCAACGCTTGAAAATGGAAAGAAAAGGAAAGAGGAATTTGTTCCAATTTTGAATGGGACATGCATACCATTTTGACCAGCTGGGATTTTAATTAGGGATTTCTCACATATTTTAAGCAAAGTTAATCAATAATAGGTTGACATGAAAAAAAAAGCACTAAACATGATTAAAATGTTTATATGGTAAAATTTGAATTTTTTTTTTTAAATTTAGGATTAAATATTTATCGATTACAACATTTGATATTATTAACAAATTAACTAAGCGGATAACTAATAACTAGGAATTAGAAAATTGTCATCAATTTAATATAACTAGTATTTTGACTTGCAGTTTGCATAAAATAAATACTTATTTTTTTATAGAATTTAATTTTTAATAACTAAATATTTTGAATGTATATATTAAATGTATTATAGTGAAAAATTATAATTTATAATTAAAAATATTTTTAATATATAAATTATATTTATATTTATAATAAATAGTTTGCAAAATGATTTCAGGAAACCATATGATATTTTAATTGGGTCTCCAAACATTAATTAAAAAAGTTAATAATAAAATATTTTTTAGAAAGACAGATTAATAAACAAATTTTTATATTTTCTTTTAAGTTCTTACTTTTTGCTCAGACAACTTATTAGCAAATTCATTATTCTTTTAATTTATTAAATGTATTTTATATTTAGTTAATTAAAGGTATTTAATGCATTATATTGAATATAAATCTTGAAAAATTATGACACTAAAAGAGGAATTTGAAAACTTGAATTTTAAATTAGGGTATTACATAAATGCTTTTTCCTTATGTTTCATATGAAGAACATTAAGATTTTATTTCATTGATAAGCTATTCTTTGTACCCGTGTGATGAAGCCAACTTTTTTATGTTAGACGTAAATTATAATGATAATAATTATCTAAATTAGAAGGCCCTGAGATTTTGTTGCCCTAGTACGAAACTGTAGATAAGGCCCATTATATATAAATATTCAAAAATATTAATATATATTGAATAAATAATAGACACATAATTTAATTAAAAACAGTATGTTTTATTACATTAAATGAATAACATAATTTTAACAAAATTCAAAAAAAATATATCATCTTTTTTTATTCATATGTTATTGTCTATCATCCAATGTACATCCCTCAATAACATGACATACACATAAATATCTATATAAACTTCAGGTCACCCCCAAAAAGAAAAAAAAAATGCACACACAATATGTACGTGTATATAAAATTCTGTAATGATATTATACAATTTTATTTCCTATAATTTATTCATTTTCTTTTTATTTCCATTTTCTCTTTTCCTTTCTATCACATCTTCTATTACGTCTCACATTTCCTCTATCACTCCTATTTCCATCTCTCTTACCACTCAAGATAGATGCAGGTCCCAAACAATATGGAACCATAATTTCCAATTATTTTTAAGGTTTCAAGTTTTTCCTAAATGTTTCTTAATAAAAATAAAGGGAATCAAAACAATATTCTTTCATTGTTTGAAGTATAGAATGCATTATCTTTATTATTATCTGGTTAAGAAATCAACTTTACTTTAGTGAAATTTGAGGGTCAATTTTGCTTTCGAAACTTCAAATATGATATCTAATTATCATTAATATTTTTATCATTAAAATTGATACAGTAAATTTTTAAAAGTACATCTCTTTTATGCCACTACAACATTATAATCTTATATATTTTGTTTAATTTATATGATTTTTTGATATTTCAAATATGATATCTAAATATCATAAATACTTTTATCATTAAAATGGGCTCAACGACATTATAATCTTATATATTTTGTATAATTTATATGTTTTTTTGTTTTCGTGATATGTGGTATATTATTATAATTTTTTAGTTGTTGGTTAAATTTAATATATTAATTAAAAATATAATTTACTTTAATTTTTATATTTGACTCCCTCAAACAAAATGCACTAACTCCGACTGTCGTTTATTATCAACAAAATATCGTCATTTCATATTAAAGCTTAAACTTTTGGTTTTTGTTTCTTAAATTGTTAAAAAAAAAACAAAACAAAAAACTTTAAACCTATTACCATAGATTCATTACTTGTTGATATGTCACAATGAGTTGAAAATTCATTCAACAAGAATTTATAAAAGTAACACACAAAAAGACTAACAATTAACAAATTGATACTTTTTAATCACAAGCTACATTTTAATTAGAATAAAAAATAGACATAAAATGAAACAATAAGTTTAATCTATTTATAAGAATAAAATAAAACAATATGTAAAAAAACAAAATACTACATAACCATACAGACTTTTTTTATAAAATAAAAAAATTGGGTTCCCTCTAACCCTAAGGCCTCAGCGGTTGGCCCTTCTCAGGGATGCTTCTTTAGCCTTATGCTTTTTCCCCTGAAGATGATCATTCAGTCCTTTCTCACTTGTGGTAGTAATTTGACATAAGCCACAACTCCATTGCTTTGTGGGTTTCTTTGCCAAATTCTTATTGTCATCAATTAATGTAGGAGGTGTCACTGCTTTGCGCTTTGTACCATAATGATCAACATCTGGCTTAGCCTATAATGGGATAAACCAAAAGAGAAAACATTTTCTTAAAGAAGAAGCAAAAAAAATGAAGAGAAAGATAACGACAGAAAAGAAGGGTAAATTTAAAATAACGCTATACACTAACCAATATAATCACTTTTCCCTTGTTATTACTCTTAGTATGCCTATAAAGTTGTCTGATAGCAACTTGGCGAGGTAACTTGGATTGTGGGCCTTCAAATCTGTCGATGTTACTAACTGGGTTGTTTATTCTTTGATTCAAATACAATGCATTAATCGGAACTTGTTCTCCATACGAGAACCGCTTTATTGTTTCCATTGGGATTTCCACCGTCCTTTTTACCGCCATTTCCCTCCTGACTTCTTCCTCCAGCTTCTGCCGTCGTCCGAATGCCATCTCGCGGGTGATTATCTCTCTCCTTATTTTCTCCTTCTCCAGCTCCAACTCTCGCTGGAATGCTTCCTCAGCATTAATGCGCATCGCCGTTGGGAATACTCTAGGCGCTGAAACATTGCCGGGAAAACTACTTGGCGCAAACGTAGACCCTACAAGTAAATAGTGAATTAAATGAACTCATGTGACAAAAGATTTGTTTTTATAAACAGCAAAACAAATGGGTCTCTTGAAAGGAACATGAAGAATAGTGAGCGTTACCTTGTAATGAGGGTCCAGAGATATCTAAATTCATGTAGGCGACGGTGGAACAAGGGTGCTGCGTTGGTAATGGTGTCATTTGGTTTTGGCCATCATGATATTTGAACTCCATGGAAAAAGTTGAAATGTGACGCAAAGGGAAGGGGAAAGTGAGAAGAAAAGCAGTGCCTATGAAATGAGAGACAATGATTATGTGTGCAGTGTGAGTT
The DNA here is from genome assembly GCA_026413185.1 of Pueraria montana var. lobata. Lineage (NCBI taxonomy): Eukaryota > Viridiplantae > Streptophyta > Magnoliopsida > Fabales > Fabaceae > Pueraria > Pueraria montana. The sequence goes on along the minus strand of CM048651.1, from coordinate 43,550,726 downwards.
TGAGAGAGTGATTAATAAATAGGCCATTGGGAGGGGTGGGTGTTTTCACATTTGTGTTTGTACATGTCGTTGACCCTTTTTGTGTGTGTGATGAGTTGATTTGTGGTCAAATATTGAGAGTTTACCAGATTTTTCATTCAACGCTTGAAAATGGAAAGAAAAGGAAAGAGGAATTTGTTCCAATTTTGAATGGGACATGCATACCATTTTGACCAGCTGGGATTTTAATTAGGGATTACTCAAACATTTTAAGCAAAGTTAATCAATAATAGCTTGACTTGGAAAAAAAGCATTAAATATGAATAAAATGTTTATATGGTAAATTTTGAAATATTTATTTTTTAAAATTTAGGATTAAATATTTATCGATTACAACATTTGATATTATTAACAAATTAACTAAGTGAATAACTAATAACTATGAATTAGAAAATTGTCATTAATTTAATATAACTAGTATTTTGACTTGCGGTTTGCATAAAATAAATACTTTTTTTTATAGACTTTAATTTTTAATAAATAAATATTTTGAATATATAAATTATATTTATAATAAATAGTTTGCATAATGATTTCAGGAAACCACATGATATTTTAATTGGGTCTCCAAATGTTAATTAAAAAATTAATAATAAAATATTTTTTAGAAAGACATAGATTACTAAACAAATTTTTATATTTTCTTTTAAGTTCTTACTTTTTGCTCAGACAACTTATTAGAAAATTCATTATTTTTTTAATTTGTTAAATGTATTTTAAATTTAGTTAATTAAAGGTATTTAATGCATTATATTGAATATAAATGTTGAAAAAATATGACACTAAAAGAGGAATTTGAAATCTTGAATTTTAAATTAGGTTATTACTTAAATTCTTTTTCCTTATGTTTCATATGAAGAACATTAAGATTTTATTACATTGATAAGCTATTCTTTGTACCCGTGTGATGCAGCCAATTTTTTTTATGTTGGATGTAAATTATAATGATAATAATTATCTAAATTAGAAGACCCTGAGTTTTTGTTGCCCTAGTACAAAACTGTAGATAAGGCCCATTATATATAAATATTCAAGAATATTAATATATATTGAATAAAAAATAGACACATAATTTAATTAAAAACTGTATGTTTTATTACATTAAACGAATAACATAATTTTAACAAAATTCAAAAAAATATATCATCTTTTTTTATTCATATGTTATTGTCTATCATCCAATGTACATCCCTCAATAACATGACATACACATAAATATCTATATAAAATTAAGGTCACCCCCGAAAAGAGAAAAAATGCACACACAATATGTACGTGTATATAAAATTCTGAATTGATATTATACAATTTTATTTCCTATAATTCATTCATTTTCTTTTTCTTTCTATTTTCTCTTTTCCTTTCTATCACATCTTCTATTACGTCTCACATTTCCTCTATCTCTCCTTTTTCCATCTCTCTTACCACTCAAGATAGATGCAGGTCCCAAAAAATATGGAACCATAATTTCCAATTATTTTTAAGGTTTCTATTTCTTCCTAAATGTTTCTTAATAAAAATAAAGGGAATCAAAACAATATTAATTCATTGTTTGAAGTATAGAATGCATTTTTTTTTATTATTATCTGATTAAGAAATGAACTTTACTTTAGCGAAATTTGAGGGTCAATTTTGCTTTCGAAACTTCAAATATGATATCTAATTATCATTAATATTTTTATCATTAAAATTGATACAATAAATTTTTAAAAGTACATCTCTTTTCTGCCACTACAACATTAAAATCTTATATATTTTATTTAATTTATATGATTTTTTGAAAATTCAAATATGATATCGAAATATCATAAATACTTTTATCATTAAAATGGGCTCAACGACATTATAATCTTATATATTTTGTATAATTTATATGTTTTTTTTTGTTTTCGTGATATGTTGTATATTATTATAATTTTTTAGTTGTTGGTTAAAGTTAATATGTTAATTAAAAATATAATTTAATTTAATTTTTATATTTGACTCCCTCAAACAAAATGCTCTAACTCTGACTATCGTTTATTATCGACAAAATATCTTCATTTCATATTAAAGCTTAAACTTTTGGTTTTGTATTTCTTAAATTGTTAAAAATAAAAACCTTAAACCTATTACCATAGATTCATTACATGTTGACATGTCACAATGAGTTGAAAATTCATTCAACAAGAATTTATAAAAGTAACACATAAAAAGACTAACAATTAACAATTGATACTTTTTAATCACATGGTACAATTTAATTTGAAAAAAAAATAGACATAAAATGAAACAATAAGTTTAATCTATTTATAAGAGTAAAATAAAAACAATATGTAAAAAAAAATACTACATAACCATACAGACTTTTTTTTATAAAATAAAAAAATTGGGTTCTTTCTAACCTTAAGGCCTCAGCGGTTGGCCCTTCTCAGGGATGCTTCTTTAGCCTTTTTCCCCTGAAGATGATCATTCAGTCCTTTCTCACTTGTGGTAGTAATTTGACATAAGCCACAACTCCATTGCTTCATGGGTTTCTTTGCCAAATTCTTATTGTCATCAATTAATGTAGGAGGTGTCACTGGTTTACGCTTTGTACCATAACGATCAACATCTGGCTTAGCCTATAATGGGATAAACCAAAAGAGAAAACCTTTTGTTAAAGAAGAAGCAAAAAAAATGAAGAGAAAGATAAAGACATAAAAGAAGGGTAAATTATACATAACGCTATACACTATCCAATATAATCACTTTTCCCTTGTTATTAGTCTTAGTTTGCCTATAAAATTGTCTAATAGCAACTTGGTGAGGTAACTTGGATTCTGGCCCGCCAAACCTGTCGATGTTACTAACCGGGTTGTTTATTCTTTGATTCAAATACAATGGATTAACCGGAACTTGTTCTCCATATACGAGAACCGCTCTATTATTTCCATTGGGATTTCCACCGTCATTTCTACCGCCATTTCCCTCTTGACTTCTTCCTCCAACTCTCGCCATCGTCCGAATGCCATTTGGCGGGTGATTATCTCTCTCCTTATTTTCTCCTTCTCCAGCTCCAACTCTTGCCGGAATGCTTCCTCAGCTTTAATGGACATTGCCGTTGGGAATACTCTAGGCGCTGAAACATTGTCGAGAAAACTACTTGGCGCAAATGCAGGCCCTACAAAGTGAATAGTGAATTAAATGAACTCATGTGATGTAACATCCCATTTTTCATCTTATAGGAATTTATTTTGTTGAAATATTTTAAGGAATTTAAATATTTCTTAAAATACGTTTGATTAATTTTAAAAGAATTCGACATGCGATAAGTTTGCAGTTAATTCCTTGGGTATTTTAATCTTGGGGTTTGCAAGTTTATTATCATGAAATTTATTTCATGATGAGTAAGATATGTGATTTAATTTAATTATTGCAAGTTTTAATTGGATCCCTTTATGTGTGATTTAAATATATTTAATTTGGTTAATTTTGTGTGTTGTTTGAATTTATCAAATTAGCACATTAATGTTTGCCAATTAAAATATGTGAAGTTACTCATTTATTTGATTGAGTATGTTATGAAATGACTTAATTAGTTGAACCTTGTGTGATCATTTTTAGTGATTGAATTACTTGAAATACATGCCATGTGTTAAATAAAATGCCTAAAAACTTAAAAGTGGAACATGCTGAAATTTCACTGCACAATAGCTGTCTCTGTTTTTCGAGAATTACTCCCTTTGTAGTTTGAATTTGTTTACAATTTTTGGAGGAATAACACCTTTATATGTTTATAATGTCCCTGTAAAATATCATAATTTATTTCCAAGTAGAGAATACTTTGCAAATTATTTATTGACTACTGTTCTGTCAAAATCCTGACAGTAACCAGCCACAAAAACACATTTAATTGAACCCTTACATGATTTTTTAAAAATCTGACAAATTCACATTTTGAACTAGACATTTTGAGAGTCCCATCTGTAAAGTTTCGTACAAATAAAAAATCATTTGATGCGGTAACTGACTTTTCAAAGACAGGACAACTTAAAAGGAATAAAGCAGAAAGTTTGTTTCCCTCAAAATTAACCCAAAATAAATACAAATGAATAATGGGAGAGGGAGAGAGAGAAAATCACGTGAGAAAGGAGGGAGAAGGAGACGAACTCTGACTTTTTTCAGATCACATGGTGCCATCTTTTCAGCTGACATACACTATTCATTTCAATACTTCCACACTCCAAATCTTCATCATGTAGTCAATTTCTCCTCCAACAAGCTAAGTGACCCCTATTGGCTCTCATTGCCACCCCCACATGTTCACCTTCAGCCAGCACTCTTCTAGAGTCTTCTCCCTCACCTATAAATAGAGCTCTCACCAAGCTCATTTCACACAAACACACAACAAAGCTACTAGTGCAAAGTAGAGAGAGTTTTAGTGAGATAGTGAAGTTTTGGTGTTGGAGAAAGCTTGGAGAGGGAGCCTTACCCCTTGAAGGTGTTCAGCCAGACTTTAGAAAGGAGGAAGAAAGTTTTCCAGCCACCACCTTGCTCCCTAGGCTACACGAAATTAATTAAGGTATGGGGGGACTGGGGTTGTTTCTTTCATTTTGATGTTGCTCCATGGTTTGGGTTGTGATGATTCTTGAAGAACCTCTCATTTCATGTTCTTGCTAAATTGTTACTTTGATCTCTATATTTCATGTGTTCTTATTGCTGCAAGTTGCTACTATGTGTTGTTGCATGAAAACTGTTGGTTGATGCATGAAATGCATGAAAATGTGATGTTGAGGTGTTATTGGGCTGCTGCCATTTTATTGTAATGTGAAGAGATGATGTTTTGGTGTTGGGAATAAATTATGTACATGATGAAATTGGGCCTTGGTGTGACCATGTGAGAAAAAAAAATACATGTGCATTGTGTACTGTACGTGAGAAAAAGGAAGGGAGGGGTGTGTGTTAGCAATTTGTTTTAAACGGTTAAGTGTGTGGGTGTGTGTGACGTGAGTGAATGTGAGGGAGGGGAGTGTGTTAGTGAATTTATTTTAAGTAGTTTGAAGAGTATTAAGTGATAAAATTAATTTTTATAATTATATTATGCTACTGTTTTAGAATTAAATAAATGGTTTAAAAAGAAAAAAAAAATCATTTGGGAATCTATGATTTCAATTATACATGAAGAATCAAATTTTTGAATCCTATTAGTCTCAAGATCACATTTTGTACAAATAGGAGGGAAAATTCTATTTTTATCTCTTACATAATTACTTGATTTTGACATGATAAATTACTTTGTTAAATAATAAATATTCTCTAAAATGTTACTATCTTATATGAAGGAAACAATAAATTATGTGAAGAAGTTATTACTTATGAAGGGAGAAAAATTAATTGATGAGAAACAACACGTATTATTTTGTGTGAAATATTATAATAAGTTTTTGAAAGGATTTTTATGAGTTAACTATTAGAGTTAAGTAATGAGTATTATTTCATGTGACATGGGTAAAATTTTATAAAGGAGTCATTATGAATAATATTTTATATATCATTTTATGTGAAAAAGTTGTGAGTTATTATAATAAGTTTTTTTTAACTAATAAAGTTAAATGGTGGAGTATTATTTCAAGTTATATACATAACATCTTATGCAAAGGACTAATTATGGATAATATTCTAAGAAGAGAAAACTATCATTTTATGTGAAAATAATGATTATTATATATATATATATATATATATATATATATATATATATATATATATTCCATGAGAAAAAGTTATTATTTTATGTGGAAGTATTTATTTTCCTATGGACAGTCTTATTTTGAAGAAATAATAAGAAAAGAAATTAAATTATGATGACATTGTCACTTTTATAAAGAACGCGTATTATGTTTCCCTTATGGGAATTTATATTTCAAAAGTTAAATATATTCTTTAATACGGTGGTATAAGGCTTAAATAAATATTTGATGACAATGTTATGATATAATTGTCCAAGTATGCTTGACTAAGAATTAATTTAAGTAGTGGGTAATTAAATTGGAAGGTGTACCACTAAGCGCGTATGATTGCTTCTTGCACTATGTCCTTGTGATTGGTATTTACGATTGAATAATGAATCATTATCATGTGGAGGGTGAGAACGACCCTTGTGAATGTTTATTGATATGTATGATTGAGATATAATGATAATGATGTGAAGGGTGAGAACGACCCTTGTAATGAATAGACCTCTTGGAGTTATTTCAAGGATAAGTACCTTAGAGCCTTAAGGGCTTGGATTAGCCAAGCTGGACGGAAGGTACACTTGGACGTGGTGCGGGAAGCTACAGCATGGTACACTGTAGATGGCTTAGGGCATGGCCTTTTGTGGGTTTAAGGGGTGAATGGTGCGAGTGTGTGGAATCCTAGGGGTAGGCTTGCAACCCACGAGCCGGGATGAGCGATTGCCAGCTCGCACACCTCGATAAATGTCGGGCTATCTATGATGGAGCGGAGGGTATATCTCTTGCAGGGTTTCGCCCGGAGGATTATGCGTAACAAGATAAATATGGATATTGATAACTAACGTGCCGGGATAGGTGTTAGTGTACCAAGGATTGAGGATCAGAGATATACTTACTCCCCATCGCTTCTCGAAGGATGAATTGTGATTTGATGGTTGATCAACCGAGAGTGCGGATCCATACGATGATGATGTCAGTAATGAGGATTAGATATAACTTAGCAGTATATGATAGGTCCCCCGTAAAATATGTGTGCTTGATTGATTGTGTGTTGGAGTGAGAAAACGTCTCGACTCTTTCCATAGAAACGACATCGAAAGAACACAACCTCACTCCATACTGTTTCTATTTCTTTGTATGTTCTGTTCTGGGAAGATGGACCCAGTAGAATGGAACTTGGAAGCGACATTTGGATCAATAGGGCAGTGGCTTCTCGACGAGGACGAGTGCAGTGGAGGTAACCTACCATCGTTAGGTGAACCTATGGTGTCACCTGAGCTCGCTTTTCCTGTAGGATTATTCTTCGTACCCGACTGGGAGCAGCCTACTATCAACCCTGGGATCGACGACGAGTATATATGCCCACCTCCGTCACCTCTCATACCTGGGAGCGATGAACGACATCCTATCGAGCTCGACGACGAGGGAGGGGACTAGTGTGTCGATCCTACTCTGTTAGGGGTTTTGAGTCAGGGTATAATGGCATCTTTCTTATGATGTATTTCCATTTCAGTGTAATCATTTGATGTACTAAAACCTTATGGTGAATATGATTAATGTTATGTTCTGATTGTTGGTGTTTAAATTAATCCCACCTTTTATTATCGATGTTTATCGCACGGAAAATTTACACAGTTTTTCATAAGTAACTAATCAAAGAATTTTATTAAAATTAATCCAAGCTTTCAAATAGGATTATTAATTAAATGAATATAAGGGGTGTTACATTTAGTGGTATCAGAGCAGTTCGGTCCTAGTCAATGCCTGGGTTATGGACTTGACTATTGCTTGCTGTGTGTTCTTGCATTCTCTATTGAAAAATAGAAGTGTGAGATGTAGATATAGGATCTTAGGATAGAAATAGTTCAAGGATGTCGGTGACAACGACAACATGCATCGGAAGGATCATGGACATTAGAGAAATTGTCTATAGTCTTAGAGTATTACTTTAGTTGGTTGTGGTGCAGTGATGCAAAGAGTGCATTCTAGGGAAGACTTTGACTAAGGAAAGATTTGGTACTTAAGTGGTCCGGTCTTGGAAGTTAACTTGAGGTGTATTGATTATCATTGAGGGTACATTATTCAGAGTAAGAACTAAGGCAATTACTCTTGCAATAGGAAAATGGCAGCTCAAGGACCACGTGGAGGACAAGGAACTCAAAGGCTACTTTAGAGGATGACTGCAGTACTTGAGGCTGTAGCTCAAAACAACCAAGCTGAACCTGTTGAATATCGAGGATTGACCTATTTCAAGAAAAATGATCCACCTCAGTTTCCTGGAAGGAGCGTAACGATGGCTAGAAGCTATAAAGAAGATCTTTACTGCTATGGGGTGTATTGAGGGACATAAGGTGAACTATGCTACCTTCATGTTTGTTGGAGAAGCTGGACACTGGTGGAGGAACACCAGGGAACAATTGATCGCTGAAGGAAGACAAATCAACTGGGAGGTATTTCGCCAAAAGTTTTTGGGAAAGTATTTTCTGGAGGATCTTAGAAGGAGGAAGGAGATAGAATTTTTGGAATTAAAGCAAGGAATGATGTCTATAGGTGAGCATGCCACCAAGTTTGAGGAGCTATCAAATTATTGTCCTTATTATAGGGACATGGATGAAAGGTCTAAGTGCTCAAAGTTTGAGAATGGGTTGAGGTCCGACATCAAGCAAGCTATAGGATATCTGGAAATTGCTCAATTCCCAGTATTGGTGAATCATTGCCGCATCTATGAAAGTGACACGAAGGCGAGGCAAGCTCAATGGGAAAGGAAACCCCACAAGGATAAGAAGAGGAACTTCTCAGAGATAGGAAGATCCTATCAAGCTTCATCCCAACCAACCAATAAACCCTTCGTTCAAGGAAATGATATTACTCCATCAAGGGGTTCCCATGTACCAGTTAAGTGTTATCATTGTGGAGGACCACACTATAAGAGGGATTGTCCCAAACCGATGCTTACCTGCTTCAAGTGTGGGAAGCCGTGTCAGTACAGCAACAACTGCATTGAATTTAAGGAGGAACAGTACAATGGGAATAATGGGAAAGCGCCAGCAAGAAACCCAAGGACCAATGGCAAGGTTTTCACCATGAGTGGTACCGAGACAGTAGTGTCTGATAACCAAGTGAACGACAGTTTATCAAAGGATCCCAAGAACTGAAGATGACAGGGAAAGAAGACTAGTAGCTGAAGATTGTTTGTGTTTTCTTGTTTTGTAGAAATATCAGACTATGATGTCCTAAGTAATGTATGTTCTTGTCTCTCTTTTGAATAAAAGAACCTTGTCACTTAAATGTTTCGGTTTGTCCTCTCTTGATATTAGAAATACTTCCATCATAAAAGAAGAGTTTCTTTGAATAAATGAAAACCTCTGTGTTTTCAATCAAAATACCCAAGTTTAAGAAGTAATTTTCTCTTTTATCGAGAAATACTTCCTCTTTCAAATTCGAAAGGTTATTTCTAAATCTATTTTGCTTGAGCCTATCATCATGATGGTTCTGTTATTAGTTCAAAGGCTAGTTAAGGTCATTTATTTTAACCTAGTCATTCCCTTCAATATTCCAATATTTGAAAAACACTTCATCATGGTGTCATTTGGACAAGTGATGGCTCTCTCTAGGGCTAAAGCAATAGTCTACATAAGACTCTTGTCTTGTCAAGATTTCTAACTAGGGCCGAATCTTTCGTCTATGCCTCATCTACCCTAAGTATGATGGTGTGACTTTGAGACTGATAAACTCAAAGCTACATTAAGTACTGAACAGTAGTGGGTGATGTGTGATAACTTATGGGATGAGATAACTAAAGGTATCTCCCATAGGTTAAGTCTGACCAAGCTCCTACATCTACAAAGAGGATAGCCACAATCAAGGACAATTGAGGAAGACAAAGGAAGGACCGTATCTCCGTGACACTTGATAGTTTGAAGTATGGACTTTAGAGCAAATTTCGAGGACAAAATTCCTAAAAGGTGGGGAGAGTTGTAACATCCCATTTTTCATCTTATAGGAATTTATTTTTTTTTGAAATATTTTAAGGAATTTAATTATTTCTTAAGATACATTTGATTAATTTTAAAGGAATTCGACACGCGATAAGTTTGCGGTTAATTCCTTGTGTCTTTTAATCTTGGGGTTTGCAAGTTTATTATCATGAAATTTATTTCATGATGAGTAAGATATGTGATTTAATTTAATTATTGCAAGTTTTAATTGGATCCCTTTATGTGTGATTTAAATATATTTAATTTGGTTAATTTTGTGTGTTGTTTGAATTTATCAAATTAGCACATTAATGTTTGCCAATTAAAATATGTGAAGTTACTCATTTATTTGATTGAGTATGTTATGAAATGACTTAATTAGTTGAACCTTGTGTGATCATTTTTAGTGATTGAATTACTTGAAATACATGCCATGTGTTAAATAAAATGCCTAAAAACTTAAAAGTGGAACATGCTGAAATTTCACTGCACAATAGCTGTCTCTGTTTTTCGAGAATTACTCCCTTTGTAGTTTGAATTTGTTTACAATTTTTGGAGGGATAACACCTTTATATGTCTATAATGTCCCAGTAAAATATCATAATTTATTTCCAAGTAGAGAATACTTGGTGAATTATTTATTGACTACTGTTCTGTCAAATATGAACTCATGAATAGTGAATTATATGAACTCATGTGACAAAAGTTATGTTTTTATAAATAGCAAAACAAATGGGTGTCTTGAAAAGAACGTGAAGAATAGTGAGCATTACCTTGTAATGAGGGTCCAGAGATATCTGAATTCATGTAGGCGACGGTGGAAAAAGGGTGCCGTGTTGGTAATGGTGTCATTTGGTTGATATTTGAACTCCATGGAAAAAGTTGAAATGTGATGCAAAGGGAAGGGGAAAGTGAGAAGAAAAACAGTGCCTATGAAATGAGAGACAATGATTGTGTGTGCAGTGTGAGTTTGAGAGAGTGATTAATAAATAGGCCATTGTGAGGGGTGGGTGTTTTCACATTTGTGTTTGTACATGTCGTTGACCCTTTTTTTGTGTGTGATGAGGTGATTTTTGGTAAAATATTGAGAGTTTACCAGTTTTTCATTCAACGCTTGAAAATGGAAATAAAAGGAAAGAGAAATTTGTTCCAATTTTGAATGGGACATGCATACCATTTTGACCAGCTGGAATTTTAATTAGGGATTTCTCACACTTTTTTAGCAAATTTAATCAATAATAGGTTGACTTGGAAAAAAAAAAGCATTAAATATGAATAAAAAGTTTATATGGTAAAATTTGAAATATTTATTTTTTAAAATTTAGGATTAAATATTTATCGATTACAACATTTGATATTATTAACAAAATAACTAAGTGGATAACTAATAACTAGGAATTAGAAAATTGTCATCAATTTAATATAACTAGTATTTTGACTTGTGGTTTGCATAAAATAAATACTTATTTTTTATAGAATTTAATTTTTAATAAATAAATTTTTTGAATGTATATATTAAATGTATTATAGTGAAAAATTATAATTTATAATTAAAACTATTTTGAATATATAAATTATATTTATAATAAATAGTTTGCATAATGATTTCAGGAAACCACATGATATTTTAATTGGGTCTCCAAACATTAATTAAAAAAATTAATAATAAAATATTTTTTTGAAAGACATAGATTAATAAACAAATTTTTATATTTTCTTTTAAGTTCTTACTTTTTGCTCAGACAACTTATTAGCAAATTCATTATTTTTTTAATTTATTAAATGTATTTTATATTTAGTTAATTAAAGGTATTTAATGCATTATATTGAATATAAATCTTGAAAAAATATGACACTAAAAGAGGAATTTGACATCTTGAATTTTAAATTAGGGTATTACTTAAATTCTTTTTCCTTATGTTTCATATGAAGAACATTAAGATTTTATTACATTGATAAGCTATTCTTTGTACCCGTGTGATGCAGCCAATTTTTTTATGTTAGACATAAATTATAATGATAATAATTATCTAAATTAGAAGGCCCTGAGATTTTGTTCCCCTAGTACGAAACTGTAGATAAAGCCCATCATATATAAATATTCAAAAATATTAATATATATTGAATAAAAAATAGACACATAATTTAATTAAAAACTGTATGTTTTATTACATTAAACGAATAACATAATTTTAACAAAATTCAAAAAAACTATATCATCTTTTTTTTTATTCATATGTTATTGTCTATCATCCAACGTACATCCCTCAATAACATGACATACACATAAATATCTATATATAATTAAGGTCACCCCCAAAAAGAAAAAAAAATGCACACACAATATGTACGTGTATATAAAATTCTGTAATGATATTATACAATTTTATTTCCTATAATTCATTCATTTTCTTTTTCTTTCTATTTTCTCTTTTCCTTTCTATCACATCTTCTATTACGTCTCACATTTCCTCTATCTCTCCTTTTTCCATCTATCTTACCACTCAAGATAGATGCAGGTCCCAAAAAATATGGAACCATAATTTCCAATTATTTTTAAGGTTTCTATTTCTTCCTAAATGTTTCTTAATAAAAATAAAGGGAATCAAAACAATATTATTTCATTGTTTAAAGTATAGAATACATTATTTTTATTATTATCTGGTTAAGAAATGAACTTTACTTTAGCGAAATTTGAGGGTCAATTTTGCTTTCGAAACTTCAAATATGATATCTAATTATCATTAATATTTTTATCATTAAAATTGATACAATAAATTTTTAAAAGTACATCTCTTTTATGCCACTACAACATTATGATCTTATATATTTTGTTTAATTTATATGATTTTTTGAAACTTCAAATATGATATCTAAATATCATAAATACTTTTATCATTAAAATGGGCTCAATGACATTATAATCTTATATATTTTGTATAATTTATATGTTTTTTTGTTTTCATGATTATAATTTTTTAGTTGTTGGTTAAATTTAATATGTTAATTAAAAATATAATTTAATTTAATTTTTATATTTGACTCCCTCAAACAAAATGCTCTAACTCCGAATATCGTTTATTATCGATAAAATATCTTCGTTTGATATTAAAGCTTAAACTTTTGGTTTGTGTTTCTTAAATTGTAAAAAAAAACAAAAAACTTTAAACCTATTACCATAGATTCATTACATGTTGATATGTCACAATGAGTTGAAAATTCATTCAACAAGAATTTATAAAAGTAACACATAAAAAGACTAACAATTAAAAAATTGATACTTTTTAATCACATGGTACATTTTAATTTGAATAAAAAAATAGACATAAAATGAAAAAATAATTTCAATCTATTTATAAGAATAAAATAAAACAATATGTAAAAAAAAAAATACTACATAACCATACAGACTTTTTTATAAAATAAAAAAATTGGGTTCTCTCTAACCTAAGGCCTCAGTCGTTGGCCCTTCTCAAGGATGCTTCTTTAGCCTTATGCTTTTTCTCCTGAAGATGATCATTCAGTCCTTTCTCACTTGTGGTAGTAATTTGACATAAGCCACAACTCCATTGCTTCGTGGGTTTCTTTGCCAAATTCTTATTGTCATCAATTAATGTAGAAGGTATCACTACTTTGCGCTTTGTACCATAACGATCAACATATGGCTTAGCCTATAATGGGATAAACCAAAAGAGAAAACCTTTTGTTAAAGAAGAAGCAAAAACAAATGAAGAGAAAGATAAAGACAGAAAAGAAGGGTAAATTAAACATAACGCTATACACTAACCAATATAATCACTTTTCCCTTGTTATTAGTCTTAGTCTGCCTATAAGGTTGTCTGAGAGCAACTTGGCGAGATAACTTGGATTGTGGCCCTCCAAATATGTCAATGTTACTAACCGGGTTGGTTATTCTTTGATTCAAATACAATGGATTAACCGAAACTTGTTCTCCATATGAGAACCACTCTATTGTCTCCATTGGGATTTCCACCGTCCTTTCTACCGCCATTTCCCTCCTGACTTCTTCCTCCAGCTCTCGCCGTCATCCGAATTCCATCTTGCGGGCGATTATCTCTCTCCTTATTTTCTCCTTCTCCAACTCCAACTCTCGCCGGAATGCTTCCTCAGCATTAATGGGCATTGTCGTTGGGAATACAGTAACATTGTGATTTTTTGTAATGTATGATAAGTGATTTAATTAAAATGTACGAGAAATTAAATTAAATTATGTTACATAATGAATTAATTAATAAATGGAATGAATTGTTATGTGTTGTTGGATGTTTAGTGAGTTTCAATGATTTTTAGATCTTATATACTTACTTCTATGTGAATTTTTGTAAAGAAGATTTGCAGAAATATAGTCCAATAATCATCGGACAGTGTAGAAAAATACACTGAGATAACTGACAGATGTATGAAAATGAATTAAATTTAAATCGTGTTATTTAATGAACTATATAAATAAAATAGATTGTTTTGTTTATGTCATTATTGTGTGTTTAGTAGTTTTCGTGATAATTTAGGCTTTACGTGAGTTTTTGTTATAGATAAAAGGGGTGTGAGGTTAGAAAAAACATGGTTACGAATAGCAAAAGTCAGATTGCTCGTCATTTTCTCATTTCTTCCTTCTTATCCGCTTCTTCCTTCTCCCTTCGCTCTCCCTTCTCTATTCGCTTCTTCCTTCTCTCTTGGGTTGAAATTTAGCTTGTCTCCTTCTATAGAGCTTCTTGGATTTCCATCTAATTGGTAAGCTTATCTCTTTTTATTCTATGATCTCTTGGTTAATTTCTCTCTTTCCACCAAGAAACTACTAAATGGGTTTCAATTAAAATTTTGGGTTGTGGATGAAATCTTGATTGAAGCTTGTTTTGATGTTGGTTTAGGTTCCTCCTAGTTGATTCCATAGCAAAAGTTAAGGAAATTTCAAGAATTTTGAGTAAGGGAAGCTTCGTTGTGAATTCTATTTTCAATTTAAGTGTGGTTGAGAGTTAGGGGGCTCAACCACATATAGCATACATGCCCCTCTTGTTGTTTATGTTGTGTTGCCTGGTGTTTGAACTTGAGATATTGATGGAATGGGTTGGGAACCCTTTGGCAGTGGCTGTGTGGGAATTTCATGTACTGTCTTTAGATTGTTTTAATCTTTGAAATTGATTGGTAAGGCTCCTAAAACAAACAAGACCATGCCCAAATTTTATTGAAATTATTTGGTAAGCTTTGCATGTGAAAATCAAACCACAAAATAAAGTGGCAGTGACTATTTGGTTCGTCCAGCTCTGGACAGTCCCCACAGTTTTGTCATTTTCGGAAGATCTAACTGTTGGTTTTTCATTAAATTTGTTTTGAATGAAAATAGACACAAAATGGAGCAACTTTTATTTTGATACTGTGTCAAGATAACATCGTTTTGAGGCTCATCCGTGACCCACAATGTGGCTTTTCTGTTTTTGGTGTTCTGTTGGAACATGTCTTGATTTTTCCCAATTTTACACTTTTATACTTATCTTTTTTTTTTTTTTTTTGAGTTTGTACCATTAAAAACTAGACAAAAAAGATTTGTAACCATATAAATTACGTAAATTATCATGCACAACTTCTAAATTAAATTTTTTAAAAGAAGCAGGACAAGGATTGGAGCTCTGTTTGGAGTCCAAAATTTTGGCTGTTAGAGAAAATTTTACTGGGAACAATTGTGAAACAATTTGAGGACATAGGATATCATTTTTGAAATACCAATGTGTTATCTTTATCCTGTAAAAGTTTCAGCTCAAAACAAGTTTTGGAAGTGTTAGAAAATTTAATTTCTTTGAACCATGTTCACTGGAAAATCAAATTCGGTACTGTCAACTTGTAGAAAATTTAGAAAATTCTCTAAATGTATATTTTACAATTGGGATACCATTTTGAAAAATAGGATTTAAGAGCTTTAATTTTATATAAAAAAATTTCAATTCCGAGGTCATTTGCTACAATCAATAAGAGCTCACATTAAGTACTGCCACAGAGAAATCAACCTTATTTGGTCAATTTGGTTAATATGATAGAATTATTGGAATGGTGATGTTTGTTTATTAAGGTGTGAATTTTTGTAAGGAAGTTGATAGGTAATATCCATTGACCTATTCTATTTCATTTTAAGTTCCAAGGATGTGAATCTTGAGTATTTAATATTTGAAATATGTTTTGTGTGATACAGTCTTTTGATTTTAGGATGAATCTTGTAATCATGTTGTTTATCTCTATGATGTGCTCAAAAATAAGTTTATCTATGAGAAAATGACTTTGTTGTTGGGGTTAGTATATTATAGTTAATGGGATATAATTTGTTGAGATTATTATATTGTTGATTGAGGTGCTTAAAATTTTGTTGAGAACATTATTTATTATTGAGGTGTATGTGTTTTGTTGATAAATTGAAATGGAATGTTGATGAGATGATGATATATGTGTACTATGTGTTGGAACCATCCCTATATGTTAAAGAGGAGTTAGCTATGTCCTTTGGGAATATTTTTATAGAAAAATGGTATACTTGGGAGGGTGAGTTTCACGCCAGAACTCCGGCCCACTAAAGCGACCCGGGTGTCTCGCCTAGTGGGATATCTTCCCAAGTACCACCCCTATGTTTTGACTCCGAATGGCATGTTGGAGTGTTGAGAACTACTTCCCAAGAGGTTTAATTAGTGACCCATTTAGTGTATAGGGGATGGATTGTTGTCATGGTTGTGGATTATTGAGATGTATTTGGACCCTTAAGTCAGGCCATTGGAGATGGTGGGTACGGAGGTACCATATCTCAGACTAAAAGGGGCTCCAAATATGTTTTGTCGCTGGAATATGGTGGAGGCACAATTGGTGTACAGAAATATTCCGAATGTCGTATTTGCACAGTTGGTGCGTTGGTGTGCATAGTTGGTGCACAGACATATGAGTAGGCACGTAAGTTGAGGGTGCTCGGTAGGCTCTCAACCTAGTGCTAGGGATTTTCGTGGTGGCTAACGGGAATAGGCCTATAGAATAGACAAGTGGACGAATCCCTATAGATGTAAGATCTTGCAAACCTACAGAGGTAAGTCACTATAGCACTTGTCTATTTTCGATAAAACCACACTTTCCCCGTAGGGTCAGCTCAAGGTACTCCCTGAATGGTCAGAATGTATAGACTATGGTAGGAGATGGGGCCTATGAGGGACCGCTTATATGATGTTGAAACTCCATGGAGTAGAGTCGGTCTTGTTGACTGAGGTTGTCTAGTGATTTATGTTGTACGTCGCTTTGTGATGAGGGATGTTAGTGGTTGTATTATGTTGAGATTGTGACTTTTGTCGATTGGATATAATCCATGAGATCTAATGATACATGGTAGTAATTGGTAATAGAGCTATGTTGTTGTTGATTATGTTGAGGATTATGTTCTAACTCTATAGTATGGATTAGTTGAGATGGTTGAGCCATGATGGTGTTGTTTATTGGTGTTTATTGCTGAACTGAGTTTTGAGTTTATGAACTAAGTTTTGTATAACATTTTCAGATATTATGTATAGTTTTGTTTGGTAAGCTTACCCTTGCAATGTTTGCACGTGTGGTTTGTGCCTGTGATGATCTCAGACATCGTGTTTGGGGGAGCAGATAGCTTTCTAGGTGGATTCCTCTTGGAGGCGTGGTAGATGGAGCGAGCACAAGATTGAAGTTGTGTTCTCTCTTTTCTTTGTTTAGTCTTTTGTATAGAATTGAACAGCATAGGGCTTTTATATGGTTACATTGTAAGAGAAGTATGTACATGTGGTTTATGTTTTAAGTTTTGTAAAGCCATGATATGATGATGTACATTATGTGTAGGAAAGTAGATACGTATGTGTGTGTTAAATGAGAAATTTTTTTTAGGTAGTTTCATATGATTATATTTAACAAAATGTTTTAGTATAACAAATCTGTCATGAAAATGGGTCATTACAAATACTCTAGGTGCTGAAACATTGCCAAGAAAACTACTTGGCGCAAACGCAGACCCTACAAAGTCAATAGTGAATTAAATGAACTCATGTGACAAAAGTTTTGTTTTTATAAACAGCAAAACAAATGGGTCTCTTGAAAGGAACGTGAAGAATAGTGAGCGTTACCTTGAAAGCATTACATATGAATAAAATGTTTATATGGTAAATTTTGAAATATTTATTTTTTAAAATTTAGGATTAAATATTTATCGATTACAACATTTGATATTATTAACAAATTAACTAAGCAGATAACTAATAACAAGGACTGATAAAATTGTCAACAATTTAATATAACTAGTATTTTGACTTGCGGTTTGCATAAAATAAATACTTTTTTTTTTATAGAATTTAATTTTTAATAGATAAATATTTTGAATGTATATATTAAATGTATTATAGTGAAAAATTATAATTTATATTTAAAAATATTTTGAATATATAAATTATATTTATATTTATAATAAATAGTTTGCATAATGATTTCAGGAAACCACATGATATTTTAATTGGGTCTCCAAACATTAATTAAAAAATTAATAATAAAATATTTTTTAGAAAGACATAGATTAATAAACAAATTTTTATATTTTCTTTTAAGTTCTTACTTTTTGCTCAGACAACTTATTAGCAAATTCATTATTTTTTTAATTTATTAAATGTATTTTATATTTAGTTTATTAAAGGTATTCAATGCATTATATTGAATATAAATCTTGAAAAAATATGACACTAAAAGAGGAATTTGAAATCTTGAATTTTAAATTAGGGTATTACTTAAATTCTTTTTCCTTAGGTTTCATATGAAGAGCATTAAGATTTTATTACATTGATAAGCTATTCTGTGTACCTGTGTGATGCAGCCAATTTTTTTTATGTTAGACGTAAACTATAATGATAATAATTATCTAAATCAGAAAGCCCTGATATTTTTTTGCCCTAGTACGAAACTGTAGATAAGGCCCTTTATATATAAATATTCAAAAATATTAATATATATTGAATAAAAAATAGACACATAATTTAATTAAAAACTGTATGTTTTATTACATTAAACGAATAACATAATTTTAACAAAATTCAAAAAAAATATATCATCTTTTTTTATTCATAAGTTATTGTCTGTCATCCAATGTACATCCCTCAATAACATGACATACACATAAATATCTATATAAAATTAATGTCAACCCCAAAAAGAAAAGAAAAATGCTCACACAATATGTACGTGTATATAAAATTCGGTAATGATATTATACAATTTTATTTCTTATAATTCATTCATTTTCTTTTTCTTTCTATTTTCTATTTTCCTTTCTATCACATCTTCTATTACGTCTCACATTTCCTCTATCACTCCTTTTTCCAATTATTTTTAAGGTTTCTATTTCTTCCTAAATGTTTCTTAATAAAAATAAAGGGAATCAAAACAATATTATTTCATTGTTTGAAGTATAGAATGCATTATTTTAATTATTATCTGCTTCAGAAGTGAACATTAATTTAGCGAAATTTGAGGGTCAATTTTGCTTTCAAAACTTCAAATATGATATCTAATTATCATTAATATTTTTATCATTAAAATTTATACAATAAATTTTTAAAAGTACATCTCTTTTCTGCCACTACAACATTATAATCTTATATATTTTTTTTAATTTATATTATTTTTTGAAACTTCAAATATGATATCTAAATATCATAAATACTTTTATCATTAAAATGGGCTCAACGACATTATAATCTTATATATTTTGTATAATTTATATGTTTTTTTGTTTTCGTAATATGTGGTATATTATTATAATTTTTTAGTTGTTGGTTAAAGTTAATATGTTAATTAAAAATATAATTTACATTAATTTTTATATTTGACCTCCTCAAACAAAATTCTCTAACTCCGACTATCGTTTATTATCGACAAAATATCTTCATTTCATATTAAAGCTTAAACTTTTGGTTTGTGTTTCTTAAATTGTTAAAAAAAAAAAAACTTTAAACCTATTACCATAGATTCATTACATGTTGATATGTCACAATGAGTTGAAAATTCATTCAACAAGAATTTATAAAAGTAACACATAAAAACACTAACAGTTAACAAATTGATACTTTTTAATCACATGGTACATTTTAATTTGAATAAAAAAATAGACATAAAATGAAACAATAATTTTAATCTATTTATAAGAATAAAATAAAACAATATGTAAAAAAAAAATACTACATAACCATACAGACTTTTTTTATAAAATAAAAAAATTGGGTTCCCTCTAACCCTAAGGCCTCAGCGGTTGGCCCTTCTCAGGGATGCTTCTTTAGCCTTATGCATTTTCCCCTGAAGATGATCATTCAGTCCTTTCTCACTTGTGGTAGTAATTTTACATAAGCAACAACTCCATTGCTTCGTGGGTTTCTTTGCAAAATTCTTATTGTCATCAATTAATGTAGGAGGTGTCACTGCTTTGCGCTTTGTACCATAACGATCAACATCTGGCTTAGCCTATAATGGGATAAACCAAAAGAGAAAACCTTTTGTTAAAGAAGAAGCAAAAAAAAAATGAAGAGAAAGATAAAGATAGAAATGAAGGGTAAATTAAACATGACGCTATACACTAACCAATATAATCACTTTTCCCTTGTTATTAGTCTTAGTCTGCCTATAAAGTTGTCTGATAGCAACTTCGCGAGGTAAGTTGGATTCTGGCCCTCCAAATCTGCCGATGTTACTAACCGGGTTGTTTATTCTTTGATTCAAATACAATGGATTAACCGGAACTTGTTCTCCATACGAGAACCGCTCTATTGTTTCCATTGGGATTTCCACCTTCCTTTCTACCGCCATTTCCCTCCTGACTTCTTCCTCCAGCTCTCGCCGTCGTCTGAATGCCATCTCGCGGGCGATTATCTCTCTCCTTATTTTCTCCTTCTCCAGCTCCAACTCTCACCGGAATGCCTCCTTAGCATTAATGGGCATCGCCGTTGGGAATACTCTAGGCGCTGAAACATTGCCGAGAAAACTACTTGGCTCAAATGCAGACCCTACAAGCGAATAGTGAATTAAATGAACTCATGTGACAAAAGTTTTGTTTTTATAAACAGCAAAACAAATGGGTCTCTTGAAAGGAACATGAAGAATAGTGAACGTTACCTTGTAATGAGGGTCGAGAGATATCTGAATTCATGTAGGCGACAGTGGAAAAAGGGTGCTGCGTTGGTAATGGTGTCATTTGGTTTTGGCCATCGTGATATTTGAACTCCATGGAAAAAGTTGAAATGTGACGCAAAGGGAAGGGGAAAGTGAGAACAAAAGCAGTGCCTATGAAATGAGAGACAATGATTGTGTGTGCAGTGTGAGTTTGAGAGAGTGATTAATAAATAGGCCATTGTGAGGGGTGGGTGTTTTAACATTTGTGTTTGTACATGTCGTTGTCCATTTTTTTGTGTGTGATGAGGTGATTTTTGGTCAAATATTGATAGTTTACCAGATATTTCATTCAACACTTGAAAATGGAAAGAAAAGGAAAGAGGAATTTGTTCCAATTTTGAATGGGACATGCACACCATTTTGACCAGCTGGGATTTTAATTAGGGATTTCTCACACTTTTTAAGCAAAGTTAATCAATAATAGGTTGACTTGGAAAAAAAAGCATTAAATATGAATAAAATGTTTATATGGTAAAATTTGAAATATTTATTTTTTAAAATTTAGGATTAAATATTTATCGATTACAACATTTGATATTATTAACAAATTAACTAAGCGAATAACTAATAACTAGGAATTAGAAAATTGTCATCAATTTAATATAACTAGTATTTTGACTTGTGGTTTGCATAAAATAAATACTTAATTTTTTTATAGAATTTAATTTTTAATAAATAAATATTTTGAATGTATATATTAAATATATTATAGTGAAAATTTATAATTTATAATTAAAAATATTTTGAATATATAAATTATATTTATAATAAATAGTTTGCATAATGATATCAGGAAACCACATGATATTTTGATTGGGCCTCCAAACGTTAATTAAAAAAATTAATAATAAAATATTTTTTAGAAAGACATAGATTAATAAACAAATTTTAATATTTTCTTTTAAGTTCTTACTTTTTGCTCAGACAACTTATTAGGAAATTCATTATTTTTTAATTTATTAAATTATTTTATATTTAGTTAATTAAAGGTATTTAATGCATTATATTGAATATAAATCTTGAAAAAATATGACACTAAAAGAGGAATTTGAAATCTTGAATTTTAAATTAGGTTATTACTTAAATTCTTTTTCCTTATGTTTCATATGAAGAGCATTAAGATTTTATTACATTGATAAGCTATTCTTTGTACCCGTGTGATGCAGCCAATTTTTTTTTATGTTAGACGTAAATTATAATGATAACAATTATCTAAATTAGAAGGCCCTGAGATTTTGTTGCCCTAGTACGAAACTGTAGATAAGGCCCATTATATATAAATATTCAAAAATATTAATATATATTGAATAAAAAATAGACACATAATTTAATTAAAAACTGTATATTTTATTACATTAAACGAATAACATAATTTTAAAAAAATTCAAAAAAAAAATATCATCTTTTTTTATTCATATGTTATTGTCTATTATCCAATGTACATCCCTCAATAACATGACATACACATAAATATCTATATAAAATTTAGATCAGCCCCGAAAAGAAAAAAAAATGCACACACAATATGTACGTGTATATAAAATTCTGTATTGATATTATACAATTTTATTTCCTATAATTCATTCATTTTCTTTTTCTTTCTATTTTCTCTTTTCGTTTCTATCACATCTTCTATTACGTCTCACATTTCCTCTATCTCTCCTTTTTCCATCTCTCTTACCACTCAAGATAGATGCAGGTCCCAAAAAATATGGAACCATAATTTCCAATTATTTTTAAGGTTTCTATTTCTTCCTAAATGTTTCTTGATAAAAATAAAGGGAATCAAAACAATATTATTTCATTGTTTGAAGTATAGAATGCATTATTTTTGTTATTATCTAGTTAAGAAATGAAGTTTACTTTAGCGAAATTTGAGGGTCAATTTTGCTTTCGAAACATCAAATATGATATCTAATTATCATTAATATTTTTATCATTAAAATTGATACAATAAATTTTTAAAAGTACATCTCTTTTCTGCCACTACAACATTATAATCTTATATATTTTGTTTAATTTATATGATTTTTTGAAACTTCAAATATGATATCTAAATATCATAAATACTTTTATCATAAAAATGGGCTCAACGACATTATAATCTTATACATTTTGTATAATTTATATGTTTTTTTGTGTTCCTGATATGTGGTATATTATTATAATTTTTTAGTTGTTGGTTAAAGTTAATATGTTAATTAAAATTATAATTTACTTTAATTTTTATATTTGACTCCCTCAAACAAAATGCTCTAACTCCGACTATCGTTTATTATCAACAAAATATCTTCATTTCATATTAAAACTTAAACTTTTGGTTTGTGTTTCTTAAATTGTTAAAAAAAAAAAAACTTTAAACCTATTACCATAGATTCATTACATGTTGATATGTCACAATGAGTTGAAAATTCATTCAACAAGAATTTATAAAAGTAACACATAAAAACACTAACAATTACAAATTGATACTTTTTAATCACATGGTACATTTTAATTTGAATAAAAAAATAGACATAAAATGAAACAATAATTTTAATCTATTTATAAGAATAAAATAAAACAATATGTAAAAAAAAAATACTACATAACCATACAAACTTTTTTTATAAAATAAAAAAATTGGGTTCCCTCTAACCCTAAGGCCTCAACGGTTGGCCCTTCTCAGGGATGCTTCTTTAGCCTTATGCATTTTCCCTTGAAGATGATCATTCAGTCCTTTCTCACTTGTGGTAGTAATTTGACATAAGCCACAACTCCATTGCTTCGTGGGTTTCTTTGCCAAATTCTTATTGTCATCAATTAATGTAGGAGGTGTCACTGCTTTGCACTTTGTACCATAACGATCAACATCTGGCTTAGCCTATAATGGGATAAACCAAAAGAGAAAACTTTTGTTAAAGAAGAAGCAAAAAAAAATGAAGAGAAAGATAAAGATAGAAAAGAAGGGTAAATTAAACATAACGCTATACACTAACCAATATAATCACTTTTCCCTTGTTATTAGTCTTAGTCTGCCTATAAAGTTGTCTGATAGCAACTTCGCGAGGTAAGTTGGATTCTGGCCCTCCAAATCTGTCGATGTTACTAACCGGGTTGTTTATTCTTTGATTCAAATACAATGGATTAATCGGAACTTGTTCTCCATACGAGAACCGCTTTATTGTTTCCATTGGGATTTCCACCGTCCTTTTTACCGCCATTTCCCTCCTGACTTCTTCCTCCAGCTTTTGCCGTCGTTCGAATGCCATCTCGCGGGTGATTATCTCTCTCCTTATTTTCTCCTTCTCCAGCTCCAACTCTCACCGGAATGCCTCCTCAGCATTAATGGGCATCGCCGTTGGGAATACTCTAGGCACTGAAACATTGCCGAGAAAACTACTTGGCGCAAACGCAGACCCTAGAAGTGAATAGTGAATTAAATGAACTCATGTGACAAAAGTTTTGTTTTTATAAACAGCAAAACAAATGGGTCTCTTGAAAGGAACATGAAGAATAGTGAGCGTTACCTTGTAATGAGAGTCCAGAGATATCTGAATTCATGTTGGCGACGGTGGAAAAAGGGTGCTGCATTGGTAATGGTGTCATTTGGTTTTGGCCATCGTGATATTTGAACTCCATGGAAAAAGTTGAAATGTGACGCAAAGGGAAGGGGAAAGTGAGAAGAAAAGCAGTGCCTATGAAATGAGAGACAATGATTGTGTGTGCAGTGTGAGTTTGAGAGAGTGATTAATAAATAGGCCATTGTGAGGGGTGGGTGTTTTCACATTTGTGTTTGTACATGTCGTTGACCCTTTTTTGTGTGTGATGAGGTGATTTTTGGTCAAATATTGAGAGTTTACTAGATTTTTCATTCAACACTTGAAAATGGAAAGAAAAGGAAAGAGGAGTTTGTTCCAATTTTGAATGGAACATGCATACCATTTTGACCAGCTGGGATTTTAATTAGGGATTTCTCACACTTTTTAAGCAAAGTTAATCAATAATAGGTTGACTTGGAAAAAAAAGCATTAAAAATTAATAAAATGTTTATATGGTTAAATTTGAAATATTTATTTTTTAAAATTTAGGATTAAATATTTATCGATTACAACATTTGATATTATTAACAAATTAACTAAGCGAATAACTAATAACTAGGAATTAGAAAATTGTCATCAATTTAATATAACTAGTATTTTGACTTGTGGTTTTCATAAAATAAATACTTATTTTTTTTTTATAGAATTGAATTTTTAATAAATAAATATTTTGAATGTATATATTAAATGTATTATAGTGAAAAATTATAATTTATAATTAAAAATATTTTGAATATATAAATTATATTTATAATAAATAGTTTGCATAATGATTTCAGGAAACAACATGATAATTTAATTGGGTCTCCAAATGTAACACTATGATTTTTCGTAATGTATGAAAAAGTAATTAAATTTAAATTGTGTTATTTAATGAACTATATAAATAAAATAGATTATTTTGTTTATGTGATTATTGTGTTTTTAGTAGTTTTCGTAATAATTTCGATTTTTCGTAAGTTTTTGTTATAGAAAAAGGGGGTGTGAGGTTAGAAAAAAATAGAGTGCAAATAGAAAAAAGTCAACTTTATATTCTAGACCCTTCTTCCATTTCGTCATTTCCTCATTCTTTTCCTTCTCTGTTTGCTCTCTTTCTGTTCGCTCTCTCTCTGGTCACTCTCCCTTCTCTGTTCGCTTCTTCCTTCTCCATTAGGTTGAAGTTTAGCTTGTATCCTTCTATAGAATTTCTTGGATTTCCATCTAATTGGTAAGTTCATCTCTTTTATTCTAAGATCTCTTGGTTAATTTCTCTCTCTCCACCAAGAAATTACTAAATAGGTTTCATTTAAAATTTTGGATTGTGGATGAAATATTGATTTAAGCTTATTTTGATGTTGATTTAGGTTTCTCATAGTTGATTCCATAGCAAAGTTAAGGAAATTTCAAGAATTTTGGGTAAGGGAAGCTTCTCTATTTTCAATTTAAGTGTGGTTGAGAGTTAGGGGGCTCAATCACATACAGCATGTATGCCCCTCTTGTTGTTTGTGTTGTGGTTGAATTTGAAATTGAAAAAAACAAAATGGGTATTTGATTCTCCTGGCAGTGGCTGTTTGAGTGTGTATGGACTGATTATTTTTGTTTTCGACTCTTTAAATTACTTGGAAAGGCTCCTAAAACAAAGGAGATCATACTCAAATTTTATTAAAATTGTTTGACAAGGTTTTCAATGTGAGATTCACCCAAAAATAAAAGTGGTAGTGGCTGTTGGTTCGTCCAGCCTTGGACAGCCTCCACGATTTTGTAATTTTTGGAAGATCTAACCGTTGGTTTTTCACGAAATTTGTTTTAAATGAAAATAAACACGAAATAAAACAACTTTCATTTTGACATCTTGGAGAGAAAATCTCATCTCGGGGTTCATCTATGGCTCTCAAAATGGTTGTTCTGTTTTCGAGTTTCCCCTGGAACATGTCTCAGTTTTTCTCAAATTCCCACTTGTGTGCTTAATGTTTCTTTTTCGTTTTTACACCATTAAAAACTAGACAAAACAAGATTTTTAATCATATAAATTAAAAAAATTATCATGTCCAATTTCTAAATTAACCTTTTAAAAAGAAACAGAGCAAGGGTTTTGGGCTCTGTTTTGAGTCTGAAACTTAGGCTGTTAGAAATAAATTTACTGGGAACAGTAGGGAAAGAATTTGGGGGCAAGGGTTAACTTTTTAGAAATATAAAGATGTTACCTTTTTACTGTAAAAAGTCCAGCTCAACAAAAGTTTGGGAAGTGGGAGAAATTTATATTTCTTTGAGCTATGTTCAGTGAGCACTAAAAAATTCAGGGCTGCTGACTTTGAAAATTTTTATAAAATTTTCTAGATGTTGATTTTATAAGTGAGATACCTTTCTGTAAAATAGATTTCAAGAACTTCGATTTGATATAAAAATTTATTAATTCCGAGGTCATTTGATACAATCAGTGAAAGCTCACATTCAGTATTGCCAAAGAGAGATCGACCTTATTTGGTCAATTTGGTTAATATGATATAATTATTGGAATGGTGATGTTTGTTTATTGAGGTGTGAATTTTGTAAGTAAGTTTATTCTATGAGAAAATGACTTTGTTGTTGAGATTATTATATTGTTGATTGAGGTGCTTAAAATTTTGTTGAGAACATTATTTATTATTGAGGTGTATGTGTATT
The DNA here is from genome assembly GCA_026413185.1 of Pueraria montana var. lobata. Classification (NCBI taxonomy): domain Eukaryota; kingdom Viridiplantae; phylum Streptophyta; class Magnoliopsida; order Fabales; family Fabaceae; genus Pueraria; species Pueraria montana. Next base: position 43,523,582 of record CM048651.1, on the reverse strand, counting down.
GTTGAGAAATGGAAATGGAATGTTGATGAGATGATGATATATGTGAATTATGTGTTGGAACCATTCCTATATGTTAAAGAGGAGTTAGCTATGTCCTTTGGGAAGATTTTTATAGACAAGAAAATTGGTATACTTGGAAGGGTGAGTTTCACGCCAGAACTCCGGCCCACTAAAGCGACCCGGGGGTCTCGCCTAGTGGGATATCTTTCCAAGTACCACCCCTATGTTTTGACTCCAAATGGCGTGTTGGAGTGTTCAAAACTACTTCCCAAGAGGTTTAGTGAATTTTTTAATGTATAGGGGATGGATTATTGTCGTGGTTGAGGATTGTTGATGTTGTTGAGATGTATTTGGATCCTTAAGTCAGGCCATTGGAAATGGCGGGTACAGAGGTGTTGTATATAGGACTGTAAGGGACTCCAAATATGTTTGCCGCTGGAATACGGTGGGTGCACACAGTTGGTGCACAGAAATATTCCAAATATTGTATATGCATAGTTGGTGCATAGGTGTGCACAGTTAGTGCACAGACGTATGGGTAGGCATGTAAGTTGATGGTGCTAGGTAGGCTCTCAACCTAGTGTCGGAGGTTGTCGTGGTGGCCAACAGTGAGCATATAGAATAGCCAAGTGGGCGAATTCCTATAGATGTAAGGTTTTGCAAGTCTTACAGAGGTAAGCCAATACCCACACTTGTCTATATTCGATTACATCCACACTTCCTCCACAGGGTAGCTCATGGGACTCCCTGAATGGTCAAAGGTGAGACTATGGTAGGGGATGGGGCCTATGAGGACCGCTCATATAGTGTCGAAACTCCATGGAGTAGAGTCGGTCTTGTTGACTGAGGTTGTCTAGTGGTTTATATTGTACATTGTTTGTGATGAACGATGTTGGTAGTTGTATTGTGTTGAGGTTTGTGACAGTTGATGTCAGATGTGACTTATGATGTTTATGGCTCATGATGATGAGTAGTGATGGTTTATTGGTATTTTGAGGATTCATGTTATTACTATGTTGTATGAACTATTTGAGATGGTTGAACCATAATGGTGTTGTTTATTGGTGTTTATTGCTGAACTGAATTTTAAGTTTATGAACTAAGTTTTGTATGTCATTTTAAGTTATTATGTATAGTATTTTGAAGTATACAAAATCTATTTTTATCGTCCTTTTCCTCAATAATTGGAAATTCACTTATCTACTTATATGCATAGTTTTGTTTGGTAAGCTTACCCTTGCAATGTTTGCATGTGTGGTTCGTGCCTGTGATGATCTCAGACATCGTGTTCGGGGGAGCAGATGGTTTTTAGGTGGATCTTTCTCTTGGAGATTTTGTGGATAGAGCGTGTGAGGGATTGAAGACATTATCATTTCTTTATCTTTCTTTGTTTGGTCTTATGTATAAAATGAACCAGTTAGGGGTATTGTGTATTTATCATGTGAAAAGATGTATGTACACATAGCTTTATTTAGTTAAGCTTTGTATAGGAGATGTTTATAAATTGAGCTTTAAATTTTATCTGTTGGTTTTGGGAATCGAAATAAAATTCTCCAGTATTTTATAAATAAACTAATTAGAGAGTTTATAAAATTTAATGAAATAAAATCTTTAGTATAACAAATCTATAACAAAGATGGGTCGTTACACCAAACATTAATTAAAAAAATTAATAATAAAATATTTTTTAGAAAGACATAGATTAATAAACAATTTTTTATATTTTCTTTTAAGTTCTTACTATTTGCTCAGACAACTTATTAGCAAATTCATTATTTTTTTAATTTATTAAATGTATTTTATATTTAGTTAATTAAAGGTATTTAATGCATTATATTGAATATAAATCTTGAAAAAATATGACACTAAAAGAGGAATTTGAAATCTTGAATTTTAAATTAGGTTATTACTTTAATTCTTTTTCCTTATGTTTCATATGAAGAGCATTAAGATTTTATTACATTGATAAGCTATTCTTTGTACCCGTGTGATGCAGCCAATTTTTTTTTATGTTAGACGTAAATTATAATGATAATAATTATCTAAATTAGAAGGCCCTGAGATTTTGTTGCCCTAGTACGAAACTGTAGATAAGGCCCATTATGTATAAATATTCAAAAATATTAATATATATTGAACAAAAAATAGACACATAATTTAATTAAAAACTGTATGTTTTATTACATTAAACGAATAACATAATTTTAACAAAATTCAAAAAAAAATATATCATCTTTTTTTATTGATATGTTATTGTCTATCATCCAATGTACATCCCTCAATAACATGACATACACATAAATATCTATATAAAATTAAGGTCACCCCCGAAAAGAAAAAAAAATGCACACACAATATGTATGTGTATATAAAATTCTGTATTGATATTATACAATTTTATTTCCTATAATTCATTCACTTTCTTTTTCTTTCTATTTTCCCTTTTCCTTTCTATCACATCTTCTATTACGTCTCACATTTCCTCTATCTCTCCTTTTTCCATCTCTCTTACCACTCAAGATAGATGCAGGTCCCAAAAAATATGGAACCATAATTTCCAATTATTTTTAAGGTTTCTATTTCTTCCTAAATGTTTCTTGATAAAAATAAAGGGAATCAAAACAATATTATTTCATTGTTTGAAGTATAGAATGCATTATTTTTGTTATTATCTAGTTAAGAAATGAAGTTTACTTTAGCGAAATTTGAGGGTCAATTTTGCTTTCGAAACATCAAATATGATATCTAATTATCATTAATATTTTTATCATTAAAATTGATACAATAAATTTTTAAAAGTACATCTCTTTTCTGCCACTACAACATTATAATCTTATATATTTTGTTTAATTTATATGATTTTTTGAAACTTCAAATATGATATCTAAATATCATAAATACTTTTATCATAAAAATGGGCTCAACGACATTATAATCTTATACATTTTGTATAATTTATATGTTTTTTTGTGTTCGTGATATGTGGTATATTATTATAATTTTTTAGTTGTTGGTTAAAGTTAATATGTTAATTAAAATTATAATTTACTTTAATTTTTATATTTGACTCCCTCAAACAAAATGCTCTAACTCCGACTATCGTTTATTATCAACAAAATATCTTCATTTCATATTAAAGCTTAAACTTTTGGTTTGTGTTTCTTAAATTGTTAAAAAAAAAAAAACTTTAAACCTATTACCATAGATTCATTACATGTTGATATGTCACAATGAGTTGAAAATTCATTCAACAAGAATTTATAAAAGTAACACATAAAAAGACTAACAATTAAGAAATTGATAATTTTTAATCACATGGTACATTTTAATTTGAATAAAAAAATAGACATAAAATGAAACAATAATTTTAATCTATTTATAAGAATAAAATAAAACAATATGTAAAAAAAAATACTACGTAACCATACAGACTTTTTTTATAAAATAAAAAATTTGGGTTCGCTCTAACCCTAAGGCCTCAGCGGTTGGCCCTTCTCAAGGATGCTTCTTTAGCCTTATGCTTTTTCCCCTGAAGATGATCATTCAGTCCTTTCTCACTTGTGGTAGTAATTTGACATAAGCCACAACTCCATTGCTTCGTGGGTTTCTTTGCCAAATTCTTATTGTCATCAATTAATGTAGGAGGTGTCACTGCTTTGCGCTTTGTACCATAACGATCAACATCTGGCTTAGCCTATAATAGGATAAACCAAAAGAGAAAACCTTTTGTTAAAGAAGAAGCAAAAAAAAAATGAAGAGAAAGATAAAGATAGAAAAGAAGGGTAAATTAAACATAACGCTATACACTAACCAATATAATCACTTTTCCCTTGTTATTAGTCTTACTCTGCCTATAAAGTTGTCTGATAGCAACTTTGCAAGGTAACTTGGATTCTGACCCTCCAAATCTATCGATGTTGCTAACCGGGTTGTTTATTCTTTGATTCAAATACAATGGATTAACCGGAACTTGTTCTCCATACGAGAACCGCTCTATTGTTTCCATTGGGATTTCCACCGTCCTTTCTACCACCATTTCCCTCTTGACTTCTTCCTCCAGCTCTCGCCGTCGTCCGAATGCCATCTAACGGGCGATTGTCTCTCTCCTTATTTTCTCCTTCTCCAGCTCCAACTCTCGCCGGAATGCCTCCTCAGCATCAATGGGCATATCCGTTGGGAATACTCTAGGCGCTGAAACATTGCCGAGAAAACTACTTGGTGCAAACGCAGACCCTACAAGTGAATAATGAATTAAATGAACTCATGTGACAAAAGTTTTGTTTTTATAAACAGCAAAACAAATGGGTCTCTTGAAAGAAACATGAAGAATAGTGAGCGTTACCTTGTAATGAGGGTCCAGAGATATCTGAATTCATGTAGGCGACGGTGGAAAAAGGGTGCTGCGTTGGTAATGGTGTCATTTGGTTTTGGCTATCGTGATATTTGAACTCCATGGAAAAAGTTGAAATGTGACGCAAAGGGAAGGGGAAAGTGAGAAGAAAAGTAGTGCCTATGAAATGAGAGACAATGATTGTGTGTGCAGTGTGAGTTTGAGAGAGTGATTAATAAATAGGCCATTGTGAGGGGTGGTTGTTTTCACATTTGTGTTTGTACATGTCGTTGACCCTTTTTTTGTGTGTGATGAGGTGATTTTTGGTCAAATATTGAGAGTTTACCATATTTTTCATTCAACACTTGAAAATGGAAAGAAAAGGAAAGAGGAATTTGTTCCAATTTTGAATGGGACATGCATACCATTTTGACCAGCTGGGATTTTAATTAGGGATTTCTCACACATTTTAAGCAAAGTTAATCAATAATAGGTTGACTTGGAAAAAAAGCATTAAATATGAATAAAATGTTTATATGGTAAACTTTGAAATATTTATTTTTTAAAATTTAGGATTAAATATTTATCGATTACAACATTTGATATTATTAACAAATTAACTAAGCGAATAACTAATAACTAGGAATTAGAAAATTGTCATCAATTTAATATAACTAGTATTTTGACTTGTGGTTTGCATAAAATAAATACTTATTTTTTTTATAGAATTTAATTTTTAATAAATAAATATTTTGAATGTATATATTAAATGTATTATAGTGAAAAATTATAATTTATAATTAACAATATTTTGAATATATAAATTATATTTATAATAAATAGTTTGCATAATGATTTCAGGAAACCACATGATATTTTAATTGGGTCTCCAAACGTTAATTAAAAAAATTAATAATAAAATATTTTTTAGAAAGACATAGATTAATAAACATATTTTTATATTTTCTTTTAAGTTCTTACTTTTTGCTCAGACAACTTATTAGCAAATTCATTATTTTTTTAATTTATTAAATGTATTTTATATTTAGTTAATTAAAGGTATTTAATGCATTATATTGAATATAAATCTTGAAAAAAATATGACACTAAAAGAGGAATTTGAAATCTTGAATTTTAAATTAGGTTATTACTTAAATTCTTTTTCCTTATGTTTCATTTGAAGAGCATTAAGATTTTATTACATTGATAAGCTGTTCTTTGTACCCGTGTGATGCAGCCAATTTTTTTATGTTAGATGTAAATTATAATGATAATAATTATCTAAATTAGAAGGCCCTGAGATTTTGTTGCCGTAGTACGAAACTATAGATAAGGCCCATTATATATAAATATTCAAAAATATTAATATATATTGAATAAAAAATAGACACATAATTTAATTAAAAACTGTATGTTTTATTACATTAAACGAATAACATAATTTTAACAAAATTCAGAAATATTATATCATCTTTTTATATTGATATGTTATTGTCTATCATCCAATGTACATCCCTCAATAACATGACATACACATAAATATCTATATAAAATTAAGGTCACCCCTGAAAAGAAAAAAAAAATGCACACACAATATGTATGTGTATATAAAATTCTGTTTTGATATTATACAATTTTATTTCCTATAATTCATTCATTTTCTTTTTCTTTCTATTTTCTCTTTTCCTTTCTATCACATCTTCTATTACGCCTCACATTTCCTCTATCTCTCCTTTTTGCATCTCTCTTACCACTCAAGATAGATGCAGGTCCCAAAAAATATGGAACCATAATTTCCAATTATTTTTAAGGTTTCTATTTCTTCCTAAATGTTTCTTAATAAAAATAAAGGGAATCAAAACAATATTATTTCATTGTTTGATGTATAGAATGCATTATTTTTATTATTATCTAGTTAAGAAATGAACTTTACTTTAGCAAAATTTGAGGGTCAATTTTGCATTCGTAACTTCAAATATGATATCTAATTATCATTAATATTTTTATCATTAAAATTGATACAATAATTTTTTAAAAGTACATCTCTTTTCTGCCACTACAACATTATGATCTTATATATTTTGTTTAATTTATATGATTTTTTGAAACTTCAAATATGATATCTAAACAAGATAAATACTTTTATCATTAAAATGGGCTCAACGACATTATCAACAAAATATCTTCATTTCATATTAAAGCTTAAACTTTTTGTTTGTGTTTCTTAAATTGTTAAAAAAAAAAAAAACTTTAAACCTATTACCATAGATTCATTACATGTTGATATGTCACAATGAGTTGAAAATTCATTCAACAAGAATTTATAAAAGTAACACATTAAAAACTAACAATTAACAAATTGATAATTTTTAATCACATGGTACATTTTAATTTGAATAAAAAAATAGACATAAAATGAAACAATAATTTTAATCTATTTATAAGAATAAAATAAAACAATATGTAAAAAAAAAATACTACATAACCATACAGACTTTTTTTATAAAATAAAAAAATTGGGTTCCCTATAACCCTAAGGCCTCAGCGGTTGGCCCTTCTCAGGGATGCTTCTTTAGCCTTATGCTTTTTCCCCTGAAGATGATCATTCATTCCTTTCTCACTTGTGGTAGTAATTTGACATAAGCCACAACTCCATTGCTTCGTGGGTTTCTTTGCCAAATTCTTATTGTCATCAATTAATGTAGGAGGTGTCATTGCTTTGCGCTTTGTACCATAACGATCAACATCTGGCTTAGCCTATAATGGGATAAACCAAAAGAGAAAACCTTTTGTTAAAGAAGAAGCAAAGAAAAATGAAGAGAAAGATAAAGACATAAAAGAAGGGTAAATTAAACATAACGCTATACACTAACTAATATAATCACTTTTCCCTTGTTATTAGTCTTAGTCTGCCTATAAAGTTGTCTGATAGCAACTTCGCGAGGTAACTTGGATTCTGGCCCTCCAAAAGAATTAAGTACTTAAGAGGTAAAAATATTCCTTTGGTTAAAGTTATCTGGAAGGATATCAGAGGTAATGACACTTGAGAATTTGAAGAGAAAATGAGAGAAAAATATCATCAATTGTTTATACAGTTACATTAGAAATTTCAAGGACGAAATTTTTATTAGTGGGGGAGAATTGTAACACCCTCAATTTTACTACTTGTACATATTTTATATAAATATTATGAGAAATTATGTACTGTATTTTATAGAAACTTTCTGTACATATTTTCATAATAAAATTAATATAGTTCTATTCAATAAAAATTTCTGAGTCTTTTAATACTTTTGTTTCTGCCTAAAATTCTTGTTGACCAGACAGTTGTATCAGACAGCTGTCCAGGATAAAATTTTCCAGTATAACATTTTGGATTAAAATGTACTCTAATAAATAAAGAATTTAATGTAGATTTAAAATATTTACAGTTGAGAAATGAATTACTTGTTGATTGGATCGTTGTGTCAGACAGCTGTCCAGGATAAATTTTCTAGTGTAAAATTTTGGAGTAAACTGTAACCTAATAAAAAGATAATTGAATGTACATTAAGAAAATATACAGTTGAGAAATTAAAATGCTAATTTCGAATTGTTAGGATTTTCTGAAAGTTAGAACTCTGAGAAATTATTACGATAAAATTCTATGGTAGAAAATTAAGATAAAATTTGTATGAGACATATGGAATTTTCTATTAATTATAATATATTTAGAATAATTATTAAAATTGTTTAACTAAGAAAAATAAAAATAAAAGTGTTAGCCAATCAAATTTTGACAACTCAAAGTTTCTAGTGTTATTAAATTAAGCTAATTAGGCTTTGATTAAGAGATGATTAAGACACTACCCCAAGGTTTTTGATAGTGAGGAATCTAATGGTAGTGTTAGTTTCTTCAAATTCAAATTAGTTTGTAAGATAATTAAAAAGTGCCAAAACTTTCTAGAAAAATCTACAAAATTCAAACTTTTTGACTAATGGACAAAGCAATTAGCAACTCCTTTAAGTAAGCAATTTTGGACGTCCAAGTGGCTGCCAAATATCAAGAAGTGGACTGTCTTTGGACCAAGGCAGCTGGACGTGAAAGTCTAAATAAATTGGGTGAAGAAAACTTTATAAAAACATAAGAAACAAAAGTAAAAGACAAAAACTAACAAAGCTAGCTTTCCCAAAACCCCAAACCCGTGAGTTCCCAACTGCAGTCCCTCCATGAAACCTTCATCCTTTCTTCCAAAACCAAGAAAGAAATCAACCAAAACCTCCCAAATTTCAAAATAGCTTTGGCCAAAAGAGAAGAAATTGGAAGAAAAGCTTAAAAATTCAAGAAGACAAGGGAGAAAGGGATTCAAAGGTTTTCTTCATCAAATTAAGGATTTAAGGTAAGGATCATGGCATTTAATTTCAATCTAGACAACTTTGAATTAGTAGAAACATGTCTTTAGGTTTAGATTTTAAAGATTTGATCAAGAACTATGGAAAGATGAAATTGATTTTGGACTTTTATAAATTTGATGTTTGAAGTTAAAATATTTGTTTAAATCCATGTTTTGTTGATTTCATGATGTGGTGATGGATTGAAATTGCTTGCTTGGTTTGTTATTGATTGAAATTGGCTTGGTTGATTTGTGAATGGTGTTGGAAATTTGTGGAAATCACTCATGGAGGAATTAAAAGGTTGCCATGTGAAATTTTGCTTAAAAACCAAGGGCAAAATAGTCATTTCACATGTAGGGACACATTGGGAATTTTATAAAAAGATCAAGGACAATTTTGGAAATAATGAAAAAAGTATAAGGGTAAAATGGTAATTTCACATATTCTAGAAAGTTTAGGTACATAATTGGAATTTTGAGAAAAGATCAAGGGAAAAATTGGAAATAATAGAAAAGAGTAAGGGTAATATGGTAATTTTACACTTGAGGGCAAAATTGGAATTTTAGAAAAAGAGCAAGGGTAGTTTAGTAAAAATTTTATAATAGTGACCTAATTGATATTTTAGTAAAATACTAATGTTAATTGCTGAATGTTTATATTTCCGTATTTGATTGTTTAATATTAATTATTTACTTATGATCATTATCACATGGCATAAAAGTATGCATGAGTATTTTTGGGGGTTTTACAAAGATTCAAGTGAAAAATGATTGATATTGGCTAACCGGGACTGTGGTAGCCATGAATAAAAAGGAAAAGAAAAGAAAAGAAAAGAAAGAAAAGAAAAGAAAAGAAAAGAAAAGAAAGAAAAGAAAAGAAAGAATAAATGTTGACTAACCGGGAATGCAGTAGTCATGAGAATTGAATCTTTGGGGTGAGCAGAGTAAGTTAGACAAAATTGTATGGTCTGTGATCATGTAGTCTGTGGGGTGAAGGATATTGGCAATTCCACATGTGGCTGTAATCTGGACAGAGATGCTGCCGTGGTGGCCTTCCTGGGTATCCTGATCTCCTAATTCTGCTAGCTTATTCGCGTTTAGTAGGGGCTGATAGCTGAATTGCAGTGCATAATGGTAGGCCAGTTACTTACTAAACACTCAAAGGGGAAGTCTCCATGGAGCAGGGTCAAAATGATTTTGAGTCAAAACTGCATTTGCATAAATCATACTGCATTTACTTTATGTGAATTATTAAGTAATGTATGAAATGTATCTATTTGATGTTGTCTTAATTGAATGAGAAATTAAATGTCTGATCCTGTAAAATTTTGTCCCTAGATTCTAGGGAAGTGTAAATGCAGGTGAATGAAGAGTAATGAGAAGTAGAAGATGCAGAGGTCACCAGAGCTATTGGATTGGGAAATTTTGGGCTAACAATAGTTAAAGAAATATTTAGATCATTTTGTAATATGATATTTTGGGTATATAATAATTGTAGTACTTAAAATTATTTTTGTAACATCATATTAGAAAATTTTAGTAATGTAAAAGTTTAAATATAATGTATTTTTATAGATTGTATTGAAAAATTTTAATAGTTAAATTAAATATTTATATTAGAAGGGGGGGTTACAAATAGTCTACATATGACTCTTGTCTTGTCAAGATTTCTAACTAGGGCAGAATCTTTCATCTATGCCTCATCTACCCTAAGTATGATGGTGTGACTTTGAGACTGATCAACTCAAAGCTACATTAAGTACTGAACAGTAGTGGGTGATGTGTGATAACTTATGGGATGAGATAACTAAAGGTATCTCCCATAGGTTAAGTCTGAGCAAGCTTCTACATCCACAAAGAGGATAGCCACAATCAAGGACAATCGAGGAAGACAAAGGAAGGACCGTATCTCCGTGACGCTTGATAGTTTGAAGTACGGACTTTAGAGCGAATTTCAAGGACGAAATTCCTAAAAGGTGGGGAGAGTTGTAACATCCCATTTTTCATCTTATAGGAATTTATTTTGTTTGAAATATTTTAAGGAATTTAATTATTTCTTAAGATACATTTGATTAATTTTAAAGGAATTCGACACGCGATAAGTTTGCAGTTAATTCCTTGTGTATTTTAATCTTGGGGTTTGCAAGTTTATTATCATGAAATTTATTTCATGAAGAGTAAGATATGTGATTTAATTTAATTATTGCAAGTTTTAATTGGATCTCTTTATGTGTGATTTAAATATATTTAATTTGGTTAATTTTGTGTGTTGTTTGAATTTATCAAATTAGCACATTAATGTTTGCCAATTAAAATATGTGAAGTTACTCATTTATTTGATTGAGTATGTTATGAAATGACTTAATTAGTTGAACCTTGTGTGATCATTTTTAGTGATTGAATTACTTGAAATACATGCCATGTGTTAAATAAAATGCCTAAAAACTTAAAAGTGGAACATGCTGAAATTTCACTGCACAATAGCTGTCTCTGTTTTTCGAGAATTACTCCCTTTTTAGTTTGAATTTGCTTACAATTTTTGGAGGGATAATACCTTTATATGTCTATAATGTCCCTGTAAAATATCATAATTTATTTCCAAGTAGAGAAAACTTGGCGAATTATTTATTGACTACTGTTCTGTCAAAATCCTAACAGTGGCCAGCTGCAAAAACACATTTAATTGAACCGTTATATAATTTTGTAAAAATCTGAGAAATTCACGTTTTGATCTAGACATGCTGAGAATCCCATCCGTAAAGTTTCGTGCAAATAAAAAAAATCATTTGATAGGGTAACTAACTTTTCAAAGACAGGACAACTTAAAAGGAATAAAGCAGAAAGTTTGTTTCCCTCAAAATTAACCCAAAATAAATACAAATGAATAATGGGAGAGGGAGAGAGAGAAACTCATGTGAGAAAGGAGGGAGAGGGAGAGGAACTCTGATTTTTTTCAGATCACATGGTGCCATCTTTTCACCTGCCATACACTATTCATTTCAACACTTCCACACTCCAAATCTTCATCATGTAGTCAATTTCTCCTCCAACAAGCTAAGTGACCCCTATTGGCTCTCATTGCCACCCCCACATGTTCACCTTCAGCCAACACTCTTCTAGAGTGTTCTCCCTCACCTATAAATAGAGCTCTCACCAAGCTCATTTCACAAAAACACACAACAAAGCTACTATTGCAAAGTAGAGAGAGTTTTAGTGAGATAGTGAGGTTTTGGTGTTGGAGAAAGCTTGGAGAGGGAGCCTTGCCCCTTGGAGGTGTTCAGCCAGCCTTTATAAAGGAGGAAGAAAGTTTTCCAGCCACCACCTTGCTCCCTAGGCTACACGAAATTAATTAAGGTATGGGGGGAGTGGGGATGTTTCTTTCATTTTGATGTTGCTCCATGGTTTGGGTTGTGATGGTTCTTGAAGAACCTCTCATTTCATGTTCTTGCTAAATTGTTACTTTGATCTCTATATTTCATGTGTTCTTATTGCTGCATGTTGCTACTATGTGTTGTTGCATGAAAATGTGATGTTGAGGTGTTATTGGGCTGCTGCCATTTTATTGCAATGTGAAGAGATGATGTTTTGGTGTTGGGAATAAATTATGTACATGATGAAATTGGGCCTTGGTGTGACCATGTGAAAAAAAAAAATACATGTGCATGTGTGTACTGTACGTAAGAAAAAGGAAGGGAGGGGTGTGTGTTAGCAATTTGTTTTAAATGGTTAAGTGTGTGGGGGTGTGTGACGTGAGTGAATGTGAGGGAGGGGAGTATGTTGGTGAATTTATTTTAAGTAGTTTGAAGAGTATTAAGTGATAAAATTAATTTTTATAATTATATTATGCTACTGTTTTAGAATTAAATAAATGGTTTAAAAAGAAAAAAAATCATTTGGGAATCTATGATTTTAATTATACATGAAGAATCAAATTTTTGATTCCTATTAGTCTCAGGATCACATTTTGTACAAATAGGAGGGAAAATTCTATTTTTATCTCTTACATAATTACTTGATTTTGACATGATAAATTACTTTGTTAAATAATAAATATTCTCTAAAATGTTACTATCTTATGTGAAGGAAACAATAAATTACGTGAAGAAGTTATTACTTGTGAAGGGAGAAAAATTAATTGATGAGAAACAACAAGTATTATTTTGTGTGAAATATTATAATAAGTTTTTGAAAGGATTGTTATGAGTTAACTATTAGAGTTAAGTAATGAGTATTATTCAATTTGACATGGGAAAAATTTTATAAAGGAGTTATTATGAATAATATTTTATATATCATTTTATCTGAAAAAAGTTCTGCGTTATTATAATAAGTTTTTTTTAACTAATAAAGTTAAATGGTGGAGTATTATTTCAAGTTATATACATAATATCTTAAGCAAAGGAATAATTATGGATAATATTCTAAGAAGGGAAAGCTATCATTTTATGTGAAAATAATGATTATCTTATATATAGATTTATTTTAAAGAATATATATATATATATATATATATATATGAAAAATATTCCATGAGAAAAACTTATTATTTTATGTGGAAGTATTTATTTTCCTATGGATAGTCTTATTTTGAAGAAATAATAAGAAAAGAAATTTAATTATGATGACATTGTCACTTTTATAAAGAACGCGTATTATGTTTGCCTTAGGGGATTTATATTTCAAAATTTAAATATATTCTTTAATACGGTGGTATAAGGCTTAAATAAATATTTGATGACAAGGTTATGATATAATTGTCCAAGTATGCTTGACTAAGAATTAATTTAAGTAGTGGGTAATTAAATTGGAAGGTGTACCACTAAGCGCGTATGATTGCTTCTTGCACCGTGTCCTTGTGATTGGTATTTACGATTGAATTATAAATCATTATCATGTGGAGGGTGAGAACGACCCTTGTGAATATTTATTGATATGTATGATTGAGATATAATGATAATAATGTGAAAGGTGAGAACGACCCTTGTAATGAATAGACCTCTTGGAGTTATTTCAAGGATAAGTACCTTAGAGCCTTAAGGCTTGGATTAGCCAAGCTGGACGAAAGGTACGCTTGGACGTGGTGCAGGAAGCTACAGTGTGGTACACTGTAGATGGCTTAGGGCGTGGCCTTTTGTGGGTCGAAGGGGTGAATGGCACGAATGTATGGAATCCTAGGGGTGGGCTTGCAACCCACGAGCCGGGATGAGCGATTGCCAGCTCGCACACCTCGATAAATGCCGGGCTATCTGTGATGGAGCGGAGGGTATATCTCTTGCGGGGTTTTTCCCGAAGGATTACGCGTAACAAGATAAATATGGATATTGATAACTGACGTGCCAGGATAGGTGTTAGTGTACCAAGGATTGAGGATCAGAGATATACTTACTCCCCATCGCTTCTCGAAGGATGAATTGTGATTTGATGGTTGATCAACCGAGAGTATGGATCCATACGATGACGATGATGATGATGACGATGTTAGTAATGAGGATTGGATATAACTTAGCAGTATATGATAGGTCCCCCGTAAAATATGTGTGCTTGATTTATTGTGTGTTGGAGTGAGAAAATGTCTCAACTCTTTCCATGGAAACGACATCGAAAGAATACAACCTCACTCCATACTTTTTCTGTTTCTTTGTATGTTCTGTTCTGCGAAGATGGACCCAGCAACATGGAACTTGGAAGTGACATTTGGATCGATAGAGCAGTGGCTTTCCGACAAGGATGAGCTCAGTGGAGGCCTCATCATTCGTAACCTACCATCGTTAGGTGAACTTATGGTGTCAGCTGAGCTTGCTTTTCCCGTAGGATTATTCTTAGCACTTGACTGGGAGTAGTCTACTATTAACCCTGGGATTGACGACGAGTATTTGTGTCCGCCTCCGTCACCTCTCATACCTAGGAGCGATGAACGACATCCTATCAAGCTCGACGACGAGGGAGGGGACTAGTGTGTCGATATTGCTCTGTTAGGGGTTTTCGAGTTGGGGTATAATGGCGTCTTTCTTATGATGTAATTCCTTTTCCGATGTATTTCCATTTCAGTGTAATCATTTGATGTACTAAAACCTTATGGTGATTATGATTAATGTTATGATCTTGCTGTTGGTGTTTAATCTAATCCCACATTTTATTATCGATGATTATCGCGCAAAAATTTTACACAGTTTTTCATAAGTAACTAATTAAAGAATTTAATTAAAATTAATCCAAGCTTTCAAATAGGATTATTAGTTAAATGAATATAAGGGGTGTTACATCTCTCCTGTTTCCATCTCTCTTACCACTCAAGATAGATGCAGGTCCCAAAAAATATGGAACCATAATTTCCAATTATTTTTAAGGTTTCTATTTCTTCCTAAATGTTTCTTAATAAAAATAAAGGGAATCAAAACAATATTATTTCATTGTTTGAAGTATAGAATGCATTATTTTTATTATTATCTGGTTAAGAAATGAACTTTACTTTCGCGAAATTTGAGGGTCAATTTTGCTTTCGAAACTTCAAATATGATATCTAATTATCATTAATATTTTTATCATTAAAATTGATACAATAAATTTTTAAAAGTACATCTCTTTTCTGCCACTACAACATTATAATCTTATATATTTTGTTTAATTTATATGATTTTTTGAAACTTCAAATAAGATATCTAAATATCATAAATACTTTTATCATTAAAATGGGCTCAACGACATTATAATCTTATATATTTTGTATAATTTATATGTTTTTTTTGTTTTCGTGATATGTGGTATATTATTATAATTTTTCAGTTGTTGGTTAAAGTTAATACATTAATTAAAAATATAATTTCCTTTAATTTTTATATTTGACTCCCTCAAACAAAATGCTCTAACTCCGACTATCGTTTATTATCGACAAAATATCTTCCTTTCATGTTAAAGCTTAAACTTTTGGTTTGTGTTTCTTAAATTGCTAAAAAAAAAAAACAAAAAACTTTAAACCTATTACCATAGATTCATTACATGTTGGTATGTCACAATGAGTTGAAAATTCATTCAACAAGATTTTATAAAAGTAACACATAAAAAGACTAACAATTAAAAAATTGATACTTTTTAATCACATGGTACATTTTAATTTGAATAAAAAAATAGACATAAAATGAAACAATAATTTTAATCTATTTATAAGAATAAAATAAAACAATATGTAAAAAAAATACTACATAACCATACAGACTTTCTTTATAAAATAAAAAAATTGGGTTCCCTCTAACCCTAAGGCCTCCTCAGTGGTTGGCCCTTCTCAGGGATGCTTCTTTAGCCTTATGCTTTTTCCCCTGAAGATGATCATTAAGTCCTTTCTCACTCGTGGTAGTTATTTGACATAAGCCACAACTCCATTGCTTCGTGGGTTTCTTTTCCAAATTCTTATTGTCATCAATTAATGTAGGAGGTGTCACTGCTTTGCGCTTTGTACCATAACGATCAACATCTGGCTTAGCCTATAATGGGATAAACCAAAAGAGAAAACCTTTTCTTAATGAAGAAGCAAAAAAAAAATGAAGAGAAAGATAAAGACAGAAAAGAAGGGTAAATTCAACATAACGCTATACACTAACCAATATAATCACTTTTCCTTTGTTATTAGTCTTAGTATGCCTATAAAGTTGTCTGATAGTAACTTGGTGAGGTAACTTTGATTGTGGCCCTCCAAATCTGTCGATGTTACTAACCGGGTTGTTTATTCTTTGATTCAAATACAATTGATTAACCGGAACTTGTTCTCCATACTAGAACCGCTCTGTTGTTTCCATTGGGATTTCCACCGTCCTTTCTACCGCCATTTCCCTCCTGACTTCTTCCTCCAGCTCTCGCCATCGTCTAGATGCCATCTCGCGGGCGATTATCTCTCTCCTTATTTTCTCCTTCTCCAGCTCCAACTCTCGCTGGAATGCCTCCTCAGCATTAATGGGCATCACCGTTAGGAATACTCTAGGCACTGAAACATTGCCGAGAAAACTACTTGGCACAAATGTAGACCCTACAAGTGAATAGTAAATTAAATGAACTCATCTGACAAAAGTTTTGTTTTATAAACAGCAAAACAAATGGGTCTCTTGAAAGGAACGTGAAGAATAGTGAGCGTTTCCTTGTAATGTGGGTCCAGAGATATCGGAATTCATGTAGGCGACGGTGGAAAAAGGGTGCTGCGTTGGTAATGGTGTCATTTGGTTTTGGCCATCGTGATATTTGAACTCCATGGAAAAAGTTGAAATGTGACTCAAAGGGAAGGGGAAAGTGAGAAGAAAAGCAGTGCCTATGAAATGAGAGACAATGATTATGTGTCCAGTGTGAGTTTGAGAGAATGATTAATAAATAGGCCATTGTGAGGGGTGGGTTGTAACCACCCATCTTCGTTACAGATTTGTTATACTAAAACATTTTGTTAATTATTATCATATTAAACTACATAGAAAATTTCTTCACATTTAACACATATATATGTACATCATCACATCATAAAAGTATTAGGTCTGGCTTTACAAAAATAAAATATATAAATATGTACATACGATACCAAAATAGTCCTCTTGTATAGAACATTCATCACAACCTAAGTATTTATACATATGTCCTAAGCTGGTCCCCATACTATGTACATATATACTAGAACATATCCAAAAAGAGGGATTTCATCCCATCTTTAAGATCTACATCCGCTTCAGTCATGAGCGGCTTGAGAACCTGCAACATCACCTCTATCTACTCCCGTGCCAACCACACGATCATTGCAGTAAAACAACACAAACACAAAATGCAAGGGTAAGCTTATTTATATATAAAAAAAAGGATAGGATTTGATCAAAGGAAAATTTAGAATAAATCAACAATAATTATTTAGCTAACATCACACAACAATACATACATCAATCTTATATACAATTTTCATTATGCAATGTCGTGCTGACTCGACTCCATGGATATTTCTACAACTTTTTGGGCAGTCCCCATAGGCCTCATCCGCTACCATGGTCTCACCTTTGACCATTCAGGGAGTCCCTTGAGCTACCTTGTGGAGAAAGTGTGGATTTAATCAAATATAGACAAGTGTGGGTATTGGCTTACCTATGTAAGGTTTGCAAAACCTTACATCTATAGAAATTCGCCCACTTGGCTATTCTATAGGCCCACCGTTGGCCACCACGAAAACCTTCGGCACTAGGTTGAGAGCCTACCTAGCACCCTCAACTTACGTGCCTACCCATATGCAATGTCATGTAACAAGCCAAACAATCTTGATTACCCAAGCTCTCTCTATGTTATAAATTCACCATTTTTCTCAAATTCAGCAGTTCAATAAGCTTAAGTAAGGTATTCTAACACCCTGAATCCTTACTTACAACACAACACTAACTTTAACAAAATGTGAATTTCCTAACATAGTTATAGAACAAAATTGGTGGCCTATCCAACATCCTCATTCAATATTATACATCTCAAAGAATGTCAATCACACATTTAAAATGATTATTTATATAAGAAAATGAATATATATCACACTCATAACAAAACTGAGTCTTGGACTCAAAGCTGAACAAAAGCACCAGAGTTGACTGGACGCTGGTCACTGGATGCTGGGTAGGTCATTGGACGCTGGGTGAGCTGGGTGGGTCACTAGACGCTGGGTGAGCTGGGTGGGTCATTGGACGTTGGATGGTTCACCGGATGCTGGGTGGTTCATTGGACGCTGGGTGGTTCACCGGACGCTGGGTGAGCTGGGTGGGTCGTTGGACACTGGGTGATTCACTGGACGCTAGGTGGTTCACTGGATGCTGGGTGGTTCACTGGACGCTGGGTGAGCTGGGTGGGTCGTTGGACGCTGGGTGGTTCACTGGACGCTGGATGGTTCACTGGACGCTAGGTCTGCAGAATCAGACGCTCGCAAAATTTATGACTAACAGAACGTCGTAACAGGATTTTCTGCAGAACCCAGGGCCTCCCAAAGGATCCCAAGCACCCAAAAACATGCCTCAAAGGTTTAGGGACAATTCACAACACTTACAAGACCATTCCAAGTCAAAAACAACATATCATGATATGATATCAACTTCAACTTAAGTCATAAATTCACCCAAATCATTAAGAACACAAAAGAGAGAAAAACTCATTGCATCATAAAAAAATAAATTTGAAAGGATATCCAAAAGGGTAGAACTCAAACACCAAACACCACCAAATCATTCAAACAAGTTTAAAGCTTCCCTTACCTAAACTTCTTGACTCAAACCGTGAAGAAAAAGCTAGAAAGGAGAACTTTGGGGTTCTTGAGTGAACTTTCCTCAATTTTTGTTACAGAATCTACTAGTAGGAACCTAAATCAACATCAAAGTAAACTCAAAATCAAGATTTCTCTCATCTCTTAAAATCTAACCAAGACCCATTTCTCATGTTCTTGGGAGGAGATGAGAAAGTTACTTAGAAATCAAGAAGACGGAGGAACTGGACTTACCAACTTAAAATCAACTAAAAAATATCTGGGGAAGAAGAAATCAAACTTCAAGATGGGGTAGGAATCAAACTTCCGTTCACGGAAAAGAGACCTTAGAGAGGAAGAAAGATAAGAACGAAGGAAATGGAAGTAATAGGAAGCTTGGCACGGTAAAATAAAGAGATTTGCATGAAATTTTGCTATTTGACCCTACACTTCCTCTAAGGACACCCCCTTTTCTTATTATTTTCTTCTACAACTCACGGAACTCACGGAACTCACGTAAAAGTCCCTTAAATCTCACAGCACACACTCTAAGTCCAACACCTCATGAAAATCTAACAATAACACTACAACACATAACAAAACATAGAACTTAAGTTAATTATTATATTAATTCAACATAATTTAAATTTAATTTTCTCTTGCATTATTAATCAAACACTTAATCATACAATTACAAAAACCACAACATTACATAGGTGTTTTCACATTTGTGTTTGTACATGTCGTTGACCCTTTTTTTGTGTGTGATGAGGTGATTTTTGGTCAAATATTGAGAGTTTACTAGATTTTTCATTCAACGCTTGAAAATGGAAAGAAAAGGAAACAGGAATTTGTTCCAATTTTGAATGGGACTTGCATACCATTTTGACCAGCTGGGATTTTAATTAGGGATTTCTCACACATTTTAAGCAAAGTTAATCAATAATAGGTTAACTTGGAAAAAAAAGCATTAAATATGAATAAAATGTTTATATGGTAAAATTTGAAATATTTATTTTTTAAAATTTAGGATTAAATATTTATCGATTACAACATTTGATATTATTAACAAATTAACTAAGCGGATAACTAATAACTAGGAATTAGAAAATTGTCGTCAATTTAATATAACTAGTATTTTGACTTGTGGTTTGCATAAAATAAATACTTATTTTTTTTATAGAATTTAATTTTTAATAAATAAATATTTTGAATGTATATATTAAATGTATTATAGTGAAAAATTATAATTTATAATTAAAAATATTTTGAATATATAAATTATATTTATAATAAATAGTTTGCATAATGATTTCAAGAAACCACATGATATTTTAATTGGGTCTCCAAACATTAATTAAAAAAATTAATAATAAAATAATTTTTAGAAACACATAGATTAATAAACAAATTTTTATATTTTCTTTTAAGTTCTTACTTTTGGCTCAGACAACTTATTAGCAAATTCATTATTTTTTTTAATTTATTAAATGTATTTTATATTTAGTTAATTAAAGGTATTTAATGCATTATATTGAATATAAATCTTGAAAAAATATGACACTAAAAGAGGAATTTGAAATCTTGAATTTTAAATTAGGGTATTACTTAAAATTCTTTTTCCTTATGTTTCATATGAAGAACATTAAGATTTTATTGCATTGATAAGCTATTCTTTGTACCCGTGTGATGCAGCCAATTTTTTTATGTTAGACGTAAATTATAATGATAATAATTATCTAAATTAGAAGGCCCTGAGATTTTGTTGCCCAAGTACGAAACTGTAGATAAGGCCTATTATATATAAATATTCAAAAATATTAATATATATTGAATAAAAAATAGACACATAATTTAATTAAAAACTGTATGTTTTATTACATTAAACGAATAACATAATTTTAACAAAATTCAAGAAAAATATATCATCTTTTTTTATTCATATGTTATTGTGTATCATCCAATGTACATCCCTCAACAACATGACATACACATAAATATCTATATAAAATTAAGGTCACCCCCAAAAACAAAAACAAAAAATGCACACACAATATGTACGTGTATACAAAATTCGGTAATGATATTATACAATTTTCTTTCCTATAATTCATTCATTTTCTTTTTCTTTCTATTTTCTATTTTCCTTTCTATCACATCTTCTATTACGTCTCACATTTCCTCTATCTCTCCTTTTTCCATCTCTCTTACCACTCAAGATAGATGCAGGTCCCAAAAAATATGGAACCATAATTTCCAATTATTTTTAAGGTTTCTATTTCTTCCTAAATGTTTCTTAATAAAAATAAAGGGAATCAAAACAATATTATTTCATTGTTTGAAGTATAGAATGCATTATTTTTATTATTATCTGGTTAAGAAATGAACTTTACTTTAGCGAAATTTGAAGGTCAATTTTGCTTTCAAAACTTCAAATATGATATCTAATTATCATTAATATTTTTATCATTAAAATTGATACAATAAATTTTTAAAAGTACATCTCTTTTCTGCCACTACAACATTATAATCTTATATATTTGGTTTAATTTATATGATTTTTTGAAACTTCAAATATGATATCTAAATATCATAAATACTTTTATCATTAAAATGGGCTCAACGACATTATAATCTTATACATTTTGTATAATTTATATGTTTTTTTTGTTTTCGTGATATGTGGTATATTATTATAATTTTTTAGTTGTTGGTTAAAGTTAATATGTTAATTAAAAATATAATTTACTTTAATGTTTATATTTGACTCCCTCAAACAAAATGCTCTAACTCCGACTATCGTTTATTACCAACAAAATATCTTCATTTCATATTAAAGCTTAAACTTTTGGTTTGTGTTTCTTAAATTGTTAAAAAAAAAACAAAAAACTTTAAACCTATTTCCATAGATTCATTACATGTTGATATGTCACAATGAGTTGAAAATTCATTCAACAAGAATTTATAAAAGTAACACATAAAAAGACTAACAATTAACAAATTGATAATTTTTAATCACATGGTACATTTTAATTTGAATAAAAAAAATAGACATAAAATGAAACAATAATTTTAATCTATTTATAATAATAAAATAAAACAATATGTAAAAAAAATACTACATAACCATACAGACTTTTTTTTATAAAATAAAAAAATTGGGTTCCCTCTAACCCTAAGGCCTCAGCGGTTGGCCCTTCTCAGGGATGCTTCTTTAGCCTTATGCTTTTTCCCCTGAAGATGATCATTCAGTCCTTTCTCACTTGTGGTAGTAATTTGACGTAAGCCACAACTCCATTGCTTCGTGGGTTTCTTTGCCAAATTCTTATTGTCATCAATTAATGTAGGAGGTGTCACTGCTTTGCGCTTTGTACCATAACGATCAACATCTGGCTTAGCCTATAATGGGATAAACCAAAAGAGAAAACCTTTTGTTAAAGAAGAAGCAAAAAAAAAATGAAGAGAAAGATAAAGACAAAAAAGAAGGGTAAATTAAACATAACGCTGTACACTAACCAATATAATCACTTTTCCCTTGTTATTAGTCTTAGTCTGCCTATAAAGTTGTCTCATAGCAACTTGGCGAGGTAACTTGGATTGTGGCCCTCCAAATCTGTCGATGTTACTAACCGGATTGTTTATTCTTTGATTCAAATACAATGGATTAACCAGAACTTGTTCTCCATACGAGAACCACTCTATTGTTTCCATTGGGATTTCCACTGTCCTTTCTTCCGCCATTTCCCTCCTGACTTCTTCCTCCAGCTCTCACCGTCATCCGAATGCAATCTGGCGGGCGATTATCTCTCTCCTTATTTTCTCCTTCTCCAGCTCCAACTCTTGCCAGAATGCTTCCTCAGCATTAATGGGCATCGCCGTTGGGAATACTCTAGGGGCTGAAACATTGTTGAGAAAACTACTTGGCACAAACGCAGACCCTACAAAGTGAATAGTGAATTAAATGAACTCATGTGAAGTAACATCCCATTTTTCATCTTATAGGAATTTATTTTGTTGAAATATTTTAAGGAATTTAATTATTTCTTAAAATACGTTTGATTTATTTTAAAGGAATTCGACACGCGATAAGTTTGCAGTTAATTCCTTGGGTATTTTAATGTTGGGATTTGCAAGTTTATTATCATGAAATTTATTTCTTGATGAGTAAGATATGTGATTTAATTTAATTATTGCAAGTTTTAATTGGATCTCTTTATGTGTGATTTAAATATATTTAATTTGGTTAATTTTGTGTGTTGTTTGAATTTATCAAATTAGCACATTAATGTTTGCCAATTAAAATATGTGAAGTTACTCATTTATTTGATTGAGTATGTTATGAAATGACTTAATTAGTTGAACCTTGTGTGATCATTTTTAGTGATTGAATTACTTGAAATACATGCCATGTGTTAAATAAAATGCCTAAAAACTTAAAAGTGGAACATGCTGAAATTTCACTGCACAATAGCTGTCTCTGTTTTTCGAGAATTACTCCCTTTTTAGTTTGAATTTGCTTACAATTTTTGGAGGGATAATACCTTTATATGTCTATAATGTCCCTGTAAAATATCATAATTTATTTCCAAGTAGAGAATACTTGGCGAATTATTTATTGACTACTGTTCTGTCAAAATCCTAACAGTGACCAGCTGCAAAAACACATTTAATTGAACCGTTATATAATTTTGTAAAAATCTGAGAAATTCACGTTTTGATCTAGACATGCTGAGAATCCCATCCGTAAAGTTTCGTGCAAATAAAAAAAATCATTTGATAGGGTAACTAACTTTTCAAAGACAGGACAACTTAAAAGGAATAAAGCAGAAAGTTTGTTTCCCTCAAAATTAACCCAAAATAAATACAAATGAATAATGGGAGAGGGAGAGAGAGAAACTCACGTGAGAAAGGAGGGAGAGGGAGAGGAACTCTGATTTTTTTCAGATCACATGGTGCCATCTTTTCACCTGCCATACACTATTCATTTCAACACTTCCACACTCCAAATCTTCATCATGTAGTCAATTTCTCCTCCAACAAGCTAAGTGACCCCTATTGGCTCTCATTGCCACCCCCACATGTTCACCTTCAGCCAACACTCTTCTAGAGTGTTCTCCCTCACCTATAAATAGAGCTCTCACCAAGCTCATTTCACAAAAACACACAAAAAAGCTACTATTGCAAAGTAGAGAGAGTTTTAGTGAGATAGTGAGGTTTTGGTGTTGGAGAAAGCTTGGAGAGGGAGCCTTGCCCCTTGGAGGTGTTCAGCCAGCCTTTATAAAGGAGGAAGAAAGTTTTCCAGCCACCACCTTGCTCCCTAGGCTACACGAAATTAATTAAGGTATGGGGGGAGTGGGGATGTTTCTTTCATTTTGATGTTGCTCCATGGTTTGGGTTGTGATGGTTCTTGAAGAACCTCTCATTTCATGTTCTTGCTAAATTGTTACTTTGATCTCTATATTTCATGTGTTCTTATTGCTGCATATTGCTACTATGTGTTGTTGCATGAAAACTGTTGGTTGATGCATGAAATGCATGAAAATGTGCTGTTGAGGTATTATTGGGCTGCTGCCATTTTATTGCAATGTGAAGAGATGATGTTTTGGTGTTGGGAATAAATTATGTACATGATGAAATTGGGCCTTCGTGTGACCATGTGAGAAAAAAAAAATACATGTGCATGTGTGTACTGTGCGTGAAAAAAAGGAAGGGAGGGGTGTGTGTTAGCAATTTGTTTTAAATGGTTAAGTGTGTGGGTGTGTGTGACGTGAGTGAATGTGAGGGAGGGGAGTGTGTTAGTGAATTTATTTTAAGTAGTTTGAAGATTATTAAGTGATAAAATTAATTTTTATAATTATATTATGCTACTGTTTTAGAATTAAATAAATGGTTAAAAAAGAAAAAAAAATCATTTGGGAATCTATGATTTTAATTATACATGAAGAATCAAATTTTTGAATCCTATTAGTCTCAAGATCACATTTTGTACAAATAGGAGGGAAAATTCTATTTTTATCTCTTACATAATTACTTGATTTTGACATGATAAATTACTTTGTTAAATAATAAATATTCTCTAAAATGTTACTATCTTATGTGAAGGAAACAATAAATTACGTGACGAAGTTATTACTTATGAAGGGAGAAAAATTAATTGATGAGAAACAACACGTATTATTTTGTGTGAAATATTATAATAAGTTTTTGAAAGGATTGTTATGAGTTAACTATTAGAGTTAAGTAATGAGTATTATTTCATGTGACATGGGTAAAATTTTATAAAGGAGTTATATGAATAATATTTTATATATCATTTTATGTGAAAAAGTTGTGAGTTATTATAATAAGTTTTTTTAAATAATAAAGTTAAATGGTGGAGTATTATTTCAAGTTATATACATAACATCTTATGCAAAGGAATAATTATGGATAATATTCTAAGAAGAAAAAACTATCATTTTATGTGAAAATAATGATAGATTTCTTTTAAGGAATATATATATATATATATATATATATATATATATATATATATATATATATATATGAATATATTCCATGAGAAAAAGTTATTATTTTATGTGGAAGTATTTATTTTCCTGTGGACAGTCTTATTTTGAAGAAATAATAATAAAAGAAATTTAATTATGATGACATTGTCACTTTTATAAAGAACACGTATTATGTTTCCCTTATGGGAATTTATAATTTCAAAAGTTAAATATATTCTTTAATAAGGTGGTATAAGGCTTAAATAAATATTTGATGACAATGTTATGATATAATTGTCCAAGTATGCTTGACTAAGAATTAATTTAAGTAGTGGGTAATTAAATTGGAAGGTGTACCACTAAGCGCGTATGATTGCTTCTTGCACTATGTCCTTGTGATTGGTATTTACGATTGAATAATGAATCATTATCATGTGGAGGGTGAGAACGACCCTTGTGAATGTTTATTGATATGTATGATTGAGATATAATGATAATGATGTGAAGGGAGAGAATGACCCTTGTAATGAATAGACCTCTTGGAGTTATTTCAAGGATAAGTACCTTAGAGCCTTAAGGGCTTGGATTAGCCAAGCTGGACGGAAGGTACACTTGGACGTGGTGCGGGAAGCTACAGCATGGTACACTGTAGATGGCTTAGGGCGTGGCCTTTTGTGGGTTTAAGGGGTGAATGGTGTGAGTGCGTGGAATCCTAGGGGTAGGCTTGTAACCCACGAGCCGGGATGAGCGATTGCCAGCTCGTACACCTTGATAAATGTCAGGCTATCTGTGATGGAGCAGAGGGTATATCTCTTGCAGGGTTTCGCCCGGAGGATTACGCGTAACAAGATAAATATGGATATTGATAACTGACGTGCCGGGATAGGTGTCAGTGTACCAAGGGTTGAGGATCAGAGATATACTTACTCCCCATCGCTTCTCGAAAGATGAATTGTGATTTGATGGTTGATCAACCGAGAGTGCGGATCCATACGATGACGATGTCAGTAATGAGGATTAGATATAACTTAGCAGTATATGATAGGTCCCCCGTAAAATATGTGTGCTTGATTGATTGTGTGTTGGAGTGAGAAAATGCCTTGACTCTTTCCATGGAAACAACATCGAAAGAACACAACGTCACTCCATACTGTTTCTATTTCTTTGTATGTTCTGTTCTGCGAAGATGGACCCAACAGCATGGAACTTGGAAGCAACATTTGGATCAATAGGGCAGTGGCTTCTCGACGAGGATGAGTGCAATGGAGGTAACCTACCATCGTTAGGTGAACCTATTGTGTCACCTGAGCTCGCTTTTCCTGTAGGATTATTCTCCGCACCCGACTGGGAGTAGCCTACTATCAACCCTGGGATTGACGAAGAGTATATATGCCCGCCTCCGTCACCTCTCATACCTGGGAGCGATGAACGACATCCTATCAAGCTCAACGATGAGGGAGGGGACTAGTGTGTCGATATTGCTCTGTTAGGGGTTTTGAGTCAGGGTATAATGGCGTCTTTCTTATGATGTATTTCCTTTTCCGATGCATTTCCATTTCAGTGTAATCATTTGATGTACTAAAACCTTATGGTGAATATGATTAATGTTATGTTCTGATTGTTGGTGTTTAAATTAATCCCACCTTTTGTTATCGATGTTTATCGCACGAAAACTTTACACAGTTTTTCATAAGTAACTAATCAAAGAATTTTATTAAAATTAATCCAAGCTTTCAAATAGGATTATTAATTAAATGAATATAAGGGGTGTTACATTTAGTGGTATCAGAGCAGTTCGGTCCTAGTCAATGCCTGGGTTATGGACTTGACTATTGCTTGCTGTGTGTTCTTGCATTCTCTATTGAAAAATAGAAGTGTGAGATGTAGATATAGGATCTTAGGATAGAAACGGTTCGAGGACGTCGGTGACAACGACAACATGCATCGGAAGGATCATGGACATTAGAGAAATTGTCTATAGTCTTAAAGTATTACTTTAGTTGGTTGTGGTGCAGTGATGCAAAGAGTGCATTCTAGGGAAGACTTTGACTAAGGAAAGATTTGGTACTTAAGTGGTCCGGTCTTGGAAGTTAACTTGAGGTGTATTGATTATCATTGAGGGTACATTATTCGGAGTAAGAACTAAGGCAATTACTCTTGCTATAGGAAAATGGCAACTTAAGGACCACGTGGAGGATAAGGAACTCAAAGGCTACTTGAGAGGATGACTGCAGTACTTGAGGCTGTAGCTCAAAACAACTAAGCTGAACCTGTTGAATATCGAGGATTGACCTCTTTCAAGAAAAATGATCCACCTCAGTTTCACGGAGAATACAACCTGGAAGGAGCGCAACGATGGCTAGAAGCTATAAAGAAGATCTTTACTGCTATGGGGTGTACTGAGGGACATAAGGTGAACTATGCTACCTTCATGTTTGTTGGAGAAGCTAAACACTGGTGGAGGAACACCAGGGAACAATTGATTGCTGAAGGAAGACAAATCAACTGGGAGGTATTTCGCCAAAAGTTTTTGGGAAAGTATTTTCCGGAGGATCTTAGAAGGAGGAAGGAGATAGAATTTTTGGAATTAAAGCAAGGAATGATGTCTGTAGGTGAGCATGCCACCAAGTTTGAGGAGCTATCAAAGTATTGTCCTTATTATAGGGACATGGATGAAAGGTCTAAGTGCTCAAAGTTTGAGAATGGGTTGAGGTCCGACATCAAGCAAGCTATAGGATATCTGGAAATTGCTCAATTCCCAGTATTGGTGAATCATTGCCGCATCTATGAAAATGACACGAAGGCGAGGCAAGCTCAATGGGAAAGGAAACCCCACAAGGATAAGAAGAGGAACTTCTCAGAGATAGGAAGATCCTATCAAGCTACATCCCAACCAACCAATAAACCCTTCGTTCAAGGAAATGATGTTACTCCATCAAGGGGTTCCCATGTACCAGTTAAGTGTTATCATTGTGGACGACCACACTATAAGAGGGATTGTCCCAAACCGATGCTTACCTGCTTCAAGTGTGGGAAGTCGGGTCAGTACAGCAACAACTGCATTGAACTTAAGGAGGAACAGTACAATGGGAAAGCGCCAGCAAGAAACCCAAGGACCAATGGCAAGGTTTTCATCATGACTGGTACCGGGACAGTAGTGTCTGATAAACAAGTCAACGATAGTTTATCAAAGGATCCCAAGAACTGAAAATGACAGGGAAAGAAGACTAGTAGCAGAAGATTGTTTGTGTTTTCTTGTTTTGTAGAAATATCAGACTATGATGTCCTAAGTAATGTATGTTCTTGTCTCTCTTTTGAATAAAAGAACCTTGTCACTTAAATGTTTTGGTTTGTCCTCTCTTGATATTAGAAATACTTCCATCATAAAAGAAGAGTTTCTTTGAATAAATGAAAACCTCTGTGTTTTCAATCAAAATACCCAAGTTTAAGAAGTAATTTTCTCTTTTATCGAGAAATACTTCCTCTTTCAAATTCAAAAGGTTATTTCTAAATCTATTTTGCTTGAGCCTATCATCATGATGGTTTTGTTATTAGTTCAAAGGCTAGTTAAGGTCATTTATTTTAACCTAGTCATTCCCTTCAATATTCCAATATTTGAAAAACACTTCATCATTGTGTCATTTGGACAAGTGATGGCTCTCTCTAGGGCTAAAGCAATAGTCTACATAAGACTCTTGTCTTGTCAAGATTTCTAACTAGGGCAGAATCTTTTGTCTATGCCTCAACTACCCTAAGTATGATGGTGTGACTTTGAGACTGATCAACTCAAAGCTACATTAAGTACTGAACAGTAGTGGGTGATGTGTGATAACTTATGGGATGACATAACTAAAGGTATCTCCCATAGGTTAAGTCTGACCAAGCTTCTACATCTACAAAGAGGATAGCCACAATCAAGGACAATCGAGGAAGACAAAGGAAGGACCGTATCTCTGTGACGCTTGATAGTTTGAAGTACGGACTTTAGAGCAAATTTCGAGGACGAAATTCGTAAAAGGTGGGGAGAGTTGTAACATCCCATTTTTCATCTTATAGGAATTTACTTTGTTTGAAATATTTTAAGGAATTTAATTATTTCTTAAGATACATTTGATTAATTTTAAAGGAATTCGACACGCGATAAGTTTGTGGTTAATTCCTTGTGTATTTTAATCTTGGGGTTTGCAAGTTTATTATCATGAAATTTATTTCATGATGAGTAAGATATGTGATTTAATTTAATTGTTGCAAGTTTTAATTGGATCTCTTTATGTGTGATTTAAATATATTTAATTTGGTTAATTTTGTGTGTTGTTTGAATTTATCAAATTAGCACATTAATGTTTGCCAATTAAAATATGTGAAGTTACTCATTTATTTGATTGAGTATGTTATGAAATGACTTAATTAGTTGAACCTTGTGTGATCATTTTTAGTTATTGAATTACTTGAAATACATGCCATGTGTTAAATAAAATGCCTAAAAACTTAAAAGTGGAACATGCTGAAATTTCACTGCACAATAGCTGTCTCTGTTTTTCGAGAATTACTCCCTTTGTAGTTTGAATTTGTTTACAATTTTTGAAGGGATAACATCTTTATATGTCTATAATGTCCCTGTAAAATATTATAATTTATTTCCAAGTAGAGAATACTTGGCGAATTATTTATTGACTACTGTTCTGTCAAAATCCTGACAGTGACCAGCCGCAAAAACACATTTAATTGAACCCTTATATAATTTTGTAAAAATCTGAGAAATTCACGTTTTGAACTAGACATGCTGAGAATCCCATCCGTAAAGTTTTGTGCAAATGAAAAAAATCATTTGATAGGGTAACTGACTTTTCAAAGACAGGACAACTTAAAAGGAATAAAGCAGAAAGTTTGTTTCCCTTCAAAATTAACCCAAAATAAATACAAATGAATAATGGGAGAGGGAGAGAGAGAAACTCACGTGAGAAAGGAGGGAGAGGGAGAGGAACTCTGATTTTTTTCAGATCACATGGTGCCATCTTTTCACCTGCCATACACTATTCATTTCAACACTTCCACACTCCAAATCTTCATCATGTAGTCAATTTCTCCTCCAACAAGCTTGTTGATTTGAATGACCTGAAGCTGCAACAACAGATTTTTGAAAGTCTGTTTTTATGATATTCTTTAGGATTTTGTTACTTGCTCTTCATGTAGCAGATTTTTAGGAGTTTGATTTACATTTCAAATATTAGGAGATAGGATTCTATTTTTTTAATTTTAAATTATGCTATTATCCCTAAAAATAAGAGATGTATCTGATATGCATTGTGCTCTTTATATAGAGCTGTTTCAATAAAATAAAACAAGCTTTCTCTGCATGTTAATTTTTCTTGCTCTCATAAACCCCAAAAACAACAAATTGGCATCAGAGCTCTCATCCGAGGGATCTGTGAGATTGAGTGAGCCTACCCATAATTCATAAACACAAACACACACCTACGTCAAAATGAATCCAGAAGGTTCATCCATTCCAATTGCACTTCCATTGCTTGATGGAAAACATTATCACCTTTGGGCTGTTAGAATGGAAGCCTATCTTGATGCTTGCGATCTATGGGAAGCCGTTAAAGATGAGTATGAAGTTCCACCCCTACCAGATAATCCAACGGTTGCTCAAATCAAAAATCACAAAGAGAGGAAACAGAGAAAGTCAAAAGCAAGAGCAACCTTGTTTGCTGCAGTATCGTCGACTATGTTGATCAAAATAATGACGCTAAAAACACCCAATGAGATTTGGGAGTTTTTAAAGGAAGAGTACGATGGAAATGAAAAGGTGAGAGGGATGCAAGCGCTGAACTTGATCCGAGAATTTGAGATGCAGAGAATGAAGGAATCAGAGACAATTAAGGAATACTCTGACAGGCTTCTTGGCATAGTGAACAATGTAAGGCTCCTTGGTACTGATTTTTCAGATGATAGAATTGTTCAAAAAATTCTAGTCACAGTACCTGAAAAATTTGAAACCACGATTACATCCTTGGAGAACTCAAGGGATTTATCAAGCATTACTTTGGCAGAATTGGTGAATTCACTACAGACACAACAACAAAGGAGGCTTCTGAGGCAAGAAGGATCTGTAGAAGGAGCTTTCCAAGCCAAGAACTACAAAGGCAGCAAATACAACCAAAGCAACAACAGACGCATCTTTTCGCCTTGTCCCTACTGTAAAAAAAATAATCATCCACACAACAAGTGTTGGTGGAGGCCAGACGCAAAATGCCACAAGTGTGGTCAGTTGGGACATGTGGAAAAAATATGCAAGTCTCACCATCAACAACAGGAGGTCAAGGTTGCAGAGGATCAACTAGAAGAGGAACAACTCTTTACAACATCATGCTTTACAACCAACAACTCCAAAAAAGGTTGGCTTATAGATAGCGGTTGTACAAATCACATGACTCATGATCGAGAGCTCTTTAAAGAGCTTAATGAAACTGTGATTTCTAAAGTAAGAATTGGAAATGGATCACATATTGTTGTGAAAGGCATAGGAACAGTTGCAATTGAAAGCCATGCAGGTTTGAAATTAATTTCTGATGTCTTATATGTTCCTGAGATTAATCAAAATTTGTTAAGTGTTGCTCAGTTGATGGAGAAAGGCTACAAGGTGTCGTTTGAACACAAAATTTGTGTGATTAAAGATGCAAACAACTTAGAAGTGGTCAAAGTTCATATGAAAGGCAAGAGTTTTTCCTTAGATTTGATGAGGGAGGAGTAAGAAGACAAGGAAGATGACAATGCCAACAAGAAACAGCAAGAGAAGAAGCCGCATGAGAAAAAACTTGAAGACCAGAAGCCTCAACAAAATAAGCCTACAAAGACTGAGATGGTTTTGAAGATCAAATTGAACAACAACAATTGCATTTCAAAAATTCCAAAAACCATTCTGAAGTTTAAAGGTGTGGAATCTATAAATCTTGACAAAGACAAGGATTTGGTGATGGTAAAAGGAGCTATGGATGCAAGTCAAATGATTCAATATCTGAAGGATAAGCTGAAGTGGAATGTGGTGGTGGTCCCATCCAAGAAAGACAATGAGAAAAATTACAAGCAAAATAAAAGAAGAAAAGCAAGAGCCAAATTTGAATTTTTTTGAAAATTATAACTTTGAACATGCAACTTCAAGTCAAGGAGGAGTGTTGATTTGAATGACCTGAAGCTGCAACAACAGATTTTTGAAAGTCTGTTTTTATGATATTCTTTAGGATTTTGTTACTTGCTCTTCATGTAGCAGATTTTTAGGAGTTTGATTTACATTTCAAATATTAGGAGATAGGATTCTATTTTTTAAATTTTAAATTATGCTATTATCCCTAAAAATAAGAGATGTATCTGATATGCATTGTGCTCTTTATATAGAGCTGTTTCAATAAAATAAAACAAGCTTTCTCTGCATGTTAATTTTTCTTGCTCTCATAAACCCCAAAAACAACAAAGCTAAGTGACCCCTATTGGCTCTCATTGCCACCCCCACATGTTCACCTTCAGCCAACACTCTTCTAGAGTGTTCTCCCTCACCTATAAATAGAGCTCTCACCAAGCTCATTTCACACAAACACACAACAAAGCTACTAGTGCAAAGTAGAGAGAGTTTTAGTGAGATAGTGAGGTTTTGGTGTTGGAGAAAGCTTGGAGAGGGAGCCTTGCCCCTTGGAGGTGTTCAGCCAGCCTTTAGAAAGGAGGAAGAAAGTTTTCCAGCCACCACCTTGCTCCCTAGGCTACACGAAATTAATTAAGGTATGGGGGGAGTGGGGTTGTTTCTTTCATTTTGATGTTGCTCCATGGTTTGGGTTGTGATGGTTCTTGAAGAACCTCATTTCATGTTCTTGCTAAATTGTTACTTTGATCTCTATGTTTCATGTGTTCTTATTGCTGCATGTTGCTACTATGTGTTGTTGCATGAAAACTGTTGGTTGATGCATGAAATGCATGAAGATGTGATGTTGAGGTGTTATTGGGCTGCTGCCATTTTATTGCAATGTGAAGAGATGATGTTTTGGTGTTGGGAATAAATTATGCACATGATGAAATTGGGCCTTGGTGTGACCATGTGAGAAAAAAAAATACATGTGCATGTGTGTACTGTACGTGAGAAAAAGGAAGGGAGGGGTGTGTGTTAGCAATTTGTTTTAAATGGTTAAGTGTGTGGGTGTGTGTGACGTGAGTGAATGTGAGGGAGGGGAGTATGTTGGTGAATTTATTTTAAGTAGTTTGAAGAGTATTAAGTGATAAAATTAATTTTTATAATTATATTATGCTACTACTTTAGAATTAAATAAATGGTTTAAAAAGAAAAAAAATCATTTGGGAATCTATGATTTTAATTATACATGAAGAATCAAATTTTTAATCCTATTAGTCTCAAGATCACATTTTGTACAAATAGGAGGGAAAATTCTATTTTTATCTCTTACATAATTACTTGATTTTGACATGATAAATTACTTTGTTAAATAATAAATATTCTCTAAAATGTTACTATCTTATGTGAAGGAAACAATAAATTACGTGAAGAAGTTATTACTTGTGAAGGGAGAAAAATTAATTGATGAGAAACAACAAGTATTATTTTGTGTGAAATATTATAATAAGTTTTTGAAAGGATTGTTATGAGTTAACTATTAGAGTTAAGTAATGAGTATTATTCAATTTGACGTGGGTAAAATTTTATAAAGGAGTTATTATGAATAATATTTTACATATCATTTTATCTGAAAAAAGTTGTGAGTTATTATAATAAGTTTTTTTTTTAACTAATAAAGTTAAATGGTGGAGTATTATTTCAAGTTATATACATAACATCTTATGCAAAGGAATAATTGTGGATAATATTCTAAGAAGGGAAAGCTATCATTTTTTGTGAAAATAATGATTATCTTATATATAGATTTATTTTAAGGAATATATATATATATATATATATATATATATATATATATATATATATATATATATATATATGAAAAATATTCCATGAGAAAAACTTATTATTTTATGTGGAAGTATTTATTTTCCTATGGATAGTCTTATTTTGAAGAAATAATAAGAAAAGAAATTTAATTATGATGACATTGTCACTTTTATAAAGAATGCGTATTATGTTTGCCTTAGGGGAATTTATATTTCAAAAGTTAAATATATTCTTTAATACGGTGGTATAAGGCTTAAATAAATATTTGATGACAAGGTTATGATATAATTGTCCAAGTATGCTTGACTAAGAATTAATTTAAGTAGTGGGTAATTAAATTGGAAGGTGTACCACTAAGCGCGTATGATTGCTTCTTGCACTATGTCCTTGTGATTGGTATGTACAATTGAATTATGAATCATTATCATATGGAGGGTGAAAACGACCCTTGTGAATGTTTATTGATATGTATGATTGAGATATAATGATAATGACGTGAAGGGTGAGAACGACCCTTGTAATGAATAGACCTCTTGGAGTTATTCCAAGGATAAGTACCTTAGAGCCTTAAGGGCTTGGATTAGCCAAGCTGGACGAAAGGTACGCTTGGACGTGGTGCGAGAAGCTATAGCGTGGTACATTGTAGATGGCTTAGGGTGTGTCCTTTTGTGGGTCGAAGGGGTGAATGGCGCGAATGCATGGAATCCTAGGGGTGGGCTTGCAACCCACGAGCTAGGATGAGCGATTGCCAGCTCGCACGCCTCGATAATTGTCGAGCTATCTGTGATGGAGTAGAGGGTATTTCTCTTGTGGGGTTTCGCTCGGAGGATTACGCGTAGCGAGATAAATATGGATATTGATAATTGACGTGCCGGGATAGGTGTTAGTGTACCAAGGATTGAGGATCAGAGATATACTTACTCCCCATCGCTTCTCGAAGGATGAATTGTGATTTGATGGTTGATCAACCGAGAGTATGGATCCATACGATGACGATGATGATGATAACGATGTTAGTAATGAGGATTGGATATAACTTAGCAGTATATGATAGGTCCCCCGTAAAATATGTGTGCTTGATTTATTGTGTGTTGGAGTGAGAAAATGTCTCAACTCTTTCCATGGAAACGACATCGAAAGAATACAACCTCACTCCATACTTTTTCTGTTTCTTTGTATGTTCTGTTATGTGAAGATGGACCCAACAACATGGAACTTGGAAGTGACATTTGGATCGATAGAGCAGTGGCTTTCCGACAAGGACGAGTTCAGTGGAGGCCTCATCATTCGTAACCTACCATCGTTAGGTGAACCTATGGTGTCAGCTAAGCTCACTTTTCCCGTAGGATTATTCTCAACACTAGACTGGGAGTAGTCTACTATTAACCCTGGGATCGACGATGAGTATATGTGTCCGATGACGAGTATATGTGTCCGCCTCCGTCACCTCTCATACCTGGGAGCGATGAACGACATCCTATCAAGCTCGACGACGAGGGAGGGGACTAGTGTGTCGATATTGCTCTATTAGGGGTTTTTGAGTCGGGGTATAATGGCATCTTTCTTATGATGTAATTCCTTTTCCGATGTATTTCCATTTCAGTGTAATCATTTGATGTACTAAAACCTTATGGTGATTATGATTAATGTTATGATCTTGTTGTTGGTGTTTAATCTAATCCCACATTTGATTATCGATGTTTATCGCACAAAAAATTTACACAGTTTTTCATAAGTAAATAATTAAAGAATTTTATTAAAATTAATCCAAGCTTTCAAATAGGATTATTAGTTAAATGAATATAAGGGGTGTTACATCTCTCCTTTTTCCATCTCTCTTACCACTCAACATAGATGCAGGTCCCAAAAAATATGGAACCATAATTTCCAATTATTTTTAAGGTTTCTATTTCTTCCTAAATGTTTCTTAATAAAAATAAAGGGAATCAAAACAATATTATTTCATTGTTTGAAGTATAGAATGCATTATTTTTATTATTATCTAGTTAAGAAATGAACTTTACTTAAGCGAAATTTGAGGGTCAATTTTGCTTTTGAAACTTCAAATATGATATCTAATTATCATTAATATTTTTATCATTAAAATTGATACAATAAATTTTTAAAAGTACATCTCTTTTCTGCCACTACAACATTATAATCTTATATATTTTGTTTAATTTATATGATTTTATGAAACTTCAAATATGATATCTAAATATCATAAATACTTTTATCATTAAAATGGGCTCAACGACATTATAATCTTATATATTTTGTATAAGTTATATGTTTTTTTGTTTTCATGATTACAATTTTTTAGTTGTTGGTTAAATTTAATATGTTAATTAAAAATATAATTTACTTTAATTTTTATATTTGACTCCCTCAAACAAAATGCTCTAACTCCAACTATCGTTTATTATTGACAAAATATCTTCATTTGATATTAAAGCTTAAACTTTTGGTTTGTGTTTTTTAAATTGTTAAAAAACAAAAAACTTTAAACCTATTATCATAGATTCATTAGATGTTGATATGTCACAATGAGTTGAAAATTCATTCAACAAGAATTTATAAAAGTAACACATAAAAAGACTAAATATTAAAAAATTGATACTTTTTAATCACATGGTACATTTTAATTTGAATAAAAAAATAGACATAAAATGAAACAATCATTTTATTCTATTTATAAGAATAAAATAAACAATATGTAAAAAAAATACTACATAACCATACAGACTTTTTTATAAAATAAAAAAATTGGGTTCTCTCTAACCCTAAGGCCTCAGCCGTTGGCCCTTCTCAGGGATGCTTCTTTAGCCTTATGCTTTTTCCCCTGAAGATGATCATTCGGTCCTTTCTCACTTGTGGTAGTAATTTGACATAAGCCACAACTCCATTGCTTCGTGGGTTTCTTTGCCAAATTCTTATTGTCATCAATTAATGTAGGAGATGTCACTGCTTTGCGCTTTGTACCATAACGATCAACATCTAGCTTAGCCGATAATGGGATAAACCAATAGAGAAAACCTTTTGGTAAAGAAGAAGCAAAAACAAATGAAGAGAAAGATAAAGTCAGAAAAGAAGGGTAAATTAAACATAACGCTATACACTAACCAATATAATCACTTTTCCCTTGTTATTAGTCTTAGTCTGCCTATAAATGTGTATGAAAGCAACTTGGGGAGGTAACTTGGATTGGGGCCCTCTAAATCTGTCAATGTTACTAACCGGGTTGTTTATTCTTTGATTCAAATACAATTGATTAACCGGAACTTGTTCTCCATACGAGAACCACTCTATTGTTTCCATTGGGATTTCCACCGTCCTTTCTACCGCCATTTCCCTCCTGACTTCTTCCTCCAGCTCTCGCCGTCGCCCGATTGCCATCTTGCGGGCGATTATCTCTCTCCTTATTTTCTCCTTCTCATGCTCCAACTCTCGCCGGAATGCTTCCTCAGCATTAATGGGCATTGCCGTTGGGAATACTGTAACATTGTGATTTTTCGTAATGTGTGATAAGTTATTTAATTAAAATGTTAGAGAAACTAAATTAAATTATGTTACGCAATGAATTAATTAATAAATGGAATGAATTGTTATGTGTTGTTTGATGTTTAGTGAGTTTCAATGACTTTTAGATCTTATATACTTACTTCTATGTGAATTTTTGTAAAGAAGATTTGCAGAAATATAGTCCGAAAATCATCAGACAGTGTAGAAAAATACATCGAGATAACTGACAGATGTATGAAAAATGAATTAAATTTAAATCATGTTATTTAATGAACTATATAAATAAAATAGATCATTTTGTTTATGTCATTATTGTGTGTTTAGTAGTTTTTGTGATAATTTAGGCTTTACGTGAGTTTTTGTTATAGATAAAAGGGGTGTGAGGTTAGAAAAAACATGGGTACGAATAGCAAAAGTCAAAACTTTATATGCTTATTGCTCGTCATTTTCTCGTTTCTTCCTGCTTATCCGCTTCTTCCTTCTCCCTTCTCTATTCGCTTCTTCCTTCTCTCTTGGGTTGAATTTAGCTTGTCTCCTTCTTCTATAGAGCTTCTTGGATTTCCATCTAATTGGTAAGCTTATCTCTTTTTATTCTGTGATCTCTTGGTTAATTTCTCTCTTTCCACCAAGAAACTACTAAATGGGTTTCAATTAAAATTTTGGGTTGTGGATGAAATCTTGATTGAAGCTTATTTTGATGTTGGTTTAGGTTCCTCCTAGTTGATTCCATAGCAAAAGTTAAGGAAATTTCAAGAATTTTGAGTAAGGGAAGCTTCGTTGTGAATTCTATTTTCAATTTAAGTGTGGTTGAGAGTTAGGAGGCTCAACCACATACACCATACATGCCCCTCTTGTTGTTTATGTTGTGTTGCTTGGTGTTTGAACTTGAGATATTGATGGAATGGGTTGGGAACCCTTTGGCAGTGGCTGTGTGAGATTTCCATGTACTGTCTTTAGATTGTTTTAATCTTTAAAATTGATTGGGAAGGCTCCTAAAACAAAGAAGACCATGCCCAAATTTTCTTGAAATTATTTGGTAAGCTTTGCATGTGAAAATCAAACCACAAAATAAAGTGGCAGTGACTGTTTGGTTCGTCCTGGTCTGGACAGTCCCCACAGTTTTGTCATTTTCGGAAGATCTAACTGTTGGTTTTTCATTAAATTTGTTTTGAATGAAAATAGACACAAAATGGAGCAACTTTTATTTTGATACTGTGTCAAGATAACATCGTTTTGAGGCTCATCCGTGACCCACAATGTGGCTGTTCTGTTTTTGGTGTTCTGTTGGAACATGTCTCGATTTTTCCCAATTTTACACTTGTGTACTTATCTTTTTTTTTTTTTTGAGTTTGTACCATTAAAAACTAGACAAAAAATATTTGTAACCATATAAATTACGAAAATTATCATGCACAACTTCTAAATTAAATTTTTTAAAAGAAGCAGGACAAGGATTGGAGCTCTGTTTGGAGTCCGAAATTTTGGCTGTTAGAGAAAATTTTACTGGGAACAATTGGGAAATAATTTGAGGACATGGGATATAATTTTTGAAATACCAATGTGTTACCTTTATCCTGTAAAAGTTTCAGCTCAAAACAAGTTTTGGAAGTGTTAGAAAATTTAATTTCTTTGAACCATGTTCACTGGAAAATCAAATTCGGTACTGTCAACTTGTAGAAAATTTAGAAAATTATCTAAATGTCTATTTTACAATTGGGATACCATTTTGAAAAATAGGATTTAAGAGCTTTAATTTTATATAAAAAAATTTCAATTCCGAGGTCATTTGCTACAATCAATGAGAGCTCACATTAAGTACTGCCACAGAGAAATCGACCTTATTTGGTCAATTTGGTTAATATGATAAAATTATTGGAATGGTGATGTTTGTTTATTGAGGTGTGAATTTTTGTAAGGAAGTTGATAGGTAATATCCATTGACCTATTCTATTTCATTTTAAGTTCCAAGGATGTGAATCTTGAGTATTTAATATTTGAAATATGTTTTGTGTGATACAGTCTTTTGACTGTAGGATGAATCTTGTAATCATGTTGTTTATCTCTATGATGTGCTCACAAATAAGTTTATCTATGAGAAAATGACTTTGTTGTTAGGGTTAGTATATTATAGTTAATGGGATATAATTTGTTGAGATTATTATATTGTTGATTGAGGTGCTTAAAATTTTGTTGAGAACATTATTTATTATTGAGGTGTATGTGTTTTGTTGAGAAATTGAAATGGAATGTTGATGAGATGATGATATATGTGTACTATGTGTTGGAACCATCCCTATATGTTAAAGAGGAGTTAGCTATGTCCTTTGGGAAGATTTTTATAGAAAAATGGTATACTTGGGAGGGTGAGTTTCACGCCAGAACTCCGGCCCACTAAAGCAACCCGGGTGTCTCGCCTAGTGGGATATCTTCCCAAGTACCACCCCTTTGTTTTGACTCCGAATGGCATGTTGGAGTGTTGAGAACTACTTCCCAAGAGGTTTAATTAGTGACCCATTTAGTGTATAGGGGATGGATTGTTGTCATGGTTGTGGATTATTGAGATGTATTTGGACCCTTAAGTCAGACCATTGGAGATGGTGGGTACGGAGGTACCGTATCTCAGACTAAAAGGGGCTCCAAATATGTTTTGTCGCTGGAATATGGTGGAGGCACAATTGGTGTACAGAAATATTCCGAATGTCGTATTTGCACAGTTGGTGCGTTGGTGTGCATAGTTGGTGCACAGGCATATGAGTAGGCACGTAAGTTGAGGGTGCTCGGTAGGCTCTCAACCTAGTGCTGGAAATTTTCGTGGTGGCTAACGGGAATAGGCCTATAGAATAGACAAGTGGATGAATCCCTATAGATGTAAGATCTTGCAAACCTACAAAGGTAAGTCACTATAGCACTTGTCTATTTTCGATAAAACCACACTTTCCCTGTAGGGTCAGCTCAAGGGACTCCCTGAATGGTCAGAATGTACAGACTATGGTAGGGGATGGGGCCTATGAGGGACCGCTTATATGATGTTGAAACTCCATGGAGTAGAGTCGGTCTTGTTGATCGAGGTTGTCTAGTGATTTATGTTGTACATCACTTTGTGATGAGGGATGTTAGTGGTTGTATTATGTTGAGATTGTGACTTTTGTCGATTGGATATAATCCATGAGATCTAATTATTCATGGTAGTAATTGGTAATAGAGCTATGTTGTTGTTGATTATGTTGAGGATTTATGTTCTAACTCTATAGTATGGATTAGTTGAGATGGTTGAGCCATGATGGTGTTGTTTATTGGTGTTTATTGCTGAACTGAGTTTTATGTTTATGAACTAAGTTTTGTATAACATTTTTCAGTTATTATGTATAGTTTTGTTTGGTAAGCTTACCCTTGCAATGTTTGCACGTGTGGTTCGTGCCTGTGATGATCTCGGACATCGTGTTCGGGAGAGCAGATAGCTTTCTAGGTGGACTCCTCTTGGAGGCGTGGTATGTAACATCCCGAAAATTACAACCCAATAAGTATGAAAGTGAGAGATTTAATTAGAAAATTTTCTTGTTGGGGAGAATTGTAACACTGTGATTTTTCGTAACGTATATTAAGGGTTTGATAAATACCATAAAAGGAAATTAAATTTAAATTTATAGTGTTATTGTGAGATTTTTGGAACATTTACGTAAGTTCCGTAAGTTGTAGAAAAAAAAATAAGAGAAGAGGGGGT
Organism: Pueraria montana var. lobata; assembly: GCA_026413185.1. Lineage (NCBI taxonomy): Eukaryota > Viridiplantae > Streptophyta > Magnoliopsida > Fabales > Fabaceae > Pueraria > Pueraria montana. The sequence goes on along the minus strand of CM048651.1, from coordinate 43,481,964 downwards.
GTCCTTAGAGGAAGGGTGGCTGCAAATAGCAAAATTGTAAAATTATCCCACATAAGAAGCGTGAACTGCTTCTCTTCCCCTTATTCTTCATTCTTCTCTTCTTCCTCCCCCGAGAACCCTCTGCTCTCTCTTCTTCTCTCTAAAATTTTGTACTCTTTCTAAGATTTAAGTATTCAAATCAAAGTTTTCACCGATTAAATTCGGATATGTTATAGAGGAGTTCAAGAGCTTCAAAACCTACCGATTGGATTTTGATTTCGTTGAGGTATGGAGGGATTTTCTTCTTCCCTAAGCTATTTCTCTATTTTCAGTTAAGTGTAGTTGGGAGTTAGGGGGCTCAACTACATACAACATGTCTGCCCCTCTTGTTGTTTGTGTTGTGTTTGAGTATTTGTGATTCTACTGGCAGTGGCTGTGTGAGTGTGTATGGATTGATTATTTTTGTTTTTGACTCTCTAAATTACTTGGGAAGGCTCCTAAAACAAAGGAGATCATGCCCAATTTTTATTAAAATTGTATGACAAGGTTTTCAATGTGAAATTCATCCTAACAATAAAAGTGGCAGTGGCTGTTGGTTCGTCCAGCTCTGGACAGTCCCCACTGTTTTGCGATTTTTGGGAGATCTAACCGTTGGTTTTTCACGAAATTTGTTTTGAATGAAAATAGACACAAACAGAAACAACTTTTATTTTGACACCATGGACAGAAAACGTCGTTTTGAAGTTCATCCGTGGCTTTAAAAATTACTGTTCTGTTTTCATGTTTCCCTAGAACATGTCTCGGTTTTTCTGAAATTCCCACTTGGGTGCTTAATGTTTCTTTTTCGTTTTTGAACCATTCAAAACTAGACAAAACAAGATTTTTAACCATATAAATTACAAAAATTATCATATCCAATTTCTAAATTAACTTTTAAAAAGAAACAGGGCAAGGGGTTTTGAGCTCTGTTTTGAGTCTGAAACTTAAGCTGTTAGAAACGAATTTACTGGGAACAATAGGGAAAGAATTTGGGGGCAAGGGTTATCTTTTTAGAAAGATAAAGATGTTACCTTTCTACTGTAAAAAGTTAAGCTCAAAACAAGTTTGGGAAGTGGGAGAAATTTACATTTCTTTGAGCTATGTTCAGTGAACTCAAAATTCAGGGCTGCTGACTTAGAAAATTTTTATAAAATTTTCTAGATGTTGATTTTATAAGTGGGATACCTTTCTATAAAATATATTTCAAGAGCTTCGATTTGATATAAAAAGTTTTAAATTCCGAGATCATTTGCTTGTATCAGTGAGAGCTCATAAATCCTAAAATTTCAAGACAAAGGAGAAAGGGAGAAAAGGGATTCAAAGGTTTCTCTATCAAACTAAGGATTCTAGGTAAGGATCAAGGCATTTAATTTCATTTTTAGACCATTTGGAATGTAGAAAAACATGTTGTTAAGTTTAGATTCAAGATTTAATCAAGAACCATGAAAAGATGAAATTGATTTTGGGTTTTTATATAATTGATATTAGAAGCTTGAAATAATTGTTTGGAACCATGTTTGATTGATTGGATGATGTGTTGTGATGGACTGAAATTGATTGGATGGTTTGTTGTTGGATTGAAATTGCTTGATTTGGCTTGATTGTGTTGTGAATGATGTTGAAAATTGTTGAATGTTTATATTTTTGTAGGTGATTGTTTAAAATTACTTATTTAATTGTGATTATTAACATATTGCATATGCATGAGTCTTTTTGGGGGATTTATAAAGATTCAAGTGAAAAATAATTGATGTTGGCTAACCGGGACTGCGGTGGCCATGAAAAGAAAGAAAAGAAAAGAAAGAATAAATGTTGACTAACCGAGACTGCGGTAGTCATGAGAAACGAATTGATATATGAGAATTGACTTTTGTTGACTAACCGGGACTGCGGTAGTCATGTGAAATGAAAATGATTGAGAAATGATTTTGTTGACTAACCGGGACTGCGGTAGTCATGTGAAAGGAATATGATTTGAGAATTGAATCTTTGGGGTGAGCAGAATAAGTTAGACAGGGCTGTATAGTCTGTGATTATATAGTCTGTGGGGTGAAGGATATTGGCAATTCCACATGTGGCTGGAAACTGGACTGAGTTGCGGTCGTGGTGGCCTTCAGGGTATCCTGATCTCCTAATTCTGTTTAGTTTATTCGCGTTTAGTAGGGGCTGATAGCTGAATTGCAGTACGTAATGGTAGGCCAGTTACTTACTAAACACTCAAAGGGGAAGTCTCCATGGAGCAGGGTCAAAATGATTTTGAGTCAAAACTACATTTGCATAAATCATACTGCATTTGCTTATGTATGTGATTGATTAATTATTATATGAAATGTACATGGTTGATATGGATTCTAATTGTATGAGAAATTAAATGCCTGATCCGGTAATGCTGTCCCCAGATTCTAGGGGAGTGTGAATTGCAGGTATTTTGAAGATTAATTAGAAGTTAAAGATGTAGATATTTTCCAGAGCTATAGGAATGGGTGTCTTTGGCTTTAGATACTTTTGTATTAATTAGAAATAAATTGGTAGTAGTATTTTCTGTAAATTTTAATAATGTAAATTATAATGACAAACTTTGAACTTTAATAGATTGTATTTATTTTATTCGGAAATTTTTTTATATTAGACGGAAATTAATTAATTAGAAGGGGGGTTACATGGTAGATGGAGCGAGCACAAGATTGAAGTTGTGTTCTCTCTTTTCTTTGTTTAGTCTTTTGTATAGAATTGAACAGCATAGGGCTTTTATATGGTTACATTGTAAGAGAAGTATGTACATGTGGTTTATGTTTTAAATTTTGTAAAGCCATGATATGATGATGTACATTATGTGTAGGAAAGTAGATACATATGTGTGTGTTAAATGAGAAAATTTTTTTAGGTAGTTTCATATGATTATATTTAACAAAATGTTTTAGTATAACAAATCTGTCATGAAAATGGGTCATTACAAATACTCTAGGTGCTGAAACATTGCCAAGAAAACTACTTGGCGCAAACGCAGACACTACAAAGTGAATAGTGAATTAAATGAACTCGTGTGACAAAAGCTTTGTTTTTATAAACAGCAAAACAAATGGGTCTCTTGAAATCATTACATATGAATAAAATGTTTATATGGTAACTTTTGAAATATTTATTTTTTAAAATTTAGGATTAAGTATTTATCGATTACAACATTTGATATTATTAACAAATTAACTAAGTGGATAACTAATAACTAGGACTGAGAAAATTGTCAACAATTTAATATAACTAGTATTTTGACTTGCGGTTTGCATAAAATAAATACTTATTTTTTTTATAGAATTTAATTTTTAATAAATAAATATTTTGAATGTATATATTAAATGTATTATAGTGAAAAATTATAATTTATAATTAAAAATATTATGAATATATAAATTATATTTTTTATTTATAATAAATACTTTGCATAATGATTTCAGGAAACCACATGATATTTTAATTGGGTCTCCAAACATTAATTAAAAAATTAATAATAAAATATTTTTTAGAAAGACATAGATTAATAAACATATTTTTATATTTTCTTTTAAGTTCTTACTTTTTGCTCAGACAACTTATTAGTAAATTCATTATTTTTTTAATTTATTAAATGTATTTTATATTTAGTTTATTAAAGGTATTTAATGCATTATATTGAATATAAATCTTGAAAAAATATGACACTAAAAGAGGAATTTGAAATCTTGAATTTTAAATTAGGTTATTACTTAAATTCTTTTTCCTTATGTTTCATATGAAGAGCATTAAGATTTTATTACATTGATAAGCTATTTTGTGTACCCGTGTGATGCAGCCAATTTTTTTATGTTAGACGTAATTATAATGATAATAATTATCTAAATTAGAAGGCCCTGAGATTTTGTTGCCCTAGTACGAAACTGTAGATAAGGCCCATTATATATAAATATTCAAAAATATTAATATATATTGAATAAAAATAGACACATAATTTAATTAAAAACTGTATATTTTATTACATTAAACGAATAACATAATTTTAACAAAATTCAAAAAAAATATATCATCTTTTTTTATTCATATGTTATTGTCTATCATCCAATGTACATCCCTCAATAACATGACATACACATAAATATCTATATGAAATTAAGGTCACCCCCGAAAAGAAAAAAAAAATGCACACACAATATGTACGTGTATATAAAATTCTGTATTGATATTATACAATTTTATTTCCTATAATTCATTCATTTTCTTTTTCTTTCTATTTTCTCTTTTCCTTTCTATCACATCTTCTATTACGTCTCACATTTCCTCTATCTCTCCTTTTTCCATCTCTCTTACCACTCAAGATAGATGCAGGTCCCAAAAAATATGGAACCGTAATTTCCAATTATTTTTAAGGTTTCTATTTCTTCCTAAATGTTTCTTGATAAAAATAAAGGGAATCAAAACAATATTATTTCATTGTTTGAAGTATAGAATGCATTATTTATATTATTATCTAGTTAAGAAATGAACTTTACTTTAGCGAAATTTGAGGGTCAATTTTGCTTTCGAAACATCAAATATGATATCTAATTATCATTAATATTTTTATCATTAAAATTGATACAATAAATTTTTAAAAGTGCATCTCTTTTCTTCCACTACAACATTATAATCTTATATATTTTGTTTAACTTATATGATTTTTTGAAACTTCAAATATGATATATAAATATCATAAATACTTTTATCATTAAAATGGGCTCAACAACATTATAATCTTATACATTTTTGAATAATTTACTTGTTTTTTTGTTTTTGTGATATGTGGTATATTATTATAATTTTTTAGTTGTTGGTTAAAGTTAATATGTTAATTAAAATTATAATTTACTTTAATTTTTATATTTGACTCCCTCAAACAAAATGCTCTAACTCCAACTATCGTTTATTATCAACAAAATATCTTCATTTCATATTAAAGCTTAAACTTTTGGTTTGTGTTTCTTAAATTGTTAAAAAAAAAAACTTTAAACCTATTACCATAGATTCATTACATGTTGATATGTCACAATGAGTTGAAAATTCATTCAACAAGAATTTATAAAAGTAACACATAAAAACACTAACAATTAACAAATTGATACTTTTTAATCACATGGTACATTTTAATTTGAACAAAAAAATAGACATAAAATGAAACAATAATTTTAATCTATTTATAAGAATAAAATAAAACAATATGTAAAAAAAAAATACTACATAACCATACAAACTTTTTTTATAAAATAAAAAAATTGGGTTCCCTCTAACCCTAAGGCCTCAGCGGTTGGCCCTTCTCAGGGATGCTTCTTTAGCCTTATGCATTTTCCCCTGAAGATGATCATTCAGTCCTTTCTCACTTATGGTAGTAATTTGACATAAGCCACAACTCCATTGCTTCGTGGGTTTCTTTGCCAAATTCTTATTGTCATCAATTAATGTAGGAGGTGACACTGCTTTGCGCTTTGTACCATAACGATCAACATCTGGCTTAGCCTATAATGGGATAAACCAAAAGAGAAAACCTTTGTTAAAGAAGAAGCAAAAAAAAATGAAGAGAAAGATAAAGATAGAAAAAGAAGGGTAAATTAAACATAACGCTATACACTAACCAATATAATCACTTTTCCCTTGTTATTAGTCTTAGTCTGCCTATAAAGTTGTCTGATAGCAACTTCACGAGGTAACTTGGATTCTGGCCCTCCAAATATGTCGATGTTACTAACCGGGTTGTTTATTCTTTGATTCAATTACAATGGATTAATCGGAACTTGTTCTCCATACGAGACCCGCTCTATTGTTTCCATTGGGATTTCCACCGTCCTTTCTACCGCCATTTCCCTCCTGACTTCCTCCTCCAGCTCTCGCCGTCGTCCGAATGCCATCTCGCTGGTGATTATCTCTCTCCTTATTTTCTCCTTCTCCAGCTCCAACTCTCGCCGGAATGCCTCCTCAGCATTAATGGGCATCACCGTTGGGAATACTCTAGGCGCTGAAACAGTGCCGAGAAAACTACTTGGCACAAACGCAGACCCTACAAGTGAATAGTGAATTAAATGAACTCATGTGACAAAAGTTTTGTTTTTATAAACAGCAAAACAAATGGGTCTCTTGAAAGGAACATGAAGAATAGTGAGCGTTACCTTGCAATGAGAGTCCAGAGATATCTGAATTCATGTAGGCGACGGTGGAAAAAGGGTGCTGCATTGGTAATGGTGTCATTTGGTTTTGGCCATTGTGATATTTGAACTCCATGGAAAAAGTTGAAATGTGACGCAAAGGGAAGGGGAAAGTGAGAAGAAAAGCAGTGCCTTTGAAATGAGAGACAATGATTGTGTGTGCAGTGTGAGTTTGAGGGAGTGATTAATAAATAGGCCATTGTGAGGGGTGGGTGTTTTCACATTTGTATTTGTACATGTGGTTGACCCTTTTTTTGTGTGTGATGAGGTGATTTTTGGTCAAATATTGAGAGTTTACTAGATTTTTCATTCAACACTTGAAAATGGAAAGAAAAGGAAAGAGGAATTTGTTCCAATTTTGAATGGAACATGCATACCATTTTGACCAGCTGGGATTTTAATTAGGGATTTCTCACACTTTTTAAGCAAAGTTAATCAATAATAGGTTGACTTGGAAAAAAAAGCATTAAAAATGAATAAAATGTTTATATGGTAAAATTTGAAATATTTATTTTTTAAAATTTAGGATTAAATATTTATCGATTACAACATTTGATATTATTAACAAATTAACTAAGCGAATAACTAATAACTAGGATTAGAAAATTGTCATCAATTTAATATAACTAGTATTTTGACTTGTGGTTTGCATAAAATAAATACTTATTTTTTTTATAGAATTGAATTTTAATAAATAAATATTTTGAATGTATATATTAAATGTATTATAGTGAAAAATTATAATTTATAATTAAAAATATTTTGAATATATAATTATATTTATAATAAATAGTTTGCATAATGATTTCAGTAAACAACATGATAATTTAATTGGGTCTCCAAATGTAACACTATGATTTTTCGTAATGTATGAAAAAGTAATTAAATTTAAATTGTGTTATTTAATGAACTATATAAATAAAATAGATTATTTTGTTTATGTGATTATTGTGTGTTTAGTAGTTTTCGTAATAATTTCGATTTTTCGTAAGTTTTTGTTATAGAAAAAGGGGGTGTGAGGTTAGAAAAAAATAGAGTGCAAATAGAAAAAAGTCAACTTTATATTCTAGACCCTTCTTCCATTTCGTCATTTCCTCATTCTTTTCCTTCTCTGTTTGCTCTTTCTATTCGCTCTCTCTCTGGTCACTCTCCCTTCTCTGTTCGCTTCTTCCTTCTCCATTAGGTTGAAGTTTAGCTTGTATCCTTCTATAGAATTTCTTGGATTTCCATCTAATTGGTAAGTTAATCTCTTTTATTCTGAGATCTCTTGGTTAATTTCTCTCTTTCCACCAAGAAATTACTAAATAGGTTTCATTTAAAATTTTGGATTGTGGATGAAATCTTGATTTAAGCTTATTTTGATGTTGATTTAGGTTCCTCCTAGTTGATTCCATAGCAAAGTTAAGGAAATTTCAAGAATTTTGGGCAAGGGAAGCTTCTCTATTTTCAATTTAAGTGTGGTTGAGAGTTAGGGGGCTCAATCACATACAGCATGTATGCCCCTCTTGTTGTTTGTGTTGTGGTTGAATTTGAAATTGAAAAAAACAAAATGGGTATTTGATTCTCCTGGCAGTGGCTGTTTGAGTGTGTATGGACTGATTATTTTTGTTTTTGACTCTTTAAATTACTTGGAAAGGCTCCTAAAACAAAGGAGATCATGCTCAAATTTTATTAAAATTGTTTGACAAGGTTTTCAATGTGAGATTCACCCAAAAATAAAAGTGGTAGTGGCTGTTGGTTCGTCCAGCCTTGGACAGCCTCCACGATTTTGTAATTTTTGGAAGATCTAACCGTTGGTTTTTCACGAAATTTGTTTTAAATGAAAATGGACACGAAATAAAACAACTTTCATTTTGACATCTTGGAGAGAAAATCTCATCTCCGGATTCATCCATGGCTCTCAAAATGGTTGTTCTGTTTTCGAGTTTCCCCTGGAACATGTCTCAGTTTTTCTCAAATTCCCACTTGTGTGCTTAATGTTTCTTTTTCGTTTTTACGCCATTAAAAACTAGACAAAACAAGGTTTTTAACCATATAAATTACAAAAATTATCATGTCCAATTTCTAAATTAACCTTTTAAAAAGAAACAGAGCAAAGGTTTTGGGCTCTGTTTTGAGTCTGAAACTTAGGCTGTTAGAAATAAATTTACTGGGAACAGTAGGGAAAGAATTTGGGGGCAAGGGTTAACTTTTTAGAAAGATAAAGATTTTACCTTTTTACTGTAAAAATTCCAGCTCAACAAAAGTTTGGAAAGTGGGAGAAATTTACATTTCTTTGAGCTATGTTCAGTGAGCACTCAAAAATTCAGGGCTGCTGACTTTGAAAATTTTTATAAAATTTTCTAGATGTTGATTTTATAAGTGAGATACCTTTCTGTAAAATAGATTTCAAGAGCTTCGATTTGATATAAAAATTTATTAATTCCGAGGTCATTTGATACAATCAGTGAGAGCTCACATTCAGTATTGCCAAAGAGAGATCGACCTTATTTGGTCAATTTGGTTAATATGATATAATTATTGGAATGGTGATGTTTGTTTATTGAGGTGTGAATTTTGTAAGTAAGTTTATTCTATGAGAAAATTACTTTGTTGTTGAGATTATTATATTGTTGATTGAGGTGCTTAAAATTTTGTTGAGAACATTATTTATTATTGAGGTGTATGTGTATTGTTGAGAAATGGAAATGGAATGTTGATGAGATGATGATATATGTGAATTATGTGTTGGAACCATTCCTATATGTTAAAGAGGAGTTAGCTATGTCCTTTGGGAAGATTTTTATAGACAAGAAAATTGGTATACTTGGAAGGGTGAGTTTCACGCCAAAACTCCGGCCCACTAAAGCGAGCCGGGGGTCTCGCCTAGTGGGATATCTTTCCAAGTACCACCCCTATGGTTTGACTCCGAATGAATGGCGTGTTGGAGTGTTGAAAACTACTTCCCAAGAGGTTTAGTGACTCTTTTAATGTATAGGGGATGGATTATTGTCGTGGTTGAGGATTGTTGATGTTGTTGAGATGTATTTGGATCCTTAAGTTAGGCCATTGGAGATGGCGGGTACAGAGGTGCTGTATATAGGACTGTAAGGGACTCCAAATATGTTTGCCGCTGGAATACGGTGGGTGCACACAGTTGGTGCACAGAAATATTCCGAATGTTGTATATGCATAGTTGGTGCATAGGTGTGCACAGTTAGTGCACATACATATGGGTAGGCATGTAAGTTGAGGGTGCTAGGTAGGCTCTCAACCTAGTGTCGGAGGTTGTCGTGGTGGCCAACGATGGGCCTATAGAATAGCCAAGTGGGCGAATTCCTATAGATGTAAGGTTTTGCAAGCCTTACAGAGGTAAGCCAATACCCACACTTGTCTATATTCGATTACATCCACACTTCCTCCACAGGGTAGATCATGGGACTCCCTGAATGGTCAAAGGTGAGACTATGGTAGGGGATGGGGCCTATGAGGACCGCTCATATGGTGTCAAAACTCCATGGAGTAGAGTCGGTCTTGTTGACTAAGGTTGTCTAGTGGTTTATATTGTACATCGTTTGTGATGAACGATGTTGGTAGTTGTATTGTGTTGAGGTTTGTGACAGTTGATGTCAGATGTGACTTATGATGTTTATGGCTCATGATGATGAGCGGTGATGGTTTATGTTATTGATATTTTGAGGATTCATGTTATTACTATGTTGTATGAACTATTTCAGATGGTTGAACCATGATGGTGTTGTTTATTGGTGTTTATTGCTGAACTGAATTTTGAGTTTATGAACTAAGTTTTGTATGTCATTTTAAGTTATTATGTATAGTATTTTGAAGTATACAAAATCTATTTTTATCGTCCTTTTCCTCAATAATTGGAAATTCACTTATCTACTTATATGCATAGTTTGTTTGGTAAGCTTACCCTTGCAATGTTTGCATGTGTGGTTCGTGCCTGTGATGATCTCGGACATCGTGTTCGGGGGAGCATATGGTTTTTAGGTGGATCTTTCTCTTGGAGATTTTGTGGATAGAGCGTGCGAGGGATTGAAGACATTATCATTTCTGTATCTTTCTTTGTTTGGTCTTATGTATAAAATGAACCAGTTAGGGATATTGTGTATTTATCATGTGAAAGGATGTATGTACACATAGTTTTATTTAGTTAAGCTTTGTATAGGAGATGTTTATAAATTGAGCTTTAAATTTTATCGGTTGGTTTTGGGAATCGAAATAAAATTCTCCAGTATTTTATCAATAAACTAATTAGAGAGTTCATAAAATTTAATGAAATAAAATCTTTAGTATAACAAATCTGTAACGAAGATGGGTCGTTACACCAAACGTTAATTAAAAAAATTAATAATAAAATATTTTTTAGAAAGACATAGATTAATAAACAAATTTTTATATTTTCTTTTAAGTTCTTACTTTTTGCTCAAACAACTCATTAGTAAATTCATTATTTTTTTAATTTATTAAATGTATTTTATATTTAGTTAATTAAAGGTATTTAATGCATTATATTGAATATAAATCTTGAAAAAATATGACACTAAAAGAGGAATTTGAAATCTTGAATTTTAAATTAGGTTATTACTTAAATTCTTTTTCCTTATGTTTCATATGAAGAGCATTAAGATTTTATTACATTGATAAGCTATTCTTTGTACCCCGTGTGATGCAGCCAATTTTTTTATGTTAGACGTAAATTATAATGATAATAAATATCTAAATTAGAAGGCCCTGAGATTTTGTTGCCCTAGTACGAAACTGTAGATAAGGCCCATTATACATAAATATTCAAAAATATTAATATATACTGAACAAAAAATAGACACATAATTTAATTAAAAACTATATGTTTTATTACATTAAATGAATAACATAATTCTAACAAAATTCAAAAAAATATATATCATCTTTTTTTATTGATATGTTATTGTCTATGATCCAATGTACATCCCTCAATAACATGACATACACATAAATATCTATATAAAATTAAGGTCACCCCCGAAAAGAAAAAAGAATGCACACACAATATGTACATGTATATAAAATTCTGTATTGATATTATACAATTTTATTTCCTATAATTCATTCATTTTCTTTTTCCTTCTATTTTCTCTTTTCCTTTCTATCACATCTTCTATTACGTCTCACATTTCCTCTATCTCTCCTTTTTCCATCTCTCTTACCACTCAAGATAGACGCAGGTCCCAAAAAATATGGAACCATAATTTCCAATTATTTTTAAGGTTTCTATTTCTTCCTAAATGTTTCTTGATAAAAATAAAGGGAATCAAAACAATATTATTTCATTGTTTGAAGTATAGAATGCATTATTTTTATTATTATCTAGTTAAGAAATGAACTTTACTTTAGCGAAATTTGAGGGTCAATTTTGCTTTCGAAACTTCAAATATGATATCTAATTATCATTAATATTTTTATCATTAAAATTGATACAATAAATTTTTAAAAGTACATCTCTTTTCTGCCACTACAACATTATAATCTTATATATTTTGTTTAATTTATATGATTTTTTGAAACTTCAAATATGATATCTAAACATCATAAATACTTTTATCATTAAACTGGGCTCAACGACATTATAATCTTATACATTTTGTATAATTTATATGTTTTTTTGTTTTCATGATATGTGGTATATTATTATAATTTTTTATTTGTTGGTTAAAGTTAACATGTTAATTAAAATTATAATTTACTTTAATTTTTATATTTGAGCTCTAACTCCGACTATCGTTTATTATCAGCAAAATATCTTCATTTCATATTAAAGCTTAAACTTTTGGTTTTTGTTTCTTAAATTGTTAAAAAAACAAAAAACAACAAAACATTAAACCTATTACCATAGATTCATTACATGTTGATATGTCATAATGAGTTGAAAATTCATTCAACAAGAATTTATAAAAGTAACACATAAAAAGACTAACAATTAACAAATTGATAATTTTTAATCACATGGTACATTTTAATTTGAATAAAAAATAGAATAAAATGAAACAATAATTTTAATCTATTTATAAGAATAAAATAAAACAATATGTAAAAAAAAAAAAATACTACATAACCATACAGACTTTTCTTATAAAATAAAAAAATTGGGTTCCCTCTAACACTAGGGCCTCAGCGGTTGGCCCTTCTCAAGGATGCTTCTTTAGCCTTATGCTTTTTCCCCTGAAGATGATCATTCAGTCCTTTCTCACTTGTGGTAGTAATTTGACATAAGCCACAACTCCATTGCTTAATGGGTTTCTTTGCCAAATTCTTATTGTCATCAATTAATGTAGGAGGTGTCACTGCATTGCGCTTTGTACCATAACGATCAACATCTGGCTTAGCCTATAATGGGATAAACCAAAAGAGAAAACCTTTTGTTTAAGAAGAAGCAAAAAAAAATGAAGAGAAAGATAAAGATAGAAAAGAAGGGTAAATTAAACATAACGCTATACACTAACCAATATAATCACTTTTCCCTTGTTATTAGTCTTCGTCTGCCTATAAAGTTGTCTGATAGCAACTTCGCAAGGTAACTTGGATTCTGACCCTCCAAATCTGTCGATGTTGCTAACCGGGTTGTTTATTCTTTGATTCAAATACAATGGATTAACCGGAACTTGTTCTCCATACGAGAACCGCTCTATTGTTTCCATTGGGATTTCCACCGTCCTTTCTACCACCATTTCCCTCCTGACTTCTTCCTCCAGCTCTCGCCGTCATCGTCGAAATGCCATCTCACGGGCGATTATCTCTCTCCTTATTTTCTCCTTCTCCAGCTGCAACTCTCGCCGGAATGCCTCCTCAGCATTAATGGGCATTGCCGTTGGGAATACTCTAGGCGCTGAAACATTGCCGAGAAAACTACTTGGCGCAAACGCAGACCCTACAAGTGAATAGTGAATTAAATGAACTCATGTGACAAAAGTTTTGTTTTTATAAACAGCAAAACAAATGGGTCTCTTGAAAAGAACAGCAAGAATAGTGAGTGTTACCTTGTAATGAGGGTCCAGAGATATCTGAATTCATGTAGGCGACGGTGGAAAAAGGGTGCTGCGTTGGTAATGGTGTCATTTGGTTTTGGCCATCGTGATATTTGAACTCCATGGAAAAAGTTGAAATGTGACGCAAAGGGAGGGGAAAGTGAGAAGAAAAGCAGTGCCTATGAAATGAGAGACAATGATTGTGTGTGCAGTGTGAGTCTGAGAGAGTGATTAATAAATAGGCCATTGTGAGGGGTGGTTGTTTTCACATTTGTGTTTGTACATGTCGTTGACCCTTTTTTTGTGTGTGATGAGGTGATTTTTGGTCAAATATTGAGAGTTTACCAGATTTTTCATTCAACACTTGAAAATGGAAAGAAAAGGAAAGAGGAATTTGTTCCAATTTTGAATGGGACATGCATACCATTTTGACCAGCTCGGATTTTAATTAGGGATTTCTCACACTTTTTAAGCAAAGTTAATCAATAATAGGTTGACTTGGAAAAAAAAGCATTAAATATAAATAAAATGTTTATATGGTAAAATTTGAAATATTTATTTTTTAAAATTTAGGATTAAATATTTATCGATTACAACATTTGATATTATTAACAAATTAACTAAGCGAATAACTAATAACTAGGAATTAGAAAATTGTCATCAATTTAATATAACTAGTATTTTGACTTGTGGTTTGCATAAAATAAATATGTATTTTTTTATAGAACTGAATTTTTAATAAATAAATATTTTGAATGTATATATTAAATGTATTATAGTGAAAAATTATAATTTATAATTAAAAATATTTTGAATATATAAATTATATTTATAATAAATAATTTCCATAATGATTTCAGGAAACCACATGATATTTTAATTGGGTCTCCAAACGTTAATTAAAAAAATTAATAATAAAATATTTTTTAGAAAGACATAGATTAATAAACAAATTTTTATATTTTCTTTTAAGTTCTTACTTTTTGCTCAAACAACTTATTAGCAAATTCATTATTTTTTTAATTTATTAAATGTATTTTATATTTAGTTAATTAAAGGTATTTAATGCATTATATTGAATATAAATCTTGAAAAAATATGACACTAAAAGAGGAATTTGAAATCTTGAATTTTAAATTAGGTTATTACTTAAATTCTTTTTCCTTATGTTTCATATGAAGAGCATTAAGAGTTTATTACATTGATAAGCTATTCTTTGTACCCGTGTGATGCAGCCAATTTTTTTATGTTAGACGTAAATTATAATGATAATAAATATCTAAATTAGAAGGCCCTGAGATTTTGTTGCCCTAGTACGAAACTGTAGATAAGGCCCATTATACATAAATATTCAAAAATATTAACATATATTGAACAAAAAATAGACACATAATTTAATTAAAAACTGTATGTTTTATTACATTAAACGAATAACATAATTTTAACAAAATTCAAAAAAATATATATCATCTTTTTTTATTGATATGTTATTGTCTATGATCCAATGTACATCCCTCAATAACATGACATACACATAAATATCTATATAAAATTAAGGTCACCCCCGAAAAGAAAAGAAAAATGCACACACAATATGTACATGTATATAAAATTCTGTATTGATATTATAGAATTTTATTTCCTATAATTCATTCATTTTCTTTTTCTTTCTATTTTCTCTTTTCCTTTCTATCACATCTTCTATTACGTCTCACATTTCCTCTATCTCTCCTTTTTCCATCTCTCTTACCACTCAAGATAGATGCAGGTCCCAAAAAATATGGAACCATAATTTCCAATTATTTTTAAGGTTTCTATTTCTTCCTAAATGTTTCTTGATAAAAATAAAGGGAATCAAAACAATATTATTTCATTGTTTGAAGTATAGAATGCATTATTTTTATTATTATCTAGTTAAGAAATGAACTTTACTTTAGCGAAATTTGAGGGTCAATTTTGCTTTCGAAACTTCAAATATGATATCTAATTATCATTAATATTTTTATCATTAAAATTGATACAATAAATTTTTAAAAGTACATCTCTTTTCTGCCACTGCAACATTATAATCTTATATATTTTGTTTAATTTATATGATTTTTTGAAACTTCAAATATGATATCTAAACATCATAAATACTTTTATCATTAAAATGGGCTCAACGACATTATAATCTTATACATTTTGTATAATTTATATGTTTTTTTGTTTTCGTGATATGTGGTATATTATTATAATTTTTTAGTTGTTGGTTAAAGTTAACATGTTAATTAAAATTGTAATTTACTTTAATTTTTATATTTGAGTTCTAACTCCGACTATCGTTTATTATCAACAAAATATCTTCATTTCATATTAAAGCTTAAACTTTTGGTTTTTGTTTCTTAAATTGTTAAAAAAACAAAATACAAAAAACATTAAACCTATTACCATAGATTCATTACATGTTGATATGTCATAATGAGTTGAAAATTCATTCAACAAGAATTTATAAAAGTAACGCATAAAAAGACTAACAATTAACAAATTGATAATTTTTAATCACATGGTACATTTTAATTTGAATAAAAAATAGAATAAAATGAAACAATTATTTTAATCTATTTATAAGAATAAAATAAAACAATATGTAAAAAAAAAATACTACATAACCATACAGACTTTTTTTATAAAATAAAAAAATTGGGTTCCCTCTAACCCTAGGGCCTCAGCGGTTGGCCCTTCTTAAGGATGCTTCTTTAGCCTTATGCTTTTTCCCCTGAAGATGATCATTCAGTCCTTTCTCACTTGTGGTAGTAATTTGACATAAGCCACAACTCCATTGCTTCGTGGGTTTCTTTGCCAAATTCTTATTGTCATCAATTAATGTAGGAGGTGTCACTGCATGCGTTGCGCTTTGTACCATAACGATCAACATCTGGCTTAGCCTATAATGGGATAAACCAAAAGAGAAAACCTTTTGTTAAAGAAGAAGCAAAAAAAAAAAATGAAGAGAAAGATAAAGATAGAAAAGAAGGGTAAATTAAACATAACGCTATACACTAACCAATATAATCACTTTTCCCTTGTTATTAGTCTTCGTCTGCCTATAAAGTTGTCTGATAGCAACTTCGCAAGGTAACTTGCATTCTGACCCTCCAAATCTGTCGATGTTGCTAACCGGGTTGTTTATTCTTTGATTCAAATACAATGGATTAACCGGAACTTGTTCTCCATACGAGAACCGCTCTATTGTTTCCATTGGGATTTCCACCGTCCTTTCTACCACCATTTCCCTCCTGACTTCTTCGTCCAGCTCTCGCCGTCGTCGGAATGCCATCTCACGGGCGATTATCTCTCTCCTTATTTTCTCCTTCTCCAGCTGCAACTCTCGCCGGAATGCCTCCTCAGCATTAATGGGCATTGCCGTTGGGAATACTCTAGACGCTGAAACATTGCCGAGAAAACTACTTGGCGCAAACGCAGACCCTACAAGTGAATAGTGAATTAAATGAACTCATGTGACAAAAGTTTTGTTTTTATAAACAGCAAAACAAATGGGTCTCTTGAAAAGAACAGCAAGAATAGTGAGTGTTACCTTGTAATGAGGGTCCAGAGATATCTGAATTCATGTAGGCGACGGTGGAAAAAGGGTGCTGCGTTGGTAATGGTGTCATTTGGTTTTGGCCATCGTGATATTTGAACTCCATGGAAAAAGTTGAAATGTGACGCAAAGGGAGGGGAAAGTGAGAAGAAAAGCAGTGCCTATGAAATGAGAGACAATGATTGTGTGTGCAGTGTGAGTCTGAGAGAGTGATTAATAAATAGGCCATTGTGAGGGGTGGTTGTTTTCACATTTGTGTTTGTACATGTCGTTGACCCTTTTTTTGTGTGTGATGAGGTGATTTTTGGTCAAATATTGAGAGTTTACCAGATTTTTCATTCAACACTTGAAAATGGAAAGAAAAGGAAAGAGGAATTTGTTCCAATTTTGAATGGGACATGCATACCATTTTGACCAGCTCGGATTTTAATTAGGGATTTCTCACACTTTTTAAGCAAAGTTAATCAATAATAGGTTGACTTGGAAAAAAAAGCATTAAATATAAATAAAATGTTTATATGGTAAAATTTGAAATATTTATTTTTTAAAATTTAGGATTAAATATTTATCGATTACAACATTTGATATTATTAACAAATTAACTAAGCGAATAACTAATAACTAGGAATTAGAAAATTGTCATCAATTTAATATAACTAGTATTTTGACTTGAGGTTTGCATAAAATAAATATGTATTTTTTTATAGAACTGAATTTTTAATAAATAAATATTTTGAATGTATATATTAAATGTATTATAGTGAAAAATTATAATTTATAATTAAAAATATTTTGAATATATAAATTATGTTTATAATAAATAATTTCCATAATGATTTCAGGAAACCACATGATATTTTAATTGGGTCTCCAAACGTTAATTAAAAAAATTAATAATAAAATATTTTTTAGAAAGACATAGATTAATAAACAAATTTTTATATTTTCTTTTAAGTTCTTACTTTTTGCTCAAACAACTTATTAGCAAATTCATTATTTTTTTAATTTATTAAATGTATTTTATATTTAGTTAATTAAAGGTATTTAATGCATTATATTGAATATAAATCTTGAAAAAATATGACACTAAAAGAGGAATTTGAAATCTTGAATTTTAAATTAGGTTATTACTTAAATTCTTTTTCCTTATGTTTCATATGAAGAGCATTAAGAGTTTATTACATTGATAAGCTATTCTTTGTACCCGTGTGATGCAGCCAATTTTTTTATGTTAGACGTAAATTATAATGATAATAAATATCTAAATTAGAAGGCCCTGAGATTTTGTTGCCCTAGTACGAAACTGTAGATAAGGCCCATTATACATAAATATTCAAAAATATTAACATATATTGAACAAAAAATAGACACATAATTTAATTAAAAACTGTATGTTTTATTACATTAAACGAATAACATAATTTTAACAAAATTCAAAAAAATATATATCATCTTTTTTTATTGATATGTTATTGTCTATGATCCAATGTACATCCCTCAATAACATGACATACACATAAATATCTATATAAAATTAAGGTCACCCCCGAAAAGAAAAGAAAAATGCACACACAATATGTACATGTATATAAAATTCTGTATTGATATTATAGAATTTTATTTCCTATAATTCATTCATTTTCTTTTTCTTTCTATTTTCTCTTTTCCTTTCTATCACATCTTCTATTACGTCTCACATTTCCTCTATCTCTCCTTTTTCCATCTCTCTTACCACTCAAGATAGATGCAGGTCCCAAAAAATATGGAACCATAATTTCCAATTATTTTTAAGGTTTCTATTTCTTCCTAAATGTTTCTTGATAAAAATAAAGGGAATCAAAACAATATTATTTCATTGTTTGAAGTATAGAATGCATTATTTTTATTATTATCTAGTTAAGAAATGAACTTTACTTTAGCGAAATTTGAGGGTCAATTTTGCTTTCGAAACTTCAAATATGATATCTAATTATCATTAATATTTTTATCATTAAAATTGATACAATAAATTTTTAAAAGTACATCTCTTTTCTGCCACTGCAACATTATAATCTTATATATTTTGTTTAATTTATATGATTTTTTGAAACTTCAAATATGATATCTAAACATCATAAATACTTTTATCATTAAAATGGGCTCAACGACATTATAATCTTATACATTTTGTATAATTTATATGTTTTTTTGTTTTCGTGATATGTGGTATATTATTATAATTTTTTAGTTGTTGGTTAAAGTTAACATGTTAATTAAAATTGTAATTTACTTTAATTTTTATATTTGAGTTCTAACTCCGACTATCGTTTATTATCAACAAAATATCTTCATTTCATATTAAAGCTTAAACTTTTGGTTTTTGTTTCTTAAATTGTTAAAAAAACAAAATACAAAAAACATTAAACCTATTACCATAGATTCATTACATGTTGATATGTCATAATGAGTTGAAAATTCATTCAACAAGAATTTATAAAAGTAACGCATAAAAAGACTAACAATTAACAAATTGATAATTTTTAATCACATGGTACATTTTAATTTGAATAAAAAATAGAATAAAATGAAACAATTATTTTAATCTATTTATAAGAATAAAATAAAACAATATGTAAAAAAAAAAATACTACATAACCATACAGACTTTTTTTATAAAATAAAAAAATTGGGTTCCCTCTAACCCTAGGGCCTCAGCGGTTGGCCCTTCTTAAGGATGCTTCTTTAGCCTTATGCTTTTTCCCCTGAAGATGATCATTCAGTCCTTTCTCACTTGTGGTAGTAATTTGACATAAGCCACAACTCCATTGCTTCGTGGGTTTCTTTGCCAAATTCTTATTGTCATCAATTAATGTAGGAGGTGTCACTGCATGCGTTGCGCTTTGTACCATAACGATCAACATCTGGCTTAGCCTATAATGGGATAAACCAAAAGAGAAAACCTTTTGTTAAAGAAGAAGCAAAAAAAAAAAATGAAGAGAAAGATAAAGATAGAAAAGAAGGGTAAATTAAACATAACGCTATACACTAACCAATATAATCACTTTTCCCTTGTTATTAGTCTTCGTCTGCCTATAAAGTTGTCTGATAGCAACTTCGCAAGGTAACTTGCATTCTAACCCTCCAAATCTGTCGATGTTGCTAACCGGGTTGTTTATTCTTTGATTCAAATACAATGGATTAACCGGAACTTGTTCTCCATACGAGAACCGCTCTATTGTTTCCATTGGGATTTCCACCGTCCTTTCTACCACCATTTCCCTCCTGACTTCTTCGTCCAGCTCTCGCCGTCGTCGGAATGCCATCTCACGGGCGATTATCTCTCTCCTTATTTTCTCCTTCTCCAGCTGCAACTCTCGCCGGAATGCCTCCTCAGCATTAATGGGCATTGCCGTTGGGAATACTCTAGACGCTGAAACATTGCCGAGAAAACTACTTGGCGCAAACGCAGACCCTACAAGTGAATAGTGAATTAAATGAACTCATGTGACAAAAGTTTTGTTTTTATAAACAGCAAAACAAATGGGTCTCTTGAAAAGAACAGCAAGAATAGTGAGTGTTACCTTGTAATGAGGGTCCAGAGATATCTGAATTCATGTAGGCGACGGTGGAAAAAGGGTGCTGCGTTGGTAATGGTGTCATTTGGTTTTGGCCATCGTGATATTTGAACTCCATGGAAAAAGTTGAAATGTGACGCAAAGGGAGGGGAAAGTGAGAAGAAAAGCAGTGCCTATGAAATGAGAGACAATGATTGTGTGTGCAGTGTGAGTCTGAGAGAGTGATTAATAAATAGGCCATTGTGAGGGGTGGTTGTTTTCACATTTGTGTTTGTACATGTCGTTGACCCTTTTTTTGTGTGTGATGAGGTGATTTTTGGTCAAATATTGAGAGTTTACCAGATTTTTCATTCAACACTTGAAAATGGAAAGAAAAGGAAAGAGGAATTTGTTCCAATTTTGAATGGGACATGCATACCATTTTGACCAGCTCGGATTTTAATTAGGGATTTCTCACACTTTTTAAGCAAAGTTAATCAATAATAGGTTGACTTGGAAAAAAAAGCATTAAATATAAATAAAATGTTTATATGGTAAAATTTGAAATATTTATTTTTTAAAATTTAGGATTAAATATTTATCGATTACAACATTTGATATTATTAACAAATTAACTAAGCGAATAACTAATAACTAGGAATTAGAAAATTGTCATCAATTTAATATAACTAGTATTTTGACTTGAGGTTTGCATAAAATAAATATGTATTTTTTTATAGAACTGAATTTTTAATAAATAAATATTTTGAATGTATATATTAAATGTATTATAGTGAAAAATTATAATTTATAATTAAAAATATTTTGAATATATAAATTATGTTTATAATAAATAATTTCCATAATGATTTCAGGAAACCACATGATATTTTAATTGGGTCTCCAAACGTTAATTAAAAAAATTAATAATAAAATATTTTTTAGAAAGACATAGATTAATAAACAAATTTTTATATTTTCTTTTAAGTTCTTACTTTTTGCTCAAACAACTTATTAGCAAATTCATTATTTTTTTAATTTATTAAATGTATTTTATATTTAGTTAATTAAAGGTATTTAATGCATTATATTGAATATAAATCTTGAAAAAATATGACACTAAAAGAGGAATTTGAAATCTTGAATTTTAAATTAGGTTATTACTTAAATTCTTTTTCCTTATGTTTCATATGAAGAGCATTAAGAGTTTATTACATTGATAAGCTATTCTTTGTACCCGTGTGATGCAGCCAATTTTTTTATGTTAGACGTAAATTATAATGATAATAAATATCTAAATTAGAAGGCCCTGAGATTTTGTTGCCCTAGTACGAAACTGTAGATAAGGCCCATTATACATAAATATTCAAAAATATTAACATATATTGAACAAAAAATAGACACATAATTTAATTAAAAACTGTATGTTTTATTACATTAAACGAATAACATAATTTTAACAAAATTCAAAAAAATATATATCATCTTTTTTTATTGATATGTTATTGTCTATGATCCAATGTACATCCCTCAATAACATGACATACACATAAATATCTATATAAAATTAAGGTCACCCCCGAAAAGAAAAGAAAAATGCACACACAATATGTACATGTATATAAAATTCTGTATTGATATTATAGAATTTTATTTCCTATAATTCATTCATTTTCTTTTTCTTTCTATTTTCTCTTTTCCTTTCTATCACATCTTCTATTACGTCTCACATTTCCTCTATCTCTCCTTTTTCCATCTCTCTTACCACTCAAGATAGATGCAGGTCCCAAAAAATATGGAACCATAATTTCCAATTATTTTTAAGGTTTCTATTTCTTCCTAAATGTTTCTTGATAAAAATAAAGGGAATCAAAACAATATTATTTCATTGTTTGAAGTATAGAATGCATTATTTTTATTATTATCTAGTTAAGAAATGAACTTTACTTTAGCGAAATTTGAGGGTCAATTTTGCTTTCGAAACTTCAAATATGATATCTAATTATCATTAATATTTTTATCATTAAAATTGATACAATAAATTTTTAAAAGTACATCTCTTTTCTGCCACTGCAACATTATAATCTTATATATTTTGTTTAATTTATATGATTTTTTGAAACTTCAAATATGATATCTAAACATCATAAATACTTTTATCATTAAAATGGGCTCAACGACATTATAATCTTATACATTTTGTATAATTTATATGTTTTTTTGTTTTCGTGATATGTGGTATATTATTATAATTTTTTAGTTGTTGGTTAAAGTTAACATGTTAATTAAAATTGTAATTTACTTTAATTTTTATATTTGAGTTCTAACTCCGACTATCGTTTATTATCAACAAAATATCTTCATTTCATATTAAAGCTTAAACTTTTGGTTTTTGTTTCTTAAATTGTTAAAAAAACAAAATACAAAAAACATTAAACCTATTACCATAGATTCATTACATGTTGATATGTCATAATGAGTTGAAAATTCATTCAACAAGAATTTATAAAAGTAACGCATAAAAAGACTAACAATTAACAAATTGATAATTTTTAATCACATGGTACATTTTAATTTGAATAAAAAATAGAATAAAATGAAACAATTATTTTAATCTATTTATAAGAATAAAATAAAACAATATGTAAAAAAAAAAATACTACATAACCATACAGACTTTTTTTATAAAATAAAAAAATTGGGTTCCCTCTAACCCTAGGGCCTCAGCGGTTGGCCCTTCTTAAGGATGCTTCTTTAGCCTTATGCTTTTTCCCCTGAAGATGATCATTCAGTCCTTTCTCACTTGTGGTAGTAATTTGACATAAGCCACAACTCCATTGCTTCGTGGGTTTCTTTGCCAAATTCTTATTGTCATCAATTAATGTAGGAGGTGTCACTGCATGCGTTGCGCTTTGTACCATAACGATCAACATCTGGCTTAGCCTATAATGGGATAAACCAAAAGAGAAAACCTTTTGTTAAAGAAGAAGCAAAAAAAAAAAATGAAGAGAAAGATAAAGATAGAAAAGAAGGGTAAATTAAACATAACGCTATACACTAACCAATATAATCACTTTTCCCTTGTTATTAGTCTTCGTCTGCCTATAAAGTTGTCTGATAGCAACTTCGCAAGGTAACTTGCATTCTAACCCTCCAAATCTGTCGATGTTGCTAACCGGGTTGTTTATTCTTTGATTCAAATACAATGGATTAACCGGAACTTGTTCTCCATACGAGAACCGCTCTATTGTTTCCATTGGGATTTCCACCGTCCTTTCTACCACCATTTCCCTCCTGACTTCTTCGTCCAGCTCTCGCCGTCGTCGGAATGCCATCTCACGGGCGATTATCTCTCTCCTTATTTTCTCCTTCTCCAGCTGCAACTCTCGCCGGAATGCCTCCTCAGCATTAATGGGCATTGCCGTTGGGAATACTCTAGACGCTGAAACATTGCCGAGAAAACTACTTGGCGCAAACGCAGACCCTACAAGTGAATAGTGAATTAAATGAACTCATGTGACAAAAGTTTTGTTTTTATAAACAGCAAAACAAATGGGTCTCTTGAAAAGAACAGCAAGAATAGTGAGTGTTACCTTGTAATGAGGGTCCAGAGATATCTGAATTCATGTAGGCGACGGTGGAAAAAGGGTGCTGCGTTGGTAATGGTGTCATTTGGTTTTGGCCATCGTGATATTTGAACTCCATGGAAAAAGTTGAAATGTGACGCAAAGGGAGGGGAAAGTGAGAAGAAAAGCAGTGCCTATGAAATGAGAGACAATGATTGTGTGTGCAGTGTGAGTTTGAGAGAGTGATTAATAAATAGGCCATTGTGAGGGGTGGTTGTTTTCACATTTGTGTTTGTACATGTCGTTGACCCTTTTTTTGTGTGTGATGAGGTGATTTTTGGTCAAATATTGAGAGTTTACCAGATTTTTCATTCAACACTTGAAAATGGAAAGAAAAGGAAAGAGGAATTTGTTCCAATTTTGAATGGGACATGCATACCATTTTGACCAGCTCGGATTTTAATTAGGGATTTCTCACACTTTTTAAGCAAAGTTAATCAATAATAGGTTGACTTGGAAAAAAAAGCATTAAATATAAATAAAATGTTTATATGGTAAAATTTGAAATATTTATTTTTTAAAATTTAGGATTAAATATTTATCGATTACAACATTTGATATTATTAACAAATTAACTAAGCGAATAACTAATAACTAGGAATTAGAAAATTGTCATCAATTTAATATAACTAGTATTTTGACTTGTGGTTTGCATAAAATAAATATGTATTTTTTTATAGAACTGAATTTTTAATAAATAAATATTTTGAATGTATATATTAAATGTATTATAGTGAAAAATTATAATTTATAATTAAAAATATTTTGAATATATAAATTATATTTATAATAAATAATTTCCATAATGATTTCAGGAAACCACATGATATTTTAATTGGGTCTCCAAACGTTAATTAAAAAAATTAATAATAAAATATTTTTTAGAAAGACATAGATTAATAAACAAATTTTTATATTTTCTTTTAAGTTCTTACTTTTTGCTCAAACAACTTATTAGCAAATTCATTATTTTTTTAATTTATTAAATGTATTTTATATTTAGTTAATTAAAGGTATTTAATGCATTATATTGAATATAAATCTTGAAAAAATATGACACTAAAAGAGGAATTTGAAATCTTGAATTTTAAATTAGGTTATTACTTAAATTCTTTTTCCTTATGTTTCATATGAAGAGCATTAAGAGTTTATTACATTGATAAGCTATTCTTTGTACCCGTGTGATGCAGCCAATTTTTTTATGTTAGACGTAAATTATAATGATAATAAATATCTAAATTAGAAGGCCCTGAGATTTTGTTGCCCTAGTACGAAACTGTAGATAAGGCCCATTATACATAAATATTCAAAAATATTAACATATATTGAACAAAAAATAGACACATAATTTAATTAAAAACTGTATGTTTTATTACATTAAACGAATAACATAATTTTAACAAAATTCAAAAAAAAATATATCATCTTTTTTATTGATATGTTATTGTCTATGATCCAATGTACATCCCTCAATAACATGACATACACATAAATATCTATATAAAATTAAGGTATCCCCCGAAAAGAAAGAAAAATGCACACACAATATGTACATGTATATAAAATTCTGTATTGATATTATACAATTTTATTTCCTATAATTCATTCATTTTCTTTTTCTTTCTATTTTCTATTTTCCTTTCTATCACATCTTCTATTACGTCTCACATTTCCTCTATCTCTCCTTTTTCCATCTCTCTTACCACTCAAGATAGATGCAGGTCCCAAAAAATATCGAACCATAATTTCCAATTATTTTTAAGGTTTCTATTTCTTCCTAAATGTTTCTTGATAAAAATAAAGGGAATCAAAACAATATTATTTCATTGTTTGAAGTATAGAATGCATTATTTTTATTATTATCTAGTTAAGAAATGAACTTTACTTTAGCGAAATTTGAGGGTCAATTTTGCTTTCGAAACTTCAAATATGATATCTAATTATCATTAATATTTTTATCATTAAAATTGATACAATAAATTTTTAAAAGTACATCTCTTTTCTGCCACTACAACATTATAATCTTATATATTTTGTTTAATTTATATGATTTTTTGAAACTTCAAATATGATATCTAAACATCATAAATACTTTTATCATTAAAATGGGCTCAACGACATTATAATCTTATACATTTTGTATAATTTATATTTTTTTTGTTTTCGTGATATGTGGTATATTATTATAATTTTTTAGTTGTTGGTTAAAGTAAACATGTTAATTAAAATTATAATTTACTTTAATTTTTATATTTGAGCTCTAACTCCGACTATCGTTTATTATCAACAAAATATCTTCATTTCATATTAAAGCTTAAACTTTTGGTTTTTGTTTCTTAAATTGTTAAAAAAAAAACAAAAAACTTTAAACCTATTACCATAGATTCATTACATGTTGATATGTCACAATGAGTTGAAAATTCATTCAACAAGAATTTATAAAAGTAACACACAAAAAGACTAACAATTAACAAATTGATAATTTTTAATCACATGGTACATTTTAATTTGAATAAAAAAAATAGGCATAAAATGAAACAATAATTTTAATCTATTTATAAGAATAAAATAAAACAATATGTAAAAAAAAATACTACATAACCAAACAGACTTTTTTTATAAAATAAAAAAATTGGGTTCCCTAAAACCCTAAGGCCTCAGCGGTTGGCCCTTCTCAGGGATGCTTCTTTAGCCTTATGCTTTTTCCCCTGAAGATGATCATTCAGTCCTTTCTCACTTGTGGTAGTAATTTGACATAAGCCACAACTCCATTGCTTCGTGGGTTTCTTTGCCAAATTCTTATTGTCATCAATTAATGTAGGAGGTGTCATTGCTTTGCGCTTTGTACCATAACGATCAACATCTGGCTTAGCCTATAATGGGATAAACCAAAAGAGAAAACCTTTTGTTAAAGAAGATGCAAAGAAAAATGAAGAGAAAGATAAAGACATAAAAGAAGGGTAAATTAAACATAACGCTATACACTAACTAATATAATCACTTTTCCCTTGTTATTAGTCTTAGTCTGCCTATAAAGTTGTCTGATAGCAACTTCGCGAGGTAACTTGGATTCTGGCCCTCCAAAAGAATTAAGTACTTGAGAGGTAAAAATATTCCTCTGGTTAAAGTTATCTGGAAGGATATCAGAGGTAAAAATATTCCTCAATTATTTATACAGTTACATTAGAAATTTCGAGGACGAAATTTTTATTAGTGGGGGAGAATTGTAACACCCTCAATTTTACTACTTGTACATATTTTATATAAATATTATGAGAAATTATGTACTGTATTTTATAGAAACTTTTTGTACATATTTTCATAATAAAATTAATATAGTTCTATTCAGTAAAATTTTCTGAGTCTTTTAATACTTTTGTTTCTACCTAAAATTCTTGTTGACTGGACAGTTGTATCAGACAGCTATCCAGGATAAATTTTTCCAGTATAACATTTTGGATTAAAATGTACTCTAATAAATAAAGAATTTAATGTAGATTTAAAATATTTACAGTTGAGAAATGAATTACTTGTTGACTGGACCGTTGTGTCATACAGCTGTCCAGGATAAATTTTCCAGTGTAAAATTTTGGAGTAAACTATAACCTAATAAAAAGATAATTGAATGTAGATTAAGAAAATATACAGTTGAGAAATTAAAATGCTAATTTCGAATTGTTAGGATTTTCTGAAAGTTAGAACTCTGAGAAATTATTACGATAAAATTCTAAGGTAGAAAATTAAGATAAAATTTGTATGAGACATATGAAATTTTCTATTAATTATAATATATTTAGAATAATTATTAAAATTGTTTAACTAAGAAAAATAAAAATAAAAGTGTTAGCCAATCAAATTTTGACAACTCAAAGTTTCTAGTGTTATTAAATTAAGCTAATTAGGCTTTGATTAAGAGATGATTAAGACACTACCCCAAGGTTTTTGATAGTGAGGAATCTAATGGTAGTGTTAGTTTCTTCAAATTCAAATTAGTTTGTAAGATAATTAAAAAGTGCCAAAACTTTCTAGAAAAATCTACAAAATTCAAACTTTTTGACTAATGGACAAAGCAATTAGCAACTCCTTTAAGTAAGCAATTTTGGACGTGCAAGTGGCTGCCAAATATCAAGAAGTGGACTGTCTTTGGACCAAGGCAGCTGGACGTGAAAGTCTAAATAAATTGGGTGAAGAAAACTTTATAAAAACATAAGAAACAAAAGTAAAAGACAAAAACTAACAAAGCTAGCTTTCCCAAAACCCCAAACCCGTGAGTTCCCAACTGCAGTCCCTCCATGAAACCTCATCCTTTCTTCCAAAACCAAGAAAGAAACCAACCAAAACCTCCCAAATTTCAAAATAGCTTTGGCCAAAAGAGAAGAAATTGGAAGAAAAGCTTAAAAATTCAAGAAGACAAGAGAGAAAGGGATTCAAAGGTTTTCTTCATCAAATTAAGGATTTAAGGTAAGGATCTAATTGATATTTTAGTAAAATACTAATGTTAATTGTTGAATGTTTATATTTCCTTATTTGATTGTTTAATATTAATTATTTACTTATGATCATTATCACATGGCATAAAAGTATGCATGAGTATTTTTGGGGGTCTTACAAAGATTCAAGTGAAAAATGATTGATATTGGCTAACCGGGACTGTGGTAGCCATGAATAAAAAAAAAAGAAAAGAAAAGAAAAGAAAGAAAAGAAAAGAAAAGAAAGAAAAGAAAGAATAAATGTTGACTAACCAGGAATGCAGTAGTCATGAGAATTGAATCTTTGGGGTGAGCAGAGTAAGTTAGACAAGACTGTATGGTCTGTGATCATGTAGTCTGTGGGGTGAAGGATATTGGCAATTCCACATGTGGCTGTAATCTGGACAGAGATGCTGCCGTGGTGGCCTTCCTGGGTATCTTGATCTCCTAATTCTGCTAGCTTATTCACGTTTAGTAGGGGCTGAGAGCTAAATTGCAGTGTGTAATGGTAGGCCAGTTACTTACTAAACACTCAAAGGGGAAGTCTCCATGGAGCAGGGTCAAAATGATTTTGAGTCAAAACTGCATTTACATAAATCATACTGCATTTACTTTATGTGAATTATTAAGTAATGTATGAAATGTATCTATTTGATGCTGTCTTAATTGAATGAGAAATTAAATGTTTGATCCTGTAAAATTTTGTCCCTAGATTCTAGGGAAGTGTAAATGCAGGTGAATGAAGAGTAATGAGAAGTAGAAGATGCAGAGGTCACCAGAGCTATAGGATTGGGAAATTTTGGGCTAACAATAGTTAAAGAAATATTTAGATCATTTTGTAATATGATATTTTGGGTATATAATAATTGTAGTACTTAAAATTATTTTTGTAACATCGTATAAGAAAATTTTAGTAATGTAAAAGTTTAAATATAATGTATTTTTATAGATTGTATTGAAAAATTTTAATAGTTAAATTAAATATTTATATTAGAAGGGGGGGTTACAAATAGTCTACATAAGACTCTTGTCTTGTCTAGATTTCTAACTAGGGCAGAATATTTCGTCTATGCCTCATCTACCCTAAGTATGATGGTGTGACTTTGAGACTGATAAACTCAAAGCTACATTAAGTACTGAACAGTAGTGGGTGATGTGTGATAACTTATGGGATGAGATAACTAAAGGTATCTCCCATAGGTTAAGTCTGAGCAAGCTTCTACATCTACAAAGAGGATAGCCACAATCAAGGACAATCGAGGAAGACAAAGGAAGGACCGTATCTCCGTGACGCTTGATAGTTTGAAGTACGGACTTTAGAGCGAATTTCAAGGACAAAATTCCTAAAAGGTGGGGAGAGTTGTAACATCCCATTTTTCATCTTATAGGAATTTATTTTGTTTGAAATATTTTAAGGAATTTAATTATTTCTTAAGATACATTTGATTAATTTTAAAGGAATTCGACACGCGATAAGTTTGCAGTTAATTCCTTGTATATTTTAATCTTGGGGTTTGCAAGTTTATTATCATGAAATTTATTTCATGATGAGTAAGATATGTGATTTAATTTAATTATTGCAAGTTTTAATTGGATCTCTTTATGTGTGATTTAAATATATTTAATTTGGTTAATTTTGTATGTTGTTTGAATTTATCAAATTAGCACATTAATGTTTGACAATTAAAATATGTGAAGTTACTCATTTATTTGATTGAGTATGTTATGAAATGACTTAATTAGTTGAACCTTGTGTGATCATTTTTAGTTATTGAATTACTTGAAATACATGCCATGTGTTAAATAAAATGCCTAAAAACTTAAAAGTGGAACATGCTGAAATTTCACTGCACAATAGCTGTCTCTGTTTTTCGAGAATTACTCCCTTTGTAGTTTGAATTTGTTTACAATTTTTGGAGGGATAACACCTTTATATGTCTATAATGTCCCTGTAAAATATCATAATTTATTTCCAAGTAGAGAATACTTGACGAATTATTTATTGACTACTGTTCTGTCAAAATCCTGACAGCGACCAGCTGCAAAAACACATTTAATTGAACCCTTATATAATTTTGTAAAAATCTGAGAAATTCACGTTTTGAACTAGACATTCTGAGACTCCCATCCGTAAAGTTTCGTGCAAATAAAAAAAATCATTTGATAGGGTAACTGACTTTTCAAAGACAGGACAACTTAAAAGGAATAAAGCAGAAAGTTTGTTTCCCTCAAAATTAACCCAAAATAAATACAAATGAATAATGGGAGAGGGAGAGAGAGAAACTCACGTGAGAAAGGAGGGAGAGGAACTCTGATTTTTTTCAGATCACATGGTGCCATCTTTTCACCTGCCATACACTATTCATTTCAACACTTCCACACTCCAAATCTTCATCATGTAGTCAATTTCTCCTCCAACAAGCTAAGTGACCCCTATTGGCTCTCATTGCCACCCCCACATGTTCACCTTCAGCCAACACTCTTCTAGAGTGTTCTCCCTCACCTATAAATAGAGCTCTCACCAAGCTCATTTCACAAAAACA
The DNA here is from genome assembly GCA_026413185.1 of Pueraria montana var. lobata. Taxonomy (NCBI): domain Eukaryota; kingdom Viridiplantae; phylum Streptophyta; class Magnoliopsida; order Fabales; family Fabaceae; genus Pueraria; species Pueraria montana. The sequence goes on along the minus strand of CM048651.1, from coordinate 43,450,982 downwards.
CACAACAAAGCTACTAGTGCAAAGTAGAGAGAGTTTTAGTGAGATAGTGAGGTTTTGGTGTTGGAGAAAGCTTGGAGAGGGAGCCTTGCCCCTTGGAGGTGTTCAGCCAGCCTTTATAAAGGAGGAAGAAAGTTTTCCAGCCACCACCTTGCTCCCTAGGCTACACAAAATTAATTAAGGTATGGGGGGAGTGGGGATGTTTCTTTCATTTTGATGTTGCTCCATGGTTTGGGTTGTGATGGTTCTTGAAGAACCTCTCATTTCATGTTCTTGCTAAATTGTTACTTTGATCTCTATATTTCATGTGTTCTTACTGCTGCATGTTGCTACTATGTGTTGTTGCATGAAAACTGTTGGTTGATGCATGAAATGCATGAAAATGTGATGTTGAGGTGTTATTGGGCTGCTGCCATTTTATTGCAATGTGAAGAGATGATGTTTTGGTGTTGGGAATAAATTATGTACATGATGAAATTGGGCCTTGGTGTGACCATGTGAGAAAAAAAAATACATGTGCATGTGTGTACTTTACGTGAGAAAAAGGAAGGGAGGGATGTGTGTTAGCAATTTGTTTTAAATGGTTAAGTGTGTGGGTGTGTGTGACGTGAGTGAATGTGAGGGAGGGGAGTATGTTGGTGAATTTATTTTAAGTAGTTTGAAGAGTATTAAGTGATAAAATTAATTTTTATATTTTGCTACTGTTTTAGAATTAAATAAATGGTTTAAAAAGAAAAAAAATCATTTGAGAATCTATGATTTTAATTATACATGAAAAATCAAATTTTTGAATACTATTAGTCTCAGGATCACATTTTGTACAAATAGGAGGGAAAATTCTATTTTTATCTCTTACATAATTACTTGATTTTGACATGATAAATTACTTTGTTAAATAATAAATATTCTCTAAAATGTTACTATCTTCTGTGAAGGAAACAATAAATTACGTGAAGAAGTTATTACTTGTGAAGGGAGAAAAATTAATTGATGAGAAACAACAAGTATTATTTTGTGTGAAATATTATAATAAGTTTTTGAAAGGATTGTTATGAGTTAACTATTAGAGTTAAGTAATGAGTATTATTCAATTTGACATGGGTAAAATTTTATAAAGGAGTTATTATGAATAATATTTTATATATCATTTTATCTGAAAAAAGTTCTGCGTTATTATAATAAGTTTTTTTTTTTTAACTAATAAAGTTAAATGGTGGAGTATTATTTCAAGTTATATACATAACATCTTAAGCAAAGGAATAATTATGGATAATATTCTAAGAAGGGAAAGCTATCATTTTATGTGAAAATAATGATTATCTTATATATAGATTTATTTTAAGGAATATATATATATATATGAAAAATATTCCATGAGAAAAACTTATTATTTTATGTGGAAGTATTTATTTTCCTATGGATAGTCTTATTTTGAAGAAATAATAAGAAAAGAAATTTAATTATGATGACATTGTCACTTTTATAAAGAACGCGTATTATGTTTGCCTTAGGGGAATTTATATTTCAAAAGTTAAATATATTCTTTAATACGGTGGTATAAGGCTTAAATAAATATTTGATGACAAGGTTATGATATAATTGTCCAAGTATGCTTGACTAAGAATTAATTTAAGTAGTGGGTATATCTCTTGCGGGGTTTTGCCCGGAGGATTACGCGTAACAAGATAAATATGGATATTGATAACTGACGTGCCGGGATAGGTGTTAGTGTACCAAGGATTGAGGATCAGAGATATACTTACTCCCCATCGCTTCTCAAAGGATGAATTGTGATTTGATGGTTGATCAACCGAGAGTATGGATCCATACGATGACGATGATGATGATGACGATGTTAGTAATGAGGATTGGATATAACTTAGCAGTATATGATAGGTCCCCCGTAAAATATGTGTGCTTGATTTATTGTGTGTTGGAGTGAGAAAATGTCTCAACTCTTTCCATGGAAACGACATCGAAAGAATACAAATAGTCTAATCATTTGATGTCGGGGTATAATGGCGTCTTTCTTATGATGTAATTCCTTTTCCGATGTATTTCCATTTCAGTGTAATCATTTGATGTACTAAAACCTTATGGTGATTATGATTAATGTTATGATCTTGCTGTTGGTGTTTAATCTAATCCCACATTTTATTATCGATGTTTATCGCACGAAAATTTTACACATTTTTTCATAAGTAACTAATTAAAGAATTTTATTAAAATTAATCCAAGCTTCCAAATAGGATTATTAGTTAAATGAATATAAGGGGTGTTACATCTCTCCTGTTTCCATCTCTCTTACCACTCAAGATAGATGCAGGTCCCAAAAAATATGGAACCATAATTTCCAATTATTTTTAAGGTTTCTATTTCTTCCTAAATGTTTCTTAATAAAAATAAAGGGAATCAAAACAATATTATTTCATTGTTTGAAGTATAGAATGCATTATTTTTATTATTATCTGGTTAAGAAATGAACTTTACCTTAGCGAAATTTGAGGGTAAATTTTGCTTTTGAAACTTCAAATATGATATCTAATTATCATTAATATTTTTATCAATAAAATTGATACAATAAATTTTTAAAAGTACATCTCTTTTCTGCCACTACAACATTATAATCTTATATATTTTGTTTAATTAATATGATTTTTTGAAAATTCAAATATGATATCTAAATATCATAAATACTTTTATCATTAAAATGGGCTCAACGACATTATAATCTTATATATTTTGTATAATTTTTATGTTTTTTTGTTTTCGTGATATGTGGTATATTATTATAATTTTTTAGTTGTTGGTTAAAGTTAATATGTTAATTAAAAATATAATTTACTTTAATTTTTATGTTTGACTCCCTCAAACAAAATGCTCTAACTCCAACTATCGTTTATTATCGACAAAATATCTTCATTTCATATTAAAGCTTAAACTTTTGTATTGTGTTTCTTAAATTGTTAAAAAAAAAAAAAAAAAAACTTTAAACATGTTACCATAGATTCATTACATGTTAATATGTCACAATGAGAAGAAAATTCATTCAACAAGAATTTGTAAAAGTAACACATAAAAAGACTAACAATTAACAAATTGATACTTTTTAATCACATGGTACATTTTAATTTGAATAAAAAAATAGACATAAAATGAAACAATAATTTTAATTTGTTTATAAGAATAAAATAAAACAATATGTAAAAAAAATACTACATAACCATACAGACTTTTTTTATAAAATAAAAAAATTGGGTTCCCTCTAACCCTAAGGCCTCAGCGGTTGGCCCTTCTCAGGGATGCTTCTTTAGCCTTATGCTTTTTCCCCTGAAGATGATCATTCAGTCCTTTCTCACTTGTGGTAGTAATTTGACATAAGCCACAACTCCATTGCTTCGTGGGTTTCTTTGCCAAATTCTTATTGTCATCAATTAATGTAGGAGGTGTCACTGCTTTGCGCTTTGTACCATAACGATCAACATCTGGCTTAGCCTATAATGGGATAAACCAAAAGAGAAAACCTTTTGTTAAAGAAGAAGCGAAAAAAAATGAAGAGAAAGATAAAGACAGAAAAGAAGGCTAAATTAAACATAACGCTATACACTAACCAATATAATCACTTCTCCCTTGTTATTAGTCTTAGTCTGCCTATAAAGTTGTTTGATATCAACTTGGCGAGGTAACTTGGATTCTGGCCCTCCAAATCTATCGATGTTACAAACCGGGTTGTTTACTCTTTGATTCAAATACAATGGATTAACTGGAACTTGTTCTCCATACGAGAACCACTCTATTGTTTCCATTGGGATTTCCACTGTCCTTTCTTCTGCCATTTCCCTCCTGACTTCTTCCTCCAGCTCTCGCCGTCGTCCGAATGCCATCTGGCAGGCGATTATCTCTCTCCTTATTTTCTCCTTCTCCAACTCCAACTCTCGCCGGAATGCATCCTCAGCATTAATGGGCATCGCCGTTGGGAATACTCTAGGCGTTGCAACATTGCCGGGAAAACTACTTGGCGCAAACGCAGACCCTACAAGTGAATACTGAATTAAATGAACTCCTGTGACAAAAGTTTTGTTTTTATAAACAGCATAACAAATGGGTCTCTTGAAAGGAACGTGAAGAATAGTGAGCGTTACCTTGTAATGAGGGTCCAGAGATATCGGAATTCATGTAGGCGACGGTGGAAAAAGGGTGCTGCGTTGGTAATGGTGTCATTTGGTTTTGGCCATCGTGATATTTCAACTCCATGGAAAAAGTTGAAATGTGACGCAAAGGGAAGGGAAAAGTGAGAAGAAAAGCAGTGCCTATGAAATTAGAGACAATGATTGTGTGTCCAGTGTGAGTTTGAGAGAGTGATTGATAAATAGGCCATTGGGAGGGGTGGGTGTTTTCACATTTGTGTTTGTACATGTCGTTGACCCTTTTTGTGTGTGTGATGAGGTGATTTTTGGTAAAATATTGAGAGTTTACCAGATTTTTCATTCAACACTTGAAAATGGAAAGAAAAGGAAAGAGAAATTTGTTCCAATTTTGAATGGGACATGCATACCATTTTGACCAGCCGGGATTTTAATTAGGGATTTCTCACACATTTTAAGCAAAGTTAATCAACAATAGGTTGACTTGGGAAAAAAAAGCATTAAATATGAATAAAATGTTGATATGGTAAAATTTGAAATATTTATTTTTTAAAATTTAGGATTAAATATTTACCGATTACAACATTTGATATTATTAACAAATTAACTAAGCGGATAACTAATAACTGGGAATTAGAAAATTGTCATCAATTTAATATAACTAGTATTTTGACTTGCGGTTTGCATAAAATAAATACTTTTTTTTATAGAATTTAATTTTTATTAAATAAATATTTTGAATGTATATATTAAATGTATTATAGTGAAAAATTATAAATTATAATTAAATATATTTTGAATATATAACTTATATTTTATATTTATAATAAATAGTTTGCATACTGATTTCAGGAAACCACATGATATTTTAATTGGGTCTCCAAACATTAATTAAAAAAATTAATAATAAAATATTTTTTTTGAAAGACATAGATTAATAAACAAATTTTTATATTTTCTTTTAAGTTCTTACTTTTTGCTCAGACAACTTACTAGCAAATTCATTATTATTTAATTTATTAAATGTATTTTATATTTAGTTAATTAAAGGTATTTAATGCATTATATTGAATATAAATCTTGAAGAAATATGACACTAAAAGAGGAATTTGAAATCTTGAATTTTAAATTAGGGTATTACTTAAATTCTTTTTCCTTATGTTTCATATGAAGAACATTAAGATTTTATTACATTGATAAGCTATTATTTGTACCCGTGTGATGCAGCCAATTTTTTTATGTTAGACGTAAATTATAATGATAATAATTATCTAAATTAGAAGGCCCTGAGATTTTGTTGCCCTAGTACGACACTGCAGATAAGGCCCATTATATATAAATATTCAAAAATATTAATATATATTGAACAAAAAATAGATACATAATTTAATTAAAAACAGTATGTTTTATTACATTAAACGAATAACATAATTTTAACAAAATTAAAAAAAATATATATATCATCTTTTTTTATTGATATGTTATGTCTATCATCCAATGTACATCCCTCAATAACATGACATACACATAAATATCGATATAAAATTAAGGTCACCCCCAAAAACAAAACAAAAAATGCACACACAATATGTACGTGTATATAAAATTCGGTAATGATATTATACAATTTTCTTTCCTATAATTCATTCATTTTCTTTTTCTTTCTATTTTCTATTTTCCTTTCTATCACATCTTCTATTACGTCTCACATTTCCTCTATCTCTCCTTTTTCCATCTCTCTTACCACTCAAGATAGATGCAGGTCCCAAAAAATATGGAACCATAATTTCCAATTATTTTTAAGGTTTCTATTTCTTCCTAAATGTTTCTTAATAAAAATAAAGGGAATCAAAACAATATTATTTCATTGTTTGAAGTATAGAATGAATTATTTTTATTATTATCTGCTTAAGAAATGAACTTTACTTTAGCGAAATTTGAGGGTCAATTTTGCTTTCGAAACTTCAAATATGATATCTAATTATCATTAATATTTTTATCATTAAAATTGATAGAATAAATTTTTAAAAGTACATCTCTTTTCTGCCACTACAACATTATAATCTTATATATTTTGTTTAATTTATATTATTTTTTGAAACTTCAAATATGATATCTAAATATCATAAATACTTTTATCATTAAAATGGGCTCAACGACATTATAATCTTATACATTTTGTATAATTTATATGTTTTTTTGTTTTCGTGATATGTGGTATATTATTATAATTTTTTAGTTGTTGGTTAAAGTTAATATGTTAATTAAAATTATAATTTACTTTAATTTTTATATTTGACCTCCTCAAACAAAATTCTCTAACTCCGACTATCGTTTATTATCGACAAAATATTTTCATTTCATATTAAAGCTTAAACTTTTGGTTTGTCTTTCTTAAATTGTAAAAAAAAAAAAACTTTAAACCTATTACCATAGATTCATTACATGTTGATATGTCACAACGAGTTGAAAATTCATTCAACAAGAATTTATAAAAGTAACACATAAAAAGACTAACAATTAACAAATTGATACTTTTTAATCACATGGTACATTTTAATTTGAATAAAAAAATAGACATAAAATGAAACAATAATTTTAATCTGTTTATAAGAATAAAATAAAACAATATGTAAAAAAAAATACTACATAACCATACAGACTTTTTTATAAAATAAAAAAATTGGGTTCCCTCTAACCCTAAGGCCTCAGCGGTTGGCCCTTCTCAGGGATGCTTCTTTAGCCTTATGCTTTTTCCCCTGAAGATGATCATTCAGTCCTTTCTCACTTGTGGTAGTAATTTGACATAAGTCACAACTCCATTGCTTCGTGGGTTTCTTTGCCAAATTCTTATTGTCATCAATTAATGTAGGAGGTGTCACTGCTTTGCGCTTTGTACCATAACGATCAACATCTGGCTTAGCCTATAATGGGATAAACCAAAAGAGAAAACCTTTTCTTAAAGAAGAAGCAAAAAAAAATGAAGAGAAAGATAAAGACAGAAAAGAAGGGTAAATTCAACATAACGCTATACACTAACCAATATAATCACTTTTCCTTTGTTATTAGTCTTAGTATGCCTATAAAGTTGTCTGATAGTAACTTGGAGAGGTAACTTTGATTGTGGCCCTCCAAATCTGTCGATGTTACTAACCGGGTTGTTTATTCTTTGATTCAAATACAATTGATTAACTGGAACTTGTTCTCCATACTAGAACCGCTCTGTTGTTTCCATTGGGATTTCCACCGTCCTTTCTACCGCCATTTCCCTCCTGACTTCTTCCTCCAGCTCTCGCCATCGTCTAGATGCCATCTCGCGGGCGATTATCTGTCTCCTTATTTTCTCCCTGTCCAGCTCCAACTCTCGCTGGAATGCCTCCTCAGCATTAATGGGCATCACCGTTAGGAATACTCTAGGCGCTGAAACATTGCCGGGAAAACTACTTGGCGCAAACGCAGACCCTACAAGTGAATAGTGAATTAAATGAACTCATGTGACAAAAGTTTTGTTTTTATAAACAGCAAAACAAATGGGTCTCTTGAAAGGAACGTGAAGAATAGTGAGCGTTACCTTGTAATGAGGGTCCAGAGATATTGGAATTCATGTAGGCGACGGTGGAAAAAGGGTGCTGCGTTGGTAATGGTGTCATTTGGTTTTGGCCATCGTGATATTTGCTGAACTCCATGGAAAAATTTGAAATGTGACGCAAAGGGAAGGGGAAAGTGAGAAGAAAAGCAGTGCCTATGAAATGAGAGACAATGATTGTGTGTCCAGTGTGAGTTTGAGAGAGTGATTAATAAATAGGCCATTGGGAGGGGTGGGTGTTTTCACATTTGTGTTTGTACATGTCGTTGACCCTTTTTTTGTGTGTGATGAGGTGATTTTTGGTAAAATATTGAGAGTTTACCAGATTTTTCATTCAACGCTTGAAAATGGAAAGAAGAGGAAAGAGGAATTTGTTCCAATTTTGAATGGGACATGCATACCATTTTGACCAGCCGGGATTTTAATTAGGGATTTCTCACACATTTTAAGCAAAGTTAATCAATAATAGGTTGACTTGGGAAAAAAAGCATTAAATATGAATAAAATGTTGATATGGTAAAATTTGAAATATTTATTTTTTAAAATTTAGGATTAAATATTTATCGATTACAACATTTGATATTATTAACAAATTAACTAAGCGGATAACTAATAACTAGGAATTAGAAAATTGTCATCAATTTAATATAACTAGTATTTTGACTTGCCGTTTGCATAAAATAAATACTTTTTTTATAGAATTTAATTTTTAATAAATAAATATTTTGAATGTATATATTAAATGTATTATAGTGAAAAATTATAATTTATAATTAAAAATATTTGGAATATATAAATTATATTTTATATTTATAATAAATAGTTTGCATACTGATTTCAGGAAACCACATGATATTTTAATTGGGTCTCCAAACATTAATTAAAAAAATTAATAATAAAATATTTTTTTTGAAAGACATAGATTAATAAACAAATTTTTATATTTTCTTTTAAGTTTTCTTACTTTTTGCTCCGACAACTTACTAGCAAATTCATTATTTTTTTAATTTATTAAATGTATTTTATATTTAGTGAATTAAAGGTATTTAATGCATTATATTGAATATAAATCTTGAAAAAATATGACACTAAAAGAGGAATTTGAAATCTTGAATTTTAAATTAGGGTATTACTTAAATTCTTTTTCCTTATGTTTCATATGAAGAACATTAAGATTTTATTACATTGATAAGCTATTCTTTGTACCCGTGTGATGCAGCCAATTTTTTTATGTTAGACGTAAATTATAATGATAATAATTATCAAAATTAGAAGGCCCTGAGATTTTGTTGCCCTAGTACGACACTGTAGATAAGGCCCATTATATATAAATATTCAAAAATATTAATATATATTGAACAAAAAATAGACACATAATTTAATTAAAAACAGTATGTTTTATTACATTAAACGAATAACATAATTTTAACAAAATGAAAAAAAAAAAGATATATCAATTAACTAAGCGGATAACTAATAACTAGGAATTAGAAAATTGTCATCAATTTAATATAACTAGTATTTTGACTTGCGGTTTGCATAAAATAAATACTTTTTTTTTATAGAATTTAATTTTTAATAAATAAATATTTTGAATGTATATATTAAATGTATTATAGTGAAAAATTATAATTTATAATTAAAAATATTTTGAATATATAAAATTCGGTATTGATATTATACAATTTTATTTCCTATAATTCATTCATTTTCTTTTTCTTTCTATTTTCTCTTTTCCTTTCTATCACATCTTCTATTACGCCTCACATTTCCTCTATCTCTCCTTTTTCCATCTTTCTTACCACTCAAGATAGATGCAGGTCCCAAAAAATATGGAACCATAATTTCCAATTATTTTTAAGGTTTCTATTTCTTCCTAAATGTTTCTTAATAAAAATAAAGGGAATCAAAACAATATTATTTCATTGTTTGAAGTATAGAATGCATTATTTTTATTATTATCTAGTTAAGAAATGAACTTTACTTTAGCAAAATTTGAGGGTCAATTTTGCTTTCGTAACTTCAAATATGATATCTAATTATCATTAATAGTTTTATCATTAAAATGGATACAATAATTTTTTAAAAGTACATCTCTTTTCTGCCACTACAACATTATGATCTTATATATTTTGTTTAATTTATATGATTTTTTGAAACTTCAAATATGATATCTAAATATCATAAATACTTTTATCATTAAAATGGGCTCAACGACATTATAATCTTATACATTTTGTATAATTTATATGTTTTTTTGTTTTCGTGATATGTGGTATATTATTATAATTTTTTAGTTGTTGGTTAAAGTTAATATGTTAATTAAAATTATAATTTACTTTAAATTTTATATTTGACTCCCTCAAACAAAATGCTCTAACTCCGACTATCGTTTATTATCAACAAAATATCTTCATTTCATATTAAAGCTTAAACTTTTGGTTTGTGTTTCTTAAATTGTTAAAAAAAAAAAACAAAAAAACTTTAAACCTATTACCATAGATTCATTACATGTTGATATGTCACAATGAGTTGAAAATTCATTCAACAAGAATTTATAAAAGTAACACATAAAAAGACTAACAATTAACAAATTGATACTTTTTAATCACATGGTACATTTTAATTTGAATAAAAAAATAGACATAAAATGAAACAATAATTTTAATCTATTTATAAGAATAAAATAAAACAATATGTAAAAAAAAAAAAACTACATAACCATACAGACTTTTTTTATAAAATAAAAAAATTGGGTTCCCTATAACCCTAAGGCCTCAGCGGTTGGCCCTTCTCAGGGATGCTTCTTTAGCCTTATGCTTTTTCCCCTGAAGATGATCATTCATTCCTTTCTCACTTGTGGTAGTAATTTGACATAAGCCACAACTCCATTGCTTCGTGGGTTTCTTTGCCAAATTCTTATTGTCATCAATTAATGTAGGAGGTGTCATTGCTTTGCGCTTTGTACCATAACGATCAACATCTGGCTTAGCCTATAATGGGATAAACCAAAAGAGAAAACCTTTTGTTAAAGAAGAAGCAAAGAAAAATGAAGAGAAAGATAAAGACATAAAAGAAGGGTAAATTAAACATAACGCTATACACTAACTAATATAATCACTTTTCCCTTGTTATTAGTCTTAGTCTGCCTATAAAGTTGTCTGATAGCAACTTCGCGAGGTAACTTGGATTCTGGCCCTCCAAAAGAATTAAGTACTTGAGAGGTAAAAATATTCCTCTGGTTAAAGTTATCTGGAAGGATATCAGAGGTAATGACACTTGAGAATTAGAAGAGAAAATGAGAGAAAAATATCCTCAATTGTTTATACAGTTACATTAGAAATTTCAAGGACGAAATTTTGATTAGTGGGGGAGAATTGTAACACCCTCAATTTTACTACTTGTACATATTTTATATAAATATTATGAAAAATTATGTACTGTATTTTATAGAAACTTTCTGTACATATTTTCATAATAAAATTAATATAGTTCTATTCAATAAAATTTTCTGAGTCTCCTAATACTTTTGTTTCTGCCTAAAATTCTTGTTGACCAGACAGTTGTATCAGACAGCTGTCCAGGATAAAATTTTCCAGTATAACATTTTGGATTAAAATGTACTCTAATAAATAAAAAATTTAATGTAGATTTAAAATATTTACAGTTGAGAAATGAATTACTTGTTGATTGGATCGTTGTGTCAGACAGCTGTCCAAGATAAATTTTCTAGTGTAAAATTTTGGAGTAAACTGTAACCTAATAAAAAGATAATTGAATGTACATTAAGAAAATATACAGTTGAGAAATTAAAATGCTAATTTCGAATTGTTAGGATTTTCTGAAAGTTAGAACTCTGAGAAATTATTACGATAAAATTCTAAGGTAGAAAATTAAGATAAAATTTGTATGAGACATATGGAATTTTCTATTAATTATAATATATTTAGAATAATTATTAAAATTGTTTAACTAAGAAAAATAAAAATAAAAGTGTTAGCCAATCAAATTTTGACAACTCAAAGTTTCTAGTGTTATTAAATTAAGCTAATTAGGCTTTGATTAAGACACTACCCCAAGGTTTTTGATAGTGAGGAATCTAATGGTAGTGTTAGTTTCTTCAAATTCAAATTAGTTTGTAAGATAATTAAAAAGTGCCAAAACTTTCTAGAAAAATCTACAAAATTCAAACTTTTTGACTAATGGACAAAGCAATTAGCAACTCCTTTAAGTAAGCAATTTTGGACGTCCAAGTGGCTGCCAAATATCAAGAAGTGGACTGTCTTTGGACCAAGGCAGCTGGACGTGAAAGTCTAAATAAATTGGGTGAAGAAAACTTTCTAAAAACATAAGAAACAAAAGTAAAAGACAAAAACTAACAAAGCTAGCTTTCCCAAAACCCCAAACCCGTGAGTTCCCAACTGCAGCCCCTCCATGAAACCTTCATCCTTTCTTCCAAAACCAAGAAAGAAACCAACCAAAACCTCCCAAATTTCAAAATAGCTTTGGCCAAAAGAGAAGAAATTGGAAGAAAAGCTTAAAAATTCAAGAAGACAAGGGAGAAAGGGAGAAAGGGATTCAAAGGTTTTCTTCATCAAATTTAAGGTAAGGATCATGACATTTAATTTCAATCTAGACAACTTTGAATTAGTAGAAACATGTCTTTAGGTTTAGATTTTAAAGATTTGATCAAGAACTATGGAAAGATGAAATTGATTTTGGACTTTTATAAATTTGATGTTTGAAGTTAAAATATGTGTTTAAATCCATGTTTTGTTGATTTCATGATGTGGTGATGGATTGAAATTGCTTGCTTGGTTTGTTATTGATTGAAATTGGCTTGGTTGATTTGTGAATGGTGTTGGAAATTTGTGGAAATCACTCATGGAGGAATTAAAAGGTTGCCATGTGAAATTTTGCTTAAAAACCAAGGGCAAAATAGTCATTTCACATGTAGGGACACATTGGGAATTTTATAAAAAGATCAAGGACAATTTTGGAAATAATGAAAAAGTATAAGGGTAAAATGATAATTTCACATATTCTAGAAAGTTTAGGTACATAATTGGAATTTTGAGAAAAGATCAAGGGCAAAATTGGAAATAATAGAAAAGAGTAAGGGTAATTTGGTAATTTTACACTTGAGGGCAAAATTGGAATTTTAGAAAAAGAGCAAGGGTAGTTTAGTAAAAATTTTATAATAGTGACCTAATTGATATTTTAGTAAAATACTAATGTTAATTGTTGAATGTTTATATTTCCTTATTTGATTGTTTAATATTAATTATTTACTTATGATCATTATCACATGGCATAAAAGTATGCATGAGTAGTTTTGGGGGTTTTACAAAGATTCAAGTGAAAAATGATTGATATTGGCTAACCGGGACTGTGGTAGCCATGAAAAGAAAAGAAAAGAAAAGAAAAGAAAAGAAAGAAAAGAAAAGAAAAGAAAAGAAAAGAAAGAAAAGAAAAGAAAGAATAAAAAGAAAAGAAAGAATAAATGTTGACTAACCGGGAATGCAGTAGTCATGAGAATTGAATCTTTGGGGTGAGCAGAGTAAGTTAGACAAGACTGTATGGTCTGTGATCATGTAGTCTGTGGGGTGAAGGATATTGGCAATTCCACATGTGGCTGTAATCTGGACAAAGATGCTGCCGTGGTGGCCATCCTGGGTATCCTGATCTACTAATTCTGCTAGCTTATTCGCGTTTAGTAGGGGCTGATAGCTGAATTGCAGTGCGTAATGGTAGGCCAGTTACTTACTAAACACTCAAAGGGGAAGTCTCCATGGAGCAGGGTCAAAATGATTTTGAGTCAAAACTGCATTTGCATAAATCATACTGCATTTACTTTATGTGAATTATTAAGTAATGTATGAAATGTATCTATTTGATGTTGTCTTAATTGAATGAGAAATTAAATGTTTGATCCTGTAAAATTTTGTCCCTAGATTCTAGGGAAGTGTAAATGCAGGTGAATGAAGAGTAATGAGAAGTAGAAGATGCAGAGGTCACCAAAGCTATAGGATTGGGAAATTTTGGGTTAACAATAGTTAAAGAAATATTTAGATCATTTTGTAATATGATATTTTGGGTATATAATAATTGTAGTACTTAAAATTATTTTTGTAACATCGTATTAGAAAATTTTAGTAATGTAAAAGTTTAAATATAATGTATTTTTATAGATTGTATTGAAAAATTTTAATAGTTAAATTAAATATTTATATTAGAAGGGGGGGGGGGGGGTTACAAATAGTCTACATAAGACTCTTGTCTTGTCAAGATTTCTAACTAGGGCAGAATCTTTCGTCTATGCCTCATCTACCCTAAGTATGATGGTGTGACTTTGAGACTGATCAACTCAAAGCTACATTAAGTACTGAACAGTAGTGGGTGATGTGTGATAACTTATGGGATGAGATAACTAAAGGTATCTCCCATAGGTTAAGTCTGAGCAAGCTTCTACATCCACAAAGAGGATAGCCACAATCAAGGACAATCGAGGAAGACAAAGGAAGGACCGTATCTCCGTGACGCTTGATAGTTTGAAGTACGGACTTTAGAGCGAATTTCAAGGACGAAATTCCTAAAAGGTGGGGAGAGTTGTAACATCCCATTTTTCATCTTATAGGAATTTATTTTGTTTGAAATATTTTAAGGAATTTAATTATTTCTTAAGATACATTTGATTAATTTTAAAGGAATTCGACACGCGATAAGTTTGCGGTTAATTCCTTGTGTATTTTAATCTTGGGTTATTATCATGAAATTTATTTCATGATGAGTAAGATATGTGATTTAATTTAATTATTGCAAGTTTAATTGGATCTCTTTATGTGTGATTTAAATATATTTAATTTGGTTAATTTTGTGTCTTGTTTGAATTTATCAAATTAGCACATTAATGTTTGCCAATTAAAATATGTGAAGTTACTCATTTATTTGATTGAGTATGTTATGAAATGACTTAATTATTTGAACCTTGTGTGATCATTTTTAGTGATTGAATTACTTGAAATACATGCCATGTGTTAAATAAAATGCCTAAAAACTTAAAAGTGGAACATGCTGAAATTTCACTGCACAATAGCTGTCTCTGTTTTTCGAGAATTACTCCCTTTTTAGTTTGAATTTGTTTACAATTTTTGGAGGGATAATACCTTTATATGTCTATAATGTCCCTGTAAAATATCATAATTTATTTCCAAGTAGAGAATACTTGGCGAATTATTTATTGACTACTGTTCTGTCAAAATCCTGACAGTGACCAGCTGCAAAAACACATTTAATTGAACCGTTATATAATTTTGTAAAAATCTGAGAAATTCACGTTTTGAGCTAGACATGCTGAGAATCCCATCCGTAAAGTTTCGTGCAAATAAAAAAAATCATTTGATAGGGTAACTAACTTTTCAAAGACAGGACAACTTAAAAGGAATAAAGCAGAAAGTTTGTTTCCCTCAAAATTAACCCAAAATAAATACAAATGAATAATGGGAGAGGGAGAGAGAGAAACTCATGTGAGAAAGGAGGGAGAGGGAGAGGAACTCTGATTTTTTTCAGATCACATGGTGCCATCTTTTCACCTGCCATACACTATTCATTTCAACACTTCCACACTCCAAATCTTCATCATGTAGTCAATTTCTCCTCCAACAAGCTAAGTGACCCCTATTGGCTCTCATTGCCACCCCCACATGTTCACCTTCAGCCAACACTCTTCTAGAGTGTTCTCCCTCACCTATAAATAGAGCTCTCACCAAGCTCATTTCACAAAAACACACAACAAAGCTACTAGTGCAAAGTAGAGAGAGTTTTAGTGAGATAGTGAGGTTTTGGTGTTGGAGAAAGCTTGGAGAGGGAGCCTTGCCCCTTGGAGGTGTTCAGCCAGCCTTTATAAAGGAGGAAGAAAGTTTTCCAGCCACCACCTTGCTCCCTAGGCTACACGAAATTAATTAAGGTATGGGGGGAGTGGGGATGTTTCTTTCATTTTGATGTTGCTCCATGGTTTGGGTTGTGATGGTTCTTGAAGAACCTCTCATTTCATGTTCTTGCTAAATTGTTACTTTGATCTCTATATTTCATGTGTTCTTATTGCTGCATGTTGCTACTATGTGTTGTTGCATGAAAACTGTTGGTTGATGCATGAAATGCATGAAAATGTGATGTTGAGTTGTTATTGGGCTGCTGCCATTTTATTGCAATGTGAAGAGATGATGTTTTGGTGTTGGGAATAAATTATGTACATGATGAAATTGGGCCTTGGTGTGACCATGTGAGAAAAAAAAAAATACATGTGCATGTGTGTACTGTACGTGAGAAAAAGGAAGGGAGGGGTGTGTGTTAGCAATTTGTTTTAAATGGTTAAGTGTGTGGGTGTGTGTGACGTGAGTGAATGTGAGGGAGGGGAGTATGTTGGTGAATTTATTTTAAGTAGTTTGAAGAGTATTAAGTGATAAAATTAATTTTTATAATTATATTATGCTACTGTTTTAGAATTAAATAAATGGTTTAAAAAGAAAAAAAATCATTTGGGAATCTATGATTTTAATTATACATGAAGAATCAAATTTTTGAATCCTATTAGTCTCAGGATCACATTTTGTACAAATAGGAGGGAAAATTCTATTTTTATCTCTTACATAATTACTTGATTTTGACATGATAAATTACTTTGTTAAATAATAAATATTCTCTAAAATGTTACTATCTTATGTGAAGGAAACAATAAATTACGTGAAGAAGTTATTACTTGTGAAGGGAGAAAAATTAATTGATGAGAAACAACAAGTTTTATTTTATGTGAAATATTATAATATGTTTTTGAAAGGATTGTTATGAGTTAACTATTAGAGTTAAGTAATGAGTATTATTCAATTTGACATGGGTAAAATTTTATAAAGGAGTTATTATGAATAATATTTTATATATCATTTTATCTGAAAAAAGTTCTGCGTTATTATAATAAGTTTTTTTTAACTAATAAAGTTAAATGGTGGAGTATTATTTCAAGTTATATACATAACATCTTAAGCAAATGAATAATTATGGATAATATTCTAAGAAGGGAAAGCTATCATTTTATGTGAAAATAATGATTATCTTATATATAGATTTATTTTAAGGAATATATATATATATATATGAAAAATATTCCATGAGAAAAACTTATTAATTTATGTGGAAGTATTTATTTTCCTATGGATAGTCTTATTTTGAAGAAATAATAAGAAAAGAAATTTAATTATGATGACATTGTCACTTTTATAAAGAACGCGTATTATGTTTGCCTTAGGGGAATTTATATTTCAAAAGTTAAATATATTCTTTAATACGGTGGTATAAGGCTTAAATAAATATTTGATGACAAGGTTATGATATAATTGTCCAAGTATGCTTGACTAAGAATTAATTTAAGTAGTGGGTAATTAAATTGGAAGGTGTACCACTAAGCGCGTATGATTGCTTCTTGCACCATGTCCTTGTGATTGGTATTTACGATTGAATTATGAATCATTATCATGTGGAGGGTGAGAACGACCCTTGTGAATGTTTATTGATATGTATGATTGAGATATAATGATAACAATGTGAAAGGTGAGAATGACCCTTGTAATGAATAGACCTCTTGGAGTTATTTCAAGGATAAGTACCTTAGAGCCTTAAGGGCTTGGATTAGCCAAGCTGGACGAAAGGTACGCTTGGACGTGGTGCGGGAAGCTACAGTGTGGTACACTGTAGATGGCTTAGGGCGTGGCCTTTTGTGGGTCGAAGGAGTGAATGGCACGAATGCATGGAATCCTAGGGGTGGGCTTGCAACCCACGAGCCGGGATGAGCGATTGCCAGCTCGCACACCTCGATAAATGCCGGGCTATCTGTGATGGAGCGGAGGGTATATCTCTTGCGGGGTTTTGCCCGGAGGATTACGCGTAACAAGATAAATATGGATATTGATAACTGACGTGCCAGGATAGGTGTTAGTGTACCAAGGATTGAGGATCAGAGATATACTTACTCCCCATCGCTTCTCGAAGGATGAATTGTGATTTGATGGTTGATCAACCGAGAGTATTGATCCATATGATGACGATGATGATGATGACGATGTTAGTAATGAGGATTGGATATAACTTAGCAGTATATGATAGGTCCCCCGTAAAATATGTGTGCTTGATTTATTGTGTGTTGGAGTGAGAAAATGTCTCAACTCTTTCCATGGAAACGACATCGAAAGAATACAACCTCACTCCATACTTTTTCTGTTTCTTTGTATGTTCTGTTCTGCGAAGATGGACCCAGCAACATGGAACTTGGAAGTGACATTTGGATCGATAGAGCAGTGGCTTTTCGACAAGGATGAGTTCAGTGGAGGCCTCATCATTCGTAACCTACCATCGTTAGGTGAACCTATGGTGTCAGCTAGGTGTCACCTGAGCTTGCTTTTCCCGTAGGATTATTCTCAGCACTTGACTGGGAGTAGTCTACTATTAACCCTGGGATCGACGACGAGTATATGTGTCCGCCTCCGTCACCTCTCATACCTGGGAGCGATGAACGACATCCTATCAAGCTCGACGACGAGGGAGGGGACTAGTGTGTCGATATTGCTCTGTTAAGGGTTTTTGAGTTCGGGTATAATGGCATCTTTCTTATGATGTAATTCCTTTTCCGATGTATTTCCATTTCAGTGTAATCATTTGATGTACTAAAACCTTATGGTGATTATGATTAATGTTATGATCTTGGTGTTGGTGTTTAATCTAATCCCACATTTTATTATCGATGATTATCGCGCGAAAATTTTACACAATTTTTCCTAAGTAACTAATTAAAGAATTTAATTAAAATTAATCCAAGCTTTCAAATAGGATTATTAGTTAAATGAATATAAGGGGTGTTACATCTCTCCTGTTTCCATCTCTCTTACCACTCAAGATAGATGTAGGTCCCAAAAAATATGGAACCATAATTTCCAATTATTTTTAAGGTTTCTATTTCTTCCTAAATGTTTCTTAATAAAAATAAAGGGAATCAAAACAATATTATTTCATTGTTTGAAGTATAGAATGCATTATTTTTATTATTATCTGGTTAAGAAATGAACTTTACTTTCGCGAAATTTGAGGGTCAATTTTGCTTTCGAAACTTCAAATATGATATCTAATTATCATTAATATTTTTATCATTAAAATTGATACAATAAATTTTTAAAAGTACATCTCTTTTCTGCCACTACAACATTATAATCTTATATATTTTGTTTAATTTATATGATTTTTTGAAACTTCAAATAAGATATCTAAATATCATAAATACTTTTATCATTAAAATGGGCTCAACGACATTATAATCTTATATATTTTGTATAATTTATATGTTTTTTTGTTTTCGTGATATGTGGTATATTATTATAATTTTTCAGTTGTTGGTTAAAGTTAATACGTTAATTAAAAATATAATTTCCTTTAATTTTTATATTTGACTCCCTCAAACAAAATGCTCTAACTCCGACTATCGTTTATTATCGACAAAATATCTTCCTTTCATATTAAAGCTTAAACTTTTGGTTTGTGTTTCTTAAATTGCTAAAAAAAAAAAAAACTTTAAACCTATTACCATAGATTCATTACATGTTGGTATGTCACAATGAGTTGAAAATTCATTCAACAAGAATTTATAAAAGTAACACATAAAAAGACTAACAATTAAAAAATTGATACTTTTTAATCACATGGTACATTTTAATTTGAATAAAAAAATAGACATAAAATGAAAAATAATTTTAATCTATTTATAAGAATAAAATAAAACAATATGTAAAAAAAATACTAGATAACCATACAGACTTTTTTTATAAAATAAAAAAATTGGGTTCCCTCTAACCCTAAGGCCTCCTCAGTGGTTGGCCCTTCTCAGGGATGCTTCTTTAGCCTTATGCTTTTTCCCCTGAAGATGATCATTAAGTCCTTTCTCACTCGTGGTAGTTATTTGACATAAGCCACAACTCCATTGCTTCGTGGGTTTCTTTTCCAAATTCTTATTGTCATCAATTAATGTAGGAGGTGTCACTGCTTTGCGCTTTGTACCATAACGATCAACATCTGGCTTAGCCTATAATGGGATAAACCAAAAGAGAAAACCTTTTCTTAAAGAAGAAGCAAAAAAAAATGAAGAGAAAGATAAAGACAGAAAAGAAGGGTAAATTCAACATAACGCTATACACTAACCAATATAATCACTTTTCCTTTGTTATTAGTCTTAGTATGCCTATAAAGTTGTCTGATAGTAACTTGGAGAGGTAACTTTGATTGTGGCCCTCCAAATCTGTCGATGTTACTAACCGGGTTGTTTATTCTTTGATTCAAATACAATTGATTAACTGGAACTTGTTCTCCATACTAGAACCGCTCTGTTGTTTCCATTGGGATTTCCACCGTCCTTTCTACCGCCATTTCCCTCCTGACTTCTTCCTCCAGCTCTCGCCATCGTCTAGATGTCATCTCGCGGGCGATTATCTGTCTCCTTATTTTCTCCCTGTCCAGCTCCAACTCTCGCTGGAATGCCTCCTCAGCATTAATGGGCATCACCGTTAGGAATACTCTAGGCGCTGAAACATTGCCGAGAAAACTACTTGGCGCAAATGCAGACCCTACAAGTGAATAGTGAATTAAATGAACTCATCTGACAAAAGTTTTGTTTTATAAACAGCAAAACAAATGGGTCTCTTGAAAGGAACGTGAAGAATAGTGAGCATTTCCTTGTAATGAGGGTCCAGAGATATCAGAATTCATGTAGGCGACAGTGGAAAAAGGGTGCTGCGTTGGTAATGGTGTCATTTGGTTTTGGCCATCGTGATATTTGAACTCCATGGAAAAAGTTGAAATGTGACGCAAAGGGAAGGGGAAAGTGAGAAGAAAAGCAGTGCCTATGAAATGAGAGACAATGATTGTGTGTCCAGTGTGAGTTTGAGAGAATGATTAATAAATAGGCCATTGTGAGGGGTGGGTTGTAACCACCCATCTTCGTTACAGATTTGTTATACTAAAACATTTTGTTAATTATTATCATATTAAACTACATAGAAAATTTCTTCACATATAACACATATATATGTACATCATCACATGATAAAAGTATTAGGTCTGGCTTTACAAAAATAAAATATATAAATATGTACATACGATACCAAAATAGTCCTCTTGTAGAGAACACTCATCACAACCTAAGTATTTATACATATGTCCTAAGCTGGTCCCCATATGTACATATATACTAGAACATATCCAAAAAGAGGGATTTCATCCCATCTTCAAGATCTACATCCGCTTCAGTCATGAGCGGCTTGAGAACCTGCAACATCACCACTATCTACTCCCGTGCCAACCACACGATCATTGCAGTAAAACAACACAAACACAAAATGCAAGGGTAAGCTTATTTATATATAAAAAAAAGGATAGGATTTGATCAAAGGAAAATTTAGAATAAATCAACAATAATTATTTAGCTAACATCACACAACAATACATACATCAATCTTATATACAATTTTCATTATGCAATGTCGTGCTGACTCGACTCCATGGATATTTCTACAACTTTTTGGGCAGTCCCCATAGGCCTCATCCCCTACCATGGTCTCACCTTTGACCATTCAGGGAGTCCCTTGAGCTACCTTGTGGAGAAAGTGTGGATTTAATCAAATATAGACAAGTGTGGGTATTGGCTTACCTCTGTAAGGTTTGCAAAACCTTACATCTATAGAAATTCGCCCACTTGGCTATTCTATAGGCCAACCGTTGGCCACCACGAAAACCTTCGGCACTAGGTTGAGAGCCTACCTAGCACCCTCAACTTACGTGCCTACCCATATGCAATGTCATGTAACAAGCCAAACAATCTTGATTACCCAAGTTCTCTCTATGTTATAAATTCACCATTTTTCTCAAATTCAGCAGTTCAGTAAGCTTAAGTAAGGTATTCTAACACCCTGAATCCTTACTTACAACTCAACACTAACTTTAACAAAATGTGAATTTCCTAACATAGTTATAGAACCAAATTGGTGGCCTATCCAACATCCTCATTCAATATTATACATCTCAAAGAATGTCAATCACACATTTAAAATGATTATTTATATAAGAAAATGAATATATATCACACTCATAACAAAACTGAGTCTTGGACTCAAAGCTGAACAAAAGCACCAGAGTTGACTGGACGCTGGTCACTGGACGCTGGGTAGGTCATTGGACGCTGGGTGGGTCACTAGATGCTAGGTGAGCTGGGTGGGTCACTATACGTTGGGTGAGCTGGGTGGGTCATTGGACGTTGGATGGTTCACCGGACGCTAGGTGGTTCATTGGACGTTGGGTGGTTCACCGGACGCTGGGTGAGCTGGGTGGGTCGTTGGACACTGGGTGATTCACTGGACGCTAGGTGGTTCACTAGACGCTGGGTGGTTCACTGGACGCTGGGTGAGCTGGGTGGGTCGTTGGACGCTGGGTGGTTCACTGGACGCTGGATGGTTCACTGGACGCTGGGTCTGCAGAATTAGACGCTCGCAAAATTTATGACTAACAAACGTCTTAACAGGATTTTATACAGAACCCAGGGCCTCCCAAAGGATCCCAAGCACCCAAAAACATGCCTCAAAGGTTTAGGGACAATTCACAACACTTACAAGACCATTCCAAGTCAAAAAACAACATATCATGATATGATATCAACTTCAACTTAAGTCACAAATTCACCCAAATCATCAAGAACACAAAAGAGAGAAAAACTCATTGCATCATGAAAAAATAAATTTGAAAGGATATCCAAAAGGGTAGAACTCAAACACCAAACACCACCAAATCATTCAAACAAGTTTAAAGCTTCCCTTACCTAAACTTCTTGACTCAAACCGTGAAGAAAAAGCTAGAAAGGAGAACTTTGGGGTTCTTGAGTGATCTTTCCTCAATTTTTGTTACAGAATCTACTAGTAGGAACCTAAATCAACATCAAAGTAAACTCAAAATCAAGATTTCTCTCATCTCTTAAAATCTAACCAAGACCCATTTCTCATGTTCTTGGGAGGAGATGAGAAAGTTACTTAGAAATCAAGAATACGGAGGAACTGGACTTACCAACTTAAAATCAACTAAAAAATATCTGGGGAAGAAGAAATCAAACTTCAAGATGGGGTAGGAATCAAACTTCCGTTCATGGAAAAGAGACCTTAGAGAGGAAGAAAGATAAGAACGAAGGAAATGGAAGTAATAGGAAGCTTGGCACGGTTAAATAAAGAGATTTGCATGAAATTTTGCTATTTGACCCTACACTTCCTCTAAGGACACCCCCTTTTCTTATTATTTTCTTCTACAACTCACGGAACTCACGTAAAAGTCCCTAAAATCTCACAGCACACACTCTAAGTCCAACACCTCATGAAAATCTAACAATAACACTACAACACATAACAAAACATAGAACTTAAGTTAATTATTATATTAATTCAACATAATTTAAATTTAATTTTCTCTTGCATTATTCATCAAACACTTAATCATACAATTACAAAAACCACAACATTACATGGGTGTTTTCACATTTGTGTTTGTACATGTCGTTGACCCTTTTTTTGTGTGTGATGAGGTGATTTTTGGTAAAATATTGAGAGTTTACCAGATTTTTCATTCAATGCTTGAAAATGGAAAGAAAAGGAAAGAGGAATTTGTTCCAATTTTGAATGGGACTTGCATACCATTTTGACCAGTTGGGATTTTAATTAGGGATTTCTCACACATTTTAAGCAAAGTTAATCAATAATAGGTTAACTTGGAAAAAAAAGCATTAAATATGAATAAAATGTTTATATGGTAAAATTTGAAATATTTATTTTTTAAAATTTAGGATTAAATATTTATCGATTACAACATTTGATATTATTAACAAATTAACTAAGCGGATAACTAATAACTAGGAATTAGAAAATTGTCATCAATTTAATATAACTAGTATTTTGACTTGTGGTTTGCATAAAATAAATACTTATTTTTTTATAGAATTTAATTTTTAATAAATAAATATTTTGAATGTATATATTAAATGTATTATAGTGAAAAATTATAATTTATAATTAAAAATATTTTGAATATATAAATTATATTTATAATAAATAGTTTGCATAATGATTTCAAGAAACCACAAGATATTTTAATTGGGTCTCCAAACATTAATTAAAAAAATTAATAATAAAATAATTTTTAGAAAGACATAGATTAATAAACAAATTTTTATATTTTCTTTTAAGTTCTTACTTTTGGCTCAGACAACTTATTAGCAAATTCATTATTTTTTTTTAATTTATTAAATGTATTTTATATTTAGTTAATTAAAGGTATTTAATGCATTATATTGAATATAAATCTTGAAAAAATATGACACTAAAAGAGGAATTTGAAATCTTGAATTTTAAATTAGGGTATCACTTAAATTCTTTTTCCTTATGTTTCATATGAAGAACATTAAGATTTTATTGCATTGATAAGCTATTCTTTGTACCCATGTGATGCAAACAATTTTTTTATGTTAGACGTAAATTATAATGATAATAATTATCTAAATTAGAAGGCCCTGAGATTTTGTTGCCCAAGTACGAAACTGTAGATAAGGCCCATTATATATAAATATTCAAAAATATTAATATATATTGAATAAAAAATAGACACATAATTTAATTAAAAACTGTATGTTTTATTACATTAAACGAATAACATAATTTTAACAAAATTCAAGAAAAATATATCATCTTTTTTTATTCATATGTTATTGTGTATCATCCAATGTACATCCCTCAACAACATGACACATACACATAAATATCTATATAAAATTAAGGTCACCCCCAAAAAGAAAAAAAAATGCACACACAATATGTACATGTATATAAAATTCTGTAATGATATTATACAATTTTATTTCCTATAATTCATTCATTTTTTTTTCTTTCTATTTTTTCTTTTCCTTTCTATCACATCTTCTATTACGTCTCACATTTCCTCTATTTCCTCTATCACTCCTTTTTCCATCTCTCTTACCACTCAAGATATATGCAGGTCCCAAAAAATATGGAACCATAATTTCCAATTATTTTTAAGGTTTCTATTTCTTCCTAAATGTTTCTTAATAAAAATAAAGGGAATCAAAACAATATTATTTCATTGTTTGAAGTATAGAATGCATTATTTTTATTATTATTTGCTTAAGAAATGAACTTTACTTTAGCGAAATTTGAGGGTCAATTTTGCTTTCGAAACTTCAAATATGATATCTAATTATCATTAATATTTTTATCATTAAAATTGATACAATAAATTTTTAAAAGTACATCTCTTTTCTGCCACTACAACATTATAATCTTATATATTTTGTTTAATTTATATTATTTTTTGAAACTTCAAATATGATATCTAAATATCATAAATACTTTTATCATTAAAATGGGCTCAACGACATTATAATCTTATACATTTTGTATAATTTATATGTTTTTTTGTTTTCGTGATATGTGGTATATTATTATAATTTTTTAGTTGTTGGTTAAAGTTAATATGTTAATTAAAATTATAATTTACTTTAATTTTTATATTTGACCTCCTCAAACAAAATTCTCTAACTCCGACTATCGTTTATTATCGACAAAATATTTTCATTTCATATTAAAGCTTAAACTTTTGGTTTGTCTTTCTTAAATTGTTAAAAAAAAAACTTTAAACCTATTACCATAGATTCATTACATGTTGATATGTCGCAACGAGTTGAAAATTCATTCAACAAGAATTTATAAAAGTAACACATAAAAAGACTAACAATTAAGAAATTGATACTTTTTAATCACATGGCACATTTTAATTTGAATAAAAAATAGACATAGAATGAAACAATAATTTTAATCTGTTTATAAGAATAAAATAAAACAATATGTAAAAAAAATACTACATAACCATACAGACTTTTTTTATAAAATAAAAAAATTGGGTTCCCTCTAACCCTAAGGCCTCAGCGGTTGGCCCTTCTTAGGGATGCTTCTTTAGCCTTATGCTTTTTCCCCTGAAGATGATCATTCAGTCCTTTCTCACTTGTGGTAGTAATTTGACGTAAGCCACAACTCCATTGCTTCGTGGGTTTCTTTGCCAAATTCTTATTGTCATCAATTAATGTAGGAGGTGTCACTGCTTTGCGCTTTGTACCATAACGATCAACATCTGGCTTAGCCTATAATGGGATAAACCAAAAGAGAAAACCTTTTGTTAAAGAAGAAGCAAAAAAAAAATGAAGAGAAAGAAAAAGACAGAAAAGAAGGCTAAATTAAACATAACGCTATACACTAACCAATATAATCACTTCTCCCTTGTTATTAGTGTTAGTCTGCCTATAAAGTTGTTTGATATCAACTTGGCGAGGTAACTTGGATTCTGGCCCTCCAAATCTATCGATGTTACTAACCGGGTTGTTTATTCTTTGGTTCAAATACAATGGATTAACCGCAACTTGTTCTCCATACGAGAATCGCTCTATTGTTTCCATTGGGATTTCCACCGTCCTTTCTACCGCCATTTCCCTCCTAACTTCTTCCTCCAGCTCTCGCCGTCGTCCGAATGCCATCTCGCAGGCGATTATCTCTCTCCTTATTTTCTCCTTCTCCAGCTCCAACTCTCGCCGGAATGCTTCCTCAGCATTAATAGGCATCGCAGTTGGGAATACTCTAGGCACTGAAACATTGCCGGGAAAACTACTTGGCGCAAATGCAGACCCTACAAGTGAATAGTGAATTAAATGAACTCATGTGATAAAAGTTTTGTTTTTATAAACAGCAAAACAAATGGGTCTCTCGAAAGGAACGTGAAGAACAGTGAGCGTTACCTTGTAATGAGGGTCCAGAGATATCGAAATTCATGTAGGCGACGGTGGAAAAAGGGTGCTGCGTTGGTAATGGTGTCATTTGGTTTTGGCCATCGTGATATTTGAACTCCATGGAAAAAGTTGAAATGTGACGCAAAGGGAAGGGGAAAGTGAGAAGAAAAGCAGTGCCTATGAAATGAGAGACAATGATTGTGTGTCCAGTGTGAGTTTGAGAGAGTGATTAATAAATAGGCCATTGGGAGGGGTGGGTGTTTTCACATTTGTGTTTGTACATGTCGTTGACCCTTTTTTTGTGTGTGATGAGGTGATTTTTGGTAAAATATTGAGAGTTTACCAGATTTTTCATTCAACGCTTGAAAATGGAAAGAAAAGGAAAGAGGAATTTGTTCCAATTTTGAATGGGACATGCATACCATTTTGACCAGCCGGGATTTTAATTAGGGATTTCTCACACATTTTAAGCAAAGTTAATCAATAATAGGTTGACTTGGGAAAAAAAAAAGCATTAAATATGAATAAAATGTTGATATGGTAAAATTTGAAATATTTATTTTTTAAAATTTAGGATTAAATATTTATCGATTACAACATTTGATATTAGTAACAAATTAACTAAGCGGATAACTAATAACTAGGAATTAGAAAATTGTCATCATTTTAATATAACTAGTATTTTGACTTGCGGTTTGCATAAAATAAATACTTTTTTTTATAGAATTTATTTTTTAATAAATAAATATTTTGAATGTATATAGTAAATGTATTATAGTGAAAAATTATATTTTATAATTAAAAATATTTTGAATATATAAATTATATTTTATATTTATAATAAATAGTTTGCATACTGATCTCAGGAAACCACATGATATTTTAATTGGGTCTCCAAACATTAATTAAAAAAATTAATAATAAAATATTTTTTTTGAAAGACATAGATTAATAAACAAATTTTTATATTTTCTTTTAAGTTCTTACTTTTTGCTCAGATAACTTACTAGCAAATTCATTATTTTTTTAATTTACTAAATGTATTTTATATTTAGTTAATTAAAGGTATTTAATGCATTATATTGAATATAAACCTTGAAAAAATATGACACTAAAAGAGGAATTTGAAATCTTGAATTTTAAATTAGGGTATTACTTAAATTCTTTTTCCTTATGTTTCATATGAAGAACATTAAGATTTTATTACATTGATAAGCTATTCTTTGTACCCGTGTGATGCAGCCAATTTTTTTATGTTAGACGTAAATTATAATGATAATAATTATCTAAATTAGAAGGCCCTGAGATTTTGTTGCCCTAGTACGACACTGTAGATAAGGCCCATTATATATAAATATTCAAAAATATTAATATATATTGAACAAAAAATAGACACATAATATAATTAAAAACAGTATGTTTTATTACATTAAACGAATAACATAATTTTAACAAAATTCAAAAAAAAAATATATCATCTTTTTTTATTGATATGTTATTGTCTATCATCCAATGTACATCCCTCAATAACATGACATACACATAAATATCGATATAAAATTAAGGTCACCCCCAAAAACAAAACAAAAAATGCACACACAATATGTACGTGTATATAAAATTCGGTAACGATATTATACAATTTTCTTTCCTATAATTCATTCATTTTCTTTTTCTTTCTATTTTCTATTTTCCTTTCTATCACATCTTCTATTACGTCTCACATTTCCTCTATCTCTCCTTTTTCCATCTCTCTTACCACTCAAGATAGATGCAGGTCCCAAAAAATATGGAACCATAATTTCCAATTATTTTTAAGGTTTCTATTTCTTCCTAAATGTTTCTTAATAAAAATAAAGGGAATCAAAACAATATTATTTCATTGTTTGAAGTATAGAATGCATTATTTTTATTATTATCTGCTTAAGAAATGAACTTTACTTTAGCGAAATTTGAGGGTCAATTTTGCTTTCGAAACTTCAAATATGATATCTAATTATCATTAATATTTTTATCATTAAAATTGAAACAATAAATTTTTAAAGTACATCTCTTTTCTGCCACTACAACATTATAATCTTATATATTTTGTTTAATTTATATTATTTTTTGAAACTTCAAATATGATATCTAAATATCATAAATACTTTTATCATTAAAATGGGCTCAACGACATTATAATCTTATACATTTTGTATAATTTATATGTTTTTTTGTTTTCGTGATATGTGGTATATTATTATAAGTTTTTAGTTGTTGGTTAAAGTTAATATGTTAATTACAATTATAATTTACTTTAATTTTTATATTTGACCTCCTCAAACAAAATTCTCTAACTCCGACTATCGTTTATTATCGACAAAATATTTTCATTTCATATTAAAGCTTAAACTTTTGGTTTGTCTTTCTTAAATTTTTAAAAAAAAAAAAAAACTTTAAACCTATTACCATAGATTCATTAAATGTTGATATGTCACAATGAGTTGAAAATTCATTCAACAAGAATTTATAAAAGTAACACATAAAAAGACTAACAATTAACAAATTGATACTTTTTAATCACATGGTACATTTTAATTTGAATAAAAAAATAGACCTAAAATGAAACAACAATTTTAATCTGTTTATAAGAATAAAATAAAACAATATGTAAAAAAAATACTACATAACCATACAGACGTTTTTTATAAAATAAAAAAATTGGGTTCCCTCTAACCCTAAGGCCTCAGCGGTTGGCCCTTCTCAGGGATGCTTCTTTAGCCTTATGCTTTTTCCCCTGAAGATGATCATTCAGTCCTTTCTCACTTGTGGTAGTAATTTGACATAAGCCACAACTCCATTGCTTCATGGGTTTCTTTGCCAAATTCTTATTGTCATCAATTAATGTAGGAGGTGTCACTGCTTTGCGCTTTGTACCATAATGATCAACATCTGGCTTAGCCTATAATGGGATAAACCAAAAGAAAAAACCTTTTGTTAAAGAAGAAGCAAAAAAAAAAAATGAAGAGAAAGAAAAAGACAGAAAAGAAGGCTAAATTAAACATAACGCTATACACTAACCATATAATCACCTCTCCCTTGTTATTAGTCTTAGTCTGCCTATAAAGTTGTTTGATATCAACTTGGCGAGGTAACTTGGATTCTGGCCCTCTAAATCTATCGATGGTACTAACCGGGTTGTTTATTCTTTGGTTCAAATACAATGGATTAACCGCAACTTGTTCTCCATACGAGAATCGCTCTATTGTTTCCATTGGGATTTCCACCGTCCTTTCTACCGCCATTTCCCTCCTAACTTCTTCCTCCAGCTCTCGCCGTCGTCCGAATGCCATCTCGCAGGCGATTATCTCTCTCCTTATTTTCTCCTTCTCCAGCTCCAACTCTCGCCGGAATGCTTCCTCAGCATTAATGGGCATCGCAGTTGGGAATACTCTAGGCGCTGAAACATTGCCGGGAAAACGACTTGGCGCAAATGCAGACCCTTCAAGTGAATAGTGAATTAAATGAACTCATGTGACAAAAGTTTTGTTTTTATAAACAGAAAAACAAATGGGTCTCTTGAAAGGAACGTGAAGAATAGTGAGCGTTACCTTGTAATGAGGGTCCAGAGATATTGGAATTCATGTAGGCGACGGTGGAAAAAGGGTGCTGCGTTGGTAATGGTGTCATTTGGTTTTGGCCATCGTGATATTTGAACTCCATGGAAAAAGTTGAAATGTGACGCAAAGGGAAGGGGAAAGTGAGAAGAAAAGCAGTGCCTATGAAATGAGAGACAATGATTGTGTGTCCAGTGTGAGTTTGAGAGAGTGATTAATAAATAGGCCATTTGGAGGGGTGGGTGTTTTCACATTTGTGTTTGTACATGTCGTTGACCCTTTTTTTGTGTGTGATGAGGTGATTTTTGGTAAAATATTGAGAGTTTACCAGATTTTTCATTCAACGCTTGAAAATGGAAAGAAAAGGAAAGAGGAATTTGTTCCAATTTTGAATGGGACATGCATACCATTTTGACCAGCCGGGATTTTAATTAGGGATTTCTCACACATTTTAAGCAAAGTTAATCAATAATAGGTTGACTTGGGAAAAAAAAAGCATTAAATATGAATAAAATGTTGATATGGTAAAATTTGAAATATTTATTTTTTAAAATTTAGGATTAAATATTTATCGATTACAACATTTGATATTATTAACAAATTAACTAAGCGGATAACTAATAACTAGGAATTAGAAAATTGTCATCATTTTAATATAACTAGTATTTTGACTTGCGGTTTGCATAAAATAAATACTTTTTTTTTATAGAATTTAATTTTTAATAAATAAATATTTTGAATGTATATATTAAATGTATTATAGTGAAAAATTATAATTTATAATTAAAAATATTTTGAATATATAAATTATATTTTATATTTATAATAAATAGTTTGCATACTAATTTCAGGAAACCACATGATATTTTAATTGGGTCTCCAAACATTAATTAAAAAAATTAATAATAAAATATTTTTTTTGAAAGACATAGATTAATAAACAAATTTTTATATTTTCTTTTAAGTTCTTACTTTTTGCTCAGACAACTTACTAGCAAATTCATTATTTTTTTAATTTACTAAAGGTATTTTATATTTAGTTAATTAAAGGTATTTAATGCATTATATTGAATATAAATCTTGAAAAAAGATGACACTAAAAGAGGAATTTGAAATCTTGAATTTTAAATTAGGGTATTACTTAAATTCTTTTTCCTTATGTTTCATATGAAGAACATTAAGATTTTATTACATTGATAAGCTATTCTTTGTACCCGTGTGATGCAGCCAATTTTTTTATGTTAGACGTAAATTATAATGATAATAATTATCTAAATTAGAAGGCCCTGAGATTTTGTTGCCCTAGTACGACATTGTAGATAAGGCCCATTATATATAAATATTCAAAAATATTAATATATATTGAACAAAAAATAGACACATAATTTAATTAAAAACAGTATGTTTTATTACATTAAACGAATAACATAATTTTAACAAAATTAAAAAAAAAAATATATCATCTTTTTTTATTGATATGTTATTGTCTATCATCCAATGTACATCCCTCAATAACATGACATACACATAAATATCGATATAAAATTAAGGTCACCCCCAAAAACAAAAACAAAAATGCACACACAATATGTACGTGTATATGAAATTCGGTAATGATATTATACAATTTTCTTTCCTATAATTCATTCATTTTCTTTTTCTTTCTATTTTCTATTTTCCTTTCTATCACATCTTCTATTACGTCTCACATTTCCTCTATCTCTCCTTTTTCCATCTCTCATACCACTCAAGATAGATGCAGGTCCCAAAAAATATGGAACCATAATTTCCAATTATTTTTTAGGTTTCTATTTCTTCCTAAATGTTTCTTAATAAAAATAAAGGGAATCAAAACAATATTATTTCATTGTTTGAAGTATAGAATGCATTATTTTTATTATTATCTGCTTAAGAAATGAACTTTACTTTAGCGAAATTTGAGGGTCAATTTTGCTTTTGAAACTTCAAATATGATATCTAATTATCATTAATATTTTTATCATTAAAATTGATACAATAAATTTTTAAAAGTACATCTCTTTTCTGCCACTACAACATTATAATCTTATATATTTTGTTTAATTTATATTATTTTTTGAAACTTCAAATATGATATCTAAATATCATAAATACTTTTATCATTAAAATGGGCTCAACGACATTATAATCTTATACATTTTGTATAATTTATATGTTTTTTTGTTTTCGTGATATGTGGTATATTATTATAATTTTTTAGTTGTTGGTTAAAGTTAATATGTTAATTACAATTATAATTTACTTTAATTTTTATATTTGACCTCCTCAAACAAAATTCTCTAACTCCGACTATCGTTTATTATCGACAAATCATTTCATATTAAAGCTTAAACTTTTGGTTTGTCTTTCTTAAATTGTTAAAAAAAAAAAAAAAACTTTAAACCTATTACCATAGATTCATTACATGTTGATATGTCACAATGAGTTGAAAATTCATTCAACAAGAATTTATAAAAGTAACACATAAAAAGACTAACAATTAACAAATTGATAATTTTTAATCACATGGTACATTTTAATTTGAATAAAAAAATAGGCCTAAAATGAAACAACAATTTTAATCTGTTTATAAGAATAAAATAAAACAATATGTAAAAAAAATACTACATAACCATACAGACGTTTTTTATAAAATAAAAAAATTGGGTTCCCTCTAACCCTAAGGCCTCAGCGGTTGGCCCTTCTTAGGGATGCTTCTTTAGCCTTATGCTTTTTCCCCTGAAGATGATCATTCAGTCCTTTCTCACTTGTGGTAGTAATTTGACATAAGCCACAACTCCATTGCTTCGTGGGTTTCTTTGCCAAATTCTTATTGTTATCAATTAATGTAGGAGGTGTCACTGCTTTGCGCTTTGTACCATAATGATCAACATCTGGCTTAGCCTATAATGGGATAAACCAAAAGAGAAAACCTTTTGTTAAAGAAGAAGCAAAAAAAAGATTAAGAGAAAGAAAAAGGCAGAAAAGAAGGCTAAATTAAACATAACGCTATACACTAACCATATAATCACCTCTCCCTTGTTATTAGTCTTAGTCTGCCAATAAAGTTGTTTGATATCAACTTGGCGAGGTAACTTGGATTCTGGCCCTCCAAATCTATCGATGTTACTAACCGGGTTGTTTATTCGTTGGTTCAAATACAATGGATTAACCGCAACTTGTTCTCCATACGAGAATCGCTCTATTGTTTCCATTGGGATTTCCACCGTCCTTTCTACCGCCATTTCCCTCCTAACTTCTTCCTCCAGCTCTCGCCGTCGTCCGAATGCCATCTCGCAGGCGATTATCTCTCTCCTTATTTTCTCCTTCTCCAGCTCCAACTCTCGCCGGAATGCTTCCTCAGCATTAATGGGCATCGCAGTTGGGAATACTCTAGGCGTTGAAACATTGCCGGGAAAACGACTTGGCGCAAACGCAGACCCTTCAAGTGAATAGTGAATTAAATGAACTCATGTGACAAAAGTTTTGTTTTTATAAACAGTAAAACAAATGGGTCTCTTGAAAGGAACGTGAAGAATAGTGAGCGTTACGTTGTAATGAGGGTCCAGAGATATCGGAATTCATGTAGGTGACGGTGGAAAAAGGGTGCTGCGTTGGTAATGGTGTCATTTGGTTTTGGCCATCGTGATATTTGAACTCCATGGAAAAAGTTGAAATGTGACGCAAAGGGAAGGGGAAAGTGAGAAGAAAAGCAGTGCCTATGAAATGAGAGACAATGATTGTGTGTCCAGTGTGAGTTTGAGAGAGTGATTAATAAATAGGCCATTTGGAGGGGTGGGTGTTTTCACATTTGTGTTTGTACATGTCGTTGACCCTTTTTTTGTGTGTGATGAGGTGATTTTTGGTAAAATATTGAGAGTTTACCAGATTTTTCATTCAACGCTTGAAAATGGAAAGAAAAGGAAAGAGGAATTTGTTCCAATTTTGAATGGGACATGCATACCATTTTGACCAGCCGGGATTTTAATTAGGGATTTCTCACACATTTTAAGCAAAGTTAATCAATAATAGGTTGACTTGGGAAAAAAAAGCATTAAATATGAATAAAATGTTGATATGGTAAAATTTGAAATATTTATTTTTTAAAATTTAGGATTAAATATTTATCGATTACAACATTTGATATTATTAACAAATTAACTAAGCGGATAACTAATAACTAGGAATTAGAAAATTGTCATCATTTTAATATAACTAGTATTTTGACTTGCGGTTTGCATAAAATAAATACTTTTTTTTTCATAGAATTTAATTTTTAATAAATAAATATTTTGAATGTATATATTAAATGTATTATAGTGAAAAATTATAATTTATAATTAAAAATATTTTGAATATATAAATTATATTTTATATTTATAATAAATAGTTTGCATACTGATTTCAGGAAACCACATGATATTTTAATTGGGTCTCCAAACATTAATTAAAAAAATTAATAATAAATTTTTTTTTTTGAAAGACATAGATTAATAAACAAATTTTTATATTTTCTTTTAAGTTCTTACTTTTTGCTCAGACAACTTACTAGCAAATTCATTATTTTTTTAATTTACTAAATGTATTTTATATTTAGTTAATTAAAGGTATTTAATGCATTATATTGAATATAAATCTTGAAAAAATATGACACTAAAAGAGGAATTTGAAATCTTGAATTTTAAATTAGGGTATTACTTAAATTCTTTTTCCTTATGTTTCATATGAAGAACATTAAGATTTTATTACATTGATAAGCTATTCTTTGTACCCGTGTGATGCAGCCAATTTTTTTATGTTAGACGTAAATTATAATGATAATAATTATCTAAATTAGAAGGCCCTGAGATTTTGTTGCCCTAGTATGACACTGTAGATAAGGCCCATTATATATAAATATTCAAAAATATTAATATATATTGAACAAAAAATAGACACATAATTTAATTAAAAACAGTATGTTTTATTACATTAAACGAATAACATAATTTTAACAAAATTCAAAAAAAAAATATCATATTTTTTTATTGATATGTTATTGTCTATCATCCAATGTACATCCCTCAATAACATGACATACACATAAATATCGATATAAAATTAAGGTCACCCCCAAAAACAAAACAAAAAATGCACACACAATATGTACATGTATATAAAATTCGGTAATGATATTATACAATTTTCTTTCCTATAATTCATTCATTTTCTTTTTAATTCTTTTTTCTATTTTCCTTTCTATCACATCTTCTATTACGTCTCACATTTCCTCTATCTCTCCTTTTTCCATCTCTCTTACCACTCAAGATAGATGCAGGTCCCAAAAAATATGGAACCATAATTTACAATTATTTTTAAGGTTTCTATTTCTTCCTAAATGTTTCTTAATAAAAATAAAGGGAATCAAAACAATATTATTTCATTGTTTGAAGTATAGAATGCATTATTTTTATTATTATCTGCTTAAGAAATGAACTTTACTTTAGCGAAATTTGAGGGTCAATTTTGCTTTCGAAACTTCAAATATGATATCTAATTATCATTAATATTTTTATCATTAAAATTGATACAATACATTTTTAAAGTACATCTCTTTTCTGCCACTACAACATTATAATCTTATATATTTTGTTTAATTTATATTATTTTTTGAAACTTCAAATATGATATCTAAATATCATAAATACTTTTATCATTAAAATGGGCTCAACGACATTATAATCTTATACATTTTGTATAATTTATATGTTTTTTTGTTTTCGTGATATGTGGTATATTATTATAATTTTTTAGTTGTTGGTTAAAGTTAATATGTTAACTAAAATTATAATTTACTTTAATTTTTATATTTGACCTCCTCAAACAAAATTCTCTAACTCCGACTATCGTTTATTATCGACAAAATATTTTCATTTCATATTAAAGCTTAAACTTTTGGTTTGTCTTTCTTAAATTCTTAAAAAAAAAAAACTTTAAACCTATTACCATAGATTCATTACATGTTGATATGTCACAATGAGTTGAAAATTCATTCAACAAGAATTTATAAAAGTAACACATAAAAAGACTAACAATTAACAAATTGATACTTTTTAATCACATGGTACATTTTAATTTGAATAAAAAAATAGACATAAAATGAAACAACAATTTTAATCTGTTTATAAGAATAAAATAAAACAATATGTACAAAAAATACTACATAACCATACAGACTTTTTTTATAAAATAAAAAAATTGGGTTCCCTCTAACCGTAAGGCCTCAGCGGTTGGCCCTTCTCAGGGATGCTTCTTTAGCCTTATGCTTTTTCCCCTGAAGATGATCATTCAGTCCTTTCTCACTTGTGGTAGTAATTTGACATAAGCCACAACTCCATTGCTTCGTGGGTTTCTTTGCCAAATTCTTATTGTCATCAATTAATGTAGGAGGTGTCATTGCTTTGCGCTTTGTACCATAACGATCAACATCTGGCTTAGCCTATAATGGGATAAACCAAAAGAGAAAACCTTTTGTTAAAGAAGAAGCAAAGAAAAATGAAGAGAAAGATAAAGACATAAAAGAAGGGTAAATTAAACATAACGCTATACACTAACTAATATAATCACTTTTCCCTTGTTATTAGTCTTAGTCTGCCTATAAAGTTGTCTGATAGCAACTTCGCGAGGTAACTTGGATTCTGGTCCTCCAAAAGAATTAAGTACTTGAGAGGTAAAAATATTCCTCTGGTTAAAGTTATCTGGAAGGATATCAGAGGTAATGACACTTGAGAATTAGAAGAGAAAATGAGAGAAAAATATCCTCAATTGTTTATACGGTTACATTAGAAATTTCAAGGACGAAATTTTTATTAGTGGGGGAGAATTGTAACACCCTCAATTTTACTACTTGT
Organism: Pueraria montana var. lobata; assembly: GCA_026413185.1. Lineage (NCBI taxonomy): Eukaryota > Viridiplantae > Streptophyta > Magnoliopsida > Fabales > Fabaceae > Pueraria > Pueraria montana. The sequence continues at coordinate 43,413,840 of CM048651.1, read as the reverse complement.
ACATATTTTATATAAATATTATGAGAAATTATGTACTGTATTTTATAGAAACTTTCTGTACATATTTTCATAATAAAATTAATATAGTTCTATTCAGTAAAATTTTCTGAGTCTTTTAATACTTTTGTTTCTGCCTAAAATTCTTGTTGATCGGACAGTTGTATCAGACAGCTGTCCAGGATAAAATTTTCCAGTATAACATTTTGGATTAAAATGTACTCTAATAAATAAAGAATTTAATGTAGATTTAAAATATTTACAGTTGAGAAATGAATTACTTGTTGACTGGACCGTTGTGTCAGACAGCTGTCCAGGATAAATTTTCCAGTGTAAAATTTTGGAGTAAACTGTAACCTAATAAAAAGATAATTGAATGTAGATTAAGAAAATATACAGTTGAGAAATTAAAATGCTAATTTTTTATTGTTAGGATTTTCTGAAAGTTAGAACTCTGAGAAATTATTACGATAAAATTCTAAGGTAGAAAATTAAGATAAAATTTGTATGAGACATATGGAATTTTCTATTAATTATAATATATTTAGAATAATTATTAAAAAAATTTAACTAAGAAAAATAAAAATAAAAGTGTTAGCCAATCAAATTTTGACAACTCAAAGTTTCTAGTGTTATTAAATTAAGCTAATTAGGCTTTGATTAAGAGATGATTAAGACACTACCCCAAGGTTTTTGATAGTGAGGAATCTAATGGTAGTGTTAGTTTCTTCAAATTCAAATTAGTTTGTAAGATAATTAAAAAGTGCCAAAACTTTCTAGAAAATTCTACAAAATTCAAACTTTTTGACTAATGGACAAAGCAATTAGCAACTCCTTTAAGTAAGCAATTTTGGACGTCCAAGTGGCTGCCAAATATCAAGAAGTGGACTGTCTTTGGACCAAGGCAGCTGGACGTGAAAGTCTAAATAAATTGGGTGAAGAAAACTTTATAAAAACATAAGAAACAAAAGTAAAAGACAAAAACTAACAAAGCTAGCTTTCCCAAAACCCCAAACCCGTGAGTTCCCAACTGCAGCCCCTCCATGAAACCTTCATCCTTTCTTCCAAAACCAAGAAAGAAACCAACCAAAACCTCCCAAATTTCAAAATAGCTTTGGCCAAAAGAGAAGAAATTGGAAGAAAAGCTTAAGAATTCAAGAAGACAAGGGAGAAAGGGAGAAAGGGATTCAAAGGTTTTCTTCATCAAATTAAGGATTTAAGGTAAGGATCATGACATTTAATTTCAATCTAGACAACTTTGAATTAGTAGAAACATGTCTTTAGGTTTAGATTTTAAAGATTTGATCAAGAACTATGGAAAGATGAAATTGATTTTGGACTTTTATAAATTTGATGTTTGAAGTTAAAATATGTGTTTAAATCCATGTTTTGTTGATTTCATGATGTGGTGATGGATTGAAATTGCTTGCTTGGTTTGTTATTGATTGAAATTGGCTTGGTTGATTTGTGATTGGTGTTGGAAATTTGTGGAAATCACTCATGGAGGAATTAAAAGGTTGCCATGTGAAATTTTGCTTAAAAACCAAGGGCAAAATAGTCATTTCACATGTAGGGACACGTTGGGAATTTTATAAAAAGATCAAGGACAATTTTGGAAATAATGAAAAAGTATAAGGGTAAAATGGTAATTTCACATATTCTAGAAAGTTTAGGTACATAATTGGAATTTTGAGGAAAGATCAAGGGCAAAATTGGAAATAATAGAAAAGAGTAAGGGTAATTTGGTAATTTTACACTTGAGGGCAAAATTGGAATTTTAGAAAAAGAGCAAGGGTAGTTTAGTAAAAATTTTATAATAGTGACCTAATTGATATTTTAGTAAAATACTAATGTTAATTGTTGAATGTTTATATTTCCTTATTTGATTGTTTAATATTAATTATTTACTTATGATCATTATCACATGGCATAAAAGTATGCATGAGTATTTTTGGGGGTTTTACAAAGATTCAAGTGAAAAATGATTGATATTGGCTAACCGGGACTGTGGTAGCCATGAATAAAAAGGAAAAGAAAAGAAAGAAAAGAAAAGAAAGAATAGAAAGAAAAGAAAGAATAAATGTTGACTAACCGGGAATGCAGTAGTCATGAGAATTGAATCTTTGGGGTGAGCAGAGTAAGTTAGACAAGACTGTATGGTCTATGATCATGTAGTCTGTGGGGTGAAGGATATTGGCAATTTCACATGTGGCTGTAATCTGGACAAAGATGCTGCCGTGGTGGCCTTCCTGGGTATCCTGATCTCCTAATTCTGCTAGCTTATTCGCGTTTAGTAGGGGCTGATAGCTGAATTGCAGTGCGTAATGGTAGGCCAGTTACTTACTAAACACTCAAAGGGGAAGTCTCCATGGAGCAGGGTCAAAATGATTTTGAGTCAAAACTGCATTTGCATAAATCATACTGCATTTACTTTATGTGAATTATTAAGTAATGTATGAAATGTATCTATTTGATGTTGTCTTAATTGAATGAGAAATTAAATGTCTGATCCTGTAAAATTTTGTCCCTAGATTCTAGGGAAGTGTAAATGCAGGTGAATGAAGAGTAATGAGAAGTAGAAGATGCAGAGGTCACTAGAGCTATAGGATTGGGAAATTTTGGGCTAACAATAGTTAAAGAAATATTTAGATCATTTTGTAATATGATATTTTGGGTATATAATAATTGTAGTACTTAAAATTATTTTTGTAACATCGTATTAGAAAATTTTAGTAATGTAAAAGTTTAAATATAATGTATTTTTATAGATTGTATTGAAAAATTTTAATAGTTAAATTAAATATTTATATTAGAAGGGGGGGGGGGGGGTTACAAATAGTCTACATAAGACTCTTGTCTTGTCAAGATTTCTAACTAGGGCAGAATCTTTCGTCTATGCCTCATCTACCCTAAGTATGATGGTGTGACTTTGAGACTGATCAACTCAAAGCTACATTAAGTACTGAACAGTAGTGGGTGATGTGTGATAACTTATGGGATGAGATAACTAAAGGTATCTCCCATAGGTTAAGTCTGAGCAAGCTTCTACATCCACAAAGAGGATAGCCACAATCAAGGACAATCGAGGAAGACAAAGGAAGGACCGTATCTCTGTGACGCTTGATAGTTTGAAGTACGGACTTTAGAGCGAATTTCAAGGACGAAATTCCTAAAAGGTGGGGAGAGTTGTAACATCCCATTTTTCATCTTATAGGAATTTATTTTGTTTGAAATATTTTAAGGAATTTAATTATTTCTTAAGATACATTTGATTAATTTTAAAGGAATTTGACACGCGATAAGTTTGCGGTTAATTCCTTGTGTATTTTAATCTTGGGTTATTATCATGAAATTTATTTCATGATGAGTAAGATATGTGATTTAATTTAATTATTGCAAGTTTTAATTGGATCTCTTTATGTGTGATTTAAATATATTTAATTTGGTTAATTTTGTGTCTTGTTTGAATTTATCAAATTAGCACATTAATGTTTGCCAATTAAAATATGTGAAGTTACTCATTTATTTGATTGAGTATGTTATGAAATGACTTAATTATTTGAACCTTGTGTGATCATTTTTAGTGATTGAATTACTTGAAATACATGCCATGTGTTAAATAAAATGCCTAAAAACTTAAAAGTGGAACATGCTGAAATTTCACTGCACAATAGCTGTCTCTGTTTTTCGAGAATTACTCCCTTTTTAGTTTGAATTTGTTTACAATTTTTGGAGGGATAATACCTTTATATGTCTATAATGTCCCTGTAAAATATCATAATTTATTTCCAAGTAGAGAATACTTGGCGAATTATTTATTGACTACTGTTCTGTCAAAATCCTGACAGTGACCAGCTGCAAAAACACATTTAATTGAACCGTTATATAATTTTGTAAAAATCTGAGAAATTCACGTTTTGAACTAGACATGCTGAGAATCCCATCCGTAAAGCTTTGTGCAAATAAAAAAAATCATTTGATAGGGTAACTGACTTTTCAAAGACAGGACAACTTAAAAGGAATAAAGCAGAAAGTTTGTTTCCCTCAAAATTAACCCAAAATAAATACAAATGAATAATGGGAGAGGGAGAGAGAGAAACTCACGTGAGAAAGGAGGGAGAGGGAGAGGAACTCTGATTTTTTTCAGATCACATGGTGCCATCTTTTCACCTGCCATACACTATTCATTTCAACACTTCCACACTCCAAATCTTCATCATGTAGTCAATTTCTCCTCCAACAAGCTAAGTGACCCCTATTGGCTCTCATTGCCACCCCCACATGTTCACCTTCAGCCAACACTCTTCTAGAGTGTTCTCCCTCACCTATAAATAGAGCTCTCACCAAGCTCATTTCACAAAAACACACAACGAAGCTACTAGTGCAAAGTAGAGAGAGTTTTAGTGAGATAGTGAGGTTTTGGTGTTGGAGAAAGCTTGGAGAGGGAGCCTTGCCCCTTGGAGGTGTTCAGCCAGCCTTTATAAAGGAGGAAGAAAGTTTTCCAGCCACCACCTTGCTCCCTAGGCTACACGAAATTAATTAAGGTATGGGGGGAGTGGGGATGTTTCTTTCATTTTGATGTTGCTCCATGGTTTGGGTTGTGATGGTTCTTGAAGAACCTCTCATTTCATGTTCTTGCTAAATTGTTACTTTGATCTCTATATTTCATGTGTTCTTATTGCTGCATGTTGCTACTATGTGTTGTTGCATGAAAACTGTTGGTTGATGCATGAAATGCATGAAAATGTGATGTTGAGGTGTTATTGGGCTGCTGCCATTTTATTGCAATGTGAAGAGATGATGTTTTGGTGTTGGGAATAAATTATGTACATGATGAAATTGGGCCTTGGTGTGACCATGTGAGAAAAAAAAAATACATGTGCATGTGTGTACTGTACGTGAGAAAAAGGAAGGGAGGGGTGTGTGTTAGCAATTTGTTTTAAATGGTTAAGTGTGTGGGTGTGTGTGACGTGAGTGAATGTGAGGGAGGGGAGTATGTTGGTGAATTTATTTTAAGTAGTTTGAAGAGTATTAAGTGATAAAATTAATTTTTATAATTATATTATGCTACTGTTTTAGAATTAAATAAATGGTTTAAAAAGAAAAAAAATCATTTGGGAATCTATGATTTTAATTATACATGAAGAATCAAATTTTTGAATCCTATTAGTCTCAGGATCACATTTTGTACAAATAGGAGGGAAAATTCTATTTTTATCTCTTACATAATTACTTGATTTTGACATGATAAATTACTTTGTTAAATAATAAATATTCTCTAAAATGTTACTATCTTATGTGAAGGAAACAATAAATTACGTGAAGAAGTTATTACTTGTGAAGGGAGAAAAATTAATTGATGAGAAACAACAAGTTTTATTTTATGTGAAATATTATAATATGTTTTTGAAAGGATTGTTATGAGTTAACTATTAGAGTTAAGTAATGAGTATTATTCAATTTGACATGGGTAAAATTTTATAAAGGAGTTATTATGAATAATATTTTATATATCAATTTATCTGAAAAAAGTTCTGCGCTAATAAAGTTAAATGATGGAGTATTATTTCAAGTTATATACATAACATCTTAAGCAAATGAATAATTATGGATAATATTCTAAGAAGGGAAAGCTATCATTTTATGTGAAAATAATGATTATCTTATATATAGATTTATTTTAAGGAATATATATATATATATATATATATATATATGAAAAATATTCCATGAGAAAAACTTATTATTTTATGTGGAAGTATTTATTTTCCTATGGATAGTCTTATTTTGAAGAAATAATAAGAAAAGAAATTTAATTATGATGACATTGTCACTTTTATAAAGAACGCGTATTATGTTTGCCTTAGGGGAATTTATATTTCAAAAGTTAAATATATTCTTTAATACGGTGGTATAAGGCTTAAATAAATATTTGATGACAAGGTTATGATATAATTGTCCAAGTATGCTTGACTAAGAATTAATTTAAGTAGTGGGTAATTAAATTGGAAGGTGTACCACTAAGCGCGTATGATTGCTTCTTGCACCATGTCCTTGTGATTGGTATTTACGATTGAATTATGAATCATTATCATGTGGAGGGTGAGAACGACCCTTGTGAATGTTTATTGATATGTATGATTGAGATATAATGATAACAATGTGAAAGGTGAGAATGACCCTTGTAATGAATAGACCTCTTGGAGTTATTTCAAGGATAAGTACCTTAGAGCCTTAAGGGCTTGGATTAGCCAAGCTGGACGAAAGGTACGCTTGGACGTGGTGCGGGAAGCTACAGTGTGGTACACTGTAGAAGGCTTAGGGCATGGCCTTTTGTGGGTCGAAGGGGTGTATGGCACAAATGCATGGAATCCTAGGGGTGGGCTTGCAACCCACGAGCCGGGATGAGCGATTGCCAGCTCGCACACCTCGATAAATGTCGGGCTATCTGTGATGGAGCGGAGGGTATATCTCTTGCGGGGTTTTGCCCTGGAGGATTACGCGTAACAAGATAAATATGGATATTGATAACTGACGTGCCAGGATAGGTGTTAGTGTACCAAGGATTGAGGATCAGAGATATACTTACTCCCCATCGCTTCTCGAAGGATGAATTGTGATTTGATGGTTGATCAACCGAGAGTATGGATCCATACGATGATGATGATGATGATGACGATGTTAGTAATGAGGATTGGATATAACTTAGCAGTATATGATAGGTCCCCCGTAAAATATGTGTGCTTGATTTATTGTGTGTTGGAGTGAGAAAATGTCTCAACTCTTTCCATGGAAACGACATCGAAAGAATACAACCTCACTCCATACTTTTTGTGTTTCTTTGTATGTTCTGTTCTGCGAAGATGGACCCAGCAACATGGAACTTGGAAGTGACATTTGGATCGATAGAGCAGTGGCTTTCCAACAAGGATGAGTTCAGTGGAGGCCTCATCATTCGTAACCTACCATCGTTAGGTGAACCTATGGTGTCAGCTGAGCTTACTTTTCCCGTAGGATTATTCTCAGCACTTGACTGGGAGTAGTCTACTATTAACCCTGGGATCAACGACGAGTATATGTGTCCACCTCCGTCACCTCTCATACCTGGGAGCGATGAACGACATCCTATCAAGCTCGACGACGAGGGAGGGGACTAGTGTGTCGATATTGCTCTGTTAAGGGTTTTTGAGTTCGGGTATAATGGCATCTTTCTTATGATGTAATTCCTTTTCCGATGTATTTCCATTTCAGTGTAATCATTTGATGTACTAAAACCTTATGGTGATTATGATTAATGTTATGATCTTGCTGTTGGTGTTTAATCTAATCCCACATTTTATTATCGATGATTATCGCGCGAAAATTTTACACAGTTTTTCCTAAGTAACTAATTAAAGAATTTAATTAAAATTAATCCAAGCTTTCAAATAGGATTATTAGTTAAATGAATATAAGGGGTGTTACATCTCTCCTGTTTCCATCTCTCTTACCACTCAAGATAGATGCAGGTCCCAAAAAATATGGAACCATAATTTCCAATTATTTTTAAGGTTTCTATTTCTTCCTAAATGTTTCTTAATAAAAATAAAGGGAATCAAAACAATATTATTTCATTTGTTTGAAGTATAGAATGCATTATTTTTATTATTATCTGGTTAAGAAATGAACTTTACCTTCGCGAAATTTGAGGGTCAATTTTGCTTTCGAAACTTCAAATATGATATCTAATTATCATTAATATTTTTATCATTAAAATTGATACAATAAATTTTTAAAAGTACATCTCTTTTCTGCCACTACAACATTATAATCTTATATATTTTGTTTAATTTATATGATTTTTTGAAACTTCAAATAAGATATCTAAATATCATAAATACTTTTATCATTAAAATGGGCTCAACGACATTATAATCTTATATATTTTGTATAATTTATATGTTTTTTTTGTTTTCGTGATATGTGGTATATTATTATAATTTTTCAGTTGTTGGTTAAAGTTAATACGTTAATTAAAAATATAATTTCCTTTAATTTTTATATTTGACTCCCTCAAACAAAATGCTCTAACTCCGACTATCGTTTATTATCGACAAAATATCTTCCTTTCATATTAAAGCTTAAACTTTTGGTTTGTGTTTCTTAAATTGCTAAAAAAAAAAACAAAAAACTTTAAACCTATTACCATAGATTCATTACATGTTGGTATGTCACAATGAGTTGAAAATTCATTCAACAAGAATTTATAAAAGTAACACATAAAAAGACTAACAATTAAAAAATTGATACTTTTTAATCACATGGTACATTTTAATTTGAATAAAAAAATAGACATAAAATGAAACAATAATTTTAATCTATTTATAAGAATAAAATAAAACAATATGTAAAAAAAATACTACATAACCATACAGACTTTTTTTATAAAATAAAAAAATTGGGTTCCCTCTAACCCTAAGGCCTCCTCAGTGGTTGGCCTTTCTCAGGGATGCTTCTTTAGCCTTATGCTTTTTCCCCTGAAGATGATCATTAAGTCCTTTCTCACTCGTGGTAGTTATTTGACATAAGCCACAACTCCATTGCTTCGTGGGTTTCTTTTCCAAATTCTTATTGTCATCAATTAATGTAGGAGGTGTCACTACTTTCCGCTTTGTACCATAACGATCAACATCTGGCTTAGCCTATAATGGGATAAACCAAAAGAGAAAACCTTTTCTTAAAGAAGAAGCAAAAAAAATGAAGAGAAAGATAAAGACAGAAAAGAAGGATAAATTCAACATAACGCTATACACTAACCAATATAATCACTTTTCCTTTGTTATTAGTCTTAGTATGCCTATAAAGTTGTCTGATAGTAACTTGGCGAGGTAACTTTGATTGTGGCCCTCCAAATCTGTCGATGTTACTAACCGGGTTGTTTATTCTTTGATTCAAATACAATTGATTAACTGGAACTTGTTCTCCATACTAGAACCGCTCTATTGTTTCCATTGGGATTTCCACCGTCCTTTCTACCGCCATTTCCCTCCTGACTTCTTCCTCCAGCTCTCGCCATCGTCTAGATGCCATCTCGCGGGCGATTATCTCTCTCCTTATTTTCTCCCTCTCCAGCTCCAACTCTTGCTGGAATGCCTCCTCAGCATTAATGGGCATCACCGTTAGGAATACTCTGGGCGCTGAAACATTGCCGAGAAAACTACTTGGCACAAATGCAGACCCTACAAGTGAATAGTGAATTAAATGAACTCATCTGACAAAAGTTTTGTTTTATAAACAGCAAAACAAATGGGTCTCTTGAAAGGAACGTGAAGAATAGTGAGCGTTTCCTTGTAATGAGGGTCCAGAGATATCGGAATTCATGTAGGCGACGGTGGAAAAAGGGTGCTGCGTTGGTAATGGTGTCATTTGGTTTTGGCCATCGTGATATTTGAACTCCATGGAAAAAGTTGAAATGTGACGCAAAGGGAAGGGGAAAGTGAGAAGAAAAGCAGTGCCTATGAAATGAGAGACAATGATTGTGTGTCCAGTGTGAGTTTGAGAGAATGATTAATAAATAGGCCATTGTGAGGGGTGGGTTGTAACCACCCATCTTCGTTACAGATTTGTTATACTAAAACATTTTGTTAATTATTATCATATTAAACTACATAGAAAATTTCTTCACATTTAACACATATATATGTACATCATCACATCATAAAAGTATTAGGTCTGGCTTTACAAAAATAAAATATATAAATATGTACATACGATACCAAAATAGTCCTCTTGTAGAGAACATTCATCACAACCTAAGTATTTATACATATGTCCTAAGCTGGTCCCCATACTATGTACATATATACTAGAACATATCCAAAAAGAGGGATTTCATCCCATCTTCAAGATCTACATCCGCTTCAGTCATGAGCGGCTTGAGAACCTGCAACATCACCACTATCTACTCCCGTGCCAACCACACGATCATTGCAGTAAAACAACACAAACACAAAATGCAAGGGTAAGCTTATTTATATATATAAAAAAAGGATAGGATTTGATCAAAGGAAAATTTAGAATAAATCAACAATAATTATTTAGCTAACATCACACAACAATACATACATCAATCTTATATACAATTTTCATTATGCAATGTCGTGCTGACTCGACTCCATGGATATTTCTACAACTTTTTGGGCAGTCCCCATAGGCCTCATCCCCTACCATGGTCTCACCTTTGACCATTCAGGGAGTCCCTTGAGCTACCTTGTGGAGAAAGTGTGGATTTAATCAAATATAGACAAGTGTGGGTATTGGCTTACCTCTGTAAGGCTTGCAAAACCTTACATCTATAGAAATTCGCCCACTTGGCTATTCTATAGGCCCACCGTTGGCCACCACGAAAACCTTCGGCACTAGGTTGAGAGCCTACCTAGCACCCTCAACTTACGTGCCTACCCATATGCAATGTCATGTAACAAGCCAAACAATCTTGATTACCCAAGTTCTCTCTATGTTATAAATTCACCATTTTTCTCAAATTCAGCAGTTCAATAAGCTTAAGTAAGGTATTCTAACACCCTGAATCCTTACTTACAACACAACACTAACTTTAACAAAATGTGAAGTTCCTAACATAGTTATAGAACCAAATTGGTGGCCTATCCAACATCCTCATTCAATATTATACATCTCAAAGAATGTCAATCACACATTTAAAATGATTATTTATATAAGAAAATGAATATATCTCACACTCATAACAAAACTGAGTCTTGGACTCAAAGCTGAACAAAAGCACCAGAGTTGACTGGACGCTGGTCACTGGATGCTGGGTAGGTCATTGGACGCTGGGTGGGTCACTAGACGCTGGGTGAGCTGGGTGGGTCACTATACGCTGGGTGAGCTGGGTTGGTCATTGGACGTTGGATGGTTCACCGGACGCTGGGTGGTTCATTGGACGCTGGGTGGTTCACCGGACGCTGGGTGAGCTGGGTGGGCCGTTGGACACTGGGTGATTCACTGGACACTGGGTGGTTCACTGGACGCTGGGTGAGCTGGGTGGGTCGTTGGACGCTGGGTGGTTCACTGGACGCTGGATGGTTCACTGGACGCTGGGTCTGCAGAATTAGACGCTCGCAAAATTTATGACTAACAAACGTCGTAACAGGATTTTCTGCAGAACCCAGGGCCTCCCAAAGGATCCCAAGCACCCAAAAACATGCCTCAAAGGTTTAGGGACAATTCACAACACTTACAAGACCATTCCAAGTCAAAAACAACATATCATGATATGATATCAACTTCAACTTAAGTCACAAATTCACCCAAATCATCAAGAACACAAAAGAGAGAAAAACTCATTGCATCATGAAAAAATAAATTTGAAAGGATATCCAAAAGGGTAGAACTCAAACACCAAACACCACCAAATCATTCAAACAAGTTTAAAGCTTCCCTTACCTAAACTTCTTGACTCAAACCGTGAAGAAAAAGCTAGAAAGGAGAACTTTGGGGTTCTTGAGTGATCTTTCCTCAATTTTTGTTACAGAATCTACTAGTAGGAACCTAAATCAACATCAAAGTAAACTCAAAATCAAGATTTCTCTCATCTCTTAAAATCTAACCAAGACCCATTTCTCATGTTCTTGGGAGGAGATGAGAAAGTTACTTAGAAATCAAGAATACGGAGGAACTGGACTTACCAACTTAAAATCAACTAAAAAATATCTGGGGAAGAAGAAATCAAACTTCAAGATGGGGTAGGAATCAAACTTCCGTTCATGGAAAAGAGACCTTACAGAGGAAGAAAGATAAGAACGAAGGAAATGGAAGTAATAGGAAGCTTGGCACGGTTAAATAAAGAGATTTGCATGAAATTTTGCTATTTGACCCTACACTTCCTCTAAGGACACCCCCTTTTCTTATTATTTTCTTCTACAACTCACGGAACTCACGTAAAAGTCCCTAAAATCTCACAGCACACACTCTAAGTCCAACACCTCATGAAAATCTAACAATAACACTACAACACATAACAAAACATAGAACTTAAGTTAATTATTATATTAATTCAACATAATTTAAATTTAATTTTCTCTTGCATTATTAATCAAACACTTAATCATACAATTACAAAAACCACAACATTACATGGGTGTTTTCACATTTGTGTTTGTACATGTCGTTGACCCTTTTTTTGTGTGTGATGAGGTGATTTTTGGTAAAATATTGAGAGTTTACCAGATTTTTCATTCAATGCTTGAAAATGGAAAGAAAAGGAAACAGGAATTTGTTCCAATTTTGAATGGGACTTGCATACCATTTTGACCAGCTGGGATTTTAATTAGGGATTTCTCACACATTTTAAGCAAAGTTAATCAATAATAGGTTAACTTGGAAAAAAAAGCATTAAATATGAATAAAATGTTTATATGGTAAAATTTGAAATATTTATTTTTTAAAATTTAGGATTAAATATTTATCGATTACAACATTTGATATTATTAACAAATTAACTAAGCGGATAACTAATAACTAGGAATTAGAAAATTGTCATCAATTTAATATAACTAGTATTTTGACTTGTGGTTTGCATAAAATAAATACTTATTTTTTTATAGAATTTAATTTTTAATAAATAAATATTTTGAATGTATATATTAAATGTATTATAGTGAAAAATTATAATTTATAATTAAAAATATTTTGAATATATAAATTATATTTATAATAAATAGTTTGCATAATGATTTCAAGAAACCACATGATATTTTAATTGGGTCTCCAAACATTAATTAAAAAAATTAATAATAAAATAATTTTTAGAAAGACAGATTAATAAACAAATTTTTATATTTTCTTTTAAGTTCTTACTTTTGGCTCGGACAACTTATTAGCAAATTCATTATTTTTTTTTAATTTATTAAATGTATTTTATATTTAGTTAATTAAAGGTATTTAATGCATTATATTGAATATAAATCTTGAAAAAACATGACACTAAAAGAGGAATTTGAAATCTTGAATTTTAAATTAGGGTATCACTTAAATTCTTTTTCCTTATGTTTCATATGAAGAACATTAAGATTTTATTGCATTGATAAGCTATTCTTTGTACCCGTGTGATGCAGCCAATTTTTTTATGTTAGACGTAAATTATAATGATAATAATTATCTAAATTAGAAGGCCCTGAGATTTTGTTGCCCAAGTACGAAACTGTAGATAAGGCCCATTATATATAAATATTCAAAAATATTAATATATATTGAATAAAAAATAGACACATAATTTAATTAAAAACTGTATGTTTTATTACATTAAACGAATAACATAATTTTAACAAAATTCAAGAAAAATATATCATCTTTTTTTATTCATATGTTATTGTGTATCATCCAATGTACATCCCTCAACAACATGACACACACACATAAATATCTATATAAAATTAAGGTCACCCCCAAAAAGAAAAAAAAAATGCACACACAATATGTACATGTATATAAAATTCTGTAATGATATTATACAATTTTATTTCCTATAATTCATTCATTTTTTTTTCTTTCTATTTTTTCTTTTCCTTTCTATCACATCTTCCATTACGTCTCACATTTCCTCTATTTCCTCTATCACTCATTTTTTCATCTCTCTTACCACTCAAGATAGATGCAGGTCCCAAAAAATATGGAACAATAATTTCCAATTATTTTTAAGGTTTCTATCTCTTCCTAAATGTTTCTTAATAAAAATAAAGGGAATCAAAACAATATTATTTCATTGTTTGAAGTATAGAATGCATTATTTTTATTATTATCTGGTTAAGAAATGAACTTTACTTTAGCGAAATTTGAGGGTCAATTTTGCTTTCGAAACTTCAAATATGATATCTAACTATCATTAATATTTTTATCATTAAAATTGATACCATAAATTTTTAAAAGTACATCTCTTTTCTGCCACTACAACATTATAATCTTATATATTTTGTTTAATTTATATTATTTTTTGAAACTTCAAATATGATATCTAAATATCATAAATACTTTTATCATTAAAATGGGCTCAACGACATTATAATCTTATACATTTTGTATAATTTATATGTTTTTTTGTTTTCGTGATATGTGGTATATTATTATAATTTTTTAGTTGTTGGTTAAAGTTAATATGTTAATTAAAAATATAATTTACTTTAATGTTTATATTTGACTCCCTCAAACAAAATGCTCTAACTCCGACTATCGTTTATTACCAACAAAATATCTTCATTTCATATTAAAGCTTAAACTTTTGGTTTGTGTTTCTTAAATTGTTAAAAAAAAAAAACAAAAAACTTTAAACCTATTACCATAGATTCATTACATGTTGATATGTCACAATGAGTTGAAAATTCATTCAACAAGAATTTATAAAAGTAACACATAAAAAGACTAACAATTAACAAATTGATAGTTTTTAATCACATGGTACATTTTAATTTGAATAAAAAAATAGACATAAAATGAAACAATAATTTTAATCTATTTATAAGAATAAAATAAAACAATATGTAAAAAAAAAATACTACATAACCATACAGACTTTTTTTTATAAAATAAAAAAATTGGGTTCCCTCTAACCCTAAGGCCTCAGCGGTTGGCCCTTCTCAGGGATGCTTCTTTAGCCTTATGCTTTTTCCCCTGAAGATGATCATTCAGTCCTTTCTCACTTGTGGTAGTAATTTGACGTAAGCCACAACTCCATTGCTTCGTGGGTTTCTTTGCCAAATTCTTATTGTCATCAATTAATGTAGGAGGTGTCACTGCTTTGCGCTTTATACCATAACGATCAACATCTGGCTTAGCCTATAATGGGATAAACCAAAAGAGAAAACCTTTTGTTAAAGAAGAAGCAAAAAAAATGAAGAGAAAGATAAAGACAAAAAAGAAGGGTAAATTAAACATAACGTTGTACACTAACCAATATAATCACTTTTCCCTTGTTATTAGTCTTAGTCTGCCTATAAAGTTGTCTGATAGCAACTTGGCGAGGTAACTTGGATTGTGGCCCTCCAAATCTGTCGATGTTACTAACCGGATTGTTTATTCTTTGATTCAAATACAATGGATTAACCGGAACTTGTTCTCCATACGAGAACCACTCTATTGTTTCCATTGGGATTTCCACTGTCCTTTCTTCCGCCATTTCCCTCCTGACTTCTTCCTCTAGCTCTCACCATCGTCTGAATGCCATCTGGCGTTCGATTATCTCTCTCCTTATTTTCTCCTTCTCCAGCTCCATCTCTTGCCGGAATGCTTCCTCAGCATTAATGGGCATCGCTGTTGGGAATACTCTAGGGGCTGAAACATTGTTGAGAAAACTACTTGGCACAAATGCAGACCCTACAAAGTGAATAGTGAATTAAATGAACTCATGTGACGTAACATCCCATTTTTCATCTTATAGGAATTTATTTTGTTGAAATATTTTAAGGAATTTAATTATTTCTTAAAATACGTTTGATTTATTTTAAAGGAATTCGACACGCGATAAGTTTGCAGTTAATTCCTTGGGTATTTTAATCTTGGGATTTGCAAGTTTATTATCATGAAATTTATTTCTTGATGAGTAAGATATGTGATTTAATTTAATTATTGCAAGTTTTAATTGGATCTCTTTATGTGTGATTTAAATATATTTAATTTGGTTAATTGTGTGTGTTGTTTTAATTTATAAAATTATCACATTAATATTTGCTAATTAAAATATGTGAATTTACTCATTTATTTGATTGAGTATGTTATGAAATGACTTAATTAGTTGAACCATGTGTGATAATTTTTAGTGATTGAATTACTTGAAATACATGCCATGTGTTAAATAAAATGCCTAAAAACTTAAAAGTGGAACATGCTGAAATTTCACTGCACAATAGCTGTCTCTGTTTCCAGAATTACTCCCTTTGTAGTTTGAATTTATTTACAATTTTTGGAGGAATAACACCTTTATATGTTTATAATGTCCCTGTAAAATATCATAATTTATTTCCAAGTAGAGAATACTTTGCAAATTATTTATTGACTACTGTTCTGTCAAAATCCTGACAGTAACCAGCCGCAAAAACACATTTAATTGAACCCTTCTATAATTTTTTAAAAATCTGATAAATTCACATTTTGAACTAGACATGTTGGAAATTCCAGCTGTAAAGTTTCGTTCAAATAAAAAATCATTTGATGAGGTAACTGACTTTTCAAAGACAGGACAACTTAAAAGCAATAAAGCAGAAAGTTTGTTTCCCTCAAAATTAACCCAAAATAAATACAAATGAATAATGGGAGAGGGAGATAGAGAAACTCACGTGAGAAAGGAGGGAGAAGGAGAGGAACTCTAACTTTTTTCAGATCACATGGTGCCATCTTTTCAGCTGACATACACTATTCATTTCAACACTTCCACACTCCAAATCTTCATCATGTAGTCAATTTCTCCTCCAACAAGCTAAGTGACCCCAATTGGCTCTCATTGCCACCCCCACATGTTCACCTTCAGCCAGCACTCTTCTAGAGTCTTCTCCCTCACCTATAAATAGAGCTCTCACCAAGCTCATTTCACACAAACACACAGCAAAGCTACTAGTGCAAAGTACAGAGAGTTTTAGTGAGATAGTGAGGTTTTGGTGTTGGAGAAAGCTTGGAGAGGGAGCCTTGCCCCTTGGAGGTGTTCAGCCAGCCTTTAGAGAGGAGGAAGAAAGTTTTCCAGCCACCACCTTGCTCCCTAGGCTACACGAAATTAATTAAGGTATGGGGGGACTGGGGTTGTTTCTTTCATTTTGATGTTGCTCCATGGTTTGGGTTGTGATGATTCTTGAAGAACCTCTCATTTCATGTTCTTGCTAAATTGTTACTTTGATCTCTATATTTCATGTGTTCTTATTGCTGCATATTGCTACTATGTGTTGTTCATGAAAACTGTTGGTTGATGCATGAAATGCATGAAAATGTGCTGTTGAGATATTATTGGGCTGCTGCCATTTTATTGCAATGTGAAGAGATGATCTTTTGGTGTTGGGAATAAATTATGTACATGATGAAATTGGGCCTTGGTGTGACCATGTGAGAAAAAAAAAATACATGTGCATGTGTGTACTGTGCGTGAAAAAAAGGAAGGGAGGGGTGTGTGTTAGCAATTTGTTTTAAATGGTTAAGTGTGTGGGTGTGTGTGACGTGAGTGAATGTGAGGGAGGGGAGTGTGTTAGTGAATTTATTTTAAGTAGTTTGAAGATTATTAAGTGATAAAATTAATTTTTATAATTATATTATGCTACTGTTTTAGAATTAAATAAATGGTTTAAAAAGAAAAAAAAATCATTTGGGAATCTATGATTTTAATTATACGTGAAGAATCAAATTTTTGAATCCTATTAGTCTCAAGTTCACATTTTGTACAAATAGGAGAGAAAATTCTATTTTTATCTCTTACATAATTACTTGATTTTGACATGATAAATTACTTTGTTAAATAATAAATATTCTCTAAAATGTTACTATCTTATGTGAAGGAAACAATAAATTATGTGACGAAGTTATTACTTAGGAAGGGAGAAAAATTAATTGATGAGAAACAACACGTATTATTTTGTGTGAAATATTATAATAAGTTTTTGAAAGGATTGTTATGAGTTAACTATTAGAGTTAAGTAATGAGTATTATTTCATGTGACATGGGTAAAATTTTATAAAGGAGTTATATGAATAATATTTTATATACCATTTTATGTGAAAAAGTTGTGAGTTATTATAATAAGTTTTTTTTTAACTAATAAAGTTAAATGGTGGAGTATTATTTCAAGTTATATACATAACATCTTATGCAAAGGAATAATTATGGATAATATTCTAAGAAGAGAAAACTATCATTTTATGTGAAAATAATGATAGATTTATTTTAAGGAATATATATATATATATATATATATATATTCCATGAGAAAAAGTTATTATTTTATGTGGAAGTATTTATTTTCCTATGGACAGTCTTATTTTGAAGAAATAATAATAAAAGAAATTTAATTATGATGACATTGTCACTTTTATAAAGAACGCGTATTATGTTTCCCTTATGGGAATTTATATTTCAAAAGTTAAATATATTCTTTAATAAGGTGGTATAAGGCTTAAATAAATATTTGATGACAAGGTTATGATATAATTGTCCAAGTATGCTTGACTAAGAATTAATTTAAGTAGTGGGTAATTAAATTGGAAGGTGTACCACTAAGCGCGTATGATTGCTTCTTGCACTATGGCCTTGTGATTGGTATTTACGATTGAATAATGAATCATTATCATGTGGAAGGTGAGAATGACCCTTGTGAATGTTTATTGATATGTATGATTGAGATATAATGATAATGATGTGAAGGGAGAGAACGACCCTTGTAATGAATAGACCTCTTGGAGTTATTTCAAGGATAAGTACCTTAAAGACTTAAGGGCTTGGATTAGCCAAGCTGGACGGAAGGTACACTTGGACGTGGTGCGGGAAGCTACAGCATGGTACCCTGTAGATGGCTTAGGGCGTGGCCTTTTGTGGGTTTAAGGGGTGAATGGTGCGAGTGAGTGGAATCCTAGAGGTAGGCTTGCAACCCACGAGCCAGGATGAGCGATTGCCAGCTCGTACACCTTGATAAATGTCAGGCTATCTGTGATGGAGCGGAGGGTATATCTCTTGCAGGGTTTCGCCCGGAGGATTACGCGTAACAAGATAAATATGGATATTGATAACTGACGTGCCGGGATAGGTGTCAGTGTACCAAGGATTGAGGATCAGAGATATACTTACTCCCCATCGCTTCTCGAAAGATGAATTGTGATTTGATGGTTGATCAACCGAGAGTGCGGATCCATACGATGACGATGTCAGTAATGAGGATTAGATATAACTTAGCAGTATATTATAGGTCCCCCGTAAAATATGTGTGCTTGATTGATTGTGTGTTGGAGTGAGAAAATGCCTCGACTCTTTCCATGGAAACGACATCGAAAGAACACAACCTCACTCCATACTTTTTCTATTTCTTTGTATGTTTTGTTCTACGAAGATGGACCCAGCAGCATGGAACTTGGAAGCGACATTTGGATCAATAGGGCAGTGGCTTCTCGACGAGGATGAGTGCAATGGAGGTAACCTACCATCGTTAGGTGAACCTATGGTGTCACCTGAGCTCGCTTTTCCTGTAGGATTATTCTCCGCACCCGACTGGGAGCAGCCTACTATCAACCCTGGGATCGACGATGAGTATATATGCCCGCCTCCGTCACCTCTTATACCTGGGAGCGATGAACGACATCCTATCGAGCTCGACGAAGAGGGAGGGGACTAGTGTGTCGATACTGCTCTGTTAGGGGTTTTGAGTCAGGGTATAATGGCGTCTTTCTTATGATGTATTTCTTTTTCCGATGCATTTCCATTTCAGTGTAATCATTTGATGTACTAAAACCTTATGGTGAATATGATTAATGTTATGTTCTGATTGTTGGTGTTTAAATTAATCCCACCTTTTGTTATCGATGTTTATCGCACGAAAACTTTACACAGTTTTTCATAAGTAACTAATCAAAGAATTTTATTAAAATTAATCAAGCTTTCAAATAGGATTATTAATTAAATGAATATAAGGGGTGTTACATTTTGTGGTATCAGAGCAGTTCGGTCCTAGTCAATGCCTGGGTTATGGACTTGACTATTGCTTGCTGTGTGTTCTTGCATTCTCTATTGAAAAATAGAAGTGTGAGATGTAGATATAGGATCTTAGGATAGAAACGGTTCGAGGACGTCAGTGACAACGACAACATGCATCGGAAGGATCATGGACATTAGAGAAATTGTCTATAGTCTTAAAGTATTACTTTAGTTGGTTGTGGTGCAGTGATGCAAAGAGTGCATTCTAGGGAAGACTTTGACTAAGGAAAGATTTGGTACTTAAGTGGTCTGGTCTTGGAAGTTAACTTGAGGTGTATTGATTATCATTGAGGGTACATTATTCGGAGTAAGAACTAAGGCAATTACTCTTGCTATAGGAAAATGGCAGCTTAAGGACCATGTGGAGGATAAGGAACTCAAAGGCTACTTGAGAGAATGACTGCAGTACTTGAGGTCGTAGCTCAAAATAACCAAGCTGAACTTGTTGAATATCGAGGATTGACCTCTTTCAAGAAAAATGATCCACCTCAGTTTCACAGAGAATACAACCTGGAAGGAGTGCAACGATGGCTAGAAGCTATAAAGAAGATCTTTACTGCTATGGGGTGTACTGAGGGACATAAGGTGAACTATGCTACCTTCATGTTTGTTGGAGAAGCTAAACACTGGTGGAGGAACACCAGGGAACAATTGATTGCTGAAGGAAGACAAATCAATTGGGAGGTATTTCGCCAAAAGTTTTTGGGAAAGTATTTTCCGGAGGATCTTAAAAGGAGGAAGGAGATAGAATTTTTGGAATTAAAGCAAGGAATGATGTCTGTAGGTGAGCATGCCACCAAGTTTGAGGAGCTATCAAAGTATTGTCCTTATTATAGGGACATGGATGAAAGGTCTAAGTGCTCAAAGTTTGAGAATGGGTTGAGGTCCGACATCAAGCAAGCTATAGGATATCTGGAAATTGTTAAATTCCCAGTATTGGTGAATCATTGCCGCATCTATGAAAATGACACGAAGGCGAGGCAAGCTCAATTGGAAAGGAAACCCCACAAGGATAAGAAGAGGAACTTCTCAGAGATAGGAAGATCCTATCAAGCTTCATCCCAACCAACCAATAAACCCTTCGTTCAAGGAAATGATGTTACTCCATCAAGGGGTTCCCATGTACCAGTTAAGTGTTATCATTGTGGACGACCACACTATAAGAGGGATTGTCCCAAACCGATGCTTACCTGCTTCAAGTGTGGGAAGCCGGGTCAGTACAGCAACAACTGCATTGAATTTAAGGAGGAACAGTACAATGGGAAAGTGCCAGCAAGAAACCCAAGGACCAATGGCAAGGTTTTCATCATGACTAGTACCGGGACAGTAGTGTCTGATAAACAAGTCAACGACAGTTTATCAAAGGATCCCAAGAACTGAAAATGACAGGGAAAGAAGACTAGTAGCAGAAGATTGTTTGTGTTTTCTTGTTTTGTAGAAATATCAGACTATGATGTCCTAAGTAATGTATGTTCTTGTCTCTCTTTTGAATAAAAGAACCTTGTCACTTAAATGTTTCGGTTTGTCCTCTCTTGATATTAGAAATACTTCCATCATAAAAGAAGAGTTTCTTTGAATAAATGAAAACCTCTGTGTTTTCAATCAAAATACCCAAGTTTAAGAAGTAATTTTCTCTTTTATCGAGAAATACTTCCTCTTTCAAATTCAAAAGGTTATTTCTAAATCTATTTTGCTTGAGCCTATCATCATGATGGTTCTGTTATTAGTTCAAAGGCTAGTTAAGGTCATTTATTTTAACCTAGTCATTCCCTTCAATATTCCAATATTTGAAAAACACTTCATCATTGTGTCATATGGACAAGTGATGGCTCTCTCTAGGGCTAAAGCAATAGTCTACATAAGACTCTTGTCTTGTCAAGATTTCTAACTAGGGCAGAATCTTTTGTCTATGCCTCAACTACCCTAAGTATGATGGTGTGACTTTGAGACTGATAAACTCAAAGCTACATTAAGTACTGAACAGTAGTGGGTGATGTGTGATAACTTATGGGATGACATAACTAAAGGTATCTCCCATAGGTTAAGTCTGACCAAGCTTCTACATCTACAAAGAGGATAGCCACAATCAAGGATAATCGAGGAAGACAAAGGAAGGACCGTATCTCTGTGACGCTTGATAGTTTGAAGTACGGACTTTAGAGCGAATTTTGAGGACGAAATTCCTAAAAGGTGGGGAGAGTTGTAACATCCCATTTTTCATCTTATAGGAATTTACTTTGTTTGAAATATTTTAAGGAATTTAATTATTTCTTAAGATACATTTGATTAATTTTAAAGGAATTCGACACGCGATAAGTTTGTGGTTAATTCCTTGTGTATTTTAATCTTGGGGTTTGCAAGTTTATTATCATGAAATTTATTTCATGATGAGTAAGATATGTGATTTAATTTAATTGTTGCAAGTTTTAATTGGATCTCTTTATGTGTGATTTAAATATATTTAATTTGGTTAATTTTGTGTGTTGTTTGAATTTATCAAATTAGCACATTAATGTTTGCCAATTAAAATATGTGAAGTTACTCATTTATTTGATTGAGTATGTTATGAAATGACTTAATTAGTTGAACCTTGTGTGATCATTTTTAGTGATTGAATTACTTGAAATACATGCCATGTGTTAAATAAAATGCCTAAAAACTTAAAAGTGGAACATGCTGAAATTTCACTGCACAATAGCTGTCTCTGTTTTTCGAGAATTACTCCCTTTGTAGTTTGAATTTGTTTACAATTTTTGAAGGGATAACATCTTTATATGTCTATAATGTCACTGTAAAATATCATAATTTATTTCCAAGTAGAGAATACTTGGCGAATTATTTATTGACTACTGTTCTGTCAAAATCCTGAGAGTGACCAGCCGCAAAAACACATTTAATTGAACCGTTATATAATTTTGTAAAAATCTGAGAAATTCACGTTTTGAACTAGACATGCTGAGAATCCCATCCGTAAAGTTTCGTGCAAATAAAAAAAATCATTTGATAGGGTAACTGACTTTTCAAAGACAGGACAACTTAAAAGGAATAAAGCAGAAAGTTTGTTTCCCTTCAAAATTAACCCAAAATAAATACAAATGAATAATGGGAGAGGGAGAGAGAGAAACTCACGTGAGAAAGGAGCGAGAGGGAGAGGAACTCTGATTTTTTTCAGATCACATGGTGCCATCTTTTCACCTGCCATACACTATTCATTTCAACACTTCCACACTCCAAATCTTCATCATGTAGTCAATTTCTCCTCCAACAAGCTAAGTGACCCCTATTGGCTCTCATTGCCACCCCCACATGTTCACCTTCAGCCAACACTCTTCTAGAGTGTTCTCCCTCACCTATAAATAGAGCTCTCACCAAGCTCATTTCACACAAACACACAACAAAGCTACTAGTGCAAAGTAGAGAGAGTTTTAGTGAGATAGTGAGGTTTTGGTGTTGGAGAAAGCTTGGAGAGGGAGCCTTGCCCCTTGGAGGTGTTCAGCCAGCCTTTAGAAAGGAGGAAGAAAGTTTTCCAGCCACCACCTTGCTCCCTAGGCTACACGAAATTAATTAAGGTATGGGGGGAGTGGGGTTGTTTCTTTCATTTTGATGTTGCTCCATGGTTTGGGTTGTGATGGTTCTTGAAGAACCTCATTTCATGTTCTTGCTAAATTGTTACTTTGATCTCTATGTTTCATGTGTTCTTATTGCTGCATGTTGCTACTATGTGTTGTTGCATGAAAACTGTTGGTTGATGCATGAAATGCATGAAGATGTGATGTTGCGGTGTTATTGGGCTGCTGCCATTTTATTGCAATGTGAAGAGATGATGTTTTGGTGTTGGGAATAAATTATGCACATGATGAAATTGGGCCTTGGTGTGACCATGTGAGAAAAAAAAATACATGTGCTTGTGTGTACTGTACATGAGAAAAAGGAAGGGAGGGGTGTGTGTTAGCAATTTGTTTTAAATGGTTAAGTGTGTGGGTGTGTGTGACGTGAGTGAATGTGAGGGAGGGGAGTATGTTGGTGAATTTATTTTAAGTAGTTTGAAGAGTATTAAGTGATAAAATTAATTTTTATAATTATATTATGCTACTACTTTAGAATTAAATAAATGGTTTAAAAAGAAAAAAATCATTTGGGAATCTATGATTTTAATTATACATGAAGAATCAAATTTTTAATCCTATTAGTCTCAAGATCACATTTTGTACAAATAGGAGGGAAAATTCTATTTTTATCTCTTACATAATTACTTGATTTTGACATGATAAATTACTTTGTTAAATAATAAATATTCTCTAAAATGTTAGTATCTTATGTGAAGGAAACAATAAATTACGTGAAGAAGTTATTACTTGTGAAGGGAGAAAAATTAATTGATGAGAAACAACACGTATTATTTTGTGTGAAATATTATAATAAGTTTTTAAAAGGATTGTTATGAGTTAACTATTAGAGTTAAGTAATGAGTATTATTCAATTTGACATGGGTAAAATTTTATAAAGGAGTTATTATGAATAATATTTTATATATCATTTTATCTGAAAAAAGTTGTGAGTTATTATAATAAGTTTTTTTTTAACTAATAAAGTTAAATGGTGGAGTATTATTTCAAGTTATATACATAACATCTTATGCAAAGGAATAATTATGGATAATATTCTAAGAAGGGAAAGCTATCATTTTATGTGAAAATAATGATTATCTTATATATAGATTTATTTTAAGGAATATATATATATATATATATATATATATATATATATGAAAAATATTCCATGAGAAAAACTTATTATTTTATGTGGAAGTATTTATTTTCCTATGGATAGTCTTATTTTGAAGAAATAATAAGAAAAGAAAATTAATTATGATGACATTGTCACTTTTATAAAGAATGCGTATTATGTTTGCCTTAGGGGAATTTATATTTCAAAAGTTAAATATATTCTTTAATACGGTGGTATAAGGCTTAAATAAATATTTGATGACAAGGTTATGATATAATTGTCCAAGTATGCTTGACTAAGAATTAATTTAAGTAGTGGGTAATTAAATTGGAAGGTGTACCACTAAGTGCGTATGATTGCTTCTTGCACTATGTCCTTGTGATTGGTATTTACAATTGAATTATGAATCATTATCATGTGGAGGGTGAAAACGACCGTTGTGAATGTTTATTGATATGTATGATTGAGATATAATGATAATGATGTGAAGGGTGAGAACGACCCTTGTAATGAATAGACCTCTTGGAGTTATTCCAAGGATAAGTACCTTAGAGCCTTAAGGGCTTGGATTAGCCAAGCTGGACGAAAGGTACGCTTGGACGTGGTGCGAGAAGCTACAGCGTGGTACACTGTAGATGGCTTAGGGCGTGTCCTTTTGTGGGTCGAAGGGGTGAATGGCGCGAATGCATGGAATCCTAGGGGTGGGCTTGCAACCACGAGCCAGGATGAGCGATTGCCAGCTCGCACGCCTCGATAAATGTCGGGCTATCTGTGATGGAGCGGAGGGTATTTCTCTTGTGGGGTTTCGCTCGGAGGATTACGCGTAACAAGATAAATATGGATATTGATAATTGACGTGCCGAGATAGGTGTTAGTGTACCAAGGATTGAGGATCAGAGATATACATACTCCCCATCGCTTCTCGAAGGATGAATTGTGATTTGATGGTTGATCAACCAAGAGTATGGATCCATACGATGACGATGATGATGATAACGATGTTAGTAATGAGGATTGGATATAACTTAGCAGTATATGATAGGTCCCCCGTAAAATATGTGTGCTTGATTTATTGTGTTGGAGTGAGAAAATGTCTCAACTCTTTCCATGGAAACGACATCGAAAGAATACAACCTCACTCCATACTTTTTCTGTTTCTTTGTATGTTCTGTTCTGTGAAGATGGACCCAACAACATGGAACTTGGAAGTGACATTTGGATCGATAGAGCAGTGGCTTTCCGACAAGGACGAGTTCAGTGGAGGCCTCATCATTCGTAACCTACCATCATTAGGTGAACCTATGGTGTCAGCTGAGCTCGCTTTTCCCGTAGGATTATTCTCAACACTAGACTGGGACTAGTCTACTATTAACCCTGGGATCGACGATGAGTATATGTGTCCGACGATGAGTATATGTGTCCGCCTCCGTCACCTCTCATACCTGGGAGCGATGAACGACATCCTATCAAGCTCGACGACGAGGGAGGGGACTAGTGTGTCGATATTGCTCTGTTAGGGGTTTTTGAGTCGGGGTATAATGGCATCTTTCTTATGATGTAATTCCTTTTCCGATGTATTTCCATTTCAGTGTAATCATTTGATGTACTAAAACCTTATGGTGATTATGATCAATGTTATGATCTTGCTGTTGGTGTTTAATCTAATCCCACATTTGATTATCGATGTTTATCGCACAAAAAATTTACACAGTTTTTCATAAGTAAATTAAAGAATTTTATTAAAATTAATCCAAGCTTTCAAATATGATTATTAGTTAAATGAATATAAGGGGTGTTACATCTCTCCTTTTCCCATCTCTCTTACCACTCAAGATAGATGCAGGTCCCAAAAAATATGGAACCATAATTTCCAATTATTTTTAAGGTTTCTATTTCTTCCTAAATGTTTCTTAATAAAAATAAAGGGAATCAAAACAATATTATTTCATTGTTTGAAGTATAGAATGCATTATTTCTATTATTATCTGGTTAAGAAATGAACTTTACTTTAGCGAAATTTGAGGGTCAATTTTGCTTTTGAAACTTCAAATATGATATCTAATTATCATTAATATTTTTATCATTAAAATTGATACAATAAATTTTTAAAAGTACATCTCTTTTCTGCCACTACAACATTATAATCTTATATATTTTGTTTAATTTATATGATTTTTTGAAAATTCAAATATGATATCTAAATATCATAAATACTTTTATCATTAAAATGGGCTCAACGACATTATAATCTTATATATTTTGTATAATTTATATGTTTTTTTTTGTTTTCGTGATATGTGGTATATTATTATAATTTTTTAGTTGTTGTTTAAAGTTAATATGTTAATTAAAAATATAATTTACTTTAATTTTTATGTTTGACTCCCTCAAACAAAATGCTTAACTCCAACTATCGTTTATTATCGACAAAATATCTTCATTTCATGTTAAAGCTTAAACTTTTGGATTGTGTTTCTTAAATTGTTAAAAAAAACAAAAAACTTTAAACCTATTACCATAGATTCATTACATGTTGATATGTCACAATGAGTTGAAAATTCATTTAACAAGAATTTATAAAAGTAACACATAAAAAGACTAACAATTAACAAATTGATACTTTTTAATCACATGGTACATTTTAATTTGAATAAAAAAATAGACATAAAATGAAACAATAATTTTAATCTATTTATAAGAATAAAATAAAACAATATGTAAAAAAAAAAATACTACAAAACCATACAGACTTTTTTTATAAAATAAAAAAATTGGGTTCCCTCTAACCCTAAGGCCTTAGCGGTTGGCCCTTCTCAGGGATGCTTCTTTAGCCTTATGCTTTTTCCCCTGAAGATGATCATTCGGTCCATTCTCACTTGTGGTAGTAATTTGACATAAGCCACAACTCCATTGCTTCGTGGGTTTCTTTGCCAAATTCTTATTGTCAACAATTAATGTAGGAGGTGTCAATGCTTTGCGCTTTGTACTATAATGATCAACATCTGGCTTAGCCTATAATTGGATAAACCAAAAGA
This sequence comes from Pueraria montana var. lobata, assembly GCA_026413185.1. Taxonomy (NCBI): domain Eukaryota; kingdom Viridiplantae; phylum Streptophyta; class Magnoliopsida; order Fabales; family Fabaceae; genus Pueraria; species Pueraria montana. The sequence continues at coordinate 43,386,372 of CM048651.1, read as the reverse complement.
GAAAACCTTTTGTTAAAGAAGAAGCAAAAATAAAATAAAGAGAAACATAAAGAGAGAAAAGAAGGGTAAATTAAACATAACGCTATACACTAACCAATATAATCACTTTTCCATTGTTATTAGTCTTAGTCTGCCTATAAAGTTGTCTGATAGCAACATGGCGAGGTAACTTGGATTGTGGCCCTCCAAATCTATCGATGTTACTAACCAGGTTGTTTATTCTTTCATTCAAATACAATGGATTAACCGGAACTTGTTCTCCATACGAGAACCGCTCTATTGTTTCCATTGGGATTTCCACCGTCCTTTCTACCACCATTTCCCTCCTGACTTATCCCTCCAGCTCTCGACATCGTCCGAATGCCATCTCGTGGGCGATTATCTCTCTCCTTATTTTCTCCTTCTCCAGCTCCAACTCTCCCCGGAATGCTTCCTCAGCATTAATGGCCATCGCCATTGGGAATACTCTAGGCGCTGAAACATTGCCGAGAAAACTACTTGGCGCAAACGCAAACCCTACAAGTGAATAGTGAATTATATGAACTCATGTGACAAAAGTTTTGTTTTTAAAAACAGCAAAACAAATGGGTCTCTTGAAAGGAACGTGAAGAATAGTGAGCATTTCCTTGTAATGAGGGTCCAAAGATATCTGAATTCATGTATGCGACGGTGGAAAAAGGGTGCTATGTTGGTAATGGTGTCATTTGGTTTTGGCCATCGTGATATTTGAACTCCATGGATATAGTCTAAATGTGATGCAAAGGGAAGGGGAAAGTGAGAAGAAAAACAGTGCCTATGAAATGAGAGACAATAAATGTATGTGCAGTGTGAGTTTGAGAGAGTGATTAATAAATAGGCCCTTGTGAGGGGTGGGTGTTTTCACATTTGTGTTTGTACATGTCGTTGACCCTTTTTTTGTGTGTGATGAGGAGATTTTTTGTAAAATATTGAGAGTTTACCAGATTTTTCATTCAATGCTTGAAAATGGAAAGAAAAGGAAAGAGAAATTTGTTCCAATTTTCAATGGGACATGCATACCATTTTGACCAGCTGGGATTTTAATTAGGGATTTCTCACACTTTTTTAGCAAAGTTAATGAATAATAGGTAGACTTGGAAAAAAAAAGCATTAAATATGAATAAAATGTTTATATGGTAAAATTTGAAATATTTATTTTTAAAGATTTAGGATTAAATTTTTATCGATTACAACATTTGATATTATTAACAAATTAACTAAGCGGATAACAAATAACTAGGAATTAGAAAATTGTCATCAATTTATAGAATTTAATTTTTAATAAATAAATATTTTGAATGTATATATTAAATGTATTATAGTGAAAAATTAAAATTTATAATTAAAAATATTTTGAATATATAAATTATATTTTATATTTATAATAAATAGTTTGCATAATGATTTCAGGAAACCACATGATATTTTAATTGGGTCTCCAAACATTAATTAAAAAAGTTAATAATAAAATATTTTTTAGAAAGACAGATTAATAAACAAATTTTTATATTTTCTTTTAAGTTTTTGCTTTTTGCTCAGACAACTTATTAGCAAATTCATTATTTTTTAATTTATTAAATGTATTTTATATTTAGTTAATTAAAGGTATTTAATGCATTATATTGAATATAAATCTTGAAAAAATATGACACTAAAAGAGGAATTTGAAATCTTGAATTTTAAATTAGGGTATTACTTAAATTCTTTTTCCTTATGTTTCATATGAAGAACATTAAGATTTTATTACATTGATAAGCTGTTCTTTGTACCCGTGTGGTGCAGCCAATTTTTTTATGTTAGACGTAAATTATAATGATAATAATTATCTAAATTAGAAGGCCCTGAGATTTTGTTGCCCTAGTACGAAACTGTAGATAAGGCCCATTATGTATAAATATTCAAAAATATTAATATATATTGAATAAAAAATAGACACATAATTTAATTAAAAACTGTATGTTTTATTACATTAAACGAATAACATAATTTTAACAAAATTCAAAAAAAATATATCATCTTTTTTTATTCATATGTTATTGTCTATCATCCAATGTACATCCCTCAATAACATGACATACACATAAATATCCATATAAAATTAAGGTCACCCCCAAAAAGAAAAAGAAAAATGCACACACAATATGTACGTGTATATAAAATTCTGTAATGATATTATACAATTTTATTTCCTATAATTCATTCATTTTCTTTTTCTTTCTATTTTCTCTTTTCCTTTCTATCACATCTTCTATTACGTCTCACATTTCCTCTATCTCTCCTTTTTCCATCTCTCTTACCAGTCAAGATAGATGCAGGTCCCAAAAAATATGGAACCATAATTTCCAATTATTTTTAAGGTTTCTATTTCTTCCTAAATGTTTCTTAATAAAAATAAAGGGAATCAAAACAATATTATTTCATTGTTTGAAGTATAGAATGCATTATTTTTATTATTATCTGGTTAAGAAATGAACGTTACTTTAGCAAAATTTGAGGGTCAATTTTGCTTTCGAAACTTCAAATATGATATCTAATTATCATTAATATTTTTATCATTAAAATTGATACAATAAATTTTTAAAAGTACATCTCTTTTCTGCCACTACAACATTATGATCTTATATATTTTGTTTAATTTATATGATTTTATGAAACTTCAAATATGATATCTAAATATCATAAATACTTTTATCATTAAAATGGGCTCAACGACATTATAATCTTATATATTTTGTATAAGTTATATGTTTTTTTGTTTTCATGATTACAATTTTTTAGTTGTTGGTTAAATTTAATATGTTAATTAAAAATATAATTTACTTTAATTTTTATATTTGACTCCCTCAAACAAAATGCTCTAACTCCGACTATCGTTTATTATCGACAAAATATCTTCATTTGATATTAAAGCTTAAACTTTTGGTTTGTGTTTTTTAAATTGTTAAAAAACAAAAAACTTTAAACCTATTATCATAGATTCATTACATGTTGATATGTCACAATGAGTTGAAAATTCATTCAACAAGAATTTATAAAAGTAACACATAAAAAGACTAAATATTAAAAAACTGATACTTTTTAATCACATGGCACATTTTAATTTGAATAAAGAAAAATAGACATAAAATGAAACAATAATTTTAATCTATTTATAAGAATAAAATAAACAATATGTAAAAAAAATACTACATAACCATACAGACTTTTTTATAAAATAAAAAAATTGGGTTCTCTCTAACCCTAAGGCCTCAGCCATTGGCCCTTCTCAGGGATGCTTCTTTAGCCTTATGATTTTTCCCCTGAAGATGATCATTCGGTCCTTTCTCACTTGTGGTAGTAATTTGACATAAGCCACAACTCCATTGCTTCATGGGTTTCTTTGCCAAATTCTTATTGTCATCAATTAATGTAGGAGATGTCACTGCTTTGCGCTTTGTACCATAACGATCAACATCTAGCTTAGCCTATAATGGGATAAACCAATAGAGAAAACCTTTTGTTAAAGAAGAAGCAAAAACAAATGAAGAGAAAGATAAAGTCAGAAAAGAAGGGTAAATTAAACATAACGCTATACACTAACCAATATAATCACTTTTCCCTTGTTATTAGTCTTAGTCTGCCTATAAATGTGTATGATAGCAACTTGGCGAGGTAACTTGGATTGTGGCCCTCCAAATCTGTCAATGTTACTAACCGGGTTGTTTATTCTTTGATTCAAATACAATGGATTAACCGAAACTTGTTCTCCATACGAGAACCACTCTATTATTTCCATTGGGGTTTCCACCGTCCTTTCTACCGCCATTTCCCTCCTGACTTCTTCCTCCAGCTCTCGCCGTCGTCCGATTGCCATCTTGCGGGCGATTATCTCTCTCCTTATTTTCTCCTTCTCCTGCTCCAACTCTCGCCGGAATGCTTCCTCAGCATTAATGGGCATTGCCGTTGGGAATACTGTAACATTGTGATTTTTCATAATGTATGATAAGTTATTTAATTAAAATATTAGAGAAACTAAATTAAATTATGTTACGCAATGAATTAATTAATAAATGGAATGAATTGTTATGTGTTGTTTGATGTTTAGTGAGTTTCAATGATTTTTAGATCTTATATACTTACTTCTATGTGAATTTTTGTAAAGAAGATTTGCAAAAATATAGTCCGAAAATCATCGGACAGTGTAGAAAAATACATCGAGATAACTGACAGATGTATGAAAAATGAATTAAATTTAAATTGTGTTATTTAATGAACTATATAAATAAAATAGATCATTTTGTTTATGTCATTATTGTGTGTTTAGTAGTTTTTGTGATAATTTAGGCTTTACGTGAGTTTTTGTTATAGATAAAAGGGGTGTGAGGTTAGAAAAAATGGGTACGAATAGCAAAAGTCAAAACTTATATGCTTATTGCTCGTCATTTTCTCATTTCTTCCTGCTTATCCGCTTCTTCCTTCTCCCTTCTCTATTCGCTTCTTCCTTCTCTCTTGGGTTGAAATTTAGCTTGTCTCCTTCTTCTATAGAGCTTCTTGGATTTCCATCTAATTGGTAAGCTTATCTCTTTTTATTCTGTGATCTCTTGGTTAATTTCTCTCTTTCCACCAAGAAACTACTAAATGGGTTTCAATTAAAATTTTGGGTTGTGGATGAAATTTTGATTGAAGCTTGTTTTGATGTTGGTTTAGGTTCCTCCTAGTTGATTCCATAGCAAAAGTTAAGGAAATTTCAAGAATTTTGAGTAAGGGAAGCTTCGTTGTGAATTCTATTTTCAATTTAAGTGTGGTTGAGAGTTAGGAGGCTCAACCACATACAGCATACATGCCCCTCTTGTTGTTTATGTTGTGTTGCTTGGTGTTTGAACTTGAGATATTGATGGAATGGGTTGGGAACCCTTTGGCAGTGGCTGTGTGAGATTTTCATGTACTGTCTTTAGATTGTTTTAATCTTTGAAATTGATTGGGAAGGCTCCTAAAACAAAGAAGACCATGACCAAATTTTCTTGAAATTATTTGGTAAGCTTTGCATGTGAAAATCAAACCACAAAATAAAGTGGCAGTGACTGTTTGGTTCGTCCTGCTCTAGACAGTCCCCACAGTTTTGTTATTTTCGGAAGATCTAACTGTTGGTTTTTCATTAAATTTGTTTTGAATGAAAATAGACACAAAATGGAGCAACTTTTATTTTGATACTGTGTCAAGATAACATCGTTTTGAGGCTCATCCGTGACCCACAATGTGGCTGTTCTGTTTTTGGTGTTCTGTTGGAACATGTCTCGGTTTTTCCCAATTTTACACTTGTGTACTTATCTTTTTTTTTTTTTTGAGTTTGTACCATTAAAAACTAGACAAAAAAGATTTTTAACCATATAAATTATGAAAATTATCATGCACAACTTCTAAATTAAATTTTTTAAAAGAAGCAGGACAAGGATTGGAGCTCTGTTTGGAGTCCAAAATTTTGGCAGTTAGAGAAAATTTTACTGGGAACAATTGGGAAATAATTTGAGGACATGGGATACCATTTTTGAAATACCAATGTGTTACCTTTATCCTGTAAAAGTTTCAGCTCAAAACAAGTTTTGGAAGTGTTAGAAAATTTAATTTCTTTGAACCATGTTCACTGGAAAATCAAATTCGGTACTGTCAACTTGTAGAAAATTTAGAAAATTCTCTAAATGTCTATTTTACAATTGGGATACCATTTTGAAAAATAGGATTTAAGAGCTTTAATTTTATATAAAAAAAATTTCAATTCCGAGGTCATTTGCTACAATCAATGAGAGCTCACATTAAGTACTGCCACAGAGAAATCGACCTTATTTGGTCAATTTGGTTAATATGATAGAATTATTGGAATGGTGATGTTTGTTTATTGAGGTGTGAATTTTTGTAAGGAAGTTGATAGGTAATACCCATTGACCTATTCTATTTCATTTTAAGTTCCAAGGATGTGAATCTTGAGTATTTAATATTTGAAATATGTTTTGTGTGATGAATCTTGTAATCATGTTGTTTATCTCTATGATGTGCTCACAAATAAGTTTATCTATGAGAAAATGACTTTGTTGTTAGGATTAGTATATTATAGTTAATGGGATATAATTTGTTGAGATTATTATATTGTTGATTGAGGTGCTTAAAATTTTGTTGAGAACATTATTTATTATTGAGGTGTATGTGTTTTGTTGAGAAATTGAAATGGAATGTTGATGAGATGATGATATATGTGTACTATGTGTTGGAACCATCCCTATATGTTAAAGAGGAGTTAGCTATGTCCTTTGGAAAGATTTTTATAGAAAAATGGTATACTTGGGAAGGTGAGTTTCACGCCAGAACTCCGGCCCACTAAAGCGACCCGGGTGTCTCGCCTAGTGGGATATCTTCCCAAGTACCACCCCTATGTTTTGACTCCGAATGGCATGTTGGAGTGTTGAGAACTACTTCCCAAGAGGTTTAATTAGTGACCCATTTAGTGTATAGGGGATGGATTGTTATCATGGTTGTGGATTATTGAGATGTATTTGGACCCTTAAGTCAGACCATTGGAGATGGTGGGTACGGAGGTACCGTATCTCAGACTAAAAGGGGCTCCAAATATGTTTTGTCGCTGGAATATGGTGGAGGCACAATTGGTGTACAGAAATATTTCGAATGTCGTATTTGCACAGTTGGTGCGTTGGTGTGCATAGTTGGTGCACAGGCATATGAGTAGGCACGTAAGTTGAGGGTGCTCGGTAGGCTCTCAACCTAGTGCTGGGGATTTTCGTGGTGGCTAACGGGAATAGGCCTATAGAATAGACAAGTGGACGAATCCCTATAGATGTAAGATCTTGCAAACCTACAGAGGTAAGTCACTATAGCACTTGTCTATTTTCGATAAAACCACACTTTCCCCGTAGGGTCACCTCAAGGGACTCCCTGAATGGTCAGAATGTACAGACTATGGTAGGGGATGGGGCCTATGAGGGACCGCTTATATGATGTTGAAACTCCATGGAGTAGAGTCGGTCTTGTTGACTGAGGTTGTCTAGTGATTTATGTTGTACATCGCTTTGTGATGAGGGATGTTAGTGGTTGTATTATGTTGAGATTGTGACTTTTGTCGATTGGATATAATCCATGAGATCTAATGATTCATGGTAGTAATTGGTAATAGAGCTATGTTGTTGTTGATTATGTTGAGGATTTATGTTCTAACTCTATAGTATGGATTAGTTGAGATGGTTGAGCCATGATGGTGTTGTTTATTGGTGTTTATTGCTGAACTGAGTTTTGAGTTTATGAACTAAGTTTTGTATAACATTTTTAGTTATTATGTATAGTTTTGTTTGGTAAGCTTACCCTTGCAATGTTTGCACGTGTGGTTCGTGCTTGTGATGATCTCGGACATCGTGTTCGGGAGAACATATAGCTTTCTAGGTGGACTCCTCTTGGAGGCGTGGTAGATGGAGCAAGCACAAGATTGAAGTTGTGTTCTCTCTTTTCTTTGTTTAGTCTTTTGTATAGAATTGAACAGCATAGGGCTTTTATATGGTTACATTGTAAGAGAAGTATGTACATGTGGTTTATGTTTTAAGTTTTGTAAAACCATGATATGATGATGTACATTATGTGTAGGAAAGTAGATAAATATGTGTGTGTTAAATGAGAAATTTTTTTTAGGTAGTTTCATATGATTATATTTAACAAAATGTTTTAGTATAACAAATCTGTCATGAAAATGGGTCATTACATATACTCTAGGTTCTGAAACATTGCCAAAAAAACTACTTGGCGCAAATGCAGACACTACAAAGTGAATAGTGAATTAAATGAACTCATGTGACAAAAGCTTTGTTTTTATAAACAGCAAAACAAATGGGTCTCTTGAAAGGAACGTGAAGAATAGTGAGCGTTACCTTGAAAGCATTACATATGAATAAAATGTTTATATGGTAAATTTTGAAATATTTATTTTTTAAAATTTAGGATTAAATATTTATCGATTACAACATTTGATATTATTAACAAATTAACTAAGCGGATAACTAATAACTAGGACTGAGAAAATTGTCAACAATTTAATATAACTAGTATTTTGACTTGCGGTTTGCATAAAATAAATACATATTTTTTTTATAGAATTTAATTTTTAATAAATAAATATTTTGAATGTATATATTAAATGTATTATAGTGAAAAATTATAATTTATAATTAAAAATATTTTGAATATATAAATTATATTTTATATTTATAATAAATACTTTGCATAATGATTTCAGGAAACCACATGATATTTTAATTGGGTCTCCAAACATTAATTAAAAAATTAATAATAAAATATTTTTTAGAAAGACATAGATTAATAAACAAATTTTTATATTTTCCTTTAAGTTCTTACTTTTTGCTCAGACAACTTATTAGCAAATTCATTATTTTTTTAATTTATTAAACGTATTTTATATTTAGTTTATTAAAGGTATTTAATGCATTATATTGAATATAAATCTTGAAAAAATATGACACTAAAAGAGGAATTTGAAATCTTGAATTTTAAATTAGGGTATTACTTAAATTCTTTTTCCTAATGTTTCATATGAAGAGCATTAAGATTTTATTACATTGATAAGCTATTCTGTGTACCCATGTGATGCAGCCAATTTTTTTTATGTTAGACGTAAACTATAATGATAATAATTATCTAAATCAGAAGGCCCTGAGATTTTGTTGCCCTAGTACGAAACTGTAGATAAGGCCCTTTATATATAAATATTCAAAAATATTAATATATGTTGAACAAAAAATAGACACATAATTTAATTAAAAACAGTATGTTTTATTACATTAAACGAATAACATAATTTTAACAAAATTCAAAAAAAAAAAATATCATCTTTTTTTATTGATATGTTATTGTCTATCATCCAATGTACATCCCTCAATAACATGACATACACATAAATATCGATATAAAATTAAGGTCACCCCCAAAAACCAAAAAACACAAAAATGCACACACAATATGTACGTGTATATAAAATTCGGTAATGATATTATACAATTTTCTTTCCTATAATTCATTCATTTTCTTTTTCTTTCTATTTTCTATTTTCCTTTCTATCACATCTTCTATTACGTCTCACATTTCCTCTATCTCTCCTTTTTCCATCTCTCTTACCACTCAAGATAGATGCAGGTCCCAAAAAATATGGAACCATAATTTCAAATTATTTTTAAGGTTTCTATTTCTTCCTAAATGTTTCTTAATAAAAATAAAGGGAATCAAAACAATATTATTTCATTGTTTGAAGTATAGAATGCATTATTTTTATTATTATCTGCTTAAGAAATGAACTTTACTTTAGCGAAATTTGAGGGTCAATTTTGCTTTCGAAACTTCAAATATGATATCTAATTATCATTAATATTTTTATCATTAAAATTGATACAATAAATTTTTAAAAGTACATCTCTTTTCTGCCACTACAACATTATAATCTTATATATTTTGTTTAATTTATACGATTTTTTGAAACTTCAAATATGATATCTAAATATCATAAATACTTTTATCATTAAAATGGGCTCAACGACATTATAATCTTATACATTTTGTATAATTTATATGTTTTTTTTGTTTTCGTGATATGTGGTATATTATTATAATTTTTTAGTTGTTGGTTAAAGTTAATATGTTAATTAAAAATATAATTTACTTTACTATTTATATTTGACTCCCTCAAACAAAATGCTCTAACTCCGACTATCGTTTATTACCAACAAAATATCTTCATTTCATATTAAAGCTTAAACTTTTGGTTTGTGTTTCTTAAATTGTTAAAAAAAAAACAAAAAACTTTAAACCTATTACCATAGATTCATTACATGTTGATATGTCACAATGAGTTGAAAATTCATTCAACAAGAATTTATAAAAGTAACACATAAAAAGACTAACAATTAACAAATTGATAATTTTTAATCACATGGTACATTTTAATTTGAATAAAAAAATAGACATAAAATGAAACAATAATTTTAATCTATTTATAAGAATAAAATAAAACAATATGTAAAAAAAAATACTACATAACCATACAGACTTTTTTTTATAAAATAAAAAAATTGGGTTCCCTCTAACCCTAAGGCCTCAGCGGTTGGCCCTTCTCAGGGATGCTTCTTTAGCCTTATGCTTTTTCCCCTGAAGATGATCATTCAGTCCTTTCTCACTTGTGGTAGTAATTTGACATAAGCCACAACTCCATTGCTTCGTGGGTTTCTTTGCCAAATTCTTATTGTCATCAATTAATGTAGGAGGTGTCACTGCTTTGCGCTTTGTACCATAACGATCAACATCTGGCTTAGCCTATAATGGGATAAACCAAAAGAGAAAACCTTTTGTTAAAGAAGAAGCAAAAAAAAATGAAGAGAAAGAAAAAGACAGAAAAGAAGGCTAAATTAAACATAAAGCTATACACTAACCAATATAATCACTTCTCCCTTGTTATTAGTCTTAGTCTGCCTATAAAGTTGTTTGATATCAACTTGGCGAGGTAACTTGGATTCTAGCCCTCCAAATCTATCGATGTTACTAACCGGGTTGTTTATTCTTTGGTTCAAATACAATGGATTAACCGCAACTTGTTCTCCATACGAGAATCGCTCTATTGTTTCCATTGGGATTTCCACCGTCCTTTCTACCGCCATTTCCCTCCTAACTTCTTCCTCCATCTCTCGCCGTCGTCCGAATGCCATCTCGCAGGAGATTATCTCTCTCTTTATTTTCTCCTTCTCCAGCTCCAACTCTCGCCGGAATGCTTCCTCAGCATTAATGGGGATCGCAGTTGGGAATACTCTAGGCGCTGAAACATTGCCGGGAAAACGACTTGGCGCAAACGCAGACCCTACAAGTGAATAGTGAATTAAATGAACTCATGTGACAAAAGTTTTGTTTTTATAAACAGAAAAACAAATGGGTCTCTTGAAAGGAACGTGAAGAATAGTGAGCGTTACCTTGTAATGAGGGTCCAGAGATATCGGAATTCATGTAGGCGACGGTGGAAAAAGGGTGCTGCGTTGGTAATGGTGTCATTTGGTTTTGGCCATCGTGATATTTGAACTCCATGGAAAAAGTTGAAATGTGACGCAAAGGGAAGGGGAAAGTGAGAAGAAAAGCAGTGCCTATGAAATGAGAGACAATGATTGTGTGTCCAGTGTGAGTTTGAGAGAGTGATTAATAAATAGGCCATTGGGAGGGGTGGGTGTTTTCACATTTGTGTTTGTACATGTCGTTGACCCTTTTTTTGTGTGTGATGAGGTGATTTTTGGTAAAATATTGAGAGTTTACCAGATTTTTCATTCAACGCTTGAAAATGGAAAGAAAAGGAAAGAGGAATTTGTTCCAATTTTGAATGGGACATGCATACCATTTTGACCAGCCGGGATTTTAATTAGGGATTTCTCACACATTTTAAGCAAAGTTAATCAATAATAGGTTGACTTGCAAAAAAAAGCATTAAATATGAATAAAATGTTGATATGTTAAAATTTGAAATATTTATTTTTTAAAATGTAGGATTAAATATTTATCGATTACAACATTTGATATTATTAACAAATTAACTAAGCGGATAACTAATAACTAGGAATTAGAAAATTGTCATCAATTTAATATAACTAGTATTTTGACTTGCGGTTTGCATAAAATAAATACTTTTTTTTATAGAATTTAATTTTTAATAAATAAATATTTTGAATGTATATATTAAATGTATTATAGTGAAAAATTATAATTTGTAATTAAAAATATTTTAAATATATAAAATTCGGTATTGATATTATACAATTTTATATCCTATAATTCATTCATTTTCTTTTTCTTTCTATTTTCTCTTTTCCTTTCTATCACATCTTCTATTACGCCTCACATTTCCTCTATCTCTCCTTTTTCCATCTCTCTTACCACTCAAGATAGATGCAGGTCCCAAAAAATATGGAACCATAATTTCCAATTATTTTTAAGGTTTCTATTTCTTCCTAAATGTTTCTTAATAAAAATAAAGGGAATCAAAACTATATTATTTCATTGTTTGAAGTATAGAATGCATTATTTTTATTATTATCTGCTTAAGAAATGAACTTTACTTTAGCAAAATTTGAGGGTCAATTTTGCTTTCGTAACTTCAAATATGATATCTAATTATCATTAATATTTTTATCATTAAAATTGATACAATAAATTTTTAAAAGTACATCTCTTTTCTGCCACTACAACATTATGATCTTATATATTTTGTTTAATTTATATGATTTTTTGAAACTTCAAATATGATATCTAAATATCATAAATACTTTTATCATTAAAATGGGCTCAACGACATTATAATCTTATACATTTTGTATAATTTATATGTTTTTTTGTTTTCGTGATATGTGGTATATTATTATAATTTTTTAGTTGTTGGTTAAAGTTAATATGTTAATTAAAATTATAATTTACTTTCAATTTTATATTTGACTCCCTCAAACAAAATGCTCTAACTCCGACTATCGTTTATTATCAACAAAATATCTTCATTTCATATTAAAGCTTAAACTTTTGGTTTGTGTTTCTTAAATTGTTAAAAAAAAAAAAAAAAAAACTTTAAACCTATTACCATAGATTCATTACATGTTGATATGTCACAATGAGTTGAAAATTCATTCAACAAGAATTTATAAAAGTAACACATAAAAAGACTAACAATTAACAAATTGATAATTTTTAATCACATGGTACATTTTAATTTGAATAAAAAATAGACATAAAATGAAACAATAATTTTAATCTATTTATAAGAATAAAATAAAACAATATGTATAAAAAAAAATACTACATAACCATACAGACTTTTTTTATAAAATAAAAAAATTGGGTTCCCTATAACCCTAAGGCCTCAGCGGTTGGCCCTTCTCAGGGATGCTTCTTTAGCCTTATGCATTTTGCCCTGAAGATGATCATTCATTCCTTTCTCACTTGTGGTAGTAATTTGACATAAGCCACAACTCCATTGCTTCGTGGGTTTCTTTGCCAAATTCTTATTGTCATCAATTAATGTAGGAGGTGTCATTGCTTTGCGCTTTGTAACATAACGATCAACATCTGGCTTAGCCTATAATGGGATAAACCAAAAGAGAAAACCTTTTGTTAAAGAAGAAGCAAAGAAAAATGAAGAGAAAGATAAAGACATAAAAGAAGGGTAAATTAAACATAATGCTATACACTAACTAATATAATCACTTTTCCCTTGTTATTAGTCTTAGTCTACCTATAAAGTTGTCTGATAGCAACTTCGCGAGGTAACTTGGATTCTGGCCCTCCAAAAGAATTAAGTACTTGAGAGGTAAAAATATTCCTCTGGTTAAAGTTATCTGGAAGGATATCAGAGGTAATGACAATTGAGAATTAGAAGAGAAAATGAGAGAAAAATATCCTCAATTGTTTATACGGTTACATTAGAAATTTCAAGGACGAAATTTTTATTAGTGGGGGAGAATTGTAACACCCTCAATTTTACTACTTGTACATATTTTATATAAATATTATGAGAAATTATGTACTGTATTTTATAGAAACTTTCTGTACATATTTTCATAATAAAATTAATATAGTTCTATTCAGTAAAATTTTCTGAGTCTTTTAATACTTTTGTTTCTGCCTAAAATTCTTGTTGATCAGACAGTTGTATCAGACAGCTGTCCAGGATAAAATTTTCCAGTATAACATTTTGGATTAAAATGTACTCTAATAAATAAAGAATTTAATGTAGATTTAAAATATTTACAGTTGAGAAATGAATTACTTGTTGACTGGACCGTTGTGTCAGACAGCTGTCCAAGATAAATTTTCCAGTGTAAAATTTTGGAGTAAACTGTAACCTAATAAAAAGATAATTGAATGTAGATTAAGAAAATATACAGTTGAGAAATTAAAATGCTAATTTCGAATTGTTAGGATTTTCTGAAAGTTAGAACTCTGAGAAATTATTACGATAAAATTCTAAGGTTGAAAATTAAGATAAAATTTGTATGAGACATATGGAATTTTCTATTTATAATATATTTAGAATAATTATTAAAATTGTTTAACTAAGAAAAATAAAAATAAAAGTGTTAACCAATCAAATTTTGACAACTCAAAGTTTCTAGTGTTATTAAATTAAGCTAATTAGGCTTTGATTAAGAGATGATTAAGACACTACCCCAAGGTTTTTGATAGTGAGGAATCTAATGGTAGTGTTAGTTTCTTCAAATTCAAATTAGTTTGTAAGATAATTAAAAAGTGCCAAAACTTTCTAGAAAAATCTACAAAATTCAAACTTTTTGACTAATGGACAAAGCAATTAGCAACTCCTTTAAGTAAGCAATTTTGGACGTCCATGTGGCTGCCAAATATCAAGAAGTGGACTGTCTTTGGACCAAGGCAGCTGGACGTGAAAGTTTTAGTAATGTAAAAGTTTAAATATAATGTATTTTTATAGATTGTATTGAAAAATTTTAATAGTTAAATTAAATATTTATATTAGAAGGGGGGGGGGGGGGTTACAAATAGTCTACATAAGACTCTTGTCTTGTCAAGATTTCTAACTAGGGCAGAATCTTTCGTCTATGCCTCATCTACCCTAAGTATGATGGTGTGACTTTGAGACTGATCAACTCAAAGCTACATTAAGTATTGAACAGTAGTGGGTGATGTGTGATAACTTATGGGATGAGATAACTAAAGGTATCTCCCATAGGTTAAGTCTGAGCAAGCTTCTACATCCACAAAGAGGATAGCCACAATCAAGGACAATCGAGGAAGACAAAGGAAGGACCGTATCTCCGTGACGCTTGATAGTTTGAAGTACGGACTTTAGAGCGAATTTCAAGGACGAAATTCCTAAAAGGTGGGGAGAGTTGTAACATCCCATTTTTCATCTTATAGGAATTTATTTTGTTTGAAATATTTTAAGGAATTTAATTATTTCTTAAGATACATTTGATTAATTTTAAAGGAATTCGACACGCGATAAGTTTGCGGTTAATTCCTTGTGTATTTTAATCTTGGGGTTTGCAAGTTTATTATCATGAAATTTATTTCATGATGAGTAAGATATGTGATTTAATTTAATTATTGCAAGTTTTAATTGGATCTCTTTATGTGTGATTTAAATATATTTAATTTGGTTAATTTTGTGTCTTGTTTGAATTTATCAAATTAGCACATTAATGTTTGCCAATTAAAATATGTGAAGTTACTCATTTATTTGATTGAGTATGTTATGAAATGACTTAATTATTTGAACCATGTGTGATCATTTTTAGTGATTGAATTACTTGAAATACATGCCATGTGTTAAATAAAATGCCTAAAAACTTAAAAGTGGAACATGCTGAAATTTCACTGCACAATAGCTGTCTCTGTTTTTCGAGAATTACTCCCTTTTTAGTTTGAATTTGTTTACAATTTTTGGAGGGATAATACCTTTATATGTCTATAATGTCCCTGTAAAATATCATAATTTATTTCCAAGTAGAGAATACTTGGCGAATTATTTATTGACTACTGTTCTGTCAAAATCCTGACAGTGACCAGCTGCAAAAACACATTTAATTGAACCGTTATATAATTTTGTAAAAATCTGAGAAATTCACGTTTTGAACTAGACATGCTGAGAATCCCATCGGTAAAGTTTCGTGCAAATAAAAAAAATCATTTGATAGGGTAACTGACTTTTCAAAGCCAGGACAACTTAAAAGGAATAAAGCAGAAAGTTTGTTTCCCTCAAAATTAACCCAAAATAAATACAAATGAATAATGGGAGAGGGAGAGAGAGAAACTCACGTGAGAAAGGAGGGAGAGGGAGAGGAACTCTGATTTTTTTCAGATCACATGGTGCCATCTTTTCACCTGCCATACACTATTCATTTCAACACTTCCACACTCCAAATCTTCATCATGTAGTCAATTTCTCCTCCAACAAGCTAAGTGACCCCTATTGGCTCTCATTGCCACCCCCACATGTTCACCTTCAGCCAACACTCTTCTAGAGTGTTCTCCCTCACCTATAAATAGAGCTCTCACCAAGCTCATTTCACAAAAACACACAACAAAGCTACTAGTGCAAAGTAGAGAGAGTTTGAGTGAGATAGTGAGGTTTTGGTGTTGGAGAAAGCTTGGAGAGGGAGCCTTGCCCCTTGGAGGTGTTCAGCCAGCCTTTATAAAGGAGGAAGAAAGTTTTCCAGCCACCACCTTGCTCCGTAGGCTACATGAAATTAATTAAGGTATGGGGGGAGTGGGGATGTTTCTTTCATTTTGATGTTGCTCCATGGTTTGGGTTGTGATGGTTCTTGAAGAACCTCTCATTTCATGTTCTTGCTAAATTGTTACTTTGATCTCTATATTTCATGTGTTCTTATTGCTGCATGTTGCTACTATGTGTTGTTGCATGAAAACTGTTGGTTGATGCATGAAATGCATGAAAATGTGATGTTGAGGTGTTATTGGGCTGCTGCCATTTTATTGCAATGTGAAGAGATGATGTTTTGGTGTTGGGAATAAATTATGTACATGATGAAATTGGGCCTTGGTGTGACCATTTGAGAAAAAAAAAATACATGTGCATGTGTGTACTGTACGTGAGAAAAAGGAAGGGAGGGGTGTGTGTTAGCAATTTGTTTTAAATGGTTAAGTGTGTGGGTGTGTGTGACGTGAGTGAATGTGAGGGAGGGGAGTATGTTGGTGAATTTATTTTAAGTAGTTTGAAGAGTATTAAGTGATAAAATTAACTTTTATAATTATATTATGCTACTGTTTTAGAATTAAATAAATGGTTTAAAAAGAAAAAAAAATCATTTGGGAATCTATGATTTTAATTATACATGAAGAATCAAATTTTTGAATCCTATTAGTCTCAGGATCACATTTTGTACAAATAGGAGGGAAAATTCTATTTTTATCTCTTACATAATTACTTGATTTTGACATGATAAATTACTTTGTTAAATAATAAATATTCTCTAAAACGTTACTATCTGATGTGAAGGAAATAATAAATTACGTGAAGAAGTTATTACTTGTGAAGGGAGAAAAATTAATTGATGAGAAACAACAAGTTTTATTTTATGTGAAATATTATAATATGTTTTTGAAAGGATTGTTATGAGTTAACTATTAGAGTTAAGTAATGAGTATTATTCAATTTGACATGGGTAAAATTTTATAAAGGAGTTATTATGAATAATATTTTATATATCATTTTATCTGAAAAAAGTTCTGCGTTATTATAATAAGTTTTTTTTAACTAATAAAGTTAAATGGTGGAGTATTATTTCAAGTTATATACATAACATCTTAAGCAAATGAATAATTATGGATAATATTCTAAGAAGGGAAAGCTATCATTTTATGTGAAAATAATGATTATCTTATATATAGATTTATTTTAAGGAATATATATATATGAAAAATATTCCATGAGAAAAACTTATTATTTTATGTGGAAGTATTTATTTTCCTATGGATAGTCTTATTTTGAAGAAATAATAAGAAAAGAAATTTAATTATGATGACATTGTCACTTTTATAAAGAACGCATATTATGTTTGCCTTAGGGGAATTTATATTTCAAAAGTTAAATATATTCTTTAATACGGTGGTATAAGGCTTAAATAAATATTTGATGACAAGGTTATGATATAATTGTCCAAGTATGCTTGACTAAGAATTAATTTAAGTTGTGGGTAATTAAATTGGAAGGTGTACCACTAAGCGCGTATGATTGCTTCTTGCACCATGTCCTTGTGATTGGTATTTACGATTGAATTATGAATCATTATCATGTGGAGGGTGAGAACGACCCTTGTGAATGTTTATTGATATGTATGATTGAGATATAATGATAACAATGTGAAAGGTGAGAATGACCCTTGTAATGAATAGACCTCTTGGAGTTATTTCAAGGATAAGTACCTTAGAGCCTTAAGGGCTTGGATTAGCCAAGCTGGACGAAAGGTACACTTGGACGTGGTGCGGGAAGCTACAGTGTGGTACACTGTAGATGGCTTAGGGCGTGGCCTTTTGTGGGTCGAAGGGGTGAATGGCACGAATGCATGGAATCCTAGGGGTGGGCTTGCAACCCACGAGCCGGGATGAGCGATTGCCAGCTCGCACACCTCGATAAATGCCGGGCTATCTGTGATGGAGCGGAGGGTATATCTCTTGCGGGGTTTTGCCCGAAGGATTACGCGTAACAAGATAAATATGGATATTGATAACTGATGTGCCAGGATAGGTGTTAGTGTACCAAGGATTGAGGATCAGAGATATACTTACTCCCCATCGCTTCTCGAAGGATGAATTGTGATTTGATGGTTGATCAACCGAGAGTATGGATCCATACGATGACGATGATGATGATGATGATGATGATGACGATGTTAGTAATGAGGATTGGATATAACTTAGCAGTATATGATAGGTCCCCCGTAAAATATGTGTGCTTGATTTATTGTGTGTTGGAGTGAGAAAATGTCTCAACTCTTTCCATGGAAACGACATCGAAAGAATACAACCTCACTCCATACTTTTTCTGTTTCTTTGTATGTTCTGTTCTGCGAAGATGGACCCAGCAACATGGAACTTGGAAGTGACATTTGGATCGATAGAGCAGTGGCTTTCCGACAAGGATGAGTTCAGTGGAGGCCTCATCATTCGTAACCTACCATCGTTAGGTGAACCTATGGTGTCAGCTGAGCTTGCTTTTCCCGTAGGATTATTCTCAGCACTTGACTGGGAGTAGTCTACTATTAACCCTGGGATCGACGACGAGTATATGTGTCCGCCTCCGTCACCTCTCATACCTAGGAGCGATGAACGACATCCTATCAAGCTCGACGACGAGGGAAGGGACTAGTGTGTCGATATTGCTCTGTTAAGGGTTTTTGAGTTCGGGTATAATGGCATCTTTCTTATGATGTAATTCCTTTTCCGATGTATTTCCATTTCAGTGTAATCATTTGATGTACTAAAACCTTATGGTGATTATGATTAATGTTATGATCTTGCTGTTGGTGTTTAATCTAATCCCACATTTTATTATCGATGATTATTGCGCGAAAATTTTACATAGTTTTTCCTAAGTAACTAATTAAAGAATTTAATTAAAATTAATCCAAGCTTTCAAATAGGATTATTAGTTAAATGAATATAAGGGGTGTTACATCTCTCCTGTTTCCATCTCTCTTACCACTCAAGATAGATGCAGGTCCCAAAAAATATGGAACCATAATTTCCAATTATTTTTAAGGTTTCTATTTCTTCCTAAATGTTTCTTAATAAAAATAAAGGGAATCAAAACAATATTATTTCATTGTTTGAAGTATAGAATGCATTATTTTTATTATTATCTGGTTAAGAAATGAACTTTACTTTCGCGAAATTTGAGGGTCAATTTTGCTTTCGAAACTTCAAATATGATATCTAATTATCATTAATATTTTTATCATTAAAATTGATACAATAAATTTTTAAAAGTACATCTCTTTTCTGCCACTACAACATTATAATCTTATATATTTTGTTTAATTTATATGATTTTTTGAAACTTCAAATAAGATATCTAAATATCATAAATACTTTTATCATTAAAATGGGCTCAACGACATTATAATCTTATATATTTTGTATAATTTATATGTTTTTTTGTTTTCGTGATATGTGGTATATTATTATAATTTTTCAGTTGTTGGTTAAAGTTAATACGTTAATTAAAAATATAATTTCCTTTAATTTTTATATTTGACTCCCTCAAACAAAATGCTCTAACTCCGACTATCGTTTATTATCGACAAAATATCTTCCTTTCATATTAAAGCTTAAACTTTTGGTTTGTGTTTCTTAAATTGCTAAAAAACAAAACAAAAAACTTTAAACCTATTACCATAGACTCATTACATGTTGGTATGTCACAATGAGTTGAAAATTCATTCAACAAGAATTTATAAAATAAAAAAATTGGGTTCCCTCTAACCCTAAGGCCTCCTCAGTGGTTGGCCCTTCTGCTTCTTTAGCCTTATGCTTTTTTCCCCTGAAGATGATCATTAAGTCCTTTCTCACTCGTGGTAGTTATTTGACATAAGCCACAACTCCATTGCTTCGTGGGTTTCTTTTCCAAATTCTTATTGTCATCAATTAATGTAGGAGGTGTCACTGCTTTGCGCCATCTGGCTTAGCCTATAATGGGATAAACCAAAAGAGAAAACCTTTTATTAAAGAAGAAGCAAAAAAAAAATGAAGAGAAAGATAAAGACAGAAAAGAAGGGTAAATTCAACATAACGCTATACACTAACCAATATAATCACTTTTCCTTTGTTATTAGTCTTAGTATGCCTATAAAGTTGTCTGATAGTAACTTGGCGAGGTAACTTTGATTGTGGCCCTCCAAATCTGTCGATGTTACTAACCGGGTTGTTTATTCTTTGATTCAAATACAATTGATTAACTGGAACTTGTTCTCCATACTAGAACCGCTCTGTTGTTTCCATTGGGATTTCCACCGTCCTTTCTACCGCCATTTCCCTCCTGACTTCTTCCTCCAGCTCTCGCCATCGTCTAGATGCCATCTCGCGGGCGATTATCTCTCTCCTTATTTTCTCCCTCTCCAGCTCCAACTCTCGCTGGAATGCCTCCTCAGCATTAATGGGCATCACCGTTAGGAATACTCTAGGCGCTGAAACATTGCTGAGAAAACTACTTGGCGCAAATGCAGACCCTACAAGTGAATAGTGAATTAAATGAACTCATATGACAAAAGTTTTGTTTTATAAACAGCAAAACAAATGGGTCTCTTGAAAGGAACGTGAAGAATAGTGAGCGTTTCCTTGTAATGAGGGTCTAGAGATATCGGAATTCATGTAGGCGACGGTGGAAAAAGGGTGCTGCTTTGGTAATGGTGTCATTTGGTTTTGGCCATCATGATATTTGAACTCCATGGAAAAAGTTGAAATGTGACGCAAAGGGAAGGGGAAAGTGAGAAGAAAAGCAGTGCCTATGAAATGAGAGACAATGATTGTGTGTCCAGTGTGAGTTTGAGAGAATGATTAATAAATAGGCCATTGTGAGGGGTGGGTTGTAACCACCCATCTTCGTTATAGATTTGTTATACTAAAACATTTTGTTAATTATTATCATATTAAACTACATAGAAAATTTCTTCACATTTAACACATATATATGTACATCATCACATCATAAAAGTATTAGGTCTGGCTTTACAAAAATAAAATATATAAATATGTACATACGATACCAAAATAGTCCTCTTGTAGAGAACATTCATCACAACCTAAGTATTTATACATATGTCCTAAGCTGGTCCCCATACTATGTACATATATACTAGAACATATCCAAAAAGAGGGATTTCATCCCATCTTCAAGATCTACATCCGCTTCAGTGATGAGCGGCTTGAGAACCTGCAACATCACCACTATCTACTCCCGTGCCAACCACACGATCATTGCAGTAAAACAACACAAACACAAAATGCAAGGGTAAGCTTATTTATATATAAAAAAAAGGATAGGATTTGATCAAAGGAAAATTTAGAATAAATCAACAATAATTATTTAGCTAACATCACACAACAATACATACATCAATCTTATATACAATTTTCATTATGCAATGTTGTGCTGACTCGACTCCATGGATATTTCTACAACTTTTTGGGTAGTCCCCATAGGCCTCATCCCCTACCACGGTCTCACCTTTGACCATTCAGGGAGTCCCTTGAGCTACCTTGTGGAGAAAGTGTGGATTTAATCAAATATAGACAAGTGTGGGTATTGGCTTACCTCTGTAAGGTTTGCAAAACCTTACATCTATAGAAATTCGCCCACTTGGCTATTCTATAGGCCCACCGTTGGCCACCACGAAAACCTTCGGCACTAGGTTGAGAGCCTACCTAGCACCCTCAACTTACGTGCCTACCCATATGCAATGTCATGTAACAAGCCAAACAATCTTGATTACCCAAGTTCTCTCTATGTTATAAATTCACCATTTTTCTCAAATTCAGCAGTTCAATAAGCTTAAGTAAGGTATTCTAACACCCTGAATCCTTACTTACAACACAACACTAACTTTAACAAAATGTGAATTTCCTAACATAGTTATAGAACCAAATTGATGGCCTATCCAACATCCTCATTCAATATTATACATCTCAAAGAATGTCAATCACACATTTAAAATGATTATTTATATAAGAAAATGAATATATATCACACTCATAACAAAACTGAGTCTTGGACTCAAAGCTGAACAAAAGCACCAGAGTTGACTGGACGCTGGTCACTGGACGCTGGGTAGGTCATTGGACGCTAGGTGGGTCACTAGACGCTGGGTGAGCTGGGTGGGTCACTATACGCTGGGTGAGCTGGGTGGGTCATTGGACGTTGGATGGTTCACCGGACGCTGGGTGGTTCATTGGAGGCTGGCTGGTTCACCAGACGCTGGGTGAGCTGGGTGGGTCGTTGGACACTGGGTGATTCACTGGACGCTAGGTGGTTCACTGGACGTTGGGTGGTTCACTGGACGCTGGGTGAGCTGGGTGGGTCGTTGGACGCTGGGTGGTTCACTGGACGCTGGATGGTTCACTGGACGCTGGGTCTGCAGAATTAGACGCTCGCAAAATTTATGACTAACAAACGTCCTAACAGGATTTTCTGCAGAACCCAGGGCCTCCCAAAGGATCCCAAGCACCCAAAAACATGCCTCAAAGGTTTAGGGACAATTCACAACACTTACAAGACCATTCCAAGTCAAAAACAACATATCATGATATGATATCAACTTCAACTTAAGTCACAAATTCACCCAAATCATCAAGAACACAAAAGAGAGAAACACTCATTGCATCATGAAAAAATAAATTTGAAAGGATATCCAAAAGGGTAGAACTCAAACACCAAACACCACCAAATCATTCAAACAAGTTTAAAGCTTCCCTTACCTAAACTTCTTGACTCAAACCGTGAAGAAAAAGCTAGAAAGGAGAACTTTGGGGTTCTTGAGTGATCTTTCCTCAATTTTTGTTACAGAATCTACTAGTAGGAACCTAAATCAACATCAAAGTAAACTCAAAAACAAGATTTCTGTCATATCTTAAAATCTAACCAAGACCCATTTCTCATGTTCTTGGGAGGAGATGAGAAAGTTACTTAGAATACGGAGGAACTGGACTTACCAACTTAAAATCAACTAAAAAATATCTGGGGAAGAAGAAATCAAACTTCAAGATGGGGTAGGAATCAAACTTCCGTTCATGGAAAAGAGACCTTAGAGAGGAAGAAAGATAAGAACGAAGGAAATGGAAGTAATAGGAAGCTTGGCACGGTTAAATAAAGAGATTTGCATGAAATTTTGCTATTTGACCCTACACTTCCTCTAAGGACACCCCCTTTTCTTATTATTTTCTTCTACCACTCACGGAACTCACGTAAAAGTCCCTAAAATCTCACAGCACACACTCTAAGTCCAACATCTCATGAAAATCTAACAATAACACTACAACACATAACAAAACATAGAACTTAAGTTAATTATTATATTAATTCAACATAATTTAAATTTAATTTTCTCTTGCATTATTAATCAAACACTTAATCATACAATTACAAAAACCACAACATTACATGGGTGTTTTCACATTTGTGTTTGTACATGTCGTTGACCCTTTTTTTGTGTGTGATGAGGTGATTTTTGGTCAAATATTGAGAGTTTACCAGATTTTTCATTCAACGCTTGAAAATGGAAAGAAAAGGAAAGAGGAATTTGTTCCAATTTTGAATGGGACTTGCATACCATTTTGACCAGCTGGGATTTTAATTAGGGATTTCTCACACATTTTAAGCAAAGTTAATCAACAATAGGTTAACTTGAAAAAAAAAAGCATTAAATATGAATAAAATGTTTATATGGTAAAATTTGAAATATTTATTTTTTAAAATTTAGGATTAAATATTTATCGATTACACCATTTGATATTATTAACAAATTAACTAAGCGGATAACTAATAACTAGGAATTAGAAAATTGTCATCAATTTAATATAACTAGTATTTTGACTTGTGGTTTGCATAAAATAAATACTTATTTTTTTTATAGAATTTAATTTTTAATAAATAAATATTTTGAATGTATATATTAAATGTATTATAGTGAAAAATTATAATTTATAATTAAAAATATTTTGAATATATAAATTATATTTATAATAAATTGTTTGCATAATGATTTCAAGAAACCACATGATATTTTAATTGGGTATCCAAACATTAATTAAAAAAATTAATAATAAAATAATTTTTAGAAAGACATAGATTAATAAACAAATTTTTATATTTTCTTTTAAGTTCTTACTTTTGGCTCAGACAACTTATTAGCAAATTCATTATTTTTTTAATTTATTAAATGTATTTTATATTTAGTTAATTAAAGGTATTTAATGCATTATATTGAATATAAATCTTGAAAAAATATGACACTAAAAGAGGAATTTGAAATCTTGAATTTTAAATTAGGGTATTACTTAAATTCTTTTTCCTTATGTTTCATATGAAGAACATTAAGATTTTATTGCATTGATAAGCTATTCTTTGTACCCGTGTGATGCAGCCAATTTTTTTATGTTAGACGTAAATTATAATGATAATAATTATCTAAATTAGAAGGCCCTGAGATTTTGTTGCCCAAGTACGAAACTGTAGATAAGGCCCATTATATATAAATATTCAAAAATATTAATATATATTGAATAAAAAATAGACACATAATTTAATTAAAAACTGTATGTTTTATTACATTAAACGAATAACATAATTTTAACAAAATTCAAGAAAAATATATCATCTTTTTTTATTCATATGTTATTGTGTATCATCCAATGTACATCCCTCAACAACATGACACATACACATAAATATCTATATAAAATTAAGGTCACCCCCAAAAAGAAAAAAAAAATGCACACACAATATGTACATGTATATAAAATTCTGTAATGATATTATACAATTTTATTTCCTATAATTCATTCATTTTTTTTTCTTTCTATTTTTTCTTTTCCTTTCTATCACATCTTCTATTACGTCTCACATTTCCTCTATTTCCTCTATCACTCCGTTTTCCATCTCTCTTACCACTCAAGATAGATGCAGGGCCCAAAAAATATGGAACAATAATTTCCAATTATTTTTAAGGTTTCTATCTCTTCCTAAATGTTTCTTAATAAAAATAAAGGGAATCAAAACAATATTATTTCATTGTTTGGAGTATAGAATGCATTATTTTTATTATTATCTGGTTAAGAAATGAACTTTACTTTAGCGAAATTTGAGGGTCAATTTTGCTTTCGAAACTTCAAATATGATATCTAATTATCATTAATATTTTTATCATTAAAATTGATACAATAAAATTTTAAAAGTACATCTCTTTTCTGCCACTACAACATTATAATCTTATATATTTTGTTTAATTTATATGATTTTTTGAAACTTCAAATATGATATCTAAATACCATAAATACTTTTATCATTAAAATGGGCTCAACGACATTATAATCTTATACATTTTGTATAATTTATATGTTTTTTTTGTTTTCGTGATATGTGGTATATTATTATAATTTTTTAGTTGTTGGTTAAAGTTAATATGTTAATTAAAAATATAATTTACTTTAATATTTATATTTGACTCCCTCAAACAAAATGCTCTAACTCCGACTATCGTTTATTACCAACAAAATATCTTCATTTCATATTAAAGCTTAAACTTTTGGTTTGTGTTTCTTAAATTGTTAAAAAAAAACAAAAAACTTTAAACCTATTACCATAGATTCATTACATGTTGATATGTCACAATGAGTTGAAAATTCATTCAACAAGAATTTATAAAAGTAACACATAAAAAGACTAACAATTAACAAATTGATAATTTTTAATCACATGGTACATTTTAATTTGAATAAAAAAATAGACATAAAATGAAACAATAATTTTAATCTATTTATAAGAATAAAATAAAACAATATGTAAAAAAAAATACTACATAACCATACAGACTTTTTTTTATAAAATAAAAAAATTGGGTTCCCTCTAACCCTAAGGCCTCAGCGGTTGGCCCTTCTCAGGGATGCTTCTTTAGCCTTATGCTTTTTCCCCTGAAGATGATCATTCAGTCCTTTCTCACTTGTGGTAGTAATTTGACGTAAGCCACAACTCCATTGCTTTGTGGGTTTCTTTGCCAAATTCTTATTGTCATCAATTAATGTAGGAGGTGTCACTGCTTTGCGCTTTATACCATAACGATCAACATCTGGCTTAGCCTATAATGGGATAAACCAAAAGAGAAAACCTTTTGTTAAAGAAGAAGCAAAAAAAAAAATGAAGAGAAAGATAAAGACAAAAAAGAAGGGTAAATTAAACATAACGCTGTACACTAACCAATATAATCACTTTTCCCTTGTTATTAGTCTTAGTCTGCCTATAAAGTTGTCTGATAGCAACTTGGCGAGGTAACTTGGATTGTGGCCCTCCAAATCTGTCGATGTTACTAACCGGATTGTTTATTCTTTGATTCAAATACAATGGATTAACCGGAACTTGTTCTCCATACGAGAACCACTCTATTGTTTCCATTGGGATTTCCACTGTCCTTTCTTCCGCCATTTCCCTCCTGACTTCTTCCTCTAGCTCTCACCGTCGTCCGAATGCCATCTGGCGTTCGATTATCTCTCTCCTTATTTTCTCCTTCCCCAGCTCCATCTCTTGCTGGAATGCTTCCTCAGCATTAATGGGCATCGCCGTTGGGAATACTCTAGGGGCTGAATCATTGTCGAGAAAACTACTTGGCACAAATGCAGACCCTACAAAGTGAATAGTGAATTAAAAGAACTCATGTGAAGTAACATCCCATTTTTCATCTTATAGGAATTTATTTTGTTGAAATATTTTAAGGAATTTAATTATTTCTTAAAATACGTTTGATTTATTTTAAAGGAATTCGACACGCGATAAGTTTGCAGTTAATTCCTTGGGTATTTTAATCTTGGGATTTGCAAGTTTATTATCATGAAATTTATTTCTTGATGAGTAAGATATGTGATTTAATTTAATTATTGCAAGTTTTAATTGGATCTCTTTATGTGTGATTTAAATATATTTAATTTGGTTAATTGTGTGTGTTGTTTTAATTTATAAAATTATCACATTAATATTTGCTAATTAAAATATGTGAATTTACTCATTTATTTGATTGAGTATGTTATCAAATGACTTAATTAGTTGAACCATGTGTGATAATTTTTAGTGATTGAATTACTTGAAATGCATGCCATGTGTTAAATAAAATGCCTAAAAACTTAAAAGTGGAACATGCTGAAATTTCACTGCACAATAGCTGTCTCTGTTTCCAGAATTACTCCCTTTGTAGTTTGAATTTATTTACAATTTTTGGAGGAATAACACATTTATATGTTTATAATGTCCCTGTAAAATATCATAATTTATTTCCAAGTAGAGAATACTTTGCGAATTATTTATTGACTACTGTTCTGTCAAAATCCTGACAGTAACCATCCGCAAAAACACATTTAATTGAACCTTTCTATAATTTTTTAAAAATCTGATAAATTCACATTTTGAACTAGACATGTTGGCAATTCCACCTGTAAAGTTTCGTGCAAATAAAAAATCATTTGATGAGGTAACTGACTTTTCAAAGACAGGACAACTTAAAAGGAATAAAGCAGAAAGTTTGTTTCCCTCAAAATTAACCCAAAATAAATACAAATGAATAATGGGAGAGGGAGAGAGAAAAACTCACGTGAGAAAGGAGGGAGAAGGAGAGGAACTCTAACTTTTTTCAGATCACATGGTGCCATCTTTTCAGCTGACATACACTATTCATTTCAACACTTCCACACTCCAAATCTTCATCATGTAGTCAATTTCTCCTCCAACAAGCTAAGTGACCCCTATTGGCTCTCATTGCCACCCCCACATGTTCACCTTCAGCCAGCACTCTTCTAGAGTCTTCTCCCTCACCTATAAATAGAGCTCTCACCAAGCTCATTTCACACAAACACACAGCAAAGCTACTAGTGCAAAGTAGAGAGAGTTTTAGTGAGATAGTGAAGTTTTGGTGTTGGAGAAAGCTTGGAGAGGGAGCCTTGCCCCTTGGAGGTGTTCAGCCAGCCTTTAGAGAGGAGGAAGAAAGTTTTCCAGCCACCACCTTGCTCCCTAGACTACACGAAATTAATTAAGGTATGGGGGGACTGGGGTTGTTTCTTTCATTTTGATGTTGCTCCATGGTTTGGGTTGTGATGATTCTTGAAGAACCTCTCATTTCATGTTCTTGCTAAATTGTTACTTTGATCTCTATATTTCATGTGTTCTTATTGCTGCATATTGCTACTATGTGTTGTTGCATGAAAACTGTTGGTTGATGCATGAAATGCATGAAAATGTGCTGTTGAGGTATTATTGGGCTGCTGCCATTTTATTGCAATGTGAAGAGATGATGTTTTGGTGTTGGGAATAAATTATGTACATGATGAAATTGGGCCTTGGTGTGACCATGTGAGAAAAAAAAAATACATGTGCATGTGTGTACTGTGCGTGAAAAAAAGGAAGGGAGGGGTGTGTGTTAGCAATTTGTTTTAAATGGTTAAGTGTGTGGGTGTGTGTGACGTGAGTGAATGTGAGGGAGGGGAGTGTGTTAGTGAATTTATTTTAAGTAGTTTGAAGATTATTAAGTGATAAAATTAATTTTTATAATTATATTATGCTACTGTTTTAGAATTAAATAAATGGTTTAAAAAGAAAAAAAATCATTTGGGAATCTATGATTTTAATTATACATGAAGAATCAAATTTTTGAATCCTATTAGTCTCAAGATCACATTTTGTACAAATAGGAGGGAAAATTCTATTTTTATCTCTTACATAATTACTTGATTTTGACATGATAAATTACTTTGTTAAATAATAAATATTCTCTAAAATGTTACTATCTTATGTGAAGGAAACAATAAATTACGTGACGAATTTATTACTTATGAAGGGAGAAAAATTAATTGATGAGATACAACACATATTATTTTGTGTGAAATATTATAATAAGTTTTTGAAAGGATTGTTATGAGTTAACTATTAGAGTTAAGTAATGAGTATTATTTCATGTGACATGGGTAAAATTTTATAAAGGAGTTATATGAATAATATTTTATATACCATTTTATGTGAAAAAGTTGTGAGTTATTATAATAAGTTTTTTTTTAACTAATAAAGTTAAATGGTGGAGTATTATTTCAAGTTATATACATAACATCTTATGCAAAGGAATAATTATGGATAATATTCTAAGAAGAGAAAACTATCATTTTATGTGAAAATAATGATAGATTTCTTTTAAGGAATATATATATATATATATATATATATATATATATATATATATATATATATATATTCCATGAGAAAATGTTATTATTTTATGTGGAAGTATTTATTTTCCTATGGACAGTCTTATTTTGAAGAAATAATAATAAAAGAAATTTAATTATGATGACATTGTCACTTTTATAAAGAACGCGTATTATGTTTCCCTTTTGGGAATTTATATTTCAAAAGTTAAATATATTCTTTAATAAGGTGGTATAAGGCTTAAATAAATATTTGATGACAAGGTTATGATATAATTGTCCAAGTATGCTTGACTAAGAATTAATTTAAGTAGTGGGTAATTAAATTGGAAGGTGTACCACTAAGCGCGTATGATTGCTTCTTGCACTATGTCCTTGTGATTGGTATTTACGATTGAATAATGAATCATTATCATGTGGAGGGTGAGAATGACCCTTGTGAATGTTTATTGATATGTATGATTGAGATATAATGATAATGATGTGAAGGGAGAGAACGACCCTTGTAATGAATAGACCTCTTGGAGTTATTTCAAGGATAAGTACCATAGAGACTTAAGGGCTTGGATTAGCCAAGCTGGACGGAAGGTACACTTGGACGTGGTGCGGGAAGCTACAGCATGGTACACTGTAGATGGCTTAGGGCGTGGCCTTTTGTGGGTTTAAGGGGTGAATGGTGCGAGAGTGTGGAATCCTAGGGGTAGGCTTGCAACCCACGAGCCAGGATGAGCGATTGCCAGCTCGCACACCTTGATAAATGTCAGGCTATCTGTGATGGAGCGGAGGGTATATCTCTTGCAGGGTTTCGCCCGGAGGATTACGTGTAACAAGATAAATATGGATATTGATAACTGACGTGCCGAGATAGGTGTCAGTGTACCAAGGATTGAGGATCAGAGATATACTTACTCCCCATCGCTTCTCGAAAGATGAATTGTGATTTGATGGTTGATCAACTGAGAGTGCGGATCCATACGATGACGATGTCAGTAATGAGGATTACATATAACTTAGTAGTATATTATAGGTCCCCCGTAAAATATGTGTGCTTGATTGATTGTGTGTTGGAGTGAGAAAATGCCTCGACTCTTTCCATGGAAACGACATCGAAAGAACACAACCTCACTCCATATTGTTTCTATTTCTTTGTATGTTTTGTTCTGCGAAGATGGACCCAGCAGCATGGAACTTGGAAGCGACATTTGGATCAATAGGGTAGTGGCTTCTCGACGAGGATGAGTGCAATGGAGGTAACCTACCATCGTTAGGTGAACTTATGGTGTCACCTGAGCTCGCTTTTCCTGTAGGATTATTCTCCGCACCCGACTGGGAGTAGCCTACTATCAACCCTGGGATTGATGATGAGTATATATGCCCGCCTCCATCACCTCTTATACCTGGGAGCGATGAACGACATCCTATCGAGCTCGACGACGAGGGAGGGGACTAGTGTGTTGATACTGCTCTGTTAGGGGTTTTGAGTCAGGGTATAATGGCGTCTTTCTTATGATGTATTTCCTTTTCCGATGCATTTCCATTTCAGTGTAATCATTTGATGTACTAAAACCTTATGGTGAATATGATTAATGTTATGTTCTGATTGTTGGTGTTTAAATTAATCCCACCTTTTGTTATCGATGTTTATCGCACGAAAACTTTACACAGTTTTTCATAAGTAACTAATCAAAGAATTTTATTAAAATTAATCCAAGCTTTCAAATAGGATTATTAATTAAATGAATATAAGGGGTGTTACATTTTGTGGTATCAGAGCAGTTCGATCCTAGTCAATGCCTGGGTTATGGACTTGACTATTGCTTGCTGTGTGTTCTTGCATTCTCTATTGAAAAATAGAAGTGTGAGATGTAGATATAGGATCTTAGGATAGAAACGGTTCGAGGACGTCAACATGCATCGGAAGGATCATGGACATTAGAGAAATTGTCTATAGTCTTAAAGTATTACTTTAGTTGGTTGTGGTGCAGTGATGCAAAGAGTGCATTCTAGGGAAGACTTTGACTAAGGAAAGATTTGGTACTTAAGTGGTCCGGTCTTGGAAGTTAACTTGAGGTGTATTGATTATCATTGAGGGTACATTATTCGGAGTAAGAACTAAGGCAATTACTCTTGCTATAGGAAAATGGCAGCTTAAGGACCATGTGGAGGATAAGGAACTCAAAGGCTACTTGAGAGAATGACTGCAGTACTTGAGGTTGTAGCTCAAAATAACCAAGCTGAACCTGTTGAATATCGAGGATTGACCTCTTTCAAGAAAAATGATCCACCTCAGTTTCCCGGAGAATACAACCTGGAAGGAGCGCAACGATGGCTAGAAGCTATAAAGAAGATCTTTACTGCTATGGGGTGTACTGAGGGACATAAGGTGAACTATGCTACCTTCATGTTTGTTGGAGAAGCTAAACACTGGTGGAGGAACACCAGAGAACAATTGATTGCTGAAGGAAGACAAATCAACTGGGAGGTATTTCGCCAAAAGTTTTTGGGAAAGTATTTTCCGGAGGATCTTAAAAGGAGGAAGGAGATAGAATTTTTGGAATTAAAGCAAGGAATGATGTCTGTAGGTGAGCATGCCACCAAGTTTGATGAGCTATCAAAGTATTGTCCTTATTATAGGGACATGGATGAAAGGTCTAAGTGCTCAAAGTTTGAGAATGGGTTGAGGTCCGACATCAAGCAAGCTATAGGATATATGGAAATTGTTCAATTCCCAGTATTGGTGAATCATTGCCGCATCTATGAAAATGACACGAAGGCGAGGCAAGCTCAATGGGAAAGGAAACCCCACAAGGATAAGAAGAGGAACTTCTCAGAGATAGGAAGATCCTATCAAGCTTCATCCCAACCAACCAATAAACCCTTCGTTCAAGGAAATGATGTTACTCCATCAAGGGGTTCCCATGTACCAGTTAAGTGTTATCATTGTGGATGACCACACTATAAGAGGGATTGTCCCAAACCGATGCTTACCTGCTTCAAGTGTGGGAAGCCGGGTCAGTACAGCAACAACTGCATTGAATTTAAGGAGGAACAGTACAATGGGAAAGCGCCAGCAAGAAACCCAAGGACCAATGGCAAGGTTTTCATCATGACTGGTACCGGGACAGTAGTGTCTGATAAACAAGTCAACGACCGTTTATCAAAGGATCCCAAGAACTGAAAATGACAGGGAAAGAAGACTAGTAGCAGAAGATTGTTTGTGTTTTCTTGTTTTGTAGAAATATCAAACTATGATGTCCTAAGTAATGTATGTTCTTGTCTCTCTTTTGAATAAAAGAACCTTGTCACTTAAATGTTTCGGTTTGTCCTCTCTTGATATTAGAAATACTTCCATCATAAAAGAAGAGTTTCTTTTAATAAATGAAAACCTCTGTGTTTTCAATCAAAATACCCAAGTTTAAGAAGTAATTTTCTCTTTTATCGAGAAATACTTCCTCTTTCAAATTCAAAAGGTTATTTCTAAATCTATTTTGCTTGAGCCTATCATCATGATGGTTCTGTTATTAGTTCAAAGGCTAGTTAAGGTCATTTATTTTAACCTAGTCATTCCCTTCAATATTCCAATATTTGAAAAACACTTCATCTTTGTGTCATTTGGACAAGTGATGGCTCTCTCTAGGGCTAAAGCAATAGTCTACATAAGACTCTTGTCTTGTCAAGATTTCTAACTAGGGCAGAATCTTTTGACAATGCCTCAACTACCCTAAGTATGATGGTGTGACTTTGAGACTGATCAACTCAAAGCTACATTAAGTACTGAACAGTAGTGGGTGATGTGTGATAACTTATGGGATGACATAACTAAAGGTATCTCCCATAGGTTAAGTCTGACCAAGCTTCTACATCTACAAAGAGGATAGCCACAATCAAGGACAATCGAGGAAGACAAAGGAAGGACCGTATCTCTGTGACGCTTGATAGTTTGAAGTACGGACTTTAGAGCGAATTTCGAGGACGAAATTCCTAAAAGGTGGGGAGAGTTGTAACATCCCATTTTTCATCTTATAGGAATTTACTTTGTTTGAAATATTTTAAGGAATTTAATTATTTCTTAAGATACATTTGATTAATTTTAAAGGAATTCGACACGCGATAAGTTTGTGGTTAATTCCTTGTGTATTTTAATCTTGGGGTTTGCAAGTTTATTATCATGAAATTTATTTCATGATGAGTAAGATATGTGATTTAATTTAATTGTTGCAAGTTTTAATTGGATCTCTTTATGTGTGATTTAAATATATTTAATTTGGTTAATTTTGTGTGTTGTTTGAATTTATCAAATTAGCACATTAATGTTTGCCAATTAAAATATGTGAAGTTACTCATTTATTTGATTGAGTATGTTATGAAATGACTTAATTAGTTGAACCTTGTGTGATCATTTTTAGTGATTGAATTACTTGAAATACATGCCATGTGTTAAATAAAATGCCTAAAAACTTAAAAGTGGAACATGCTGAAATTTCACTGCACAATAGCTGTCTCTGTTTTTCGAGAATTACTCCCTTTGTAGTTTGGATTTGTTTACAATTTTTGAAGGGATAACATCTTTATATGTCTATAATGTCCCTGTAAAATATTATAATTTATTTCCAAGTAGAGAATACTTGGCGAATTATTTATTGACTACTGTTCTGTCAAAATCCTGACAGTGACCAGCCGCAAAAACACATTTAATTGAACCCTTATATAATTTTGTAAAAATCTGAGAAATTCACGTTTTGAACTAGACATGCTGAGAATCCCATCCATAAAGTTTTGTGCAAATGAAAAAAATCATTTGATAGGGTAACTGACTTTTCAAAGACAGGACAACTTAAAAGGAATAAAGCAGAAAGTTTGTTTCCCTTCAAAATTAACCCAAAATAAATACAAATGAATAATGGGAGAGGGAGAGAGAGAAACTCACGTGAGAAAGGAGGGAGAGGGAGAGGAACTCTGATTTTTTTCAGATCACATGGTGCCATCTTTTCACCTGCCATACACTATTCATTTCAACACTTCCACACTCCAAATCTTCATCATGTAGTCAATTTCTCCTCCAACAAGCTAAGTGACCCCTGTTGGCTCTCATTGCCACCCCCACATGTTCACCTTCAGCCAACACTCTTCTAGAGTGTTCTCCCTCACCTATAAATAGAGCTCTCACCAAGCTCATTTCACACAAACACACAACAAAGCTACTAGTGCAAAGTAGAGAGAGTTTTAGTGAGATAGTGAGGTTTTGGTGTTGGAGAAAGCTTGGAGAGGGAGCCTTGCCCCTTGGAGGTGTTCAGCCAGCCTTTAGAAAGGAGGAAGAAAGTTTTCCAGCCACCACCTTGCTCCCTAGGCTACATGAAATTAATTAAGGTATGGGGGGAGTGGGGTTGTTTCTTTCATTTTGATGTTGGTCCATGGTTTGGGTTGTGATGGTTCTTGAAGAACCTCATTTCATGTTCTTGCTAAATTGTTACTTTGATCTCTATGTTTCATGAGTTCTTATTGCTGCATGTTGCTACTATGTGTTGTTGCATGAAAACTGTTGGTTGATGCATGAAATGCATGAAGATGTGATGTTGAGGTGTTATTGGGCTGCTGCCATTTTATTGCAATGTGAAGAGATGACGTTTTGGTGTTGGGAATAAATTATGCACATGATGAAATTGGGCCTTGGTGTGACCATGTGAGAAAAAAAAATACATGTGCATGTGTGTACTGTACATGAGAAAAAGGAAGGGAGGGGTGTGTGTTAGCAATTTGTTTTAAATGGTTAAGTGTGTGGGTGTGTGTGACGTGAGTGAATGTGAGGGAGGGGAGTATGTTGGTGAATATATTTTAAGTAGTTTGAAGAGTATTAAGTGATAAAATTAATTTTTATAATTATATTATGCTACTACTTTAGAATTAAATAAATGGTTTAAAAAGAAAAAAATCATTTGGGAATCTATGATTTTAATTATACATGAAGAATCAAATTTTTAATCCTATTAGTCTCGAGATCACATTTTGTACAAATAGGAGGGAAAATTCTATTTTTATCTCTTACATAATTACTTGATTTTGACATGATAAATTACTTTGTTAAATAATAAATATTCTCTAAAATGTTAGTATCTTATGTGAAGGAAACAATAAATTACGTGAAGTTATTACTTGTGAAGGGAGAAAAATTAATTGATGAGAAACAACAAGTATTATTTTGTGTGAAATATTATAATAAGTTTTTGAAAGGATTGTTATGAGTTAACTATTAGAGTTAAGTAATGAGTATTATTCAATTTTACATGGGTAAAATTTTATAAAGGAGTTATTATGAATAATATTTTATATATCATTTTATCTGAAAAAAGTTGTGAGTTATTATAATAAGTTTTTTTTTTAACTAATAAAGTTAAATGGTGGAGTATTATTTCAAGTTATATACATAACATCTTATGCAAAGGAATAATTATGGATAATATTCTAAGAAGGGAAAGCTATCATTTTATGTGAAAATAATTATTATCTTATATATAGATTTATTTTAAGGAATATATATATATATATATATATATATATATGAAAAATATTCCATGAGAAAAACTTATTATTTTATGTGGAAGTATTTATTTTCCTATGGATAGTCTTATTTTGAAGAAATAATAAGAAAAGAAATTTAATTATGATGACATTGTCACTTTTATAAAGAATGCGTATTATGTTTGCCTTAGGGGAATTTATTTTTCAAAAGTTAAATATATTCTTTAATACGGTGGTATAAGGCTTAAATAAATATTTGATGACAAGGTTATGATATAATTGTTCAAGTATGCTTGACTAAGAATTAATTTAAGTAGTGGGTAATTAAATTAATTTAAGTAGTGGGTAATTAAATTGGAAGGTGTACCACTAAGCGCGTATGATTGCTTCTTGCACTATGTCCTTGTGATTGGTATTTACAATTGAATTATGAATCATTATCATGTGGAGGGTGAAAACGACCCTTGTGAATGTTTATTGATATGTATGATTGAGATATAATGATAATGATGTGAAGGGTGAGAATGACCCTTGTAATGAATAGACCTCTTGGAGTTATTCCAAGGATAAGTACCTTAGAGCCTTAAGGGCTTGGATTAGCCAAGTTGGACGAAAGGTACGCTTGGACGTGGTGCGAGAAGCTACAGCGTGGTACACTGTAGATGGCTTAGGGTGTGTCCTTTTGTGGGTCGAAGGGGTGAATGGCGCGAATGCATGGAATCCTAGGGGTGGGCTTGCAACCCACGAGCCAGGATGAGCGATTGCCAGCTCGCACGCCTCGATAAATGCCGGGCTATCTGTGATGGAGCGGAGGGTATTTCTCTTGTGGGGTTTCGCTCGGAGGATTACGCTTAACAAGATAAATATGGATATTGATAATTAACGTGCCAGGATAGGTGTTAGTGTGCCAAGGATTGAGGATCAGAGATATACTTACTCCCCATCGCTTCTCGAAGGATGAATTGTGATTTGATGGTTGATCAACCGAGAGTATGGATCCATACGATGACGATGATGATGATAACGATGTTAGTAATGAGGATTGGATATAACTTAGCAGTATATGATAGGTCCCCCGTAAAATATGTGTGCTTGATTTATTGTGTGTTGGAGTGAGAAAATGTCTCAACTCTTTCCATGGAAACGACATCGAAAGAATACAACCTCACTCCATACTTTTTCTGTTTCTTTGTATGTTCTGTTCTGTGAAGATGGACCCAACAACATGGAACTTGGAAGTGACATTTGGATCGATAGAGCAGTGGCTTTCCGACAAGGACGAGTTCAGTGGAGGCCTCATCATTCGTAACCTACCATCATTAGGTGAACCTATGGTGCCAGCTGAGCTCGCTTTTCCCGTAGGATTATTCTCAACACTAGACTGGGAGTAGTCTACTATTAACCCTGGGATCGACGATGAGTATATGTGTCCGACGATGAGTATATGTGTCCGCCTCCGTCACCTCTCATACCTGGGAGCGATGAACGACATCCTATCAAGCTCGACGACGAGGGAGGGGACTAGTGTGTCGATATTGCTCTGTTAGGGGTTTTAGAGTCGGGGTATAATGGCATCTTTCTTATGATGTAATTCCTTTTCCGATGTATTTCCATTTCAGTGTAATCATTTGATGTACTAAAACCTTATGGTGATTATGATCAATGTTATGATCTTGCTGTTGGTGTTTAATCTAATCCCACATTTGATTATCGATGTTTATTGCACAAAAAATTTACACAGTTTTTCATAAGTAAATTAAAGAATTTTATTAAAATTAATCCAAGCTTTCAAATATGATTATTAGTTAAATGAATATAAGGGGTGTTACATCTCTCCTTTTTCCATCTCTCTTACCACTCAAGATAGATGCAGGTCCCAAAAAATATGGAACCATAATTTCCAATTATTTTTAAGGTTTCTATTTCTTCCTAAATGTTTCTTAATAAAAATAAAGGGAATCAAAACAATATTATTTCATTGTTTGAAGTATAGAATGCATTATTTTTATTATTATCTGGTTAAGAAATGAACTTTACTTTAGCGAAATTTGAGGGTCAATTTTGCTTTTGAAACTTCAAATATGATATCTAATTATCATTAATATTTTTATCATTAAAATTGATACAATAAATTTTTAAAAGTACATCTCTTTTCTGCCACTACAACATTATAATCTTATATATTTTGTTTAATTTATATGATTTTTTGAAAATTCAAATATGATATCTAAATATCATAAATACTTTTATCATTAAAATGGGCTCAACGACATTATAATCTTATATATTTTGTATAATTTATATGTTTTTTTTTTGTTTTCGTGATATGTGGTATATTATTATAATTTTTTAGTTGTTGGTTAAAGTTAATATGTTAATTAAAAATATAATTTACTTTAATTTTTATGTTTGACTCCCTCAAACAAAATGCTTAACTCCAACTATCGTTTATTATCGATAAAATATCTTCATTTCATATTAAAGCTTAAACTTTTGGATTGTGTTTCTTAAATTGTTAAAAAAACAAAAAAACTTTAAACCTATTAGCATAGATTCATTACATGTTGATATGTCACAATGAGTTGAAAATATTTAACAAGAATTTATGAAAGTAACACATAAAAAGACTAACAATTAACAAATTGATACTTTTTAATCACATGGTACATTTTAATTTGAATAAAAAAATAGACATAAAATGAAACAATAATTTTAATCTATTTATAAGAATAAAATAAAACAATATGTAAAAAAAAATACTACATAACCATACAGACTTTTTTTATAAAATAAAAAAATTGGGTTCCCTCTAACCCTAAGGCCTTAGTGGTTGGCCCTTCTCAGGGATGCTTCTTTAGCCTTATGCTTTTTCCCCTGAAGATGATCATTCGGTCCTTTCTCACTTGTGGTAGTAATTTGACATAAGCCACAACTCCCTTGCTTTGTGGGTTTCTTTGCCAAATTCTTATTGTCAACAATTAATGTAGGAGGTGTCAATGCTTTGCGCTTTGTACCATAACGATCAACATCTGGCTTAGCCTATAATTGGATAAACCAAAAGAGAAAACCTTTTGTTAAAGAAGAAGCAAAAAAAAATAAAGAGAAACATAAAGAGAGAAAAGAAGGGTAAATTAAACATAACGCTATACACTAACCAATATAATCACTTTTCCATTGTTATTAGTCTTAGTCTGCCTATAAAGTTGTCTGATAGCAACATGGCGAGGTAACTTGGATTGTGGCCCTCCAAATCTGTCGATGTTACTAACCAGGTTGTTTATTCTTTCATTCAAATACAATGGATTAACCGGAACTTGTTCTCCATACGAGAACCGCTCTATTGTTTCCATTAGGATTTCCACCGTCCTTTCTACCACCATTTCCCTCCTGACTTATCCCTCCAGCTCTCGACATCGTCCGAATGCCATCTCGTGGGCGATTATCTCTCTCCTTATTTTCTCCTTCTCCAGCTCCAACTCTCCCCGGAATGCTTCCTCATCATTAATGGGCATTGCCATTGGGAATACTCTAGGCGCTGAAACATTGCCGAGAAAACTACTTGGCGCAAACGCAAACCCTACAAAGTGAATAGTGAATTATATGAACTCATGTGACAAGAGTTTTGTTTTTATAAACAGCAAAACAAATGGGTCTCTTGAAAGGAACGTGAAGAATAGTGAGCATTACCTTGTAATGAGGGTCCAAAGATATCTGAATTCATGTATGCGACGGTGGAAAAAGGGTGCTATGTTGGTAATGGTGTCATTTGGTTTTGGCCATCGTGATATTTGAACTCCATGGATATAGTCTAAATGTGATGCAAAGGGAAGGGGAAAGTGAGAAGAAAAACAGTGCCTATGAAATGAGAGACAATAATTGTATGTGCAGTGTGAGTTTGAGAGAGTGATTAATAAATAGGCCCTTGTGAGGGGTGGGTGTTTTCACATTTGTGTTTGTACATGTCATTGACCCTTTTTTTGTGTGTGATGAGGAGATTTTTGGTAAAATATTGAGAGTTTACCAGATTTTTCATTCAATGCTTGAAAATGGAAAGAAAAGGAAAGAGAAATTTGTTCCAATTTTCAATGGGACATGCATACCATTTTGACCAGCTGGGATTTTAATTAGGGATTTCTCACACATTTTTAGCAAAGTTAATCAATAATAGGTAGACTTGGAAAAAAAAAAGCATTAAATATGAATAAAATGTTTATATGGTAAAATTTGAAATATTTATTTTTTAAAATTTAGGATTAAATATTTATCGATTACAACATTTGATATTATTAACAAATTAACTAAGCGGATAACAAATAACTAGGAATTAGAAAATTGTCATCAATTTATAGAATTTAATTTTTAATAAATAAATATTTTGAATGTATATATTAAATGTATTATAGTGAAAAATTAAAATTTATAATTAAAAATATTTTGAATATATAAATTATATTTTATATTTATAATAAATAGTTTGCATAATGATTTCAGGAAACCACATGATATTTTAATTGGGTCTCCAAACATTAATTAAAAAAGTTAATAATAAAATATTTTTTAGAAAGACAGATTAATAAACAAATTTTTATATTTTCTTTTAAGTTTTTGCTTTTTGCTCAGACAACTTATTAGCAAATTCATTATTTTTTAATTTATTAAATGTATTTTATATTTAGTTAATTAAAGGTATTTAATGCATTTTATTGAATATAAATCTTGAAAAAATATGACACTAAAAGAGGAATTTGAAATCATGAATTTTAAATTAGGGTATTACTTAAATTCTTTTTCCTTATGTTTCATATGAAGAACATTAAGATTTTATTACATTGATAAGCTATTCTTTGTACCCGTGTGATGCAGCCAATTATTTTATGTTAGACATAAATTATAATGATAATAATTATCTAAATTAGAAGGCCCTGAGATTTTGTTGCCCTAGTACGACACTGTAGATAAGGCCCATTATATATAAATATTCAAAAATATTAATATATATTGAACAAAAAACAGACACATAATTTAATTAAAAACAGTATGTTTTATTACATTAAACGAATAACATAATTTTAACAAAATTCAAAAAAAAAGATATCATCTTTTTTTATTGATATGTTATGTCTATCATCCAATGTACATCCCTCAATAACATGACATACACATAAATATCGATATCAAATTAAGGTCACCCCCAAAAACAAAACAAAAATGCACACACAATATGTACGTGTATATAAAATTCGGTAATGATATTATACAATTTTCTTTCCTATAATTCATTCATTTTCTTTTTCTTTCTATTTTCTATTTTCCTTTCTATCACATCTTCTATTATGTCTCACATTTCCTCTATCTCTCCTTTTTCCATCTCTCTTACCACTCAAGATAGATGCAGGTCCCAAAAAATATGGAACCATAATTTCCAATTATTTTTAAGGTTTCTATTTCTTCCTAAATGTTTCTTAATAAAAATAAAGGGAATCAAAACAATATTATTTCATTGTTTGAAGTATAGAATGCATTATTTTTATTATTATCTGCTTAAGAAATGAACTTTACTTTAGCGAAATTTGAGGGTCAATTTTGCTTTTGAAACTTCAAATATGATATCTAATTATCATTAATATTTTTATCATTAAAATTGATACTATAAATTTTTAAAAGTACATCTCTTTTCTGCGACTACAACATTATAATCTTATATATTTTGTTTAATTTATATTATTTTTTGAAACTTCAAATATGATATCTAAATATCATAAATACTTTTATCATTAAAATGGGCTCAACGACATTATAATCTTATACATTTTGTATAATTTATATGTTTTTTTGTTTTCGTGATATGTGGTATATTATTATAATTTTTTAGTTGTTGGTTAGAGTTAATATGTTAATTAAAATTATAATTTACTTTAATTTTTATATCTGACCTCCTCAAACAAAATTCTCTAACTCCAACTATCGTTTATTATCGACAAAACATTTTCATATCATATTAAAGCTTAAACTTTTGGTTTGTCTTTCTTAAATTGTTAGAAAAAAAAACTTTAAACCTATTACCATAGATTCATTACATGTCGATATGTCACAATGAGTTGAAAATTCATTCAACAAGAATTTATAAAAGTAACACATAAAAAGACTAACAATTAACAAATTGGTACTTTTTAATCACATGGTACATTTTAATTTGAATAAAAAAATAGACATAAAATGAAACAATAATTTTAATCTGTTTGTAAGAATAAAATAAAACAATATGTAAAAAAAATACTACATAACCATACATACTTTTTTTATAAAATAAAAAAATTGGGTTCCCTCTAACCCTAAGGCCTCAGC
The DNA here is from genome assembly GCA_026413185.1 of Pueraria montana var. lobata. Classification (NCBI taxonomy): domain Eukaryota; kingdom Viridiplantae; phylum Streptophyta; class Magnoliopsida; order Fabales; family Fabaceae; genus Pueraria; species Pueraria montana. Next base: position 43,343,997 of record CM048651.1, on the reverse strand, counting down.
GGTTGGCCCTTCTCAGGGATGCTTCTTTAGCCTTATGCTTTTTCCCCTGAAGATGATCATTCAGTCCTTTCTCACTTGTGGTAGTAATTTGACATAAGCCACAACTCCATTGCTTCGTGGGTTTCTTTGCCAAATTCTTATTGTCATCAATTAATGTAGGAGGTGTCACTGCTTTGCGCTTTGTACCATAACGATCAACATCTGGCTTAGCCTATAATGGTATAAACCAAAAGAGAAAACCTTTTGTTAAAGAAGAAGCAAAAAAAAAATGAAGAGAAAGATAAAGACAGAAAAGAAGGCTAAATTAAACATAACGCTATACACTAACCAATATAATCACTTCTCCCTTGTTATTAGTCTTAGTCTGCCTATAAAGTTGTTTGATATCAACTTGGCGAGGTAACTTGGATTCTGGCCCTCCAAATCTATCGATGTTACTAACCGGGTTGTTTATTCTTTGGTTCAAATACAATGGATTAACCGCAACTTGTTCTCTATACGAGAATCGCTCTATTGTTTCCATTGGGATTTCCACCGTCCTTTCTACCGCCATTTCCCTCCTAACTTCTTCCTCCAGCTCTCGCCGTCGTCCGAATGCCATCTCGCAGGCGATTATCTCTCTCCTTATTTTCTCCTTCTCCAGCTCCAACTCTCGCCGGAATGCTTCCTCAGCATTAATGGGCATCGCAGTTGGGAATACTCTAGGCGCTGAAACATTGCCGGGAAAACTACTTGGCGCAAACGCAGACCCTACAAGTGAATAGTGAATTAAATGAACTCATGTGACAAAATTTTTGTTTTTATAAACAGCAAAACAAATGGGTCTCTTGAAAGGAACGTGAAGAATAGTGAGCGTTACCTTGTAATGAGGGTCCAGAGATATCGGAATTCATGTAGGCGACGGTGGAAAAAGGGTGCTGCGTTGGTAATGGTGTCATTTGGTTTTGGCCATCGTGATATTTGAACTCCATGGAAAAAGTTGAAATGTGACGCAAAGGAAAGGGGAAAGTGAGAAGAAAAGCAGTGCCTATGAAATGAGAGACGATGATTGTGTGTCCAGTGTGAGTTTGAGAGAGTGATTAATAAATAGGCCATTGGGAGGGGTAGGTGTTTTCACATTTGTGTTTGTACATGTCGTTGACCCTTTTTTTGTGTGTAATGAGGTGATTTTTGGTAAAATATTGAGAGTTTACCAGATTTTTCATTCAACGCTTGAAAATGGAAAGAAAAGGAAAGAGGAATTTGTTCCAATTTTGAATGGGACATGCATACCATTTTGACCAGCTGGGATTTTAATTAGGGATTTCTCACACATTTTAAGCAAAGTTAATCAATAATAGGTTGACTTGGAAAAAAAAAAGCATTAAATATGAATAAAATGTTGATATGGTAAAATTTGAAATATTTATTTTTTAAAATTTAGGATTAAATATTTATCGATTACAACATTTGATATTATTAACAAATTAACTAAGCGGATAACTAATAACAAGGAATTAGAAAATTGTCATCAATTTAATATAACTAGTATTTTGACATGCGGTTTGCATAAAATAAATACTTTTTTTTTATAGAATTTAATTTTTAATAAATAAATATTTTGAATGTATATATTAAATGTATTATAGTGAAAAATTATAATTTATAATTAAAAATATTTTGAATATATAAATTATATTTTATATTTATAATAAATAGTTTGCATACTGCTTTCAGGAAACCACATGATATTTTAATTGGGTCTCCAAACATTAATTAAAAAATTAATAATAAAACATTTTTTTGAAAGACATAGATTAATAAACAAATTTTTATATTTTCTTTTAAGTTCTTTCTTTTTTCTCAGACAACTTACTAGAAAATTCATTATTTTTTTAATTTATTAAATGTATTTTATATTTAGTTAATTAAAGGTATTTAATGCATTATATTGAATATAAATCTTGAAAAAATATGACACTAAAAGAGGAATTTGAAATCTTGAATTTTAAATTAGGGTATTACTTAAATTCTTTTTCCTTATGTGTCATATGAAGAACATCAAGATTTTATTACATTGATATGCTATTCTTTGTACCCGTGTGATGCAGCCAATTTTTTTATGTTAGACGTAAATTATAATGATAATAATTATCTAAATTAGAAGGCCCTGAGATTTTGTTGCCCTAGTACGACACTGTAATAAGGCCCATTATATATAAATATTAAAAAATATTAATGTATATTGAACAAAAAACAGACACATAATTTAATTAAAAACAGTATGTTTTATTACATTAAACGAATAACATAATTTTAACAAAATTCAAAAAAAAAGATATCATCTTTTTGTATTGATATGTTATGTCTATCATCCAATGTACATCCCTCAATAACATGACATACACATAAATATCGATATCAAATTAAGGTCACCCCCAAAAACAAAACAAAAATGCACACACAATATGTACGTGTATATAAAATTCGGTAATGATATTATACAATTTTCTTTCCTATAATTCATTCATTTTCTTTTTCTTTCTATTTTCTATTTTCCTTTCTATCACATCTTCTATTACGTCTCACATTTCCTCTATCTCTCCTTTTTCCATCTCTCTTACCACTAAAGATAGATGCAGGTCCCAAAAAATATGGAACCATAATTTCCAATTATTTTTAAGGTTTCTATTTCTTCCTAAATGTTTCTTAATAAAAATAAAGGGAATCAAAACAATATTATTTCATTGTTTGAAGTATAGAATGCATTATTTTATTATTATCTGCTTAAGAAATGAACTTTACTTTAGCGAAATTTGAGGGTCAATTTCGCTTTCGAAACTTCAAATATGATATCTAATTATCATTAGTATTTTTATCTTTAAAATTGATGCAATAAGTTTTTAAAAGTACATCTCTTTTCTGCCACTACAACATTATAATCTTATATATTTTGTTTAAGTTATATTATTTTTTGAAACTTCAAATATGATATCTAAATATCATAAATACTTTTATCATTAAAATGGGCTCAACGACATTATAATCTTATACATTTTGTATAATTTATATGTTTTTTTGTTTTCGTGATATGTGGTATATTATTATAATTTTTTAGTTGTTGGTTAGAGTTAATATGTTAATTAAAATTATAATTTACTTTAATTTTTATATTTGACCTCCTCAAACAAAATTCTCTAACTCCGACTATCGTTTATTATCGACAAAATATTTTCATTTCATATTAAAGCTTAAACTTTTGGTTTGTCTTTCTTAAATTGTTAAAAAAAAAAAAAAACTTTAAACCTATTACCATAGATTCATTACATGTTGATATGTCACAATGAGTTGAAAATTCATTCAACAAGAATTTATAAAAGTAACACATAAAAAGACTAACAATTAACAAATTGGTACTTTTTAATCACATGGTACATTTTAATTTGAATAAAAAAATAGACATAAAATGAAACAATAATTTTAATCTGTTTATAAGAATATAATAAAACAATATGTAAAAAAAATACTACATAACCATATAGACTTTTTTTATAAAATAAAAAAATTGGGTTCCCTCTAACCCTAAGGCCTCAGCGGTTGGCCCTTCTCAGGGATGCTTCTTTAGCCTTATGCTTTTTCCCCTGAAGATGATCATTCAGTCCTTTCTCACTTGTGGTAGTAATTTGACATAAGCCACAACTCCATTGCTTCGTGGGTTTCTTTGCCAAATACTTATTGTCATCAATTAATGTAGGAGGTGTCACTGCTTTGCGCTTTGTACCATAACGATCAACATCTGGCTTAGCCTATAATGGGATAAACCAAAAGAGAAAACCTTTTGTTAAAGAAGAAGCAAAAAAAAAAAAATGAAGAGAAAGATAAAGACAGAAAAGAAGGCTAAATTAAACATAACGCTATACACTAACCAATATAATCACTTCTCCCTTGTTATTAGTCTTAGTCTGCCTATAAAGTTGTTTGATATCAACTTGGCGAGGTAACTTGGATTCTGGCCCTCCAAATCTATCGATGTTACTAACCGGGTTGTTTATTCTTTGGTTCAAATACAATGGATTAACTGCAACTTGTTCTCCATACGAGAATTGCTCTATTGTTTCCATTGGGATGTCCACCGTCCTTTCTACCGCCATTTCCCTCCTAACTTCTTCCTCCAGCTCTCGCCGTCGTCCGAATGCCATCTCGTAGGCGATTATCTCTCTCCTTATTTTCTCCTTCTCCAGCTCCAACTCTCGCCGGAATGCTTCCTCAGCATTAATGGGCATCACAGTTGGGAATACTCTAGGCGCTGAAACATTGCCGGGAAAACTACTTGGCGCAAACGCAGACCCTACAAGTGAATAGTGAATTAAATGAACTCATGTGACAAAAGTTTTTTTTTTTATAAACAGCAAAACAAATGGGTCTCTTGAAAGGAACGTGAAGAATAGTGAGCGTTACCTTGTAATGAGGGTCCAGAGATATCGGAATTCATGTAGGCGACGGTGGAAAAAGGGTGCTGCGTTGGTAATGGTGTCATTTGGTTTTGGCCATCGTGATATTTGAACTCCATGGAAAAAGTTGAAATGTGACGCAAAGGGAAGGGGAAAGTGAGAAGAAAAGCAGTGCCTATGAAATGAGAGACGATGATTGTGTGTCCAGTGTGAGTTTGAGAGAGTGATTAATAAATAGGCCATTGGGAGGGGTAGGTGTTTTCACATTTGTGTTTGTACATGTCGTTGACCCTTTTTTTGTGTGTAATGAGGTGATTTTTGGTAAAATATTGAGAGTTTACCAGATTTTTCATTCAACGCTTGAAAATGGAAAGAAAAGGAAAGAGGAATTTGTTCCAATTTTGAATGGGACATGCATACCATTTTGACCAGCTGGGATTTTAATTAGGGATTTCTCACACATTTTAAGCAAAGTTAATCAATAATAGGTTGACTTGGAAAAAAAAAAGCATTAAATATGAATAAAATGTTGATATGGTAAAATTTGAAATATTTATTTTTTAAAATTTAGGATTAAATATTTATCGATTACAACATTTGATATTATTAACAAATTAACTAAGTGGATAACTAATAACTAGGAATTAGAAAATTGTCATCAATTTAATATAACTAGTATTTTGACTTGCGGTTTGCATAAAATAAATACTTTTTTTTATAGAATTCAATTTTTAATAAATAAATATTTTGAATGTATATATTAAATGTATTATAGTGAAAAATTATAATTTATAATTAAAAATATTTTGAATATATAAATTATATTTTATATTTATAATAAATAGTTTGCATACTGATTTTAGGAAACCACATGATATTTTAATTGGGTCTCCAAACATTAATTAAAAAAATTAATAATAAAACATTTTTTTGAAAGACATAGATTAATAAACAAATTTTTATATTTTCTTTTAAGTTCTTTCTTTTTGCTCAGACAACTTACTAGCAAATTCATTATTTTTTTAATTTATTAAATGTATTTTATATTTAGTTAATTAAAGGTATTGAAGAACAACTTGAACAACAACAATTGCATTTCAAAAATTCCAAAAACCATTCTGAAGTTTAAAGGTGTGGAATCTATAAATCTTGACAAAGACAAGGATTTGGTGATGGTAAAAGGAGCTATGGATGCAAGTCAAATGATTCAATATCTGAAGGATAAGCTGAAGTGGAATGTGGTGGTGGTCCCATCCAAGAAAGACAATGAGAAAAATTACAAGCAAAATAAAAGAAGAAAAGCAAGAGCCAAATTTGAATTTTTTTGAAAATTATAACTTTGAACATGCAACTTCAAGTCAAGGAGGAGTGTTGATTTGAATGACCTGAAGCTGCAACAACAGATTTTTGAAAGTCTGTTTTTATGATATTCTTTAGGATTTTGTTACTTGCTCTTCATGTAGCAGATTTTTAGGAGTTTGATTTACATTTCAAATATTAGGAGATAGGATTCTATTTTTTTAATTTTAAATTATGCTATTATCCCTAAAAATAAGAGATGTATCTGATATGCATTGTGCTCTTTATATAGAGCTGTTTCAATAAAATAAAACAAGCTTTCTCTGCATGTTAATTTTTCTTGCTCTCATAAACCCCAAAAACAACAAAGCTAAGTGACCCCTATTGGCTCTCATTGCCACCCCCACATGTTCACCTTCAGCCAACACTCTTCTAGTGTGTTCTCCCTCACCTATAAATAGAGCTCTCACCAAGCTCATTTCACACAAACACACAACAAAGCTACTAGTGCAAAGTAGAGAGAGTTTTAGTGAGATAGTGAGGTTTTGGTGTTGGAGAAAGCTTGGAGAGGGAGCCTTGCCCCTTGGAGGTGTTCAGCCAGCCTTTAGAAAGGAGGAAGAAAGTTTTCCAGCCACCACCTTGCTCCCTAGGCTACACGAAATTAATTAAGGTATGGGGGGAGTGGGGTTGTTTCTTTCATTTTGATGTTGCTCCATGGTTTGGGTTGTGATGGTTCTTGAAGAACCTCATTTCATGTTCTTGCTAAATTGTTACTTTGATCTCTATGTTTCATGTGTTCTTATTGCTGCATGTTGCTACTATGTGTTGTTGCATGAAAACTGTTGGTTGATGCATGAAATGCATGAAGATGTGATGTTGAGGTGTTATTGGGCTGCTGCCATTTTATTGCAATGTGAAGAGATGATGTTTTGGTGTTGGGAATAAATTATGCACATGATGAAATTGGGCCTTGGTGTGACCATGTGAGAAAAAAAAATACATGTGCATGTGTGTACTGTACGTGAGAAAAAGGAAGGGAGGGGTGTGTGTTAGCAATTTGTTTTAAATGGTTAAGTGTGTGGGTGGGTGTGACGTGAGTGAATGTGAGGGAGGGGAGTATGTTGGTGAATTTATTTTAAGTAGTTTGAAGAGTATTAAGTGATAAAATTAATTTTTATAATTATATTATGCTACTACTTTAGAATTAAATAAATGGTTTAAAAAGAAAAAAATCATTTGGGAATCTATGATTTTAATTATACATGAAGAATCAAATTTTTAATCCTATTAGTCTCAAGATCACATTTTGTACAAATAGGAGGGAAAATTCTATTTTTATCTCTTACATAATTACTTGATTTTGACATGATAAATTACTTTGTTAAATAATAAATATTCTCTAAAATGTTACTATCTTATGTGAAGGAAACAATAAATTACGTGAAGAAGTTATTACTTGTGAAGGGAGAAAAATTAATTGATGAGAAACAACAAGTATTATTTTGTGTGAAATATTATAATAAGTTTTTGAAAGGATTGTTATGAGTTAACTATTAGAGTTAAGTAATGAGTATTATTCAATTTGACATGGGTAAAATTTTATAAAGGAGTTATTATAAATAATATTTTATATATCATTTTATCTGAAAAAAGTTGTGAGTTATTATAATAAGTTTTTTTTAACTAATAAAGTTAAATGGTGGAGTATTATTTCAAGTTATATACATAACATCTTATGCAAAGGAATAATTGTGGATAATATTCTAAGAAGGGAAAGCTATCATTTTTTGTGAAAATAATGATTATCTTATATATAGATTTATTTTAAGGAATATATATATATATATGAAAAATATTCCATGAGAAAAACTTATTATTTTATGTGGAAGTATTTATTTTCCTATGGGTAGTCTTATTTTGAAGAAATAATAAGAAAAGAAATTTAATTATGATGACATTGTCACTTTTATAAAGAATGCGTATTATGTTTGCCTTAGGGGAATTTATATTTCAAAAGTTAAATATATTCTTTAATACGGTGGTATAGGGCTTAAATAAATATTTGATGACAAGGTTATGATATAATCGTCCAAGTATGCTTGACTAAGAATTAATTTAAGTAGTGGGTAATTAAATTGGAAGGTGTACCACTAAGCGCGTATGATTGCTTCTTGCACTATGTCCTTGTGATTGGTATTTACAATTGAATTATGAATCATTATCATATGGAGGGTGAAAACGACCCTTGTGAATGTTTATTGATATGTATGATTGAGATATAATGATAATGACGTGAAGGGTGAGAACGACCCTTGTAATGAATAGACCTCTTGGAGTTATTCCAAGGATAAGTACCTTAGAGCCTTAAGGGCTTGGATTAGCCAAGTTGGACGAAAGGTACGCTTGGACGTGGTGCGAGAAGCTACAGCGTGGTACATTGTAGATGGCTTAGGGCATGTCCTTTTGTGGGTCGAAGGGGTGAATGGCGCGAATGCATGGAATCCTAGGGGTGGGCTTGCAACCCACGAGCTAGGATGAGCGATTGCCAGCTCGCACGCCTCGATAATTGTCGAGCTATCTGTGATGGAGCAAAGGGTATTTCTCTTGTGGGGTTTCGCTCGGAGGATTACGCGTAACGAGATAAATATGGATATTGATAATTGACGTGCCGGGATAGGTGTTAGTGTACCAAGGATTGAGGATCAGAGATATACTTACTCCCCATCGCTTCTCGAAGGATGAATTGTGATTTGATGGTTGATCAACCGAGAGTATGGATCCATACGATGACGATGATGATGATAACGATGTTAGTAATGAGGATTGGATATAACTTAGCAGTATATGATAGGTCCCCCGTAAAATATGAGTGCTTGATTTATTGTGTGTTGGAGTGAGAAAATGTCTCAACTCTTTCCATGGAAACGACATCGAAAGAATACAACCTCACTCCATACTTTTTCTGTTTCTTTGTATGTTCTGTTATGTGAAGATGGACCCAACAACATGGAACTTGGAAGTGACATTTGGATCGATAGAGCAGTGGCTTTCCGACAAGGACGAGTTCAGTGGAGGCCTCATCATTCGTAACCTACCATCGTTAGGTGAACCTATGGTGTCAGCTAAGCTCGCTTTTCCCGTAGGATTATTCTCAACACTAGACTGGGAGTAGTCTACTATTAACCCTGGGATCGACGATGAGTATATGTGTCCGATGACGAGTATATGTGTCCGCCTCCGTCACCTCTCATACCTGGGAGCGATGAACGACATCCTATCAAGCTCGACGACGAGGGAGGGGACTAGTGTGTCGATATTTCTCTGTTAGGGGTTTTTGAGTCGGGGTATAATGGCATCTTTCTTATGATGTAATTCCTTTTCCGATGTATTTCCATTTCAGTGTAATCATTTGATGTACTAAAACCTTATGGTGATTATGATTAATGTTATGATCTTGCTGTTGGTGTTTAATCTAATCCCACATTTTATTATCGATGTTTATCGCACAAAAAATTTACACAGTTTTTCATAAGTAAATAATTAAAGAATTTTATTAAAATTAATCCAAGCTTTCAAATAGGATTATTAGTTAAATGAATATAAGGGGTGTTACATCTCTCCTTTTTCCATCTCTCTTACCACTCAACATAGATGCAGGTCCCAAAAAATATGGAACCATAATTTCCAATTATTTTTAAGGTTTCTATTTCTTCCTAAATGTTTCTTAATAAAAATAAAGGGAATCAAAACAATATTATTTCATTGTTTGAAGTATAGAATGCATTATTTTTATTATTATCTAGTTAAGAAATGAACTTTACTTTAGCGAAATTTGAGGGTCAATTTTGCTTTTGAAACTTCAAATATGATATCTAATTATCATTAATATTTTTATCATTAAAATTGATACAATAAATTTTTAAAAGTACATCTCTTTTCTGCCACTACAACATTATAATCTTATATATTTTGTTTAATTTATATGATTTTATGAAACTTCAAATATGATATCTAAATATCATAAATACTTTTATCATTAAAATGGGCTCAACGACATTATAATCTTATATATTTTGTATAAGTTATATGTTTTTTTGTTTTCATGATTACAATTTTTTAGTTGTTGGTTAAATTTAATATGTTAATTAAAAATATAATTTACTTTAATTTTTATATTTGACTCCCTCAAACAAAATGCTCTAACTCCAACTATCGTTTATTATTGACAAAATATCTTCATTTGATATTAAAGCTTAAACTTTTGGTTTGTGTTTTTTAAATTGTTAAAAAACAAAAAACTTTAAACCTATTATCATAGATTCATTACATGTTGATATGTCACAATGAGTTGAAAATTCATTCAACAAGAATTTGTAAAAGTAACACATAAAAAGACTAAATATTAAAAAATTGATACTTTTTAATCACATGGTACATTTTAATTTGAATAAAAAAATAGACATAAAATGAAACAATAATTTTAATCTATTTATAAGAGTAAAATAAACAATATGTAAAAAAAATACTACATAACCATACAGACTTTTTTATAAAATAAAAAAATGGGGTTCTCTCTAACCCTAAGGCCTCAGCCGTTGGCCCTTCTCAGGGATGCTTCTTTAGCCTTATGCTTTTTCCCCTGAAGATGATCATTCGGTCCTTTCTCACTTGTGGTAGTAATTTGACATAAGCCACAACTCCATTGCTTCGTGGGTTTCTTTGCAAAATTCTTATTGTCATCAATTAATGTAGGAGATGTCACTGCTTTGCGCTTTGTACCATAACGATCAACATCTAGCTTAGCCTATAATGGGATAAACCAATAGAGAAAACCTTTTGTTAAAGAAGAAGCAAAAACAAATGAAGAGAAAGATAAAGTCAGAAAAGAAGGGTAAATTAAACATAACGCTATACACTAACCAATATAATCACTTTTCCCTTGTTATTAGTCTTAGTCTGCCTATAAATGTGTATGATAGCAACTTGGGGAGGTAACTTGGATTGGGGCCCTCCAAATCTGTCAATGTTACTAACCGGGTTGTTTATTCTTTGATTCAAATACAATTGATTAACCGGAACTTGTTCTCCGTACGAGAACCACTCTATTGTTTCCATTGGGATTTCCACCGTCCTTTCTACCGCCATTTCCCTCCTGACTTCTTCCTCCAGCTCTCGCCGTCGTCCGATTGCCATCTTGCGGGCGATTATCTCTCTCCTTATTTCTCCTTCTCATGCTCCAACTCTCGCCGGAATGCTTCCTCAGCATTAATGGACATTGCCGTTGGGAATACTGTAACATTGTGATTTTTCGTAATGTATGATAAGTTATTTAATTAAAATGTTAGAGAAACTAAATTAAATTATGTTACGCAATGAATTAATTAATAAATGGAAGGAATTGTTATGTGTTGTTTGATGTTTAGTGAGTTTCAATGACTTTTAGATCTTATATACTTACTTCTATGTGAATTTTTGTAAAGAAGATTTGCAGAAATATAGTCCGAAAATCATCAGACAGTGTAGAAAAATACATCGAGATAACTGACAGATGTATGAAAAATGAATTAAATTTAAATCGTGTTATTTAATGAACTATATAAATAAAATAGATCATTTTGTTTATGTCATTATTGTGTGTTTAGTAGTTTTTGTGATAATGGAGGCTTTACGTGAGTTTTTGTTATAGATAAAAGGGGTGTGAGGTTAGAAAAAACATGGGTACGAATAGCAAAAGTCAAAACTTTATATGCTTATTGCTCGTCATTTTCTCGTTTCTTCCTGCTTATCCGCTTCTTCCTTCTCCCTTCTCTATTCGCTTCTTCCTTCTCTCTTGGGTTGAATTTAGCTTGTCTCCTTCTTCTATAGAGCTTCTTGGATTTCCATCTAATTGGTAAGCTTATCTCTTTTTATTCTGTGATCTCTTGGTTAATTTCTCTCTTTCCACCAAGAAACTACTAAATGGGTTTCAATTAAAATTTTGGGTTGTGGATGAAATCTTGATTGAAGCTTGTTTTGATGTTGGTTTAGGTTCCTCCTAGTTGATTCCATAGCAAAAGTTAAGGAAATTTCAAGAATTTTGAGTAAGGAAAGCTTCGTTGTGAATTCTATTTTCAATTTAAGTGTGGTTGAGAGTTAGGAGGCTCAACCACATACAGCATACATGCCCCTCTTGTTGTTTATGTTGTGTTGCTTGGTGTTTGAACTTGAGATATTGATGGAATGGGTTGGGAACCTTTTGGCAGTGGCTGTGTGAGATTTCCATGTACTGTCTTTAGATTGTTTTAATCTTTGAAATTGATTGGGAAGGCTCCTAAAACAAAGAAGACCATGCCCAAATTTTCTTGAAATTATTTGGTAAGCTTTGCATGTGAAAATCAAACCACAAAATAAAGTGGCAGTGACTGTTTGGTTCGTCCTGGTCTGGACAGTCCCCACAGTTTTGTCATTTTCGGAAGATCTAACTGTTGGTTTTTCATTAAATTTGTTTTGAATGAAAATAGACACAAAATGGAGCAACTTTTATTTTGATACTGTGTCAAGATAACATCGTTTTGAGGCTCATCCGTGACCCACAATGTGGCTGTTCTGTTTTTGGTGTTCTGTTGGAACATGTCTCGGTTTTTCCCAATTTTACACTTGTGTACTTATCTTTTTTTTTTTTTTTTGAGTTTGTACCATTAAAAACTAGACAAAAAATATTTGTAACCATATAAATTACGAAAATTATGATGCACAACTTCTAAATTAAATTTTTTAAAAGAAGCAGGACAAGGATTGGAGCTCTGTTTGGAGTCCGAAATTTTGGCTGTTAGAGAAAATTTTACTGGGAACAATTGGGAAATAATTTGAGGACATGGGATATCATTTTTGAAATACCAATGTGTTACCTTTATCCTGTAAAAGTTTCAGCTCAAAACAAGTTTTGGAAGTGTTAGAAAATTTAATTTCTTTGAACCATGTTCACTGGAAAATCAAATTCGGTACTGTCAACTTGTAGAAAATTTAGAAAATTATCTAAATGTCTATTTTACAATTGGGATACCATTTTGAAAAAGAGGATTTAAGAGCTTTAATTTTATATAAAAAAATTTCAATTCCGAGGTCATTTGCTACAATCAATGAGAGCTCACATTAAGTACTGCCACAGAGAAATCGACCTTATTTGGTCAATTTGGTTAATATGATAAAATTATTGGAATGGTGATGTTTGTTTATTGAGGTGTGAATTTTTGTAAGGAAGTTGATAGGTAATATCCATTGACCTATTCTATTTCATTTTAAGTTCCAAGGATGTGAATCTTGAGTATTTAATATTTGAAATATGTTTTGTGTGATACAGTCTTTTGACTGTAGGATGAATCTTGTAATCATGTTGTTTATCTCTATGATGTGCTCACAAATAAGTTTATCTATGAGAAAATGACTTTGTTGTTAGGGTTAGTATATTATAGTTAATGGGATATAATTTGTTGAGATTATTATATTGTTTATTGAGGTGCTTAAAATTTTGTTGAGAACATTATTTATTATTGAGGTGTATGTGTTTTGTTGAGAAATTGAAATGGAATGTTGATGAGATGATATATGTGTACTATGTGTTGGAACCACCCCTATATGTTAAAGAGGAGTTAGCTATGTCCTTTGGAAAGATTTTTATAGAAAAATGGTATACTTGGGAGGGTGAGTTTCACGCCAGAACTCCGGCCCACTAAAGCAACTCGGGTGTCTCGCCTAGTGGGATATCTTCCCAAGTATCACCCCTTTGTTTTGACTCCGAATGGCATGTTGGAGTGTTGAGAACTACTTCCCAAGAGGTTTAATTAGTGACCCATTTAGTGTATAGGGGATGGATTGTTGTCATGGTTGTGGATTATTGAGATGTATTTGGACCCTTAAGTTAGACCATTGGAGATGGTGGGTACGGAGGTACCGTATCTCAGACTAAAAGGGGCTCCAAATATATTTTGTCGCTGGAATATGGTGGGGGCACAATTGGTGTACAGAAATATTCCGAATGTCGTATTTGCACAGTTGGTGCGTTGGTGTGCATAGTTGGTGCACAGGCATATGAGTAGGCACGTAAGTTGAGGGTGCTCGGTAGGCTCTCAACCTAGTGCTAGAGATTTTCGTGGTGGCTAACGGGAATAGGCCTATAGAATAGAGAAGTGGATGAATCCCTATAGATGTAAGATCTTGCAAACCTACAGAGGTAAGTCACTATAGCACTTGTCTATTTTCGATAAAACCACACTTTCCCCGTAGGGTCAGCTCAAGGGACTCCCTGAATGGTCAGAATGTATAGACTATGGTAGGGGATGGGGCCTATGAGGGACCGCTTATATGATGTTGAAACTCCATGGAGTAGAGTCGGTCTTGTTGATTGAGGTTGTCTAGTGATTTATGTTGTACATCGCTTTGTGATGAGGGATGTTAGTGGTTGTATTATGTTGAGATTGTGACTTTTGTCGATTGGATATAATCCATGAGATCTAATGATTCATGGTAGTAATTGGTAATAGAGCTATGTTGTTGTTGATTATGTTGAGGATTTATGTTCTAACTCTATAGTATGGATTAGTTGAGATGGTTGAGCCATGATGGTGTTGTTTATTGGTGTTTATTGCTGAACTGAGTTTTATGTTTATGAACTAAGTTTTGTATAACATTTTTCAGTTATTATGTATAGTTTTGTTTTGTAAGCTTACCCTTGCAATGTTTGCACGTGTGGTTCGTGCCTGTGATGATCTCGGACATCGTGTTCGGGAGAGCAGATAGCTTTCTAGGTGGACTCCTCTTGGAGGCGTGGTAGATGGAGCGAGCACAAGATTGAAGTTGTGTTCTCTCTTTTCTTTGTTTAGTCTTTTGTATATAATTGAACAGCATAGGGCTTTTATATGGTTACATTGTAAGAGAAGTATGTACATGTGGTTTATGTTTTAAATTTTGTAAAGCCATGATATGATGATGTACATTATGTGTAGGAAAGTAGATACATATGTGTGTGTTAAATGAGAAATTTTTTTTAGGTAGTTTCATATGATTATATTTAACAAAATGTTTTAGTATAACAAATCTGTCATGAAAATGGGTCATTACAAATACTCTAGGTGCTGAAACATTGCCAAAAAACTACTTGGCGCAAACGCAGACACTACAAAGTGAATAGTGAATTAAATGAACTCATGTGACAAAAGCTTTGTTTTTATAAACAGCAAAACAAATGGGTCTCTTGAAAGGAACGTGAAGAATAGTGAGCGTTACCTTGAAATCATTACATATGAATAAAATGTTTATATGGTAAATTTTGAAATATTTATTTTTTAAAATTTAGGATTAAATATTTATCGAATACAACATTTGATATTATTAACAAATTAACTAAGCGGATAACTAATAACTAGGACTGAGAAAATTGTCAACAATTTAACATAACTAGTATTTTGACTTGCGGTTTGCATAAAATAAATACTTATTTTTTTATAGAATTTAATTTTTAATAAATAAATATTTTGAATGTATATATTAAATGTATTATAGTGAAAAATTATAATTTATAATTAAAAATATTTTGAATATATAAATTATATTTTTTATTTATAATAAATACTTTGCATAATGATTTCAGGAAACCACATGATATTTTAATTGGGTCTCCAAACATTAATTAAAAAATTAATAATAAAATATTTTTTAGAAAGACATAGATTAATAAACAAATTTTTATATTTTCTTTTAAGTTCTTACTTTTTGCTCAGACAACTTATTAGCAAATTCATTATTTTTTTAATTTATTAAATGTATTTTATATTTAGTTTATTAAAGGTATTTAATGCATTATATTGAATATAAATCTTGAAAAAATATGACACTAAAAGAGGAATTTGAAATCTTGAATTTTAAATTAGGGTATTACTTAAATTCTTTTTCCTTATGTTTCATATGAAGAGCATTAAGATTTTATTACATTGATAAGCTATTTTGTGTACCCGTGTGATGCAGCCAA